>CM061271.1:20977500-22177500 GCA_030848825.1 Tadarida brasiliensis
TCCAATAAGGGTTTAATATTCAAAATATATAAGGAACTCATACACCTTCAACACTAAAAGAACCAAACTATTTGATTTAAAAAAATGAGCAGAGGACCTGAACAGACATTTCTCCAAAGAGGACATACAGATGGCCAATAGACGTATGAAAAGATGCTCAACTTCCCTCTATTATCTTATTTCATCTTGCCAACACCCTATGATGTAGGTACCGTTGTTATCTATCCCTGTATTATAGATGAGGGACTGGGTATAGTGAGATCAGGTAATCCTCCAAGTCAAACAATTTGTAAGTGGTGGAACTTGGATTACAACCAGTTCTGACACTTTCCGAAGCCCATATTTTTGGCCATAATGGGATTCAGGCCTGATAAGGAGCTCTGGACCTGAGACGCCTTGGGTCCCTTGGACTAGAGGATTCTGTGGCTGGGGAAAAAAGATGCTCTCCCCCCCCCAAAGGCAAAGGCTCATAGTGTAGACAGAGAAGCTGGAGAAGTGAGTGAGGGAGTCTCGGCCGCAGAAAGCCAAGGGATGTAGACCTAAAGGACATGGAAGGGTTGTCAACGTGCGTCACCCCACAGCTCGGCAACAACCGCTACCCTGTCATTTGAAGATCTCCAGACCCCTGTGAGGGACCGAGGCGCAGGCCCCCATCGCCGCTTCCCTGGTCGCACGGCCAGGGAGCGTCGAGGCAGCCTGGTTCTGCGTCGGAGTCGGGGGTCGGAACAGCGCGCCGGTCCCTGGCCAGGCGCGAGCTGGGGGCGGGGCCGAGGCGGCGCAAGTAAGGAGGGCGCGCGCCGAGGCGGCTGCGGCAGTTGCGCGCTAGGATTGCTACCGTGCGGCGGGACGGTGAGTGCGGCGATACCCGCGGGCGGGAGGGGAAGGAGTGGTCGAGCGAGCTAGGGAGGAAGGAGGGTGCGCGGCCGAGCGCGCGACCCGGGGCAGGGGCCGCCGCCTGCCCGTGCCCCGGTCCCCGTCCCCTGTGCCTCTAAGGCCGCAGTCTCTTACACCCAAGCGCCCGCCTGCGGGCCCCGTGACTTCGCAACCCGGTCTCTACACGCCCCGCAGCTCGTGTTCACCCCCGACTCAGCGCAGCCCCTTCCTCTTCGCCACGGCAACGCCCCCAGCCTCACGTCACGCCCGCGCCATTGTTTCTCCGCGGTCGGCTGACTCCGACCCGCCTTAGTCTCGGAGCGCGGCCCTTCGCCTGTTCGTAGGCAGCCTCGCTGCGTCTTGTCCTGCTCTCCGCCCCCTCCCCCCGCTTTTCTCTCACAGTGGGGGCAGCCTCCGTCCCGCCTCAGGGAGACACCCCTTTATTCAGGTCTGCCTACTTTATTCTGGCCGACGCCGGGCGTCCTCCTGTCTGCACCCGAGGCCAGCTTTTCCGCTTCTTAATCTGGCTTCCCACTCCACGCGCATTCCCGGTCAATCCCGACAAGCTAGCGGCCGCTGTGGTGGGATGCTAGGTTGAAGGCGTTTTAGCAAGAACCCCAAGAAGTTGATAGCCCGCACGCCAGTTTTGTCGTTTGCAGCACTTACTGGAAAGCTCACACGAATGGCAAGCCGCCATAAAAACATGCTTATTTCCAAATGGTTCCCAAGTCGGGTCAGCTGTTCAGTGGCAGTTTATTCCTTTCCCTTTCCTCGGACCCCTGAAGCCGGAGAGCGGAGCCTGAGATGTGGATCTGAGGCCTGAACCATTAGTTGTAAGCAGGTTTTGGGAGTTTGACTCCAGTAGGCCTCAAGCTTTTAAAAGCAGTAGGTAGAGCTGTGTCGGATTTATTTTTTCCCATGCTTTCGTCTTTTGGGCCGCTGTGTTTGAGAGTTGTAAAGTACAGTGCTCTGCAACGACTAGTCACCATTTTAGGGTTTGTGTGGGCGCGCGCGTGTGCGCGTGTCCTGGTGCGGACAGGTTCTACATGTCTGTACATTCACTGTTCGTTTTGTCTCTTAAGGCAGTGGATGCAGACGCTGATAGCTATAATGTGAAAGAGAGAATATTGAAGCAGTGCCGTATACCGTGGCAACTTAATATTGTTGAGGTCTCTTAAATATTTACCACCACACTTTAACACTGGATTTCTCCTGATGAAGACATCCTGGCCTGGAGAGGCTTAGTTCAAGAAGACACAGCTAGTTAGCAATTAAAATCAACTCCACATGCTGGGCTGATGGTAGCACTTTATTTATGAAATGCATTTCTTTTTTTTTTTTATCCTCACCCGAGGACATTTTTTCATTTTTTGTTCAGATAGAGTGGGAGGGAGAGAGAGGAAGAGAAAGAGAGAAACATCGACGTGAAAGGGACACATCGAGTGGCTGCCACCCGCACAACCAACCAGGGCTGGGGACAAACTGCAACCGAAGTACATGCCCCTAGCGGGAACCGAACCCGGGTCTCTCTGGACCATAGGCCGATGCTCTAACCGCTGAGCCAAACCGGCCAGGGCTGCATTTCTTTCTTTAAAATTTTTTTATTGATTGATTTTAGAGAGAGAGAACAGGGTGGGGGTGGGGAGAAAAATATATATTTGTTGTTCACTTATCCATGCACTCATTGGCTGAGTCCTGTATGTGCCCTGACCAGGAGTGGAACCTGCAACCTTGGCTTATGGGAGGACCCTCTAGCCAATTGAGCTACCGGGCCAGGGCTGAAAGGCATTTCTATTGCAGTATAAGCCACTACATTTCAGCATTATAGGTTTCTGTAGAACCCTCATTTATCCAGAGTTTAGGTTTTAGAGTTTAGTAATCAATTAATCTGTAAAGTAAGAGGGCTGAAGATGTTCTGCAAGGCGTCATTCAGTTCCAGAATTTGGTTCCACTGTATGAAAATTTACAATAAGCAAGTTCCCAAAAGTTTATAATTGTAGGAAGATTTACATAGATACTATTTACTTAAGGAATCTGCAAGCCTTACTATAGTGACATCAGGGGTATATGCCTAAAGAAAGCCAAGTTACAGTGGAATGTTAGGAGGGATAGTCATTCATCTATCTCTAGGTTATTTCAAGTTTTATGGGGAAAGAAAGCACGCAAAATGTGTTTTGTTTTATTTTAAATACATCATTTTGTTGCTTAACTCTTACCAAAAAGCTTAATTCAATGAAATGGTTAAAAAACCCAACTTTGTCATATTATTTATAATTATGCTCTTTTCCATTTCTTATCTAAATATAGTTTTTATGTAGTTATAGTAGCTCTGTACATACTGTTATTAATTTTGCACTTACCTATATTTCTGGGATGTTCATGTATCTAGAAAATTTATCTACTTTTATTTGTATGGAGGCTTTGTAAACTGCTTTTATGCCTAGAAGTCAACGATGCCTGGCATACAGGCTCTCAGTAAATTTTTGTTGAATGAATGTAATATTTTGAGCTATTTAGACAACAACGATGAAAAAATGTTAAATATCACAGGGAGCATGTTAAATAACATGTGAGTAGTAAAGGTAGGCAATACTTTGAGCCAGGAGACAGCATCAGGTATGTTTCAGGGCCTAGATTTTGGAGTCCCAGTTTGAGACCTGGCTTGCCACTTAATGTCCGTGCAGCCTTGGAGAACTTAACTTTAGAGAGCCTTCCTCAGTTTCTCTTACCATGAAAAAGGGAAAACTAGAACAAATTTCACAGGGTTATATGGATTAAATGGGATAATTCCATTGAAGCAATACTGGCATACATTAAATTCTCTATACATGTTGGCTATTGCTATTTTTTTGGTTCAAGGTGGAGAGATAATTGTAGGTTGGTGGGATCGGGGAGAACATACAGAAGGTGGCACTTGAGAGTAAGGAGAAGATGTAAAAGTGAATATATTGAGGGGTTAATGGTAAAAGGTTTGGTATAGCAATAATATGAGATATAACTGGTTAGAGAAATTCTGGTAAGCTGTTTACAAGATGTTCTACACGAATTTCTTGCAGATAGAGCAGAATTAATGAAGTAAGATAACTTTTTGTGAGTAGTTGGTATTTTGTTTTTTTTCCAGTTAAGATCTGAAAAAATTATTTGCTTTAAGGAAATTAATAGCAAATTATTATGGAGTGCTAAGGTCCTCGTCATTTGACACAGTAAATCCTGTTTTACCATTTTAAATTTAATTGTGTTCTTTGGTTGGCTACCAAAGTTTGTAGTGGCTGTTTTTTCTGTTTTATTTTATTTTTGTTAATCCTCATCCAAGGATATTTTCCTATTGATTTTTTTGTAGAATGGAAGGGAGGGAGGGGGAGAGGGAGAGAGAAAAAGAGAGAAAGAGAAACAGAACCATGGATGTTACAGCAGTTGGTTGCCTCCTGGCCCCGACTGTGGGGCCCAACTAGGGGGACCAGGATCAAACCTGCGACCCTTTGGTCCACAGGCCGACACTCTAACCCCGGAGCCAAACTGGCCAGGGCTATTTTTTTCTTTTTTAATTCCTCACCTGAGGATATTTTTCTTTCTTTTTTTTTTTTTTCTTTATTGATTTTTTAGAGAGCGAGGAAGGGAGAGGGAGAGAGAGATAGAAACATTGATGAGAGAGAACATCGGTTGGTTGCCTCCTGCATGCCCCCACTGGGGATTTGGCCCACAACCTGGGCATGTGCCCCAACTGGGAATCGAACTGGCGACCTCTTGGTGCATGGGTCGACGCTCAACCAGTGAGCCACACCGGCCAGGCTATAAACGTTAAATTTTAATACTGCCAAATTTTCCATCTTTTTCTTATGGTTTGTGTTATCTTTTATCCAAGAAAGCCTTCCCATGCCCTGGCCAGTGTGGCTCAGTTGGTTGGGCATCGTCCCATGGCACCGAAAGGTTGCTGGTTAGCCAGTTTGACTCTGGCCAGGGCACATCCAGATTTCAGGCTCTATCACCTATAGGAGGCATGTAGGAGGCAGCTGATAGATGTTTCTTTCTATCTCCCTCCCTCCCTTCCCTCTTTCTCTCTCTCTCTCTCTTCCTCTCTCTAAAAATCAATAAAAAATTTTTAAAAAAAGAAAGCCTTCTCTACCTTTATGCTGTTCATCTCTGTTTTCTTCTAAAAATTAAATGGTTTTGCTTTTCATATTTAGGTTTATTTATGCTGTTATTATTTCTTAGCCTACCTTTAATATGGTAACATGTGTTGCACATTTTTTTTTAAATCCTCACCGGAGGATATGTGTTTATTGATTGATTTTAGAGAGAGGAAGGGAGAGAGAGAGATACATTGATGTGTGAGAGAATCATTGATCTGTTGCCTTCTGTATACGCCCCAACCAGGGACAGAACCTGAAACCCAGGTATGTGCTCAGTCCAGGAATCAAACCTATGGGACGACGCTCCAACCAACTGAGCCACATTGGCCAGGGCTGTGTTACACATTCTTTTTCTGTCACTGTTTGTTATAAAATTGTTCTGTGGAAATTCATAAGGACAGGACAGCTATGTTAGGTTCTAAACTTAGGCCAAAACAGTATAGAAAGTAAAAATTTAGATTTCTCTATTATAGTTTAAGTGTTTTACTACAGATTTCCATTACTCTACAGTGTTTTGTTTAATTTGCCTAGCCCTGGCTGGTGGCTCAGGTGGTTGGAGCATTGTCCCATGTACCAAAATGTTGTAGGTTCAGTTCCCATCAGTGCACATAACCTCAGTTTCAGGTTCGATCTCCAACTGGGGGCAAGTATGGGAGGCAGGCAATTGATGTTTCTCTCACGTTGATGTTTCTCTCTCTCTCTCTCTCTCTTCTCTCTCTCTAAGAATCAATGGGAACATATCCTTAGGTGAAGATTGAAATAAATGAATAAATAAAAATAATTTCCCTATAAAGATGAGTATTACATGTATTTTACTAGTTATCCTGGGAAAACATTTGGCAAACTTTTTTAAAAACACGTTTTATTGATTTTTTTTTAGAGAGAGAGGAAGGGAGAGGGAGAGATAGAAACCTCGATTGGCTGCCTCCTGCCTGCCCCCTACTGGGGATGGAGCCCGCAACCCCGGGCATGTGCCCTGACCAGGAATCGAACCAGTGATCTCTCGGTGCATGGGACGATGTTCAATCCATTGAGCCACACTGGCCAGCCTGCAAACTTTAACTAGTCATGTTAGAATCTAGTTAGACATGTGTATCTCTAGTTTATGTTTTAGAGCTGCTAAGTAAACCAGCTAAAAGATAACACGCAAACATTCTTTATCAAAATTGTAAGAATTTTAATATATATCTATGGGTTTAATTGATATCACGCTATACATAAGACCAAGCTGTAACTTGGAGAGTAAACATTAGAGTCTTTCACAAATCTGAAGTCAATAAATGCCATATTTAAAAAAAATTTTTTTTTCTTTATTGATTTTTAGAGAGAGAGGAAGGGAGAGGGAGAGAGAGAAACATCAATGAAAGAGAACATCGATTGGCCTCCCCCTGCTTGCCCCCCACTGGGAACTGGGCCCACAACCTGGGTATATGCCCTGACCAGGAATCGAACCAGCGACCTCTTGGTGCATGGGTCAATGCTCAACCACTGAGCCACACCGGCCGGGCAATAAATGCCATATTTTTAAATTATTTACTTCTATAATAGGTTTGATGAGCTAATTTTATGTGGAACTAAGAGCTTTCAGGAAAAACACACACCTACAGATAGGCATTAGATTTAGAATACCTAGATTGACATGAAAAAGTGTGAAATTGTATAGCCCTTTGGCACCTAATGGGTAATCTGAAGTTTTGACTCTGAAAGTAGAAAGCTGTTATAAAATTCCTCCAAACATAAAGTACTGCATTGTGCAGAGGCTGCAGGTATTAAACACTGTGGGCTCTAGCAGTATAAATAATTTATTAAGGACTATGTGTCAGGCACTATACTTAGCACTTTGCACTTATTGATGCACTGAATCTGACCATTTTGGAGTGGAAGAAACTGAAGTGATTGTATAATTTGTTTAGTCACAGAGTTCATTAGTGCTGGAGCCAGGTTTGAACCCATACAGTGTGGCTCCAGAATCTATACACTTGGCCGTAGTGTAATTCATTGACCTTGGTCAAATTGTTTAACTTGTCTGTGCTGTTTTCTTCCTTGTATGATGAAGATAATAGTACCTAATTCATACTGTTGTTGTGAGAAGTCAATTAGATAAAATATGTATAGTGCTTAGAATAACACATGAAAAAAAAGTGACCACTCAGTAAATGTTAGCTATTATTATGATAGCATTAAGGCATTGAATGCATGCATATCTCTGAATTTTTACCATATAAATGAACTAAGCCATAAATATGAGTTTATATATGAAAAGGTGGAAATACTGTGGTGATTATTTTTGCCTTTCTGATTTTTCTGTCTTTTTATTTTGTAAGAGGAAAGGTAACAGCAAAAGCAAAGTTGAATGGTGAGTAGGAACTTATTTGATAAGAGAATGAGTTCTTTTTCTAAATAAAGAATTTTTTTACCTGCTTTTAAAAAAAGCAAGAGTCATTGCTAAAGGCACAAAGTATATATCGGCTGAATGTAAAAACTGGCTCTGTTAACTTTATGCTTTTGAAAGACCTTAGTTAATTATAGAAGTAGATGGCATGCTACATATTCTCACAATCTTTTAAAATGTTTTCTTTACATGCTGTCTTACTCCTTTGTGTCAGTATCCATGTTACTCAAGGTCTGGTATTACTCAAAACATTCCGTTAGAAGGAACCTAATTATGCTGATGGAGAACAAATAAGTGGCATTCTGTGTGGTATGGCAGAGATAATGGAATTCTAGGAATAATAGCAGTAGAATGTTCAGGAGAACATAAGTTCAGGTCTTTTTTATGTAATGTTGAAACTTTAGGAAAATAGAAATAAATTTATATTTTTCTAGTTACAGTTTCAGATTAGAGATTGGAGCATGTTGTTGCTTGAAGAAGAAAAACAATTGTCAGGGCAACAGGTACTGCATTTTTCACTTGACAAGATTTCTTCTTAGTTTTATTTTCCATCAGTAAACAAGGAACCTTTTGTTCTAAGGCCTGATGTTGAAACATTAGCAGCATATTACATTAATCAAGCCAAGAGTCTTATGCATTTCTGAACCAAGAGTAAGATTTCACAAAGATTCGTTTAGAACATTAAAAGGAACTTGTACAATATTCTTGCAGTTTCAGGCTTACACAGAATTAGCTGCTGAAAGGCAAGAGCTCAAGTCTAGAGGTTTAAGAGTTCACTTGTTGTTGCCCTGGCCGCTCAGCGGTTAGAGTGTCAGCCTGTGGTCCAGAGAGACCCGGGTTCGGTTCCCGCTAAGGGCATGTACCTCGGTTGCAGTTTGTCCCCGGCCCTGGTTGGTCGTGCGGGTGGCAGCCACTCGATGTGTCCCTTTCACGTCGATGTTTCTCTCTGTCTCTCTTCCTCTCTCTCCCTCCCACTCTATCTGAACAAAAAATGAAAAAAATGTCCTCGGGTGAGGATAAAAAAAAAAAAAAGAGTTCACTTGTTTCTGCCAGTGTATATCAGACTGTTGTTCAAGGAACTGGGGATATAGTAGCAAACACAGTAAGTCTCACCTTCATGGAGCTTACAGTTTAGAGAAAGGGACCAACAGTACACAAACTGTCATATATTATGTCTGGAAGTATTAATGTGAAGAAAAAAAAAAGGCTGAGAGGATTGTAAGTGATATATGTGTGTAGGTAAGTGCGGTTTATTAAATCGAATTTGTTAGCTGTCTGCTTCACTTGGTGTGCAAACTAAAGCTGGCCTTTGATAGGAATGTATAGTACAATGTGGGGCAAATGATTCAAAGAACTCTGAATGAGAATAGGGAAATGAAAAATGAACAAAACTGCCCTGGCCAGTGTGGCTCCGTGGTTAGAGTGTCAGCCTGTGCAACGAAGGGTTGCAGATTCAATTCCCAGTCAAGGGCATGTAACCTGGTTTGCAGGTTCCAGCCCCAGACAGCCCCATGGTCAGGGCAAATGCAGCAACTAATCATTGTGTCTCTTTCACATTGATGTTTCTTTCTCTCTCCCACTCCTTCTCTCCCTTTCACAATCTCTAAAAAAAGATCAATGGAAAAAAGATCCTTGGGTGAGGATTAACAAAAAAAAGAAAAAAATGAATAAAACCTCTTTGTCATGAACTATTTAAAACTGTTTACTTGCTCATGTGTCAGGAACTAAGGTTATCAAGGGCTATGTGTAAAATATGTCTGCTTAGTATGATACCAGGCATACAATTGGAGGATACAGCTTTAGTTTTTCTTCCATAAAATAAACTATTTTAATATGTGTAATATGCAATTAAAGTTGTATCTTTGAAGACTAAAATAAGCCCTGGCCGGGTAGTTCATTTGGTTCCATCCTGGTCAGGGCACATACAAGAATCAACCAATGAATGCATAAATAAGTGGAACAACAAAATCCCTCTCTTTTCCACTCACTCTCTCGCTCTCATTTTCTCTCTTTCTCTCGCCCCCTTTCTCTCTCTAAAAAATTCAATTAAAAAAAAAAAAAAGACTAAATAAATTTCAGATTGGTGAGAAAGTTTGAAGAAACCATTCAAAATTATCCTTTCCATTTGTTTCAGAGCAGCATTCAGTGTTCTTAGAATGAGAATGGTTGTTTATAAAACTTATAGATTCCAAGGTTTATATTTCACAAAATAAATTCCAATGAAGTTTAGTAAAACACTTGAGTGCTCATATTTACTTACTGTTATCATTACTTTATTATCTATATTGACACACTTATTCCATTGAAAAATGAATATTTGGGCCCTGGCCGGTTTGGCTCAGCGGTTAGAGCATCGGCCTGCGGTCCAGAGAGACCCGGGTTCGGTTCCCGCTAAGGGCATGTACCTCAGTTGCAGTTTGTCCCCGGCCCTGGTTGGTTGTGCGGGTGGCAGCCACTCGATGTGTCCCTTTCATGTCGATGTTTCTCTCTCTCTCTCTTCCTCTCTCTCCCTCCCATTCTATCTGAACAAAAAATGAAAAAATGTCCTTGGGTGAGGATTAAAAAAAAAAAAGAAAAATGAATATTTGGTAGGGCCTCCCCATTGCCAAAGTGATTGAGAAAATCAGATCAGTGGTCCTCCAGGGTGAAGGAAACATGACTTTCTATTAGCTCATCCTTTATAAATTTCTGCATATTTGTTTAATAATGTAGATACTATATTGGAGGTACATGCTCAAAAGTTTTCCCAACAGGCTGTTAATGAAAAAAAATTGATAATGCCAAAATATATTCTGTCTGGACTCTGAGCTGTGGAGCAGGGGATATTTCACAGTACTAATTAAATATATTTGGGTCACTAAAACAAACAAAAAGAAAAATATGTGCTTCAAATTGCCATGTGTTTGTTAAACACTTTGCCTGAAAGACCTTTGTACATATGTTTATGGTGCTACTCACTTCTTTCCAAGTGAATTACTGACATGACCTGAAACACATTTAAAATGGCTTTGCTAATCAGACTGCAGGTTGCTAACCAGGCTTACCCCACAGTTTCAGTTACTCTTTGCTTCCTGTTTTCAGCAGTTGCCTGGAGCTGTTGGGGCAGCTGGTTTCCCTTTGGGGGAGGGTTATGTTAGTGGTGAAGGGAACTCTGTATGTTTTGCCGATGAAGTATTTTTACAGTGTGAGACTACAATATTTTAAGTGCTTAAGAGTTCATTTCAGTTTTTACTCTTCAGGTACAACTACTTTGCAGGCTGGATATTTTATATTGAAACAGTTATGTAACTGTACCACTATTGTTTGAAAGAAATTAAAATCAGAGCTTTTTATTTAGTATTAGTTGCTGCAGTACCTTATTGAAAAATTACTTTTAAGCTTGACACTGTAAATAGGTGACAAGTGAAATGTATACCAACTTATTGGAACTTTTTTTGGGGGGGCCAGATGACAAAGAATCATCTGATTTTATTGTTACTATGAAATGTAGTTAAGCATTAGATAGATTGTCTCTGGATAGAATTAAAAAGTCTGTCATAGTAATGTTAAGATGTGTTAAGATCATAGGAAAATGTCATATGAGGAATTGCTTGAAGATGATTTAAGAGAACCTCACTCCTTTACCTTCACATAATTGTAGACTTTATGACAGATTTTACCCCATTTTAGTGATAATATTTATTTAATTATGTTTACATTTTTAGTTGAATAAAGTTTTGTGTGACCTTTGCTGAGACTATTAAGTTGAATTTTTTTTTTTTTTAATTCTCACCCGAGTATATTTTTCCATTTATCTTCAGATAGGGAGTGAGGAAGGGAGGGGGGGAGAGAGAAAGAGAGAGAGAGAGAGAGAGAGAGAGAGAGAGAGAAACAGAGAAACATTGATGTGAGAGAGACACATGGATTGGTTGCCTCCCGAATGACCCAAAACCAGGGCCAGGACCGAACTGCTACCGAGTTATGTGCCCTCCACTGGAATCAAACCCAAGACTGGTCCACGGGCTGATGCTCTGAGAACTGCTGAGCAAAACTGACCAGGGGTATAAGTTGAATTTTTAAAATAAAATTTATTTTGCTTAATCCATGAATGATCCAAGAAAGTCCTTTGAATTTTTCCTGCAAATAATTTGAAGAAAGTAATAAAAATAAAAATATAGGGGAAATATTTTCTTTGTGTAATTACTACCTCTAATTTGTTAGGAAAGAGAAAAAAAAAAAAAGCCTGACTTAAAAAAATAGTTTTATTGAGGTGTAAATATGTGCAACAGTCTGCACATATTTAGAGTGTACAATAAGTTTTGACATGTGTATACACCTGTAAAACAATCACTGTAATCAAGGTAGTGAACATATTACCCCCCAAAGTTTCCTTGGGCTCCTTCCCAGCCTCAGTCTTCCACCCCAGGCAACCACTGATCTGTTTTTTGTCACTATAAATTCGTTTGCATTTTCTAGACTTTTATGTAAATGGAATCATATAGTATGCACTCATTTATTTTTGTCTGTCTGCTTTCACTCAGCATAATTTTGATATTTACTTAGGTTGTATACCAGTAGTTCATTCCTTTTTATTGTATAGTAGTATTTCATTGTATGAAGTAGCACAATTTGTCCATTAACCTGTTGGTAGACATTTAGGTTGTTTTCAGTTTCTGGCAATTACAAAGCTACTATTGAGTATTTGTGTATAAGTCTTTATATAGATACATGCTTTCATTTCTCTTGGATAATTACTTAGGAGTATAAAGGTTGGGACATAGATATAGCTTTAACTTAAAAAAAATATTTTTACTGATTTTTCAGAGAGAAAAGGAGAGATAGAAACATTGCTGAGAGAGAGATACATTGATCAGCTGCCTTCTGCACTCCCCCTACTGGGGATTGAGCCTAAAACCTGGCTTGTGCCCTGACCAGGAATCAAAGTGGAGCCTCTCAGTTCATGGGACAACTCTCAATCCATTGAACCACACTGACTGGGCTAAATTTAACTTTCAAAGAAATGGCAAATGTTTTCCAAAGTGCTGTATCATTTGTATGTACTCATCAGCAGTGTATCTATGAGTCTGTTTGGACAAACATTGGTATTTTAATGTTAAAAATTTCTTATCTTTATTTATTTATTTATTTTTTGAACTTTTTTTTTAAATTAATTTATTTTTGTTACAGATGTTTCTCCTTTTCCCCCCATTGTCACCCTCCTCCCCCTCCCTCCCTGCCCCATCCCCAGTTTTGTTGTCCATGTCCATTGGTTATGAGTACATGCGTACAAGTTCTGTGGTTCATCGCTCCCCTCCCCCACCCCCTCTTACAATTGTCAGTCTGTACCCTACTTCCACATCTCTGGGACTACCCTGTTCCTCAGACTGTTATGTTTATTATATTCCAGAAAGGATATTTTCATCCTTATTTAAAATTGTTTACAGATGAAAACCTTAAAAATAGAAATGAAACCTAGAACAGTGCCTAGTGTTAAAGTATTTAAGATAAACATTTAGCTGCTCACTTCGTTTATTTATTTATTTATGTATGTATGTATGTATGTATTTATTTATTTATTTATTTTTATCCTCACCCGAGGACATTTTTGCATTTATCTTTAGATAGAGCGGGATGGAGAAAGGGAGCAAGAGAGAGAGAAACATCGATGTGAGAGAGACACATTGACTGGTTGCCACCCACACGACCCCAACCGGGCCGGGGACAAACTGCAACCGAGGTATGTGCCCTTAGCGGAAATTGAACCCTGGTCTCTCTGGACCAAAGGCCGACGCTCTAACCGCTGAGCCAAACCAGCCAGGGCTGAAAGATACTTTTTATATAAAGTATAATAAAATTAGAAATCAAACATTCATTACTTATATTTGTACTACCATTGATTGAGTTTAGTATATTGATTTAGAAATTGTGTACTTTACGCATTTTGAAACATTAACTGAAAATTATGTATTTCTTTCTTTTTCTTTTTGGTTAATCCTTACCCGAGGATATTTTTCCATTGATTTTTTTTTAGATAGCGTGGAGGGGGGTGGGGGGGAGAGGGAGAGAGAGAGAAGCATCGATGTGAGAGAGATATATTGATTGGTTGCCTCCTGCAGGACCCTGACCAGGGACAGGGATGAAACCTGCAATGCAGGTACGTGCCCTTGACTGGGAATCAAACCCACGACACTTTGGTCGGCAGGCTGTCGTTCTAACCACTAAGCCAAACTGGCCAGGGTGAAAATTATGTATTTCCATAAATCTGTGGTCTTAGTCCCTTTTCTTGAATTTGGGATTAAAGTTAGTTATGCTTCATTATTTTGAAGTGATATATACAGATCATCTTTCTGTATAGAAATTATCATGTGAAACATTTTCCTAAATTTATATACTTGAGAAGTGTCAGTATATATATGTTTTTAATATGTTTTTATTGATATTTTAGAGGGAAAGCAAGGGAGAGAGAGATGGAAACATTGATATGAGAAACATCAATCGGCTACCTCTTGCATGCCCCCTACTAGGGATCGAGCCCGAAACCCGGGCATGTGCTCTGACTGGGAATCGAATCAGGACATCTCAGTCCATGGGATGACACCTAGTCCACTGACCCATACTGGTTGGGCGTATATAAAATATATTTAAATTGATAGGTAGTTGCAAGTTTAGAGTTTTTCTAGTTTAAAAAAAATATCAGGTATGAACCTACCTGATGTAGCTCAGTGGTTGATTGTCATCCCATGCACCAAAAAGTCACCAGTTTGATTCCTGGGCAGTGCACATCCCCAGGTTGTGGGCTTCATTCCTGGTGTGAGGCATGCAGGAGGCAGCTGATCGATGTTTCTCTCTCATCAGTGTTTCTATCTCTCTCCCGCTCACTTTCTCTTTCTCTAAAATCAATAAAATGTATTTTTAAAAAAATAAGCCTAGCCCGGCCAGTGTGGCTCAGTGGTTGAGCATCAACCCATGCACCAAGAGGTTGCCGGTTCGATTCCTGGTCAGGGCACATGCCGAAATTGTGGGCCCAATCCCCAGTGGGAGGCATGCAGGAGGTGGCCAATTGATGTTCTCTCTCATTGATGTTTCTGTCTCTCTCTCCTCCTCCTTTCCTCTCTCTCTAAAAATTAGTAAAGGAAAACAAATAAGCATAAAGATACCAATATTAAGCTACTAAATTATAATACTGATTTTCTTTTCTAGAATTCAGCATAGAATAAAATGACAACCTCCTGGAGTGATCGGTTACAGAATGCAGCAGATCTGCCTGCTAACATGGATAAACATGCCCTGAAAAAGTATCGTCGAGAAGCCTATCATCGGTAAGATTTTTGTCGTTTTAATCCTCAAAACAACTCTTTAAAGTGGACACATTATCTTCATTCTACAGATGATGAAATTAATGTACAGAGAAGTTAGGTAATTTATCCTAGATTATATAACAAGTTTATGGTTCAAACCTAGTCCAAAGTCTAGACTTTTAACCACTAGTACCCCATACTGCTGCTGCCTTTCTTTTTAAATTTCTCACTGCTGCTTATTAATAAAAAATAAAAGTCCTTAATAGCAGAAAGTCTTTAGCTGCTAGAAAATTGAACCTCAGTAAGAATGAAATTCTTGCCCTGGCTGGTTTTGCTTTGGTTAGAGTGTCAGCCCTCAGACCGAAGGATAGAGGGTTTGATTTCTGGTCGGGGGTATGTACCTGGGTTGCAGGTTTGATCCCTGGCCCCGGTTGGGGGCCATGTGGGAGGCAACCAATCAATATGTCTCTCTTAACATCGATGTTTCTCTCCTCTCTCCTTTCCATTCTCTCTAAAAAAAAACCAATAGAAAAATATCCTTAGGTGAGGATTAACAAACAAAAAAGAAAAGAATGAACCTCTTTTCAAAAAAAATATGTTTTTATTGATTTTTAGATAGGAAGAGGTGGAGGGGGATGGGGGGGGAGAGAGAGAAAGAAAGAAAGAAAGATTGATCGGCTGCCTCCTGCACACCCCTCAATGGGGATTGAGCCCGCAAGCTGGGCATGTGCCCTGACTGGGAATCGAACCAGCAACCTCTTGGTGCATGGGTCGATGCTCAACCTCTGAGCCACACTGGCTGGGCAAGAACGAAATTCTTTAAAAAAAATTTTTTTTTCTTTATTGATTTTAGAGAGAGAGGAAGGAAGAAGGAGAGAGAGATGGAAACATCGATGAGAGAGAACATCGATTGGCCTCCTACTGCATGCCCCACACTGGGGATTGGGCCCACAACCTGGGCATGTGCCCTGACTGGGAATTGAACCAGCGACCTCTTGGTGCATGGGTCAATGCTTAACCAGTGACTCACACTGGCCAGGCAAGAATGAAATTCTTTATACGTTTTTATTTATTTATTTATTTTAGAGAGAGAGGAAGGGAGAGAGCAACATCAATTGGCTGCCTCCTGCACACCCTCTACTGAGGATGGAGCCTTTAACCCAGGAATGGGACGACACTCCATCCACTGAGCCACACCGGCTGGGCAAGAATGAAATTCTTAATTGACATTTACCAGAAACTGATTATACTTTTTCAGTAGAATTTTAAAATTGTGTCTACTGGATACTGTGTGTTAGATTGAATGTGGGTATTAGCAACGTTTTCTTATATTGATTTAAGGGTTTAAATATTTTTCAAATTCTTTTTTCTTTAAAAGTTTAAAATGTATTTTCGAACACTTTTAATAGATTCTAATAAATGGCTGCTTCTACCTAAATCTTAAGTAGCTAAGATAACTTGGAATAGGTACTGCATTTAGGAATCATTTGTTTTTAGACAGAAATGAGAAGTTTCTACCTTCTGTGATTCATGGGATAGAAAGATCTGAGCCCTACTAGAACTATCTCTGTTCCCATTTTTAAGGAAAACCAGGAGTAAGTAGAAATACCTGGTATGGAATTCTATGAAGTCTTCAACAACTCATAATTACTTAATCTGTTTTGGAGCTAGAGGAAAGAGGAAATACTACTTTTAAAATCTTTCTGGAAAGATGTCTAAAGTAGTTTATACAGGTAACAATAATTCTGACAAGAAATAATTCTGATTCCATTCTCTGTGTACAAAGTTAGGTCAGAATTAGATAACATTTTAGTATTTCAGAAGAATTAATATTTTGAAGAGAATAGTTATTTGATATCGAATGATGTAAAAGTTAATTATTGTATTAATAGTTGGTTTTTATTTATTTTATTTTTATCTTCACCCGAGGACATTTTTGCATTTTTATCTTGAGATACAGAGTGGGAGGGAGAGAAGGAGGAAGAGAGAAAGAGAAACATCCATGTGAGAGAGATATATCGAGTGGTTGCCACCCACACGACCCCAACTGGGGCCAGGGACAAACTGCAACCTAGGTATGTGTCCTTAGTGGGAACCCAACCCAGGCCTCTCTGGTCCACAGGCCGACACTCTCACTGAGCCAAACAGGCCAGGGCTTATTTTTTAACTTATCTTTATTGTTGAATGTATTACAGATGTCTCCCCCTTTTTTCCCCATTGACCCTTTCCTCCCCAATCCCGCCCCCTTCCTGCCTTTCCCACACTATTGTCTGTGTCCATTGGTTATGCATATATGCATAGAAGTTCTTTGGTTTATCTCATTCCACCCTCCCTCCCTCCTTCCCTTTGAGGTTCATTAGTCTAACAACCAATTTGTACTTCTTAATTCCTTCATCTTTTTCACTTATCTCCCCAGCCCCGGCCCATCTGGCAAGCAACAAAAAGTTCTCTGTATCTGAGTCTGTTTCTGTTCTGCTTGCTCATTTTGTTTGTAGATTCAATTGTTGATAGATATGTTTTAATTGCCATTTTATTGTTCATATTTTTGTTCTTCTCCTTCAAGAAGACCCTTCAGCATTTCATATAATACTGATTTGGTGGTGATGAACTCCTTTAGCTTTTTCTTGTCTGGGAAACTCTTTATATGCCCATAAATTCTAAATGATAGCTTTGCAGGATAGAGTAATCTTGATTGTAGGTCATTGCTTTTCATTATTTTGAATATCTCTTGCCACTCCTTTCTGGCCTGCAAAGCTTCTTTTGAGAAATCAGCTGACAGCCTTATGGGAGCTCCTTTGTAGGTAACTGCTTTTCTCTTGCTGCTTTTAAGATTCTCTCTTTGTTTTTAACCTTTGGCATTTTGATGATGATGTGTCTTGGTGTGGACCTCTTTGGGTTCATTTGATTTGGGACTCTCTGTGCTTCCTGGACTTGTATGTCTGTTTTCTTCACCAAGTTAGGGAAGTTTTCTGTCATTATTTTTTCAAATAGGTTTTCAATTTCTAGCTCTCTCTTCTCCTTCTGGCACCCCCATGATGCTAATGTTGGCACACTTGAAGTTGTCCCAGAGGCTCCTTATATTGTCTTCATTTTTTTGGATTTTTTTTTTCTTTTTGCTGTTCTGATTGGGTGTTTTTTTGCTTCCTTATATTCCAAATCGATGGTTTGCTTCTTGGCTTTACCTACTCTACTATTGATTCTGTGTAAATTATTCTTTATTTCAGTTAGTGCATCCTTCATTTCTGACTGGTCCTTTTTTATGTTGTTGATGGTCTCACTAAGTTCGTTGGAGTTCTCCTTAAGTTCCTTGAAGTTCTCACTAAGTTCCTTGAGCATCCTTATAATCAGTGTTTTGAACTCTGCATCTGATTGATTGCTTATCTCTATTTTGTGTAGTTAATTCTTTTCCTGGAGTTTTGTTCTTTTCTTTCATTTGGGACATGTTTCTTTGTCTCCTCATTTTGGCTGCTTCCCTGTGTTTGTTTCTATGTATTAGGTAGAGTTGCTATGTCTCCTAGGCTTCATAGTGTGACCTATTGTTGTAGGTGTCCTGTAGGATCCAGTGGCACAGCCTCCCTGATCACCCCAGCTGGGCCCTTGAGGTGCATCCCTAGTGTGGACTCTACACCCTTCTGTTGTAATTGAGTCTTGATTGCTGTTGGCACATCAATGGGAGGGATTTATTCAGGCTGATCAGCTGCAAGGACTGGCTGTGCCCACTGACCACTGGCCTCTGACTGTCTTGGAGGATCAGCTGTGTAGGGACCTACCACTTACTTCAGGAAGGTTCTGGTACCCACTGAGTCCACTCATTGAGTGTGTCACTTGTGGAGGTAGTTGGGTGGTGATGCTTTGATGTGGTCTGAAGCTGTCCACTGGGTGTGCTGGCCTTGGGGCAAGATTGGCCACTGCCTGTGTACTACCCAGGGCCCTGGGCATAAGCTACAAAACGATCTGCAGATGGCTGCTGCTTGTACTGGGTTGGAGGTGCCCAGGAAAAGCCAAGTTGTGAACCACGGCTGGCTGCTTCTAGTGCCAGGCCTGGGGCCACTTAACGAGAGGTATGGGGCTCACTGAGACCAGATGCTGCTTGTTTGAGAGATTTTAGGAAAATCTGAAGCAGGATCCAAGACAGGCCAATCTTGTGGTAAAGCCATTGGAAACATCTTGGGTGGGCGTGAACCTCAGGGAATCATCAGGGCCGGGCAGACAGTGTTAAGCCAGGTTGCTGGAGTCCCAGATGTGGCAGCCGGCTGCCCCGGGGAAGGGCCCACCAAAGGAACAAAGGCCTCTGTCAGCACGTCTGTCCGAGAGAAAACTGCCTCTCCAGCCCTCCTTTAGAGGCCAAACAGTTTAGTTCTTTCCCGTATGTCTCTAGTGTCTTTCAAGCTGCCTCCCCTCCGATCTCAGAGGGAGCAAGTCCGAGTAAGTCCGTGTATGGGCCCTTTAAGAGGAACTGCCTGGGGCTCCAGCAGCCTCAGCCTCAGTTGCCGCTGGTTTTTACAGCCAGAAGTTATGGGGACTTCTCTTCATGGCACTGGAACCCTGAGCTGGGAGCCTGGTATGGGATGGGGACCCCTTCACTCCTCAGGGAGGTCCTTCACAGCCGAGGTATCCCTCCTGATTTTTATATGCCACATGTGGGTGTGGGATGCGCCTCTGCCCCTCCTACCAGTCTCTATGTGACTTCTTTAATTTCGTAGTTGTAGAACTTCCATTCAGCCCGATTTCAGGCGGTTTTGAATGATGATTGTTCTGTAGTTTAGTTGTAATTTTGACGTGGTTGTGTGAGGAGCCGAGTACCGCATTTACCTATGCTGCCGTCTTGACCGGAAGTCCCTGGTTGGTTTTTAAAGTGGACTGGTGACATTTGCCTGATGGTAGGTCACTCACTGTGTAACTTTTAAAAATTTTATTTACCACAATATTAATGTTTACATTATTAAAAATAATGCAATATAAGGACAAATATTGTAAGTACTACTTGTACTATATAATAATCTTTTGAAAACTTTTATGTCAAGGGAATAGTTCAAGTGGAAAAATTAATTACCAACTTTTTTTTTTAATCCTCACCCGAGGTTATTCTTCTTACATTTATCTTCAGACAGAGTGGGAGGGAGAGAGAGAAACATCGATGTAAGAGAGACACATCCATCTGTTGCCACCTGCATGACCGCAACCGAGGTACAAGCCCTTAGCCGGAATCAAACCTGGGATACCCTGGTCTGCAGGCCGATGCTCCAACCACCGACCCATACCAGCCAGGGCTTAAATACCAACTTTCAAAAGCAAAAAGCTTTATATTCAAATCAATTAATTCATGATATATACAAACTTTAATAACTTTTTGGGATAACCTTCCTGCCAACCTGTGTCACATTCTTGGAAGGATACAAACATTGAACTCTGAAACCCCTGAAATGTGCTAATTTTTGTATTCTGAGTTTAAAATGTATACTATCTTCTCCAAATTCCAAATAATCTTCTTCTCTGCTTTTTCTTTTTGCTTGTTATGTTCTTTGGGAACACTCATAACTTCTACATTCTTGATTCGGTTTGGTCAAAGGGGTTTTATGTTTTCTCACCATTCAAAACAATTTCAAGTATTTGTTGAATGGGTTGAACCAACAGCTTCATGCAGTGGAAGCCATCCTTTTTCCTCAGCTTCGTCCTACAAATATTTATATTTCACATACCCCTGGAGCTCAAGAATGTGACCTAAATTAAAAATGTTGGCTGATGACAAATCTCTGTCTTGACAAGGTAGAAGTTCCATTCCATCCCACTGTAGGCAATATACCCATTTACCTTGTTTTATGGTCTCCAATTTTCTATTTTGATCACTTAGTGGTGCAGATCTACCAGAGAAAGAAAAATAAGCTATATTTATACTAGTGGTATGCGTCAAAGAACCAAAAAATTTACTTAATTTTAATAATCCAAATCTACAGGAAATGCACACAATTTTTAAAAAATCCACTTTAAAAATGTAAATGTCTGAGAGTCAGATACAGAGTATATTTATGATACATTGGATGTAGGAACATTAGTGAAGATGACAAAATACAGGATTATGATGCTGTCTCTGAAATTAGTTCTAAGCAGTGAAAAATAAGTAAACAATTGTCGTCAGAGTCAGAAGAGCTGGGTTCAGGTTTTGTGATATTATGATCCTGGGGAGGCCAATTTGCCTCTCTGGGTGGTGGTTTCTTCATTTGTAAACAGATGGGATTAAATAGGAAGATATCTAAGTTTTTTTCCAACTTTAAAAACTGCTCAGTAATGCTTGTTGCAAATTAATAATTGCTTACTTGGGAGCTTATGATCCACAACTGCATGTTAGAGTCTTTAAATAAACTGATCTATAAGTGAAAACAGGCTGAACATTTATTGAACAAATTTCTAGTCACTGGCCCAACAGATCATGATTTCAATGGGTTTTAACCCTCATGACAATTCTCTGGTGTGTGTTTATTCAAAGGAAACAAGGTATTTCATAACAAATTGATCTAACTCATTTTATTTTATTTTTTATCCTCACCCGAGGACATTTTTCCATTTTTTTGTTCAGATAGAGTGGAAAGGAGAGAGAGGAAGAGAAAGAGAGAGAGACAGAGAGAGAGAGAGAAACATCTACGTGAAAGG
The DNA here is from genome assembly GCA_030848825.1 of Tadarida brasiliensis. NCBI lineage: Eukaryota > Metazoa > Chordata > Mammalia > Chiroptera > Molossidae > Tadarida > Tadarida brasiliensis. The sequence goes on from CM061271.1 coordinate 20,998,821, forward strand.
GACACATTGAGTGGCTCCCACCCGCAGGACCCAACCAGGGCCGGGGACAAACTGCAACCGAGGTACGTGCCCTTAGCGGGAACCGAAGCCGGGTCTCTCTGGACCGCAGGCCGACGCTCTAACCGCTGAGCCAAACCAGCCAGGGCTGATCTAACTCTTACCAAGCAGAAACATCTGCTGACCTGTGTAGTATTTCTAGGTGTTTAGGCCGTTGTTATTCCTTAAACCCTGAAAAAGTAAAAACATTACAGGTTTCCATCAAGGTATGAAGACTCAAAATCAGTCAGGGATACTAAATGGTTCTCTGCAATGTGTGAGACATGTTGTTAGATATGCATGGAAATTAAAGTGTAAAATAGTGTTTATGTGTATCTATATAAATAAAACACATAACTTGCATTTGGGAGAGATTTATATGGAGAGAGGTGTTTTATACTTTCTGTTCAATTATTTGCTTTGTCTTTTTGCTGTAAAGTATACCTTTGGGCCCGGCTGGTGTGGCTCTGTGGATTGAGCATCGTGCCATGCATCAAGAGGTCATTGATTGAATTCCTGGTCAGGGCACATACCCAGGTTGCAGGCTCGATCCCCAGTATGGGGTGTATAGGAGACAGCCAATCAATGTTTCTCTCTCATCGGTGTTTCTATCTCTTTCCCCCTCTCCCTTCCTCTCTATCTAAAAAATCAATAAAAACATATTTAAAAATACATATATACATTTGGTTATGATGTAACATTTATCAGTGGAAAAAAGGGTTAGAATTATGCAATAAAGAGAGATCATCTGGTAAACATCAAGTGTCCTAATTGTATTTAATATGTCATAGCCTGAGTGTACTTCTGACTCATTTGGAATGATATTTCCTGGAAGAATTTGGACAGGCTCAACACCCAACATTCTTTATATAGCTGAGTGCAGTCTGAAATAATAGAAATAGAAAAGCATCCTCATGGGTTTGAATTTTTAGATAATTTAAAACTTTTTTTCTTTTTTTATTGTAGTAGAGTATACACAACATAAAATTTGCCATCTTCACTATTTTTAAGTGTTCAGTGGTAGTAAATACATTCACATTGTGCAACCATCACCGTCATCCATCCCTGTAACTTCTTTCATGTAAAATTGGAACTCTGTACCTATTAAACAATAACTCCCCCCTTCTCCCCTTCTTCCAGCCCCTGGAAAACAGCCATTATTATACTTTGTCTTTATGATTTTTGACTATTCTAAGTACTTCATATAAGTGGAATCATACAGTATTTTTCTTTTTGTGACTACCTTATTTCACTGAGCATACTGTTCTCAAGGTTCATTCATTGTAGCATATTGCAAAATTTCCTTTTAATATAAAAAAATGGGTTTTTGAATTCTTGTAGCTATTTGCTTTTGTTAATTAAAATTTTTCATAGAAACCATTTAGAAGACATTTATTTTAATTTTCTAATTAAGTCAATTTGTAGCGTATTCTGTTTCCAGGGCATTTTATTAAAGACATTTATTGGAGATGGTAATTTATCATTGGCTAAATTAGGCAGACTATTGTCATCATTTGTCATAAACTGTACATTGTATGTAATACCTTAGAATTCACTTTTTTTTTTTTAATCCTCACCCGAGGATATTTTTCTATTTATCTTTAGATAGAGTGGGAGGGACAGAGAGGGAGAGAAAGGGAGAGAGAGAGAAACATTGACATGAGAATGACACATTGACTGGTTGCCTCCTGCACGACCCTGACCAAGGCTGGGGACGAACCGCAACTGAGGTACATGGCCTTGGCCAGAATCGAACCTGCGATTCATTGGTCCACGGGCTGATGCTCTAACTGCTGAGCCAAACTGGCCAGGGCTAGAATTCACTTTTAGAAGAAGCTGAATACTTTTAGTTAAGTAAATAAACATCTGACTTCCAGCTTTTTTCCTACCTAATATTAGTCTTCTGAATTTCTTTCTTTCTTTCTTTTTTTTTTATCCTCACCCGAGGACATTTTTGCACTTATCTTCAGATAGAGCGGGAGGGACAGAGGGAGGAAAAGAGAGAAACATCGATGTGAGAGAAACACATTGAGTGGTTGCCACCCACACGACCCCAACTGGCGCCGGGGACTAACTGCAACCCAGGTACATGCCCTTAATGGGAAATGAACCCAGACTCTCTGGTCCATGGGATGATGCTCTAACCACTGAGCCAAACCGGCCAAGGCAGTCTTCTAAATTTCCATATGGAAACGATGGTCATGTGTCATTATTAAGAAATTAGCCTTCAGAATGTATGACTATTGTTCTTCCATTTCCTTATTATGGTTGTTGAGTCTTCTAGGCTGTGGATAATTATCAGGCCAAACCCTTGTGTGTTCTACTATATGGTCAGAAGATAGGCTGAGCTGCTCAGATTTTATAGTGGCTTGAAGAGGGCAGGTTAGTTAATTACCTCTTAAACAGTTCTTTGTTTAACACCTAGATTCTAGTAGTGATCAGTACAGATCAGAATTTGTATCTACCAATCCAAGAATGGAACAATTACATTTTTCATCTGCTTTCCACATTGACTGTGCCCAGGATGCTGAAGTCAGGTATTTGGTATTACCCTTTTAAAGTTTTGATGATTACAGCACAGAAGAATTTCTATAAGTGTGTTGGCTCTTTCTTTGTGAAAATAGCTTATGAATTCAGCAGTGGTTTTTATCATCTTGAACTGAAATTTGATAGTAATTGGACTTGTGAATTTTTGATTTACTAGTCTTTTGCCTTATTTTAAAAGAAGCTGCAATTGCTTTATATTTAAAATTCTTTGTATATTTATGTGAAGTTATTTTTAAATTAAAATTGAGGCTTCCAGAGCCACACTAGTCTTTATTTAAACCCGTTGAGCAATAGTTTCTTCTCTAATAAAAATAAATTTATTGTATATGTTTATGGAATAAAAAGGAATTTGTGTAGTTGAATAAAAATTACTTTGTAGAACCGGTAGCTTGACACACTAGTAGAATTAGAAATGTTAATGAAGTTTTTTAACTTCAAATTAACAGTAGATATTAGGAAAATTTTTTCATATTTGGATAGCATATTACACCTTCAGGGACTCTTTTGTATATGGCTTCTTTTATTCACTGTATGTCTGAGAAATAGATTTGTCCATGTTTTTTGGTGTACCAGTAATTTGTTTTTAATCCTCACCTGAGGATACTTTTCCACTTATCTTCAGATAGAGTGGGAGAGAGAGAGAGAGAAACATTGATGTGAGAGGGAAACATCAATTGGCTGCCTCCTGCATGACCCTTACCAGGGCCAGGGACCCAACTGCAACCGAGATACGTTCCCTTGATCGGAATTGAACCCACAACTCATTGGTCTGTGGGCCGATGCTGTAACCGCTGAGCCAAACTGGCCAGGGCAATTTGTTCGTTTTTATTACTGTGTGGCATCTCATTTATATCAGTATACCACAAGTAATTTATTGCTTTTCTGTTGATGGACCTTTGGGCTTTTTATAGTTTTTAGCTATTAAGTATAAAGCTACTACAGACTAAGAAAATATTTGTAAATCTCATCTCTGATAAAGGACTTGTATCCAGAATTTGTAAAGAACTTTGAAAATTTAACAATATGAAAACAACTCAATGAAGAAATGGGCAAAAGACTGACAGAGGATATATGTATAGCATAAAAGCACGTGTTTAACATCATTAGCCATTAGGAAATATAAATTAAAACTACAATATATATATTCCTATTACAGTGGCTATAATAAAAAATACAATACCTAGTGTTGCCAAGGATGTAGAGCAACTGGAATTCTCGTACATTGCTGGTAAAAGGCAGAATGGTATAGCCACTCTGCAAAAACAGTTTGGTAGTATTTTTTATAATGTTAGAGACACTTACCGTATGACTCAGAAATCTTACTCCTAGATATTTACCCTAGAGAAATGAAAACTTATGGTCATGTAAAAAAATGTACATGAGTAATGTTTATAGTATTTCTGTTTAAAATTGCCTCAAACTAGAAACAACCCAAATACCCTTCAGTGGTGAACACATAAACAAGATACAGTGTATCTGCACAATGAAATATGACTCAGGCTAAAGGAACTATTGATATACACAGCAACTTGGATGAACCTCACAGACATAATGCTGAGTTAGAGAAGCCAGTCTCAAAAAGGTTACATGCTGTATAATTCTATTTATATGATATTCACAAAGACAAAACTATGGTGATAGAACAAATCAGTGGTTCCTAAGAGTTATTAGAGAAGGGGAAGTGTGACTACAAAAGGAGAGTAGGAGAGAGTTTTTTGGGAGTGATGGAACTGTTTTGATTCCTGATTGTGGTGGTGATTAAATGAATCTATAAGTATGTTAAAATCCATAGTCATGCCAGGCTGGTGTGGCTCAGTGGTTGAGCATTGACCCATCAACTAAGAGGTCACCGGTTCGATTCCCGGTCAGGGGGCACATGCCCAGGTTGTGGACCTGATACCCTGTGGGGGGCATGCGGGAGGCAGCCAGTTGACATTCTCTCTCATCGTTGTTTCTATCTCTCCCTCTCCCTCTCCCTTCCTCTCTCTCTCTAAAAGTCAATAAAGAAAAAAAAAAAAATCCGTAGTCATGTATACCCTCAGAGTTCACTTTTACTGTATTTTACTTAAAAATAAGAATAATGCTGCTATAAACATTCTTGAACATGTCTTTTGGTTGATATATGCACTCATTTCTCTTGGTGTCTACCTAGGCATAAAATTGTTAAGCCATAGGGTAAGCATATGTTTAGCTTTAGTAGATACTGCAAAATAATTTTTCCAAGTGGTTGCTCTAATTTTACAGTTCTACTTACAATATATGAGAGTATTGCCACCAACTCTTTAATATTAATATCTTTTTTGTTGTTGTTAATCCTCACCCAAGGATATTTTTTCCATTGATTTTTAGTGGGAGGGAGGGGGAGAGAGAGAGAGAGAGAGAGAGAGAGAGAGAGAGAGAGAAATCGATGTGAGAGAGACACATCAATTGGTTGCCTTATGCACCTGCCCCAACCGGGGTGGGGATCAAACCTGAAACCCAGGTTTGTGCCCTTGATCAGAATTTGAACCCGTGACCTTTCGGTGCAAGGGTCAGCACTCTAACCACTGAGCCACACTGGCCAGGGCTAATATTAATATCTTTTTAATTGTATGTTTAATTTAAAGGTTACTCTGGTGGATATGTAATGATTTCTCATTTTGGTTTTAATTAGTATTTTTCTGATGAATAATTAGGTTGAACACCTCTTTATATATTAACTAGCCATTTAGGTATCTTCTTTTGTGACTTGCTATTCAAGTCTATTTGCCAATGGGTTTTCTTTCTTTTTTTTAATTGATTTATCTTTATATGTGTTCTTTTATTTATTTTTTTAAAAACAGCTTTATTGAGATATAATTTACATAACATAAAATATACTGTCTGGCTGGTGTGGCTCAGTGGTTGAGCGTCAATCTATGCACCAAGAGGTCTCTGGTTCGATTCCCGGTCAGGACACATGCCCAGGTTGTGGGCCCGATCTCCAGTGGAGGGCATGCAGGAGGCGGCCAGTCGATGTTCTCTGTCGATATTTGTATCTCTCTCCCCCTCTCCCTTCCTCTCTCTCTAAAATCAATAATGGAGAAATAATTTTTAAAAAATTAAAGAAATATATACCCAGGGGTTTTAGTATATTTACAGAGTCGTGTATCTCATTCCAGAACATTTACATCACCCCAAAAGAAACCCCATACCCATTAGTAGTCACTCCCCAATCTCTTCTCTTCCCAGCCCCTGGCAATCACTAATTTACTTTCTGCCTTCTTGGAATTGCCTGTTTTGGACATTTCATATAAATGGAATCATACAATATGTAGTCTTTTTTTTTTTTTATCCTCACCTGAGGACACTTTTCCATTTTTTTGTTCAGATAGAGTAGAAGGGAGAGAGAGGAAGAGAGAGAGAGAAACATCGACGTGAAAGGGACACATCGAGTGGCTGCCTCCCTCACGACCAACCAGGGCTGGGGACAAATTGCAACCGAGGTATGCGCCCCTAGCGGGAACCGAACCCGGGTCTCTCTGGACTGCAGGCTGACGCTCTAACTGCTTAGCCAAACCGGCCAGGGCTGTAGTCTTTTTTTTTTTTTTATTGATTTTTTTTAGAGTGAAAGGAAGGGGGAGAGAGATAGAAACATCGATGTGAGAGAGAGATACATCGATAAGTTGTTTCCTGCATGCCCCCTACTGAGGATCAAGCCCACAACCCATACACGTGTCCTGACCAGGAATTGAACTGGAAACTCTCAGTCCATGGGATGATGCTCAAGCCAGGCAATACGTAGTCTTTTGTGTCTGGCTTCTTTTACTTAGCATAATATTTTCAAGGTTCATGTAGTTGTATCAGTATCCAAAAGCTTTTTCCTGTGTCTATTGAAATGATCATGTGGTTTTTGTCCTTTTAAATATTATTTCTATATGTTGAACCAACCTTGTGTTCTTGAGACAGATTACATTTTGTCATGGTGTATAATTTTTTTACTGCTGTTAGATTTGGTTTGCTAGTATTTTGTTAAGGATTTTTGCATCTATATTCATAAGAGATATTGTTCTATATATTTCTTTCCTTGTGATGTCTTATCTGGCTTTGGTATCAAGATGTAATTCTGGCCCTGGCTGGTTTGGCTCAGCAGTTGGACTGTTGGCCCATGGACCAAAGAGTCGCGAGTTCAATTCTGGTCAAGGGCACGTACCTCGGTTGTGGTTCGGTCCCTGGCCCTGGTTGGGGTCGTGCAGGAGGCAACCAGTTGATGTGATCCCACATCGATGTCTCTCTCTCTCTCTCCCCCCCACCTTCCCCCCTCCCCCCTCCCCCCACTTTGTCTTAAAATAAATGCAAAAATATCTTCGGGTGAGGATTTAAAAAAAAAAAAAGTAATTCTAGCTTTGTAGAACGATCTGAGAAGTGTTCCCTCTTCTATTTTTTTGGAAGAATTTGAGAAGGATTACATTAATTATTCTTTAAACGTTTGATAGAATTTATCAGTAAAGCTATCAGTTCTCAGCTTTTCTTTGTTGAAAAATTTTTTGATTACTGATTTAATGTCTTATTATAGGTCTATTCAAATTTTCTTTTTCACCATGAGTCATTGTGGGTAGTTTGTGTTTCTAGGTATTTGTCCATTTGATTTCAGTTACCTAATGTATTGGCATACAGTTGTTTACAGTGTTCCCTTATATTGTTGGCATGCAACCTGGGCATGTGCCCTGACCAAGAATCAAACCAGGACCTCTCAGTTCATGGGATGATGCTCAATCCACTGAGCCACACCAGGCAGGCTTCTCTCTTTTTTAAACTATTTCTTAGAACAATTTTAGATATACAGATAAATTACAAAAATAGTACAGAGTTTTCATATACTCCATACCCAGTTTGCACTTTTGGAGTTTCTTTAGACACCCAGAAATGTAGAGAGTTACATATATCAAGATCCGATCAGCTTCATTCTTAATTTCATAGTTTTTAAAGAAGACATTGGCTTCATCCACAATAATTTGTATCTTTTATCTCTCTAGAGGCAGGTCCTTTGGATTGACTTCTGATAGGCAACAGTGCCATGTTTCCAATAAGAATGGTGTCCCAGCCCTGGCCAGTTTGGCTCAGCGGTTAGAGCGTTGGCCTGCGGTCCGGAGAGACCCAGGTTCGGTTCCCGCTAAGGGCATGTACCTCGGTTGCAGTTTGTCCCCGGCCCTGGTTGGTTGTGCGGGTGGCAGCCACTCGATGTGGCCCTTTCACGTCGATGTTTCTCTCTCTCTCTCCCTCCTACTCTATCTGAGCAAAAAATGAAGAAATGTCCTCAGGTGAGGATAAAAAAAAAAAAAAAAAAAAAAAAAAGAATGGTGTCCCAGTACATGAGAGAAGAATGGTAAGCCAACATCTTGGTGGCCCTGAGTTTCAGCTCAGATGAGGAGGGTAGCATTAGAGTATGACAGTTCTGGTCTGGTGGCTCCGGTGTGTGTGGTAGATGGAAGTCTAAATCTTAATTAATGAGCTTTGGTTTAAGAATCAAAAGACATGAAGTACATTTCTGGCTCTCTTTCCAACTACCTCCTTTTCAAAGCTTTTAAAAAGAGAACTTTATTGTAACTACATTCATTAGGAAGTTAAACTATTTCTGAATATGACTACCATAGATGCAAAAAGTGGAGAGTAATACAATCAATCATCAATCCAAAATTTTAATTTTTTTTTAGCTTTTTTAATTGCTTTTTATTTTTTTTGCATTTATCTTCAGCTAGAGCGGGAGGGAGAGAGGAAGGAAGAGAGAGAGAGAGAGAGAGAGAGAGACATCGATGTGAGAGAGACACATTGACTGGTTGCCACCCACACGACCCCAACGGGCTGGGGACAAACTGCAACCGAGGTACGTGCCCTTAGTGGAACCGAACCCAGGTCTCTCTGGTCCACGGGCCGACGCTCCAACCGCTGAGCCAAACTGGCCAGGGCTAATTACTTTTTAGAGAGAGAGGAAAAGAGAGAGAGAGAGAGAGAGAGAGAGAAACATTGATTTACTGTCTCCTGCACTCCCCTACTGGGGATTGAGCACACAATCCAAGCATGTGCCCTGACCGGGACTTGAACGGGCAATCTTTTGGTGCACAGGATGATGCCCAACCAACTGAGCCACAGTGGCCGGCGCCCAAATTTTAATTTTTAAAAAAAAAGTATTTAAAATTATTAGGTAATACATGAGTAAATTTTTATTGTACAACATTCAGGAATGTGAAAATACAGAGTTAAATGTGAAAGTTCTCCTTCATTACCCCTTTGACCCCCACTCCTCTTTCTTTCTTTTCTTTTTTATTTATTTTTTGTTTTTGTTTTTTTGTTGTTGTTTTTTTTGGTTGCAGATGTTTCTTCTTTTTTTTTTAATCCTCATCCGAGGATATTTTTCTGTTTATCTTTAGATAGAGTAGGAGGGAGGGAGGGAGGGAAGGAGAGAGAGAGAGAGAGAGAAACATTAATGTGAGAGGGACACATTGACCAGTTGCCTCCCACACGACCCTGACCAGGGCTGGGGATGAACCGCAACCGAGGTACATGCCCTTGGCTGGAATCGAACCCGCGACTCATTGGTCCATGGGCTGATGCTCTAACCACTGAGCCAAACCGGCCAGGGCCAGATGCTTCTCCTTTTTATCTTTCTTTTTGTTTTAGAATCTTCACCCGAGGATATTTTTCCATTTATTTTCAGATAGAGACCCCCACTCCTCTTTCTTATAGGGTAAACACCATCAGTAGTTTTGAGATTATCCTTTTTTTCAATACATTTAAACACACAAGCAAGTGTACACTTTAATATGAGCCTCCTAATCATTTCTGAATTCTAATCTTTTCTTTTCGTTCCTGTTAGTACGAGTCCAGGCTCTGGTTATCACTGTCCTGGATTACCACAGTAACCCCCATTAGGTATCCCTGCCTTCAGCCTTGTCCTCTTCAAATCCTTTTAAAAAAATGTTTTTATTGATTTTAGAGAGAGAGGAAGGGAGAGGGAGAGAAACATTGATTAGCTACCTCTTAAACGTCCCCTATCTGGGATCGAACCAGCAACCCTGGCACGTGCCCTGACCAGGAATCGAACCCGGATCTCTCTGTTCATGGGACCTCACTCAACCAACTGAGTCACTTGGGCTAGGCTTCAAATCCATTTTTTAAATCATGTTATCACCCTGTTTAAAACCTTCAGTGCCATCACATTCAGCATGCTACAGGATAAATTTGAAGCCCCTTAACATAGCATGTAAGGCCCTGTAAGATTGATTCTTTTCTTTCTGCTTTCATCTTGAGCAGCTTCCTTCCTCAAACTCTGTATCCATCAGCTCTGAACTGCCTCTGGTTTTCCCCCCACACATTATAATGTCTATGTCACTTGGCTTTTTGTTCATATTTCCTCTTTTATTAAAGTGTGTTTTCCACCCCTTCTTTTCCTCTTAGCCTGGTTAGTACCTGCTAAACCTTTTACCATGGTGGTTAAGAGCCTGGGCCCAAGGGTTAGCATTTTGGATTATTCCACTTAATTTCTTTAGAATCACAGTATGTAAGTTCTGTAAACTTTTGTTTGTCATCTATGAAATTGGAATAATTTCTACCTCATATAGTTACTGAGAATTAAATGAGATAATAGATATATAAAGTGCTAGCATAGTGTCAATTTAAAAAGAAAAAACAACTTGGCATCCTATCTTTCGATAAGATTGAGCCCAAAGAATATAGATGTTCCTCTCTAGATGTTGTGCATACCTCTAATACCATAATTACACACTGCGTTTAATCTGTTTGTGAAAGGGCCTCTTTTATTAGATTTTGAACTCCTTACAATCAAGGACTGCTATGTTTGTCTTTGTATTCCTGGTACCAGGTACATAGAGACTTAGTAAATATTTCTCGAATAGATGAATGGAGTTTGAAAGAGCTCTTCATTTTCAGACAATGCAGTATCTTTTGTACAGGAAGCTCATATATAAGTGTGTATTCTCTGTTCAGGTGAGAATTTTTGTTTTCTTTTTGTAAGTAGTAAAGTCTTAAAATAGTAATTATATTTCTTTCCACCACATTTAGCTATGATGCATGAGATGAAAATCCAGGGAAGCCATGGGAAATTGGCAGTCTTAAGGATTAGATTATTTTTCCATATTCAGTTCATATTCTTGTATTTATAGAATTTGGTTTGAGGATTGTCAGTGAAAGTCCTTCATATTTATGAACAATTTGAGAATTGGATTTTTAAAAAGTATTTCCCAAGAGCTATATTGATAAGTAATGCTTGATAATCCAGTTGCTTTTTCTGTACTCCCACCCTCTAAGTTACAATAGTTCTTTGAGTGTTTACAGTAAAACCTTGATATAACAGACTAATTCAGGTGAGGGGGTGGGTGTCTGTTAAAGCTGAAAGCCCGTTATACAATGAAGTAGGATTTCTGAATGAATATGTTAAAAAATTGACAAATTAGTTTACCTGTTTACTTATGTAGACACATTTGTGTAATTAAAATTAAGTATGTTTGAAAGGTTTAATTTCATAGAAAAATTCTCTATATGTATTAGTGTAATTTTATTTTATTTATTTTCTTTCTTTTTTTTTTTATCCTCACCTGAGGACATTTTTCCATATTTGTTCAGACAGAGTGGGCGGGAGAGAGAGGAACAGACTGAGAGAGAGAAACATCGATGTGAAAGGGACACATCGAGTGGCTGCCTTCCGCACAACCCCAGCCAGGGCTGGGGATGAATTGCAACCGAGGTACGTGCCCTTGACTGGAATTGAACCCGTGACTCATTGGTCCACAGGCCGACGCTCTAACTGCTGAGCCAAACCAGTCAGGGCATCTTTATTTATTTTTAGAGAGAGAGAGGAAGGGAGAGGGAGAGAGAGATAGAAACATCGATGAGAGAGAACATCGATTGGCCGCCTCCTGCATGCCCCCCTCTGGGGGTTTGGCCCACAACCTGGGCATGTGCCCTGACTGGAATCGAACAAGCGACCTCTTCATGCATGGGTTGATGCTCAACCACTGAGCCACACCGGTCGGGCTGTATTAGTGTAATTTTAAATTTATACTGAATAGGTCTAGTAAATGGGTGCATTCACCAGTCACGGTTAGTAAACAAATGCACACAGCTGGGGCGAGGCTTAGCACACGTGTGAACATTGGCCTGCTCAGGTTAAAACTGCTGCAGAAAGTCACCCCACATGACAACAGAACCAATTACTGCCCGTGATGCAGTGTGATCACGTCCTAACCATTTGCAGAACATCGTTTACAAGCGGTGACTCTTGGATTTTAATATGTAGACTATAGTTGTAGATACATAATATTTATTTATGTTGGTAAAATTACTACAGTGTTTTTTTCCAACATATGACCTATTTGATAAATTCGTTAAAAACAACAGTGAATTGCCCTGGCCGGCTTGGCTCAGCGGTTAGAGCGTCGGCCCGCGGACCAGAGAGTCCTGGGTTCGGTTCCCGCTAAGGGCACATACCTTGGTTGCAGTTTGTCCCCGGCCCTGGTTGGGGTCATGTGGGTGGCAGCCACTCGATGTGTCTCACTCACGTCGATGTTTCTCTCTCTCTTCCTCCTCTTCCTTCCTCTCTCCCTCCTGCTCTATCTGAAGATAAATGCAAAAATGTCCTTGAGTGAGGATTGAAAAACAAAAAACAAAAGCAGTGAATTAATAACAAAAAATAACATGTTAATTTAATTATAAGCAAATCTTGGTTTAAAGCATTTTAAAATTAACAGGGTGTTAATTTTGACATACCACATATGGACTGGAAACTTTGTCCGTTAAATCAAGGTCCACCAAATTGGTTGCTTACTGTATTTATGACAGACAGCAACCCTACTAGGTATTATCTATGTTCTATAGATAAAAAAAAAAATCTCAGGTTTAGGTTAAGTAATTTATTCAAGGCTCCAAAGCCAGAAAGTAGAGGTGCTGGGATTTAAATGTAGTTGTTCAGTGCTCATTCTCTTTCCATACTGCTTTTCTAAATAAACTGAAAATAATTTTAGTTTGAGTTTTTTGTTTGTTTTGTTAATCCTCACTCGAGGATATTTTTCCATTGATTTTTAGATAGAGTGGAAGGGGAGCGAGGGAGGGGGAGAGACAGAGACAGACAGACAGACATGGAGACAGAGACAGACATCAATTGGTTGCCTCCCAAATTCACCCTAATCAGGGCCAGGGATGGAACCTGCAACCCAGGTATGTGCCCTTGACTGGGAATCGAACCCAAGACCCTTTGGTCCACAGGCTGATGCTCTAATCACTGAGCCAAACCAGCCAGAGTGAGTTTTGAGTTTTGAGTTTTTAGTAGTACTTTTAGTTACTTGGTGACTAAACATTTTAATAAGTAATAGAAACCTTTTGGTAAAATATTTAGGTAATATTTAAAGAGATAAAGTTTATTTATTTATTTCAAGTTTGAATTTGAATCACCACTAGGAGGATTTATTTGCCATGTCAGTGTTCTTAGACTTTAACACACTTGTTTATTTCTTCAGACCCTCTTGCATAATCCCTATGCATTATATTGGTCAGGAGGCAGGAATGTTGCAGATGTTTTTCTATCAAACCTCAATTTGCTCTGAGATTTGGAATTAACCTTTAAAATGTTCTGGATTTATCTCCCATATGCCAAAGATCTGTACATTTCTTTTCACATGAACTGAAATTTTCAGGCGATTGAGTAACAGATGTTTTCCTTAAAGGCAGTTAATGATCAGAAAAAAAGACCAGTGTGGAAATACTTTAGGTTCCTTCTGTAATATGATCTGCACATATTTTCTTCTCTTGTAGTTCAATTGTTCATTTTCGAAGGGAGGAAATAACTGATAATTAAAACATATATCCTGTTGATTTTTTCCCCCCAGAGTAAACTGAAAATGATTTGGACTGACTAGGGCCGCTCCATTCTGTGAAACTCACATTGTTTGCGTACTCTTGGCGGGCCTCATTAGGGGGTAAATTTGCTTTTTCTGTGTGTTTGCCAGTAACGATTCCTGTCTCTTACCGGAACTTGCCATTTGGATTGTCTCCTTCCTAAACTAGCCATCTTAAACAGTTCAGACCATTAGTTATTTTTCCTGCTCTCCAGTTTTTTTCTATTACTCTTAGATCCTCAAATATTTAAAGCTGAGGATATTGGTCACTGAGATATTGCCTGGTTAGGGTTCGGCATTGTGCCCGAATTTGTTGGGCCTCTCAGGGCCTGAGTTCTCTGTGCTTTAACAAATAAGCTACAGTTCTCAAGAGATCAGTGAAGCTTGTTTGTTGATCCTGTATTCTCATCCAGAGGAAGTAGATCTTTGAGAATGTCTAAGGAAGGGTAAGTGAGTTTATTATTCTTTTTCCCTCATTTTTCTCAGCAAAGAGGTGTTCTAGTCATCTGAGTTAATTGGAAGATTAATAAGCGGTGCTACCAGTCAGAGTGGAGGTAGAGATTGAAAGAAATTCAGCTGAAAGCTTACAGTGTTAATGTTTCACATGTAATATACTGTAAAGTTACTATTGCTATTTTGAAAAAGAGCATTGAAGATGGATAATGTTAATAGGAATTTAGTGAGTTTAAACACCCTGTTTACTTTGGTAAATCATTTTGGTTTTTGATAGAAAGTATTTATGAAGATTGGAAACAATTGGTGGTGTCTTACTAAAGAGTTTTACAAAGAAATGAGTGAAGTTTAAGAATTCAAAGGCATTATAAAATAAATCGTACCTTTAGGAAATGGTGTGAAAGACTGTGTGAAAATAGCCAATGATTTTGTTTCCTTATGGGCATTGTAGACAAAAAATAAAAATTTTTTGAATCCCCTATTCCTCTTTACAATGTAAAATGGTTCTGTGTTAGGGTTTTTAAAAAAATTGTTGTTTTAATATTTCTCTTATGCTTCAGAGTTTGAATTATTACTGATACTATTTTTGTGATCACGATAATAGATGACATGTAAGTTAATGTCTGCATACTTTGATTATCTCATTTCTAGCCTTCAAGCATAACTAGACTTTAGAGAGACATTTCCTTTGAAATAGGACATAGATCTCTCAACAAAAAAAATTCTTCAAAAATATAGTAAAATTTTGATTTTGTGGAAGCTCTTAGTTTTTTTTTTTCAAGTTTCTTTGTTCTATTAGAAATTTTGGAGTAATTTCAGAGCGTTGTGCTTGTAATTTATTTTAATCGGATTACATATTGATTATGAGCAAAATAAAATCGGCCTGCTTTACTGTTACTTTAAAATCTCATCATTGGATAAATAAAATGAACTATGGTAAATGTAATTGTGTTATTTTTAGACCACTTATGACATCACTAGAATTTTGAGGTTTCTTTAAATGTGAAAATTATGGAAGGACTGCCTCTTTAGGTTTGTATGTTTTTTTACCTTCTAGTACTGGCTACAAATCTGCAGTTGTTAAACAATTTTTATGATAAAGATGATCACAGATGCTGATATATTTCTTAGTCTTGTGCACTAAGGTTGTTTATAAAGCTGGTTTATAGATTTAAGAACTTTATTTCTAGGTGTAGTCAAAATTCTTGGGAAATAATTGATACTAATTTTTCCCCTATGGTAAAGCATATGTTAGAATTGGTTAGTTAGAGATCTTTTTTTTTAATCCTCACCCAAGGACATTTTTGCATTTATCCTCAGATAGAGTGGGAGGGAGAGAGGGAGGAAGAGAGAGAGAGAAACATTAATGTGAGAGAGACACATCGAGTGGCTGCCACCCACACGACACCCAGCCGGGGCCGGGGACAAACTGCAACTGAGGAACGTGCCTCTAGTGGGAATCAAACCCCAGACTCTCTGGTCCGCAGGCTGATGCTCTAACTGCTGAGCCAAACCGGCCAGGGTGGTTAGTTAGAGATCTATATAAACCAAAGGACACTATAAGGACTGAGATATTCTTTTAGGTTTATTTCTAGGGGCCCCTAGGGCAATTCCTGTACTGTTTGAATAGGTAATGAACCAAATGTATTTGAAATGCATAGATTACATAAATGAAATCAGTTAGCTTTTATTCTCCTTTGCTATCTTTAGAAATAAATGGATAAATTTTGTACTTTGGGATGAAAAGAATTTTTATATTTACAATTTTTGTATATGTGATATTTTGACACATAGTACAGTCTGTCATTTGATATATATGAATTATTTTCTTAATAGTAGTAGGAAAAGATTATTATAAGAGTTAAATCACCAAAAATTATACTTGACCCATATGTAAACTTACAGTAATTGAGACAGTGTGGTATTTGTGTAAGGGATAGACTTATGTGGATTATGAAACCTAATAGGGAGTTTGTAGACCCACACACATAGATTTTCAGCAATGAGGCCAAGTAATTTCATATAGAAAACAAATAAACCTCAACCTTTATTTCAGACCATATACAAATAATGCAAAATGAATCATAGACCTAAATATAAAAGTTAAAAGTAAAGTATAGCCCTGGCCAGTTTGGCTCAGCGGTTAGAGCGTCAGCCCGAGGACCAGAGAGTCCTGGGTTCGGTTCCCTCTAAGGGCGCGTACCTCGGTTGCAGTTTGTCCCCACCCCGGTTGGCGTTGTGTGGGTGGCGACCACTTGATGTGTCTCTTTCACATTGATATTTCTCTCTCTCTCTCTTCCTCCTTCTCTCCTTCCCGCTCTGACTGAAGATAGATGCAAAAATGTCCTCAGGTGAGGACATTTTTATATATATAAAAATAAAGTGTAGGCAAAAATCTTTGTGACTTTGAGTTAGGTAAAGATTTCTTAGAATACATAAAAACATGAAAGACAAAGCTGATAAATTGGGCTTCATAAAAAATTAAAAAACAAACTGCTTTTTGAAAGATTCCATTAATAAAACAGACTGGGAGAAACTTCTGTGTGTGTGTGTATAAAAATAATAAAAGGCTTATATCCAAAATATATGACGAATTTTTACAAAACAACAGTAAGGCAAACAACCCAGTTTAAAAATTGGCATAAGAGCCCGGCCGGTGTGGGTCAGTGGTTGAGCGTCGACCCATGCACCAAGAGGTCGCCGGTTCGATTCCCGGTCAGGGCACATGCCCAGGTTGTGGGCCCGATCCCCAGTGGGGGGCATGCAGGAGGCGGCCAGTCGATGTTCTCTCTCATCGATGTTTCTCTCTCTCTCTCTCCCTCGCCCTTCCTCTCTCTCTAAAATCAATAAAGAAAAAAATACAGTTGTAATAAAAAAAAAGTAAAAAAAAAAAAAAAATTGGCATAAGATTTGAATATATACTTCACACACAAATAGATATGGCTAGCCCTGGCCGATTTTGCTCAGTGGTTAGAGTGGTGGCCCATGGACCAATGAGTCACAGGTTTGATTCCAGTCAAGGGCAGTACCTTGGTTGTGGTTTGTCCCCAGCCCTGATCCGGGTCGTGCGGAAGGCAACCAGTCAATGTGTCTCTTTCATGTGGCTGTTTCTTTCTCTCTCCCTCCCTCCATACCTCCCACACCATCTGAAGATAAATAGAAAAATATCCTCTGGTGAGGATTTAAAAAGAAAAGAAAAAGGTATGGCCAATAAGCACTTGAAATGATGCTCTACATCATTAATCATTAGGGAAATACAAATAAAAGTCTCAGTGAGTTACTGCACCCTCCAGATGACTAAATTAACTAGAACAGTGATTTTCAACCTTTTTCATCTCATGGCACACATAACTTAATAAAATTCTGCGGCACACCAAAAAACATATTTTTTGCCGATCTGACAAAAAAATAGTTATAATTTTAATTCATTCACACCGGATGGCTATTGTGTTGGCTTTTGTAATTTTTAAATTTGACGTTTTGGCTTTTGTAATTTTTAAATTTGACAATCTAAGGGAAAAGAGGTCAGTGCTTCTGACTAGTCAGGTATTTCATGTTTTAAAAATTCTTGTGGCACACTGGTTGAAAATTGCTGAACTAGAATGACTAAAGTGAAAAACACTGACGATGTGGAGCAACTGGAACTCTCCTGCATTGCTGATGAGAATGCAAAATAGAAAACAGTTTTAGCAGTATATTCTAAAGTTAAACATAAACTTACTGTATGACTGAGTAATTCCATTTTTTTTTTTTATCCTCACCCGAGGACATTTTTTCATTCTTTGTTCAGTTAGAGTGGGAGGGAGAGAGAGAGGAAGAGAGAGAGAGAGAAACATCGACGTGAAAGGGACACATCGAGTGGCTACCATCCACACGACCAACCAGGGCCGGGGACAAACTGCAACCGAGGTACATGCCCTTAGCGGGAACCGAACCCGGGTCTCTCTGGACCGCAGGCCGACGCTCTAACCGCTGAGCCAAACCGGGCAGGGCTGAGTAATTCCATTTTTAGGTTTTTATTTACCCAAGAGAAATGAAAGTGTTTGTCCACACAGATTTGTATGTGACTGTGCATAGCAGCATTAATCGTTAATACTGGGAACAACCCAAAATATCCATTAACTGAATGGATAAACAAATTGTGGTATATTCATACAATGGGAATACTAGTCAGAAATAAAAGAACTAATTATGGTACATATAACAACATAAATGAATCTCAGAAATACTGTACTAGGAAATAGAGGTCCAAGCATCAACTACATGATGCTTGATTCCATTTATAAGAAACGTGTAGTGACAAACCATAGATTAGTGGTAGCCTGGGGCCAGAGGTTGGGGAGGGTATTGCAAAAGGACATTAAGAAATGTTTTGGGTTGATTGTGGTAATTGTTACATCAGTGTACACAATTGCCAAACTCACCAAACTTTACACTTAAAATGGGTAAATTTTATTTTTTAAATAAATCATAACTTGAATAAAGTTGGTGGGGAAATGAGACTTGAAGAGCTCCTCCTCAACTTGCTTATTTAACTTTTTGTAAGCGAAAGGTTATTGTTAGTTCATATTCAAGAGAATATATTTGGGGAAATACAGGTGCTGTAGGACGAATAATACAGGAAAAAATACACCTTCCTTTCAGTGTCATGATTGAACCCTTAGTCCTCTACAGTTGTTAAAATGCCTTTTAGTACTAGAGCTGCTGTCTTGGGTAAGAGGCCAAAATGAATTTTATCATTTGCTCTTATTTTAAATTCTAAATTTTCACCTCTCTTTTTCACTATAGGCATAGTCAGTAACTTGTTAATTAGTCCTAATGACAACATGTATAATTATATTTTCTTCTCTCATTTTTATCCCACAGAACTCAACTTTGATATTTTGCTTCATTTTATAAGTTATCCTCTCTACATTGGTCTTTACTTTAAAAAAAAAAATGGTGAGAAAAGTGAAAAAAATTTAGAGAGAAAAGGGATTGGAAAAAGATTCTTGTTTAATTAGACTGAAGTTTTAGAATAGTACATTTATTTTCAGAAGTATTTATCTCTGGTTTCTCCCTTAATTTGTCTATTTTTATTTTTCTTATTTTGTTAGTCCTCTTTTATTCCCCACCATCCTACTCACATTATTACTGCATGCAGTTTCTTCATTTGAGAATGAAGGTGAAGGAAATATTAATGTCTCTTAAACATTTTTAATCTCCTTAAAGTTTGGTGAAATATTTGGTAGAAAGATAGTATGATCGTTACTCTTAATATTTTTCACTTTTAAGATACACACTTTTTCACATTTAAACATCTCTGAAATTGGGCTGTGTCTAGCATTATACCATCATCTAGAATTAAGTTGAGTTCTTTCAGAGGATTTCATTTCTTTTAGTCACCTAGTGGGGGCAATATTAACCATCCTAGTAGTGTAAATTCAGACCACAAACCTGCAGGACTTCTTGTTCAGATTCTCAGGAGGAGGAGTTGTTTTCCCTCTCTCTGGACTCAGCGTCAAGGCTGAGATGTACAGACTTTCTTTAATGCTCCTTCTATGTTACAGATTTATTTCTCCTTTATCCTCTTATTATTGATAAAGCCCTTTGATATCCTAGCTTTATGAATCTCTGATTTTTCTTTGGCATTCCCCGCTACCCCTGTTTCTTAATAGCATATAGTATAGGTGAATTTTACAATTGATGGCATCTTAAATTTTAATCATCTTTAATTTTGTTCTGTGCATGCCTCCATACTTCTTTTCACTGGAACTTTTTATATTGAGTATTTAAGTGAGAAAAAATGACTATTATGATTAATTTATGTTTTATTTTAGAAATGACAATATGCTTGTTGTTCAGACTTTTAAAGCACAGGCTGCTGTTCTCCTGGCACAATCTGATAAAATGTATTTTTCCTGAGGCTGTTCCTCAGAGAAAATATTAAGACAAATTAGTAAGTAGTTATTGGCTGGAATTTATGAAAACAAAAACTGATGCTACTAAATAAAATACTTTTATAATCTAGTCCAAAATTTCTTGCTGTGTCTATATATCCATGGTATTTGAACTTTCAATTTTTAGGAATCCACTTCATAAATTAGGAAGTTCTTACCTTTATTTTTTAGATCACTAAGCATACTTTTTACTGGGGAATGGGGACACAAAGGCAAACTTAAGTCTTGCCATTAAGTTTTTAAAATAACAGCTTGGTTGAGATACAGTTTGCATACTATTCAATTCACCTTTTTAAAGTGTACTTTGCAGTGCTTTTAGTATATTCAGAGTTGTGCAACCAACACCACTATCTAACTTGAGAACATTTTCATTACCCCCAAAAGAAACTCTGTATTCATTAACAAAAAACTCTCCAATCCATCCTCCCCACACAGCCTCTGGCAACCACTAACTGCTAGTAACTTTTTAGTTTAAGTTTAATTTTTAGTTTAGTTAAATATTGTGTGTGCTTTCTACAAGGCCCTAAGCTAGGTATTGGTTTAGATCTCTTTGAAATTTTTTGATACGCTAAATGAAAGTTACTGCAGGCACAAATATTTACATCTGTTCTGTACTTAACGTTTTTTCCTAATAGTTTTCTGATTTTTGTTTCTTATTATTTTTCTATTTCCTTTCAGGAAAACGAGTAGTTTATTCTCTAGGCCAGTGATTTTCAAACTTTTTCATCTCATGGAGTACATAAACTAATTTTTTTGGCCAATCTGACCAAAAAATAGGTATAATTTGATTCATTCACACCGGGTGGCTATTGTGTTGTCTGTTGTCATTTTTTAAATTTGACAATCTAAGGGGAAAAAGGTCAGTGCCCCTGACTAAATAGTCAAGTATTGCATGTTTTTAAAATTTTGCGGCACACGGATTGAAAGTCACTGCTCTAGGCTAATCTGTATTTTTTATTGTTTTGTATACTTTAACTTGAATTCTCTTTTAAAAAATATTTTTATCATCACTGGTATTTTGTTCTAATGAGTGGAAAGGGAGGCATTAAATATCATAGTTATGTGATATTTAGCCAATTTTGTGCAGTACCTGGCCTCAAAGTTTATAATCCAGTAAAGAATACAAGAACTACTTACATATTTTGTGTGTATGACAAAATGTAGTAAGTGCCAAAATAAAGGATTTTGCATATTCAGACCTCTCACATAGATCACAACTTTATAGAATTTAATTGTTGGTGAAATTTCTTTATTTAGATAGAAAAGTAATCTGAAACCCAGAGGTATCACAGTCACATAGCTATGGCACAGCTAGAATAGTTTCTTGACGAAATCACTTGAGATTGTTGGGTCTTGAAAAATAAAATAGGGAAAAGTGAGGAAGACATTTCAGGTATAGGGAACAGCATAAACAAAGCTTCAGCATACCTTTAAAGAATAGCAAGCAGTTCATTTTATTAGAGCAAAAGGTGCATGATGTGAAGAATGTGAGATAAAACTGATTTTAGATAGATAGTGAGCCCTGGCCGGTTTGGCTCAGCGGTTAGAGCATCGGCCTGCGGTCCAGAGAGACCCGGGTTCGGTTCCCGCTAAGGGCATGTACCTCGGTTGCAGTTTGTCCCCGGCCCTGGTTGGTCGTGCGGGTGGCAGCCACTCGATGTGTCCCTTTCACGTCGATGTTTCTCTCTCTCTCTCTCCCTCCCACTCTATCTGAACAGAAAATGAAAAAATGTCCTCGGGTGAGGATAAAAAAAAAAATAAATAAATAGATAGATAGTGAAAGGCTTTGAAGTCCATGAAGATACAAAAATTTGTAATTTATTAGTTGGGTAGGTAGTGAAGAATGTTCTAAAGGTTATTAAGTAGAAGAGCAACATGAATGAACTGTGATTTAGGACAGTGCTTCTCAAACTATGGTGGAAGACCAGTTTTTGTTTTTGTTTTTAATTACCAATTTGTTTCAAATCAGTACACTTATAAAATGTAATAAAAATGAAGTACTAGAACATGACATAGAAGAGACAAAATGTACATCTGCATTTTTTAATTATACATATAACAAGTAAACTTTTTCTGTCAGTTTGTTATAAAAGTTTTTAAATGCTTGAAGTTTCTGTATACATCATGTCATGGATTAGTAACAACTGTTCACAGACCAGCATTGGTCTATGGACCACACTTGGAGTAGCACTACTTCAAAGCAATTATTTTGGCAATACTGCTTTGGCAGAGCAATTGGGAAATTATTGCCAAAGAGTTAATGAGTTGCCCTGGCCTGTGTGGCTCAGTGGATTGGAGCATCATTCCATACACCAAAAGGTCGTCGTGGGTTTGATTACCAATCAGGGCACGTGCTCATGTTCTCACTTGCTCGCTCTCCCCCCGCTCTCCTTCCCTCCCTCTCTCAAATCAGTAAACACATCCTCGGGTGAAGATTTTAAACAGAAAAAGTTATGAAGACCTGGACAGATTGTTAGCAGTGTGAATTGAATAAAAGATCTGGATTCCATAGACATTTCAAAATTTAAATGAAGGCACATGAGATGATGTGGATTTAAGGGAGAGGAAAGAATAAAAAAATATTAACTAGATTTTTAAGTTTAAGTATGAAAATTAGAGTGCCAAAGCAAAAATAGGAACTAGTTTGGGAATAAAATACTAAATTCGGTTTTCAACAAAAATTTACATTATAACATTTTTCTATTAAGTTAAACACACACATACACACAGACACATCATTAGGTTCATAATCTCAATTTGCACTCTCAAAAAAGCACTTGTAACTTTTTCTTTGTAACAGACTTTAAGTATATAATTATACAAACATATAACGAAAACATGCCCAAGAAGATTTTATACTTGTATACTTAGTCTCATTTGTTGTTGCAGTAACTGCTTTGGGCGTTTGGCCAGGAAATTGTGACTCCTAGGCAGTGGGAGGAGTTAGGGATAAAGTTCACCATTGCCAAAGAAATTCTATTCCAAATGGATTTGTGTGGAGCAACAGTGATATCCAATGACAAGTTAAATTAGACACAGAGGTGTTTTCTCCAACGCTGTCCCAGAAGATACATGCTGTTGAGGGCCTGGTTCAGACTAAAAAAGTCTTTTTGAAGTTAGGCTAGAGTCATTAAAAAAAAAATTATACCAGGGACTTGAAGAATAATTTTGTTATGTGACTTCAAGAACTAGTTGACTCAGATAGTTTCACATTTTGCAAAACGGCAACCAGTGACAGATGAGGTAATGCTGCTTTGAATTATTAGTTAAATCTCAAAACCATTGAGTTTGCTATTTACAGAATTTCAGATTTAGTAAATGCATGTTCATGGTCCTTAAGTGGAAGAATATTAGATCACTCTTCTTAATGCACATTCTATTAATAATCTCATTTTTTATAGTTAATATTTATGTTTATTTGTATGAAATTTCTTCAAATTTCATGCCTTACTACAGTGGAATATGATAGTAAAAGCTGTTACATTTGTCTTTGTGTTGAAATCTGTGTCTGATTTTATAGTGTTCCTGTGTCTGTCTCCTAAAAATTATTTCTCTTGTTAATACTCAGATCTCTATCTTGCAGATGGCTTAGTGTATATGTAAGAATTTCTGGCTGATAATAGTGTTTTAAGGTTGGATGCTTTAGTTCAGTTATACTTCTTAGGGTGGCGACTTTGTACTTTATTTAAAGCAAGTTTTGGAAAGTTAATTTCACAAATATATTCAAACTCTTAAAGATAGAGGTGGAGTATGTTTCACTGGTTAATAATTTAGAAAAGTAACACAAGTAAAATTGGCATTGGCAAAGATACAGTCAAGGTCCTGGAACCAGTAGAAACTTTGGATTTCCCAAGGCAGGTATCTTTTTGTTTTAAATGTGTGGTGGGACAGTGAGCCAGTCTTTCAATTGATATAATACCTAATACTTTCTTTTGTTATAACAGTAAAGAACAATCATTAGTTTGAGGCCAGGAGATTAGTTTTCCTTGAAAACTGTGTCCTAGAGACAGTATTTCTGGCTCAAGTTTGTTTCTCTACTGAAGTCAGTGTAGTCTTTCAGCATTTGGATGTTTATTTTCTTTGTAAATTTTAACATATACTTTATTATTGCAGTTATCTATAATGTAGCTGTTCCATTTTGTCATTATAGCTTTTCTTAGGCACTTCAGATATTTGCACACGAATTAGATTGAGTTCCCTATTGCCCCCTCTGTCTATGTTTTGTAGCGTAATTAGGGAAAAAATAGGAGAGATGAGGATATATGTAAGGTTTTTCTTTTTGTTTCATAATAGAAATGAATTAGAAGGTGAGATGTGAATGGTTGTTTCTGTTTTAAGTTCAGGAATTGCTTCTGTGGATAAGGGTAACTTATTTTGAATGAAAATGAAAAGATAACGGATATTTGGTAAAAGATCTTCATAGGAAAAGGTCTCATTTCCTAATTTTAGGCATCAGGAAAGTCTTTCTTACCTCTGACTATTCTCTGAAGGGCAGCTTCTAGAATATATGTCACAAAAATGGTACCTGTTTTGTTGTAGGTATTTAACAAATGTGTTGCTTGAATAAAGTGATCAGTTATTTATTAAGGCGTATAGGCTTAATTTCTCTTCTGGACAATAAAGAAACTAGTAATGCGTCTTGCTGGGTCTGTTGATAGTTTCTTTGTACCTTTAGCACTGATTGAGTGATATTAGCCAAGTCTCTTTTCTCCAGTGATTTCCACTGTCCCTGAAATCAGCTCCTATCGTTCTTCTATCAGAATCAAAGCTGTTTCTTTTATTATGTGGTCCTACATATCTCTCTTGGATTGTATCACAAGGAAGAAAAATCTTCCCAGTCGTCCCTGCCTGAATTCCCACAGAATATTTTAGGCATGTCAGCTGTTTGGGCTCTCAGCAAGGATTTGATCCAGTTGGCCCCCTAGCTTGAATTAAAAGTATGTTTGAAAAGCTTAAGCATCAGTGGTAACATTGTTTCCAGAGTTAGAAACATTACTTTGAGTCTTTTACTCCTTTTGTGACTTCAAAAGGATTTATGTAACTTGGGAAAAATGATAATAAAAAGTAGATGCTCTTTATCAGTACAAGCAGGGTGAAGTTTGGTAAAGTGCTGGAACGGTCATGGTGATATATTTGGGGTTGTGGTATGTTTAAAAAAAGGTTTGGGTGGATGTCATTTATTCTCTAATTCCTTGTATCTTCCAGCTATCGGCCACTCCAGGGATTTTCAACTGGTGTGCCGCAAGCATTTTTAAAACATGCAGTACCTCACTGTTTGGTCAGGGACACTGACCTCTTTTCCCTTAGATTATAAAATAAAATTTAAAAAATGACAAGAGCCAACACAACAATAACTGTCCAGTGTGAGTGAATCAAAATCATACCTTTTTTTTGTCAGATCGGCAAAAAATATATATATATTTTTGGTGCATCACAGAATATTAGTGATAAGTATGAGGGTTGAAAATCACTGTGCTACTCTTTTCTTCCCCTTTCCTCCACTATTAATCCAAGACAAAGTAAATACTATTTCTAGACTAGGTTTTTTGGGGGAAAGTATAAATGTTTTATATAACATCTCTCTCAGGAACTAAGAGTTTTATCGAGCTAATCGAGTTTGCATAGCACAGCACACTAAGAGATAAGTAATAATCTTTATATTTTTTAGAAAAGTTCTGAATTCAAGAGCCAACTGATTTTAAGTTCTTGATTAAAGTATTTTAAAGCTAATGTTTGATTATTTTTCTTCATTTAAAATTGATACATTCTGAGATTAGAGGAAATGTTTTCTATTAAAATATAAAACAATAATATATTTGTTGGTGAAGAGTTAAAAAAAAAAAGTCAATACCTAGATCAGTGGTTTCCAAACTCTTTGAATATTTCATCACTTAAAATATGTAACATTCATTCCTATATGTACTTATTTATATATTATATACTATCCTTATTTATATATAGTAGAAAACATATATAAGTTAGATATTTTTAAATGATGAAATAAGTATAAATAGAAGATCCAATATTTTCTTTTTGCACCCCAGTAGAGTTTTCTGCATCCCCTGGTGCAGTTACTCCTCTTTGGAGACTACTGACCTAGATCGTTAATGTGGGAAAATGAAGCCCAGGCATCTATATTTTTAACAAGTTTCCTAGGTGATTTAAGCATTCTCACTTCTCACAGTTACTTACAAGATAAAGGTAATGAAAAGGTTTGGTAATAAGACCATAAATCATTCAGTAATTTTGGCCACGAAACTGAGGTTCAGATGGAAATGGTGTATTTATTTTCAGAAATGATTAAAACTTACTCCAAAACACCTCATAGTGATGATATACCATACTATTATATTTTTAATTTTTCCTGTCTTCATAGCGATCTTCCTGGACATTTAAATCTGATTATTTCATTTTCAAAATCTGATCATTTGTTCTGGCCTGCAGGGTAAAGTCCATGCTCCCAAAGCATGCAGAATCTTCATGATTTGACCCCTATTAACCTTTTTTGCTTCATAGCTTTTATTTTATTTTTTATTTTATTTTATTTTTGAGAGAGATAGGAAGGGTGAGAGAGAGAGAGAGAGAGAGAGAAACATCGATGTGAGAGAGAAACATCAATCAGCTGCCTCTTGCATGCCCCCTCCCGGGGATACCGGGGATCGAGCCTACAACCTAGGCATGTGCCCTGACCTGGAATTGAACTGGGCCTCTCAGTCCATGGGATGACACTCAATCCACTGAACTACACTGGCTGGGCTTCATAGCTTTTACTGCCCCTTCCCTCCACCTCTATTCCTCTAGAAAACCTCATTTTGCTAAAATAAAACAAATAGAAAAGCAAAACCAAAAAAAACTCCTCAGCTCCAGCCACAATAAATGTTTTATAGTTCACTATAAACCTTGTCATTGTTTGGTTATTCTACCTGGATTGCTTTTCTTGCTTTGTTCTACTGGAATGCTTTTACTTATTGTTTAAGATTCAGCTCACACATTTCTTCTGATCTCTAAATAAGTGGTGCTCTGTCCTTTATGATGTTTTGTAGCACTTATTGACTTGTTATAATTATTTGCTTATAAGTCCTCCTGTTAGGCTGAATTTCTCAAGGGTAGAGATTCTAAGTAAAAACAGAAGTTCCATGAGGGCAAGTACTCTTTTATTCACTGCCATATCATATTTCCTAGCATTTAGTAGGCACGCAATAAGTATTTGTTGAATGAATCTATATTTATGTCTTTATTATCTGGCATTTGATAGGCTTAAATGAACCTTTATTAAATAAATTAAAAATGAATGAAGGATAAAATCTCAGAAATAAACTTATTTTATGGGGTTATATTTTGAAAAAGCGAATTCTCTTTCAGATTTTGACTACATGGCGTTATTAATACCAAAACACAAAGAAAATCCACATATTTTCATATAATCTCTGATTTTACTTAAGGTATAAGAAGGACTTGAATAATTTTATTATGACTTTTCATATTGGTACTTAAATGAGAAGATGTAGAAAGCCAAATAATTCTATTAAACTTAATAATTGTTTTGTTGTTTCAGTGTTAATTGAGATATCATTTTTCACTCCTTTCTTTAGGGTGTTTGTGAACCGAAGTTTAGCCATGGAGAAAATAAAGTGTTTTGGTTTTGATATGGATTATACACTTGCAGGTGAGTAGCACTTTTTGATTGCTTAAGATTGCTTTGGTTATATTATAGTGGGTCTATAGTAGGCTATTCAGTAAACACTTCTTGATTTAATCATATATTTAGCTGCCAGGGAGTCTTATTATAAACTCCTTCTGTTGAGATTTGTGAATATTGAAATGACCCGATGTCCTTGACATTTAGTTTGTACAGATAGGTAGAACAAATATTAAATTATTTTAGAGACCCTGGTAAGAAGTGATATGGTGAAATAATACGTTTTGTGTATATTTGGGCACTTTTGGTTTTTATTTTATTAAGCTGTTTTTTGTTATCTCTCTACCACAAGGTGAATTTTTATCAGTTAAAATTTTTAATGTTTAAGACAAATGGAAAATGTGTTCATTTTTCATTGAAATGATTGTACACATACTATGTAAAGACTTTTTAAAAAGTAGAGCTATTAGCTTTGTTCAGTATCAAATAGACCTTAAACACTAGCACTGTGCTGTTTTTCCCTTCCTATCTCTGAAATATATTTGAAGTAATCAATGCATTAGTCAGTAGTTGTAACATCTTTTCAGAACGTACACAGTTTTTATTAAAATATTTGCAGTCTGGGCCCTGCCTGGTTTGGCTCAGCAATTGGAGAGTCGTTCTGCAGACCAGTGAGTGGTGGGTTCGATTCTGGTGAAGGGCACGTACCTCATTTGTGATTTGTCTCCAACCCTGGTTGGGTTGTGCAGGAGGTGACTGGTTGATGTGTCTCTCTCACGTTGATGTTTCTCTCTGTCTCTCTGTCTCTCTGTCTCTCTGTCTCTCTGTCTCTCTCCCTCTCTCCCTCCCTCCCTCCCACTCTATCTGATGATAAATAGAAAAAAATATATCCTCAGGCGAGGATAAAAAAATATATATTTTTGCAGTCTGGTATAAATATTAATGAAAATGTAATGTAATTTAAGAAGTATAGGGGGACCTGAAAGTAATGTCATGTTTTTATGACATTAATTCAAACAGATAAATTTTTAACAAGTTTTTATTTTTAATCAATGATGTAATCACCCTCGTTATCAACAACCTTTTGCCATCTAGTGTGCAAATTTTCAGTGCCAGATCGATAAAAATCAATTGGTTTTTGAGCAAAATATCTGGAGATGGCATTTTGGACATCATCCAAATTTTCAAATTTTTTGCCACTTAGAAAATGTTGTAGCGATCGGAATAAATGGAAATCCGATGGCGCAATATTGGGCGAGTATGGTGGGTGAGGCAATACCTCCCACCCTAATTCATTAATTTTTTCCAGGGTTCATCTTGCTCAGTGTGGTCTTGCATTATCGTGTTGCAGAATAACGCCTTTTCTGGTGACAATCGCTAGGTATTTTTCAATTAAAGATTGATTTACTTGATCCAATTGTTCACAGTAAAGGTCTGCATTCAGTTTGTCCAGGTTTCAGCACTTCAAAATGAACGACCCCGCGAATACTCCACCAAACACACAAAAGTGCCTTTTTGGGGTGTAAACCTGGCTTAGCTGTACTTTGTGGAGATTCATTCGGAGAGAGCCACTGCCTTTTGCATTTTGGATTATCATAGAGGACCCATTTTTCATCTCCAGTGATCAAGCGATCAAAAAACGCTTCTGTATTTTGCTACTGAAGCAATAAGTTGCGTGTGGTGGGCCGGTTAGCTTTGTTTTCTTCAGACAGATTATGCGGGACCCAAACACCTACTCTGCTTACTTTACCAATCTGCTGCAAATGTTCTTGGATGGTCGACCAAGGATGGTTAAGAGTGTTTGACAGTTCCTCGATTGTCTGACATGGATTTGCTTCCACTTCCACCCTTAACATGTCATTGTCTAAAGTTGTTGGTCTTCCTGATCGATACGAGTCAGAAAGATGGAAATTATCGGATTTGAACTTAGAAAACCACCTTTGGCATTTACAAACGTCTAATGCACTTGGATAAACATCGCAAATGTTTTTGGTAGCAACTGTTGCATTACTACCCTTGTGAAACTCAAAAAGCATACAATGCTGGATATGTACCTCTTCTGGTATTTGGCTGGCCATTTCACTATAAATTGCAAAAAAATATTAAGATTTAATTATTTATGAGTAAACAAGTCATTCTAACCTTAAAATGTCTTTGGCACGATTTCGAAGTACACAGTGAGCTGATGAATGACAACCGAATATCGAAATGAGCAGAAACGACATTACTTTCCAGTCCCCCTAATAGTAGGGCCCTGGTTGGTGTGGCTCAGTGGTTAGAGCATTGGCCCCTGCACTGAAGGGTCGCATGTTTGATTCCTGGTGAAGGGCACGTACCTGGCCCCAGTTGGGGCACGTGCAGGAGGCAACCAATCGATGTATCACTCTCACACTGATGCCCACCCCCGACTCAAAAAAATATATATCTATCCTTGGGTGAGGATTAACAACAACAACAAAAAGAAATAATAGGGATGAGGGACTGAGTTGAGCACGTGTGCATATATGTATGTGTGTACACGTGTGTACAGCTATGACACTCAGAAAAGAATGTTTCAGAAACTTTTTCTAAAATATATTTTTAAATACACAAAACCCTTCAAGTTGTATAAATTTATTTATCTTTAGGAAACTTTTTTATATAACAGTATTAGAAACTGACTTTTGTCTTATATTAAACAAATCTGAATTTGATGTTCAATTTAGGCTACAAATATAAATAATATTAATGTACAAAAATGAATAGATGCTGTTTATAGGTACTTGCCACATAGATTTGGCCATGATATTTACCAAACAAGTTATGTATTTAAAATATACACTGAATTAATTTGAATTTCTCTTCCATTCATATTGTTACTTATTTGGTTTTCTGTTACCTTAAAGTTGTTTTTGCAACATTTTGATTTTCCTAATTGGACAAAGGCACGTTTGGGAGTACTTGTTAGAAAGCAGGTGAAAGCACTACCTTCTCAGTGTGGATCTTGCTGTCCAAATTGGGAGAAAATCCTACAATTTCTCTTCTTGTGAGAATTCTAGCTCTTCAGGGAAAGGAATGGCAAGGTAGCTGAAAGAGCTCTTATCTAAGCAGAAATAGAAGTTAATGGGGTCAAAAAGTGACAGACTTCCCCACCTTGGTTATTAAGACATTTTTACTGAAATAGTTCAATAAGTATTCATTGAAAACCTGTAATGTGCTTGACACATTTTGTTACTAAGCACTGAGATAGCTATATATTCCCACAGAATAATGAAAAAATGAATTCTTTTATGTAGTGAAAAAGTCACTGAATGTTATAGTCTCTAAACTTTAAAAATACTTAATGATTTCTTTTTATTTGCTTTTTGTTTTTTTATACCCCACTTCATATTTTAATGATTACTCTTAGTCTAGACTGTGATATACTTTGCTTATATATGATAGTAATTATCAACATTTATTAAGTGGCTTATAGGCTATACTCTGTTCTAAGTGTTTTACATAGACAGTGTCATTTAATACATGGATTATTTCATTTTACATTGTTTATTTAATATTTACAAAAACTCTGAGGAAGATACTATTATGTCTCCATTTTACAGATGACACTTAAGACATTAAGGACTTTGTCCAAGGATATTTAGCTATGATATAGTTGAAAGATTCAAACTTAAGCATACATGTATATAATAAGTTTAAACTATCATTTGAATAGTGACAATTTATAGTGAGGTATAATTTCAAAGTAGTAAGTCCCCCCCCCCCCCCAAATAAGCAAACCAGGAGTTAACCATTAGAATGGGCAAAGCCCTTTAAAATACAGTCGTCCTTCGCCACTTCGCGCTTCAACTTTCGACTTTTGCGGCTTCACTCTATCGCAGTTTTTTCAAATATATTCATTAAAAAGTTGATCAAGACAGTGAAGATGATACAGCGCATGCTCGGTTGTCTGAGTCAATTATACACCCCCGTATTACAATTAAAATTAAAATTACTGTATGTATGGACTGTAGGCCTATGTACTTGAGCACCCCCGCAAATCCTTCAATGCCAGGTGCAACTGCTCGACCACTCCTTGTGTGTGGGCAATAACTTCTTTCCAAAAAATTGGGTGTGGTGAAACCAAGCCAGTCAGAGCGTGCTGTTCACTGATTGGCTATCCTATCCTCTTCCTATCCTGGCCACTGATTGGCTCAGCCTCATGCAAGTTTGTTTCTCTCATACACGCTTCTACATCGCTATGCATCGGAAGCATCTTTGCTTTTGTAAGTGTTTGCGATTTCTGAGAACTTTTATCTAAGCCCCATGATGGCTCCTAAACATGCTTCTGCTTCTAAGCCTTCTGATGATGAAACTAAGCGCCGGAGGAAGATGCTTACCATCTAGGAGAAGGTGAAACTCTTGGATATGATCAAAGATGGCAAGAAAATCGTGGAGGTTGCCCACCATTACGACTTGAATGAGTCTGCAGTTCGCTCCATCTGTAAAGATGAAAAGAACATCTGTGCGACAGCTACTGTCTCTTTCAACAAGGAAGCAAAGCGCGTCGTGACAAGTCGTAATAAGTTCATAGTGAAAACGGAGTCTGCCCTAGTCATTTGGATCAGTGACAGCCGCAAAAAAAACATTCCGTTGGATTCGCTGGTCATCCGGGAGAAGGCAAGGCAGCTCTGTCAGCGCTTTATGGCAGACGAACCTCAACCAGGACCCTCTTTTGCAATGTTCATGGATTTCACGGCCAACAAGGGTTGGTTCGAGAAGTTCCAGAAGATGTATTATCTGAAGAGTGTCGTTCTCCACGGAGAAGCTGCCTCTGCTGACCAGCGTGCAGCAGAGGACTACGTGAACAACACGTTCCAGAAGATCCTTGAGGAGGGCGAGTATCATCCAGAACAGGATCCCTTAACTGACGAGGATCTGGTGGAGATGACTAAGTCTGCAACTGAGGAGGAGGAAGAGCAGCCAGAGGTTCCTGGGGGCCAGGAGGAGGAAGTTGACCCTACACTTGAGCGTCTCTTGCAAGTCGTGAGAACTATTAAGGTAGTACAGGACATGATTGGCAAATGAGACCCACAAATGATGAGTGCATTGCGGTTCCGGAATGCACTTGCTGGAGCAATAGAACCCTACAAAAACCTCCTCATGCATATGAAAAGACAGCACCAGCAGCTGCCTATCATGATGTTCTTCAGCTGCGCACCCAGACACCCACTGCCTACTCCTAGTACTCCTTCAGCGGAAGAAGACGACGACGCACCTGCTGAAGATACTGCAGCACCTGAAGACTCTCCTACTGAGGTTGTGCCTTCAGAGGAGCATTGGCCCCTGCACTGAAGGGTCGCATGTTTGATTCCTGGTGAAGGGCTCTTCTTTGCTGTGCAGTACATCTCTTCATCTTCATCGCTTCATCATTGAACAAGTTGCACTATTTTCATAGGTTAGTGGTTGTGTGTAAGAACTGTGTGTGTGTGTAATTAAATGTACAATAATAATATGATATTTGTAACGTCTAATATGTCTTATTTTCTCTTATTTTGTCTAATATATTGGGTAATACGAGTGTAATGGTGACTAAAGGGTGTTATTTGATGTCTAGAGGGCTCTAATAATGTTAAAAAAACATATTTAGAAGGTCATAAACAGGTTTTCTATGCTCTAACTGCGAAAATATTCGATTTATAAGTAAAGAATCCTACTACGTGGAAATTTATTTATCGTGGTAGAGTCTAGAACTGATTAACCACGATAAACGATGGCCGACTGTAGTCCCCATGTGAGTTTAACATTATTCCAACAATTCCATGTTGGGTAAAAAACATTGTTACTCTTTTTGTGGTATTGCCTCCATTTTGTAAAGCACACAGGAAAATAGGTTAATTGACTTTATACTCTCATCTGTTTTCCAGAATGGTATTCAATAAATTTATCTGTGAATAACTTGGATATTTAAAACACAAACTATATCCTTGAACTGCTGTCGAGGACTTTTCATCAGAAAAATGTGCCATGAAGTACACAGACAAGACTAAAAGAAGTGTTTTTGTTTGTTGGTTTTTAAATGCTTTGAGTATTTGGGATAAATATTCCTGGAGCAAATGTAATAGACTCACAGGGTAAATTCTTGGAAAGGGTCTGTATTCTTTCTGAAGCATTTTTGAGACATTGTCTTCTCTGTACAATCCTTGGTACATCATTCCCTCAGAGCAATTTATGTGTCACTTGCATAGCTTTTGTTTACTTGCCCATTTTCCTATTGGCTTGTGAGTTTTCAAGGGCAAAGGCCTTTCTTTTTCACATTTATATTGTATGTGCTGCCTAAAGCTTGGCATATAGTAGATGCCCAGTAAATATTTATTGAATGAACAGTTTGGGTGCATAAGTTTTAATATATCAGTTTAAGAATCAGTCATGGTACTTTACCAGTTATTCAGGTGAAATACTTTTAAATATGAACTTATTTAAAATTTTTAAGAAGCATTTTAGACGAGATCGGGCGCGTTCAGGGTGGTATGGCCGTAGACAAGAAGCATTTTAAAGGAATATGTTAACATACAATGAAACACATACATTTTAAATATATAAATAGAGTTTGACAAAATGTATACACCTGTGTAATCACCACCATAATCTTAATATAGGATGTTTCTATTACTCAAAAAAATGCCTTCATTGACTTTTTGAAGTCAGCTCTCTCTCCTGTCCCCTTTACCCCAGGGCTTTTTGTTACTATGAATTTTGCCTTTTCCAGAATTCCATATAAATGGAATCATAGAGTATGTACTCTTGTGCCTGGCTTCTTTTGCTTAGCATAATGTTTCTGTGATTCATTCATGTTGTGTCTGTCAATAAGTAGTTCTTTTTCTTTTTTTTTTTTTTACCCCTAACATTTTAAAACTTTTTATTTTGAAATAATATTTAAGCCTACAGAAGAGTTGCAAAAATAATGGAGCTTGCCTTTCTCTCTCCTAATGGTAACATCTTATTTGACTATAGTACAGTTACAAAAATTAAGAAATAGTTTGAAGTATTATGCATGTTTGGGAAGACTACCACAGAAATGATGTGCCCTTCTCAAAGATCATCATACCAGGATGTATAATTTTGATGTCGTATTACTAGTAATATTAACCAGTCAACATTCTGAAATTACCCTCTTTCTCTTTATTTTTTTTATTTTATTTTTTTTTCATCCTCACCTGAGGACATTTTTCTATTTTTTGTTCAGATAGAGTGGGAGGGAGAGAGAGGAAGAGAGAGAGAGAGAGAAACATCAACGTGAAAGGAACACATCGAGTGGCTGCCTCCCACACGACCAACCAGGGCCGAGGACAAACTGCAACCGAGGTACATGCCCCTAGCGGGAACCGAACCCAGGTCTCTCTAGACCGCAGGCCGACACTCTATAACAGCTGAGCCAAACCGGCCAGGGCATACCCTCTTTCTCTTTAAACTTTCCTTTTTTTCAGGAGGGGGAACCAAATTGTTTGGATATACCACAATTTGTTTATCTGTTGATGGACATTCGGGTTGTTTTTAGTTTGGGTCTATTAAAAATAAAACTACTATGAACATTGGTATATAGGTCTTCTTGTGGATGTTTATTTTTATTTCTTCTGAGAAAATACCTACAAGTGAAATTGCTAGATTATATATTACCTTGTAGGAGTCTGACAAATGGTTTTCCAAAGCAGTAATACCATTTAAAATTTTCCCCAAGCATGAAAATTTTAGTAGCTCCACTCCTCACCAACACTTGATATTATTAGACCTTTGAATTTATCCAATCTAGTGAACGTGTAGCATTATCTTGTTGTGATTTTACTTTGTATTTTCCCCTGATAATTAGTGTTGTTTATAATCTTCATGTGACTAATAGCTATTTATATTTCTTTTGTGAAGTGCCTATTCAAGTGCCCTTTTTTTTTTAATCCTCACCTGAGGACATTTTTTCATTTTTTGTCCAGATAGAGTGGGAGGGAGAGAGAGGAAGAGAGAGAGAGAGAGAGAGAGAGAGAGAGAGAAACATCGACGTGAAAGGGACACATCGAGTGGCCGCCACCCGCACGACCAACCAGGGCCGGAGACAAACCGCAACCGAAGCACATGCCCCTAGCGGGAACCGAACCCGGGTCTCTCCAGACCGCAGGCCGACGCTCTAACTGCTGAGCCAAACCAGCCAGGGCTCAAGTGCCCATTTTTAAATTGGGTTGTTTCCAATCTATATATCTTTATCTTATTTTATTTAAAAAAATTTTATGGCTTCTTCCATTATCTAAAATCTTAGTACCATGTTGAATAGAGGTGTTGAGAATGACCTCTTTGCCACGTTCTTGATCTTAGGGAGAGAATGTTCAGTTTTTGACTATTAAGTATGGTGTTGTAGGGTTTTTGTTGGATGCTTATCAGGTTGAGGAAGTTCCCCTTTAATCTTAGTTTTCTAGGGGTTTTATTTATTATTTATTTTTTTAATCCTCACCTAAGGATATTTTCCCACTGATTTTCAGATAGAGTCAGAGGGAGGGAGGGAGGAAGGGGGAGAGAGAGAGAGAGAGACATTGATATGAGAGAGACACATCTATTGGCTGCCTCCCGCATGACCCCAACCAAACCGCAACCCAGGTATGTGCCCTTGACCGGAATCAAACCTGCAACTCTTTGGTCCGTGGCTCGACACTCTTAACTGCTGAGCCAAACCGGCCACGGCTAGGGGTTTTATTTTTAACATGAATGGGTGCTTAATTTCATCAAATGCATTTCTCCCTCTATTGGTCATGTTTTGTTTGTTTTGTCTGTTAAAAGGGTGAATTACATATTTGATAGAATTAACTAGTCAAGACACTTAAGCCAAAAGTTATTTTTGTGGGAAGGTTTTAAATTATACATTCAACTTTTTAAACATAGATATAGGGCTAGCCAGAGTTTCTATTTCTTCTTATATCTGTTTTGATAATTTGTATCCAATTCATTTAAGTTTCAAATTTATTGGCATTAAGTTGATCATAATAATCTTATTATAAGGTTTATAGTAATGTTCCCTTTCTCATTCCTGATATTGGTAATTTGTGTCTTTTAAAATTTTTTCCTTCATTAGTCTAGCTAGAAGTTTATCAATTTTATTAATTCCCCCCAGCAAAGAAACTTTTGTTTCAGTGAATGCATGACAGTGAGGAAGATTTAAATTTAAAGGTGATTTTAAAGTAATTATTTATAAGTATGAAATTACAACCTACTTTCATGATAATTGCTGACTACAAAAAAGTAATTGCTTATAAAATGAATATAATAAAGTAGTATCCAAATACTCCAGACTCCATTATCATTTTTTTAAATACTTAATTTATTAATTTTTTTTTTATCCTCACCCGAGGACATTTTTGCATTTATATTCAGATAGAGTGGGAGGGAGAAAGGGGGGAAGAGAGAGAGAGAAACATCGATGTGAGAGAGACACACCCACTGGTTGCCACCCACATGACCCCAACCGGGGCTGGGGACAAACTGCAACCGAGGTACGTGCCCTTAGTGGGAACCAAACCCGGGACTCTCCGGTCCATGGGCCAACGCTCAGACTGGCCAGGGCTAATTTATTAATTTTTAAAAATTACTAATGTCCCTCCTTTTTTTCCCATTTGACCCCCCCCCTCCCCCCCAGGACTGTTGCCTGTTCCCTACATCTATGTCTTTGGATCTTTTGTTCACCAGCTTATTTTGTTCACAGACCTCATTCATTATCTTTTATTTGGTTTATATTTTTTATTAGGCCCTAGGCAGTAACCATTTTTATTTAATTATATATATAATTAAATAAATATATATATATAGTTTTGTTAATCCTCACCTGAGGATATTTTTTCCATTGATTTTTTTCTTTTTTCTTTTTTTTTTAGAGCAAGAGAAAGAGAGGGAGCGGAGGAAGGGGGGGGGTGAGGGAGAGAGAAACATCGATTGATTGCCTCCCACATGTACCCCAACCATGGATCGAACCCACCACCATTCAGTGCATGGGGTGACGCTCCAACCAACTGAGCCACACTGGGCAGGGCTGATTATAATTTTAAGTTTATGATTGTTTTGCTTCTGTGTTCTTACTCTTAGCACCATTAACATTATTATTATTATTTTTCAATATGTTTTTTACTGATTTTAGAGAGAGGAAGGGAGAGGGAGAGAGAGATAGAAACATTGATGATGAGGGAAACATCGATTGGCTGCCTCCTGCACATTCCCCACCAGGAATTGAGCCCACAACTCGGGCACGTGCCCTGACTGGGAATCAAACTGGGGACCTCCTAATGCATAGGTCCATGCTCAACCCCTGAGCCACACTGGCCAGGCCCATTAACATTATTTTTTATGTTGTTAACCTACTGTCTTTTCTTGCTTCAAGTGTTTATGGAAAATGCCAATTTTCTGTGTAGAATGAAATGTAGCACAATGCATTTTTTTTTCACACACACACACACACACCCCGTATATTTTGACTTTAGAATCTGGGAATTCAGAGAAGAAATGGTTTCTTAATTTTTTTTAGTATTAGCTTAGTGTGTATTACATGCTTTATAAATAGTTGCTGTTATAATAAATAGCTACCTTCTTTGTATACTATTATTCCTAACACAGAATACATTCAGTAAGCACTTGATTTCTTTCATTAGGGGAAGGAATGACTCAATAAATTAATTTTATCTGAAATGAAATGATTAGATATGCTCTATAACTGCTATCTAGCATAATCTATGAATTGGCTAGTCTGGCAAACAATATTTTGAGTAATACGGAGTCACCATTTACAGCATAGATGGATTACTAGTTTTTAGAGTTACAATGTAGTGAAATTGATATAGTGAGCCTGATATTGATGCATCTGAAGTGTGTGGATAGAACATCACATCTCAAATGGCAGTCATGTTTTGAATGGTACATTTATTGAGAGAGGGTGGTTATTGGCTTAGGGCTTACCTTGTCATACTGTAAACTGCCTAATTTTGTTCTGAGAAAACATCTACATAGGGCTTCTCAAAGTTTTCTTTCCTTGTTTTCAAATATGTGAAATTATGTGACTTTCATGGAAAGTGTCGGGGGAGGGGTGGGATCTAATTTTGTAGATGTAAGCTATTTTCATAAGGAAACAGCTCTGTTTTTGATATTCTAGAAAATGGCCACAGAAGACCTCCTTTGGGGGGGTATTACAATTTTATATGGTTTTGATTACTCACTTTTTTTATAGTTCATATCAATAAATAAGAAAATTTGTGCCCAGCCAGTGTGGCTCAGTGGTTGAGCGTATTATTATTTCTAACTTGGCTCATTTAGGAAATCAAATTGATTTTTGTTTTCTTTGTTGATTTTAGAGAGAGGAAGGGAGAGGGAGAGAAAGATAGAAACATTGATAAGAGAGAACATCAATTGGCCACCTCCTGCATGCCCCCCACTGGGGATTTGGCCCACCACCTGGGCATGTGTCCTGACCAGGAATCAAACCAGTGACCTCTTGGTGCATGGGTTGACGCTCAACCACTGAGCCACACCAGCCAGGCTTGATTTAAAAAAAATAATAAGTCCAGCACTAAGTTCCTTATTTCTGCTACCATTTCAGAACTAGTGGATGCCATGGCCAGTCCCTTCCATTTTTCTGAGAAATTGTCAGGAGGAAGAGAACAAATTTATTAAGCATGTACTGTTATGTGCTAGAAAATGTACTTTATGTACAGTGTACCTTTTAATCCTCATGGTAGCCCATTGAAGTATGGTTTACTATAGCTCCATTTTATAAATAAGGCCGTCAAGTCAAGAGGTCAAATTACTTGTTGTACCTAGCTAGCAATTAACTTAGGACTCATAGCTAGAATTTAAATGTAGGTCAGTTTTACTTCTCATGCTGCTCCCTCAGAAGAACAGAAATTATCAACTGACCTCTAGATGAGAAGTCAATAAAAGAAAAAGACTCATTAAAAAAATCACCTTTAGCCGTGGCCGGTTTTGCTCAGTGGTTAGAGCGTCGGCCCGCAGTCTGGAGAGACCCGGGTTCGGTTCCCGCTAAGGGCACGTACCTCAGTTGCAGTTTGTCCCTGGCCCCGGTTGGGGTTGTGTGGGTGGCAGCCAGTCGATGTGTCTCTCTCACATCGATGTTTCTTTGCTCTCTCTCTTCCTCCCTCTCTCCCTCTCGCTCTATGAATGCAAAAAGTGTCCTCAGGTGAGGATTAAAAAAAAAAAAAAAAAATCACCTTTGCCCTGGTCAATTTGACTTAGCATTAGAGCGTCGGCCTGCAGATGCAGACCAGAGAGTCCTGGGTTTGATTTCTGCTAAGGGCATGTACCTCGGTTGCAGTTTGTCCTTGGCCCCTGTTGGGGTCATGTGGGTGGCAACCTGTTGATGTCTCTTCTCACATCGATGTTTCTCTCTCTCTCTCTTCCCCACTCTCTCCCTCCCGTTCTATCTGAAGATAAATGCAAAAATGTCCTCGGGTGAGGATAAAATAAATAAAATTAAAAAAAAATTTGACTTGTGGTATTACAGTGCTTATGTTCAAGTAATTCTTACTTTACTTAATAATGGCCCCAAAACGCAATTCAGATATGCCAAAGAGAAGCATTTTACAAGTGTTCCTTTAAGTGAAAAGGTAAAAGTTCTTGACTTAAAAAAAATCACATGCTGCTTTGTCCGATTTTGCTCAGCGGTTAGAGCGTCGGCCCGTGGACCAGAGAGTCCCGGGTTCAGTATGCCGGTTGCAATTTGTCCCCGGCCCTGGTTGGGGTTGTGTGGGTGGCAACCACTTGATGTGTCTCTTTCACATTGATATTTCTCTCTCTCTCTCTCTCCCCCTCCCGCTCTATCTGAAGATAAATGCAAAAATGTTCTTCGGTGAGGATAAAAAAACCAAAAACAAAACAAAAAAAATATCACATGCTGAGGTTACTATGATCTACAGTAAGAACAAATCTTCTGCCCTGGCCGGTTGGGCTCAGCAGTTAGAGCGTCAGCCCACGGACCGGAGAGTCCCGGGTTCAGTTCCCACTAGGGGCATGTACCTCGGTTGCAGTTCTTCCCTGGCCCCTGTTGGGGTTGTGTGGGTGGCAGCCAGTTGATGTGTGTCTCTCACATTGATGTTTCTCTCTCTGTCTTCCTCCCTCTCTTCCGCTCTATCTGAAGATAAATGCAAAAATGTCCTCGGGTGAGGATAAAAAATTAAAAAAAGAACAAATCTTCTGTAAAGAAATTCATGCTAGTTTTGCTGTTGCACCTCAAACTGCAAAAGTTACAGCCACAGACTGTGATAAGTGCTTAGTTAAAATGGAAAAGGTATTAAGTTTGTGGATGGAATACATAAACAGAAAATGTAAACTGATTGACAGTTATGTGTCGTGCCAGAAAGCAAGGGAACCCTGAAACAAGGGATACCAGGCCATTCACTGCAAGTAAGAGATGGTTATACAGATTCAGGAATAGGTTTGGCATTTTATCATCTCATAGCATCACAAGAAGAAAGAAGAATACAGTACAATAAGATATTTAGAGAGCCCACATTTACTAACTTTTATTACAAGTATATTGTTATAGTTATTCTATTTTATTATTGGTTATTGTTGTGAATCTTTTCATGTGCCTAATTTATATATTAAACTTTATCATGGGTATGTATAGGGAGAAAAACATAGTATATATAGGGTTTAGTTTTATCTGTGGTTTCAGGCATCCACTGGAGGTCTTGAAATGTATCTCCCCACGGATAAGGGGGAACTAGTATAGATTGTTCTAATCTTGTTTTATTGTTATTGGAATTGATGTACTAACTTGACATTTAAATGAACATTTTTACATGGTGTTTTGGACCATAGTCCAGGGCACTCAGATCATGTTTATGTCAGCTATTATATATCCTCACCAAACTTACTGGCATTAGAGTCATTTAAAGGGGCAAAGAAAAACAATCTAAACTAAGAAGTACTATACAGTATTGGTGTACTGTTGTTGAAGACACCTCCAACGAGGTAGAGCACCTTTTTTCCTCCTTTAAAAAAAATTGTGATAAAATATACTTAATGTAAAATTTACTGTTTTAACTATTTTTAAGTGTATAACTGAGTGGCATGCAGTACATCCACTGCAACCTTCACCCACTATCCATTTAC
Organism: Tadarida brasiliensis; assembly: GCA_030848825.1. Classification (NCBI taxonomy): domain Eukaryota; kingdom Metazoa; phylum Chordata; class Mammalia; order Chiroptera; family Molossidae; genus Tadarida; species Tadarida brasiliensis. The sequence continues at coordinate 21,040,409 of CM061271.1, forward strand.
AGAACTCTTCCATTACCAAACAGAAACTCTGTACCCATTAAGCAATGACTTCCTTTCCTGCCTCCCCTCAACCCCTAGTAATCTCTCATCTACAGTCTGTCTCTGAGTTTGTTTATGTTACATATTGCATTAAGTGGAATCATATAAAATGTGTTCTTTTGTGTCTGGCTTATATCTTTTAGCATAATGTTTTCAAGTTTTGTCCGTGTTGTAGCAGGTAAAGAATTTCATTCCCTTTTAACACTGAATAATATTTTATTGTATGTATATACCACATTTTGTTACTCATCATCCATCAGTGGACACTGGGCTGCTTCTACCTTTTGGCTATTGTGAATAATGATGCTATAAACATTGGTGCACAAGTGTCTGTTTAGTCCCAGCTTTCAGTTCTTCTGGGTATATACCCAGGAGTGGAATTGCTGGATCATATGATAATTGTTTAACTTTTTGAGGAATTGTCAAGCTGTTTTCCAAAGTGACTACATTGTTTTACATTCCCAATAGCAATGCATGAGTCTCCATTTCTCCACATCCTTGACAATGTTTATTTTTAGGTTTTTGTTGGTTTGATAATAGTCATCCTAATGAGTGTGAGATGGTATCTCATTGTGGTTTTGATTTACATTTCCCTAATGTCTAATAAATTGATGTTGAGCATCTTTCATGTACTTATTAGCTATTTGTATATTTAATTTGGAGACAGGTCTATTTAAATCCTTTGTCCATTTTTTTTTCTTTTCTTTTTTTTTTTTATCCTCCCCTGGGGACATTTTTTGCATTTATCTTCAGATAGAGTGGGAGGGAGAGAGGGAGGAAGAGAGAGAGAGAAACATCGATGTGAGAGAGACACATCGACTGGTTGCCACCCACACGACCCCAACTGGGGCCGGGGACAAACTGCAACCGAAGTACATGCCCTTAGTGGGAACCGAACCCAGGACTCTCTGGTCCGCAGGCCAATGCTCTAACCGCTGAGCCAAACCGGCCAGGGCTCCTTTGTCCATTTTTAAATTGGGTTGTTTGGTTTGTTGTTGAGTTGTAGAAGCTCTTTCAGTATTCTGGATATTAGTCTTTATTAGGTATATGATTTGCAAATATTGTCTCATTCTTTGGGTGGTCCTTTCACTCTCTTGATATGCATCTTTTGATAAATAAAAGTTTTCAATATCGATGAGGTCCAATTTATCTATTTTTTTTTTCTTCTGTTGCCTGTGTTTTTGCTGTCATATCTAAGAAATCATTGCCAAAATCCAATAGAATGAAGATTTTCTTAGAGTTTTATAGTTTTATTTCTTATGTTTAGATCTTTGATCTATTTTGAGTTAATTTTTGTACATGATGTAAGGGTCTAACTTCATTCTTTTGCGTGTGGATACTCAGTTTTCTCAACACCATTGAAAAGACTGCCCTTTCCTTCCTGAATGGTCTTGGCATTCTTGTCCAAAATAATTTGGCCATAGATACAGATAGGACACTTTTGTTGTTGTTGTTGTTAATCCTTATCAGAGGATATTTTTTCCATTGATTCTTTTGCAGTGGTTCTCAACCTTCCTAATGCTGCGACCCTTTAATACAGTTCCTCATGTTGTGGTGACCCCCAACCATAAAACTACTTTCGTTGCTACTTCATAACTGTAATTTTGCTACTGTTATGTCTTAGGCGACCCCTGTGAAAGAGTTGTTCGACCCCCAAAGGCGTCACGACCCACAGGTTGAGAACCGCTGTTTCAGAGAGAGTGGGGGGAAGGGGAGAATAAAAGGGAGGAGAGAGAGAGATATTGATGTGAGAGAGAGACATCTGTTGGTTGCCTCCTGAATGCCTGGGGCTGAGGATTGAACCTGCAACCAAGGTATGTACCTTTCACTGGGAATGGAACCCATGACCCTCTGGTACGAGGGCCGATGCTCTTTACAACTGAGCCATACTGGCCTGGGAAGCACTTTTTTTTTTTAATGAAACATATGACATTATAAACTTTTCTGTCTGTGCTTCAATATTTCTCCTTAGAGATGAGACTCCTTGCAGTAGTGATGAATTAAATTAATATGAAACATCAGCCAAGTTTAACTTGCTGTGGATTGTGTGTAAATTGGATGCATCTATTTGAAGTTCTTAGTGTGACAACAGGGTTTCTTAAAGGAGTGTATGTTTTGAAAGGTTTTTGGTACAAATCAAAGAAGATAACCTTCATTAAAAAGGCCAGAGAGCCTGGCCAGTGTGACTGAGTGGTTGAGCACCAAGAAGTCGCTGGTTCAATTCCCGGTCAGGGCACATGCCCAGGCTGTGGGTCAGATCCCCCAGTGGGGGGCATGCAGGAGGCAGCTAATCTCTCTCATCAGTGTTTCTATCTCTCCCTCTCTCTCCCTTTCTTTCTCTCTAAAATCAATAAAGAAAAAAAGAAATTAAAACAAAACAGAATTTCTCATTGTCCCAATTTTTGACACAGTGTTCAGGTATCCTCACAACTTGCAAAATGTAGAACTTGCACATTACCTTACTCCCCAGTCCTCCAAACATGTTATCTACTGGTATGCAAGAGATTTTGTGTGGGGGAATGGGCACCTCCATATCGATGAAAGTTATTAGCCTATATATACCCTCCAACTTATTCTTGAGGGATTTATCAGTTTGTGAGTGGATCAAAACTATACAATTGAAAATGAAAGGGAATATAGAAATAGGTGTAGTTTGATAAGTAAAATGCATTCATTATCCCCTTTAGTGGTCTTTTTTTTTTCCTTTTAAATACGGTTTTTTTTATTTCAGAGAGAGGAAGGGGAAGATAGAACATCGATGAGAGAGAAACATCCATTGGCTGCCTCCTGCACGCCTCCTACTGGGGATCAAGCCCCTAATCTGAGCAGTGCACTGACCTGGAATCAAACTGGCAACCTCCTGGTACATGGGACGATACTCAACCAACTGAGCCACACCAGCCTGGCTTAGTAGTCTTTCTTAAAAGCACTTCTGAACTGGGTTTTTGTTTCTTATTTTTTCTGAAACAATGGAATAAGGGGGTAAGCTGAGTGCTTGAACAGAGAAACTAGGGTAACAGATTATTATTATTATTTTTAAATCCTCACCTGAAGATATTTTTTCATTTATTTTCAGACCGAGTGGGAGGGAGGGAGGGGGGGAGAGAGAGAGAAACATCTATGTGAGAGAGACACATTGGTTGGCTGCTTCCCGCACCACCCCAACCAGGGCCAGGGACCGAGGTACATGCCCTTGACCGGAATCAAACCTGCTACTTTTTGGTCCAAGGGTCAATGCAAGTAACAATCTAATAGGAATGTATTATGAAGACTCAACCCAAGAAAGAGAATTGTGAAGACAAAAAGTGATAATCTAGTACTGGAGTCCAATCGATGATTTGTATTGAGGATCCAGTTAGAAAAGCTGAACTTGACAGGGCCCATGGTGGAATGGGTTTACATAGGTTGAAGGTTCATTTTATATAGTTTTGACTATAAAGCAATAAATTTACCTTTATGTAAATCTCTAAAGGGATTTGAGGTAACTTGGAAAATCAAACACACATAAAATAGGCCGAAAGACTATTTATTTATTTATTTATTTATTTATTTATTTATTTATTTATTTATTTATTTATTTATTTAGAGAGGAAGGGAGACAGAGTTAGAAACATCGATGTGAGAGAGAAACATTGATCGGCTGCCTCCTGTATAACCCTCACTGGGGATTGAGCCCCAACCCGGGCATGTGCCCTGACCGGAAACCAAACCAGGATCTCTCAGTCCATGGGATTACGCCCAATCCACTGAGCCACAACTGCCGGGCAAGACTAATTTTTATAAAAGAAAACCCTTAAGAAAATATGCTTCCAAATAGGTATTATCCTTTGTTAGGGAAAACTCATTCCATTATCACTGTCATTTCTTAGACATTTTAGGAATTCTTTTGGAAGTTTAGTCAGAGCCAGTGTATAAATCCACAAGAAAACCTGCTTCATTGCTTAGGTAGTCATACCTCTGTTTTATCCAGCTTAATTTATTTTTCCTTTTATTCAGTGGTTGCTCTGAATGAAACCCCCCCTCCCCCAGGTAATCATCTGTTGATGAAAAAGTGCCACCAGAGAGGGATATCTAGAACAATGTGCTGTACCACTGAAAGTAATTTAAAAAAATTTCACATATGTTTTGAGTAATTATTGCATTATTGGAATAAGTATTCATTGCCTCAGGGAGTGATTATTTTGAATAGGAGAAGGCTCATTTGAATAAGTTCTATTATGTTTATTTTTAAAAGGCATTATTTGGGGGAGGGGAGGTGAAAAAATATAAGGCATTATTTTATGTTATGTCTCATAACAGTTTTATTTTTTTTATTGCATAATATTTTTGTTTCTGTTATTTTGAGGTAGTTTGTCTTTTACAGAGAGAACTTATTTTGGAATAAATCTAGTGATCCTTAGGTAAAAAATTCTTGTCTATTAATTTGTTTCTTTAACTGAACTAAGCTATTTTTTAAAGACTAAGCTATTTTTCATGGTGCCCCTAATTAAAGATTTTTCTTACATGTTTACACTGTTTTATTTTCTTTGACCCAACATAATCACCTTATGTGTTATTTTGATTTCCTAAGAATATTAATGCATGATAATACTAAGTCAGCACTATTATTCTAAAAGACAAGTGCTTTTGGTAGAACTGATTTTCTTGTCAAGACTATAAAATTGACAGCCTTAGTATATTTAAAACATTTCTGAGCAATCCCTTAAAAAATTTTTTTTTTCTTTAGTGATTTTAGAGTGAGAGGAAGGGATAGGGAGAGAGAGATAGAAACATCGATGAGAGAGAACATCGATTGGCCACCTCCTGCCTGCCCCCAACTGGGGACTTGGCCTACAACCTGGGCATGTGCCCTGACTAGGAATCGAACTGGTGACCTCTTGGTGCATGGGTCGATGCTCAGCCACTGAGCCATACTGGCCGGGCTCTGAGCAATCCTTAATTTGGAAAGCTTTTATTGTAACTTCATGCTAATAAAAGGCTGTTCTAGAATTGCATTGGATTCTAAATGGGAAGGCTATTTAAAGAGTAAAGGGTCACCTGAACTACTTAATATATATAATTTTGTATGTGCATATATGTGATACTTGTGCACACTTGTGCTATTTAAGTATTCTTTGAAAGATGAAAGTTTAAAAATGTTTTGATGTAATAAAAATTACTATTTATTTATTTTTTTGTTAATCCTCATCTGAGGATATGTTTCCATTGATTTTTTTTAGAGTGGAAGGGAGGGAGGGAGGTGTGTGGGGGCAGGGGGAGAGAAAGAGAGAAAGATCAATGTGAGAGAGACACATCGATTGGTTGCCTTCCCCAAAGCTGGGGATTGAACCTGCAACCCTTTGGTGCTTGGGCCTACACTCTAACCACTAAGCCACACTGGCCAGGGCCATTTGGCCATTCTTATTACTTTTTCTTAACTCAGGGATTTCTTACACTACTTCCCTCAGGAAAATGAGGTACTTTTACTATTTCTGCAACCAAGCGTGATTTTGAGGTAGACTCTCTATGTTAGGAAAGAATTTAAAAATGAATAATACGCCATTGTGTTATATTATGGATAAAAGTTCTTTGTATTAGTTGAGATAAACACCCTCAAGACTATTATTTTTTAGTATATATTTATATAAACTTTTAGGTAGCCCTACTGTATATATGTAAATCTATACTTAGTTCCCAAGCTTTGATTCCTTTTATGTTATTTCTGTATCCCAGTTACAGTTTTCACTAATCTTAAATTTCTCTCCGAATTGCAGTAATATGTGGTTTGTTCCTAGACCATTGGGAAATTTAAAAGATTACTTAATAAAACCCAATTCTATCTCCTCCATTTCAGGGTGAGTGAAAGAAATAATCAATTACCAGTGTTTATAATCCCTGCTTTCCATTGCTAGTAATAAATGCATCCAAGTGTAAGTCAGATACTTTTTGTGAATGTCAGGTAAAAATCATGACTACAGGAGAAATACACAACTGTAACACGGGCAGTGAAGACATTTAAATGGAAGATTTTGCTTACCTTGGTTCAGTCATCAATTCAAATGGAGACTATAGCCAAGAAATCAAGAGAAGGCTGAGTCTCAGAAGGGCAGCAATGGAAGAATTAGGAAAGATCATCAAGAGCAAAGATGTTATCATTAGAGACCAAGGCTAAGATCATCTACACCCTCATATTTCCAGTTACAGAAATACCTCATTTTATTGTGCTTTGCTTTATTGTGCTCCACAGATCAGTTAAGTTTTTTACAAATTGAAGGCAAGACCCTTCACCAGCAAAAAGATAATGACTCATTTCATTGTGATCTTGCTTCATTGAGTACTCTGAAACCAAACCCGCTATATATCTTATGTACTATATACAGATGCAAAAGTTGGTGTGAGAAAAAAATGGATTCATTTGAAATTTGCTATTGAAGTTGAGCTCTGTGGATATCCTGGACTGCCAGAAAGATGAACATGTGGGTCCTACAGCAAATTAAGTTTGAAACAGTGTTGGAGGCAAAATGACAAAACTAAAGCTGCCCTACATCAGTTACATCATGAGAAGGCAAGATTCTTTGGAAAAGACAGTAATGCTGGGAAAAATAGAAGGCAGCAGGAAAAGAGGAAGACCAAATATGAGATGGATTGACTCCATAAAGGAAGCCATAGGCATGGGTCTACAGAGCTGAGCAGGCTTTTTGAGAACAGGACATTGTGGATCTCACTCATTCATAGGGTTGCCAGGAGTTGGAGCAGACTCATCGGCATGCAACACACACAGTATTATTAGTTGCAACAGTAAAATTACTAAAATGAATAATTTTAAAAATATCATGGGCTGTTTTCAGCATAAACTTGTTTTCAAAATAGTCCTAATGTACCTTTGATTATTTCTTTTCTGCTAACACGTTCTCTGAATGTTTGCTTTATCATAGGGATAATGGCCACTAAGAAAAGGACAAATAATAACGGAATTAGCCCTGACTGGTTTGGCTCGGCGGTTAGAGCGTTGGCCTGCGGTCCAGAGAGACCCGGGTTTGGTTCCCACTGGGGGCGCGTACCTCGGTTGCAGTTTGTCCCCAGCCCTGGTTGGTCGTGCGGGAGGCAGCCACTCGATGTGTCCCTTTCACATCGATGTTTCTCTCTCTCTCTCTCTCTCTCTCTCTCTCTCTCTCTCTCTCTCTCTCTTCCTCTCTCTCCCTCCCACTCTTATCTGAACAAAAAATGGAAAAATGTCCTCGGGTGAGGATAAAAAAAAAAAATAATAATAATAATGGAATTAAGTTGCGAAGCAAAGAACAAAAAATGGAAAAATGTCCTCGGGAGAGGATAAAAAAATAATAATGAGATTAAGTTGCGGAGCAAAGATTTAATTCCATTATTATTATTATTATTTTTAAACCTTATGTATAAAGCTTGCTGGACATGGAACTCTAATAATTGTTTACCTGGCACATCATGAGATAATTGTGATTATTTCAATGCTTAGGAACATTGGCTTGAGTCATACAAAGGAATCCAGTTTGGATAATTACAATTGTTATGGCATTGTGCTAGGGGACTAAATTAAATGACTACATAAAAGTTTATTTCCTGTTTTTTATCCACTCCCTCAATTTTCCCTCGAGATAAATAGAATAACATTATTAGTGGTTATTAAAGGATGGATTTATTTTCACCTGGATTGCCAGTTCATTATGTATCTAAATTTTATTTACTTCCTTAAGACTCACTATAGAGGACAGTCAGAGTATTTCAATTAGATGGGAGAACTTATGTGGAAATATTTTGTTTTTAACTTATTTATGTGGAAATATTTTATCTGAAGTAGATACACTAGAGGTTGCACACCGGTGGCCCATGAACCTAACTCAGACCACAGACTATAGTTTGGCTCAAATAGAGTTTTCTAGTTTTTAAAATTGAGTCAGTAGTTAAAAATTGAGAGATTACAAGTAAAAATATAGGCTTTCACACAGTTGACAACATATGGCTCTCATTCCCACAGCTACAGCTGGGTAGCTGATTCTCTCTGACTCTGATATAGGTGTTTGGAACATATTATCTGAATCTGAACCACAGAAAGTTTGGCTGGTAAGCTTTATGGTACCTTGAGATACTGGTTATAAAAATGAATTGTCTATATAATAAGCCTGAATAAATCATACATAGTTTTAAGAAAACTTGGTAACCTAGGTTAATTGACCCCTTTTTCTATCCCTCTGTATCTCCTTAGTCACATTATGTTATTGATCTTCTAAAATTTATTATAAATATCTAGTTATATATCTCTCTAGTGCACTATGAGCTCCTTTAGGCCAGGAACCCCCTTGGATACCATAATCCAAGGATGCTTACGTCCCTTATATAAAATGGCCTAGCCCTGGCTGGTTTGGCTCAGCGGTTAGAGCGTCAGCCCGCGGACCAGAGCGTCCTGGGTTTGGTTTCTGCTAAGGGCGCGTACCTCAGTTGCAGTTTGTCCCCAGCCCCGGTTGGGGTTGTGTGGGTGGTGGCCGGTTGACGTCTCTCTCTCACATCGATGTTTCTCTCCCTCTCTCCCTCCTGCTCTATCTAAAGATAAATGCAAAAAAAAAAATTTTTCCTTGGGTGAGGATAAAAAAAAAGGCCTAGTGTTTGCATATAACCTGTATTTGCATATAGGCTACATCAAGGTATGCCTACACATCGCTTCATTCTCATGAATTCAGTGTAGTGCGCTGTGCATGGCAAATTTAAGTTTGGGTTTTTGGAACTTTCTGTAATCCCCCCCCCCCCAAATATTTTCTAACTGTGGTCTACTTAGTACATGGTAGGCATCCAAATGTTTGTTACATTTTGCTAACTTTAGTACAGGCATTTGACTGCAATGAACCGTTCTTAAATTGGGGGAAAATTACATACTAGTTATATCAATTTTTTTATTACAATAAGCTCCTTTGGTTCAAGAGCATTTTTAAAAGTTATCTCAATAATTTTCAGTTTTCCTGTTTTAAATTAAAAAAAAAATTCTGTATACAAGTTCCTAGTAAGTGTATAGATTCTCAGGAATAGTTTGAGTTAGGTAATTTTTTTCATTTTATTTTAAAATATACATTCTAATAGTAATTTTTTTTTTTTTATCCTCACCCGAGGATACTTTTGCATTTATCTTAAGATAGAGCGGGAGGGAGAGAGGAGGAAAGAGAGAGAGAGAAACATCGATGTGAGAGAGACACATCGAGTGGTTGCCACCCACACGACCCCAACCAGGGCACGACCCCAACCGGGGTGGGGACAGACCACAACCGAGGTACAGGCCCTTAGTGGGAACCGAACTGGGGTGTCTCTTGTCCGCGGGCTGATGCTCTAACCGCTGAGCCAAACCGGCCAGAGCTAATAGTAATTTTTTAAAGTCTTTTAATTACTATTTAATTTTGCTTTGCAATGAATTGTAATTGGCAGTCTTTCAAACTCCACTCGTTTACTTATTTACATATCTAGCCATTTGGGAGTTATTTGTTGTTGTTTTTTAATTTTTATTTTCCTTTATTGGTTTTAGAGAGAGAGAGGAAGTGAGAGGGAGGGAGAGAGAGAGAAACATCGATGAAAGAGAACATCAATTGGCCGCCTCCTGCGTGTCCCCCACTGGGGACTGGGCTCACAACCTGGGCATGTGTCCTGACCGGGAATTGAACCAGTGACCTGTTGGTGCATGAGTCGACACTCAACCACAGAGCCACACCGGCCGGACTGGGAGTTATTTTTATTTTATATTACTAAAAGTATTGTATGGTATTTAGCTTTTATATTTTAGTTTTTTTTTTTCTTTATTGATTTTAGAGAGAGAGGAAGGGAGAAAGAGAGAGAAAGAGAAAGAAACATTGATGAGAGAGAACATCGATTGGCTGCCTCCTGCATACACCCAACTGGGGATTTGGCCCACAACCTGGGCATGTGCCCTGACCGAGAATTGAACCAGCAACCTCTTGGTGCATGGGTTGATGCTCAGCCACTGAGCCACACTGGCTGGGCTAAGTTTTATATTTTAAGTAAAATAGCCGAGGCTGCTTTGGCTCAGTGGTTAGAGCATTGGCCCGTGGACTAATGAGTCGCGAATTCAATTCCGGTCAAGGGCATGGACCTCAGTTGCAGTTTGTCCCCGGCCCTGGTTGGGTCGTGTGGGAGGCAACCAGTCAATGTGGCTCTATCACATCGATGTTTCTCTCTGTCTCTCTCTCCCTTCCTCTCTCCCTCCCACTCTATCTGATGATAAAATAGAGAAATATCCTCGGGTGAGGAATAAAAAAAATAAAATTGAGATATTTTTTAGAAATTTTCAACATCTCTTTTTAGATTATTTGTGATCTCGGGTTACAACATTTTTTATTATGTCTGTTACTGTGTTAGGGTCTTCAAACAATTTTGAAAAGCAGAAAAGGTCCTCTAATATCTGTTTATATGAGAATTGGAAAGATTTTATTTAAACTTTCCTTAATTAAATCTTCTAGTTATAGTCTCAGAGAACAAACATGGCATACCATAGCTTAAATAACTAGAGAACATTGATGTTGATCACATTTATAGCATAAGAGCAAATAACTATTCTTGGGTGGTTGAATTGGGTTTTGTTTTTCATAGTGATTGGTGGTGGTGGTTTCTCCTAGTTATAATGTTTTTAGGACTTTTAGACATTATATTTAGTCATTTCTGCTCTTCTATTTAATATCATCTCTCACAAAAATCCAGAAATTGGAGAAGTCTAATGGTATGTTTAGCCTAAATGTCTCTAGGGAAAATGACTCCCTATAAAGTTAAAAATAATACATATCTTAAAAGTGTCAGTAACTGTAAGGGTTCTTCATGTCTCTTTGAGTCACTTATTTTACTAGACTGGGTAGTTTCTTTAACATTATGAAAGTAGAATAATACGACTTCACTTACTGAGGGCAAATATCCACTGACAGAATTAATATTTTAAATTTTCCTTCTATTCCACACTTAGACATCAGGTTAGGTTTTTAGCATCATGAATTTGGTTCTTGTCTATATCGTGATGGCAAATTTAGGTGTTGGAAAGGTAGAAGAGTAGGTAGTTAGGTATAGGTAGACTTAGTTTAAGTGGGTACTTAGAAACAAGGTGAGACTGCTTTGGTTTATTCTTGTAATCTTTAATCTGTTTCAGTTTTAAACACTGCTTACCAGCTGCATTAAGTTTCTACCATATTAACCTGAAATATGCTAGAGAAAATAAGACAAAATCAATTAATTTTTCTGTTTTTCTTTTAACATTTCAGGATTATACTTGGCGCAGGGTGCCAGAAAAGTAAATAATGCACAATACTTAGGTTTATTTTCAATACCCTTGTTTTGTTATGGCCAATTAGATGAATTTTAGTGATGACACAGGCTTCTACATAGGAGGGGGCAGTAACTCCTATAAATACCAATTTCCAAATGGTGTCTCTCCGTTCCAGCCCATCACAACAGTTTTAAAACTTGTTTTTATTTTTGTTTTGTTTTGTTGCTTTATTTTGTTTTTTAACAGGAGAGCCAGTGTAACTCCTTCAAGACTGGAGTGACACACTCTGCATCTGCATCTGCCTCATGTGAGTTCTCATTTTGGCAGCAGCACTCTGCTAGGCTGGAACCTCTGTAGAGGTTTGCCCTTTTTTTTTTTTCTTCTAAAATCTATAAACTACTACCACAGTGTGTCTTTGTGACAAAGGTAAAAAAAAGTGCATGAGAATTCCAGACTTCCCTGCAGAAAGTTTTTGGCTCATTCCGAAGGCACTGTCTCCTTTAACCTAAGTTCCATCTTGTATGAACAGCATCTGCTCAAAGCTCAGAGCTTTCATCCCCACAGCATGCAGTTGAAATCTTTTGAAGAACTGTTTTTCCTTGGAGATGATGGAGTAAAGAATACCTTTAAATGCTCTCAGTAGCTTTAGCTTTCAAAGCTTTGGTTGTTCTCTTTATAGGCTAGTTACGTAACCTGAGAACACTGTGTGCTGCCCTAGTGGCTGAAGCAGTCCTCTTTTTTGGACTGTAGCCTTTAAATAACTTTTCCCTTTGTCTTTGGATATTGGGTAAATTAGGATAGGACTGAGGACTTTCTCTGGGAAGAAATAAGCAGTACATGTGTGAAGTTATGTTTACTCTGAAGCTACTGGCTGTGTTTTACGAAGTTAGTTGTAAGAACTTGAAGCTATGCATCATTTACTGTCCAGTTTTGCAAGTGAAATTGTAATTAGAGTGTTTGCAGCTGTGGAGAGGCATATCACTATATAGTCAGAGGTAATATGTATGGTTCCCCACATATGTCAAAGCTGGCCTAGTTGTTTAATAGAGGAATTTTACTATTTATGTATTTACTTTTCAAGGAATGGTGGTACTTTGTAGGCTTCAAGAAATACTCGTTTTTGCCACCAGGTCAGAACAAATTGTGATTATTCCTAAGGGACACTTAGAACAAAACATCTAAATTCGTGCTCTGTGCAACTGCAGTTCTGCTTCTCAGGCCCTGGTTGTACTTTATAGTTCCCTGGCAGATGATTTAATGACCTGGGAGTTCATGTTACTGAAATGATTATCCGGGAAGCTTATGAGAAAATGTCAATAGCTCGTAGTTCTTACTGATTAATATAGAGCTTAGTGAAATAGATAGTGTTGTCAAAGTGGTGCTTGGACTCGCTTTGCTAAATCCATTCCCGTCTGTGACTAGAGCAATTTATTCTGGACTAGATAAAAGAAATTGGAAGGATAGGTAGTGGGTTTCAACATCCAAGCTTAAGTTTGGATGGGTTATGTAATCTAGAAATTAATTTTTAACAGTTGTAGTGTAGTACACCCCACCTCAAAGAGCTTTGGATGAGACTTAGAGGGACCTAAATTCTGGCTTCAGCTGCTGTTTGTACTTGCTGTATAATATAATTTCAGGTCAGCAAATGGGGAAAATACGTTGTGTTTTTGGGAAGTACTCTAAACTCATTGAGAGAAAGGAAATTTAAAGTATTTATTTCTACAGGTGGAAATTTTAGAAAGTCATCTCATTTGAACACTTGAGGAGTTTTGCCCTGGAACACACAGTGTGGCAGGTGTATGGGCTTTGTTTTGTTTTGTTTTGTTTTGTTTTTGCTATTCTTGGGTTTGTTCTGGCAAAATGGGGATCTGAGACTTTATTCCACCCCCTTCTCCCTGTATTTTTCCCCCACTTAACATTCTGAATAAATTGATTTGGTTTCAATTCAAACTGTCTCATAGACATAGATTTTAATTACCATTACTCCATCACTCTATAATTACCTGCTTCTCTAACTAGGGAAAATTGCTCATTTAGGGGTGAGCCTATGTAGCGGTGATTAAGGTTTGTTTGTTTGTTTTGTTTTGTTTTTGTCTCGTCTCCCATTCTTAAGGCATATCCAGCAAATTATCATTCTGAAAAATTATTAACTGAAAACACATGATATGGGCCAACTCTATAAGAATCAATGGATTACCCAAATTGGTTAGCTATACTGGAATTTTGTCTCATTAACTGTTATTTGAAATAAATGGGGCTTTGTAGATAGAGAAGTAAGTTTTGTTTTAATGGAAATTGTGTTAAAATGTTGTTTACTTTTCATTGGGGTGGATGCACTGGGTGGGGTGTGAGATGTTATTTTATATTCTCAAACTAATTCAAATTGACATCAGTGGATACCATGCTTTCCTGTTTTTATGATAATACATCTGCTCTTATCCTGTTAGTATGTACAAATATTTAACACTTGTATATATATATATCATCTAGATTTAAGAATTTCACACTTGAGGCTCAAACAATTTTGTTTTTTTGTGGGGAGATGAGGATGGGGATGGAATTGAGGGGAGGAAAAAAATATAGCCAGTTTTGAAAATGTTAGCTGGGGTTAGCATTACCATTAAATTATTACCCCTGAGACAACAAAAGAAATGATAGCCTTTTAGGCATTGTTCTGATGGTATGAGACTCAGGGCATCTCCTAAAAGACCTTAAAAATTCCAGGCTTTTAAAATATGACAAACGTTTATTACAGGACTTTGAACGCTTGCCTTACTTTTTAAAATTTTTTATTTAATTTAAAAATATAGATTAATACATTAATATGTTACACGTTTTAAAAAGTACAAAAGAAGGTACATAAGATCTTCCTTCTTCCTTCCCCTGTCTCAGCCATTCATCTCCCTTCTGTGGAGGCAACCAGTATTATGGTCTCTTTTATATATTTTCAGAAATAGTCTAAAGGATTGCTTTTGGAAAGGGAAAGTTGGATTGTACGCATTAAAATATTAGCATTGCCCTGGCCGGTTTGGCTCAGCGGTTAGAGCGTTGGCCAGCGGTTAGAGCGGTCCGGAGAGACCCGGGTTTGGTTCCCGCTAAGGGCATGTACCTCGGTTGCAGTTTGTCCCTGGCCCTGGTTGGTCGTGCGGGTGGCAGCCACTTGATGTGTCCCTTTCACGTCGATGTTTCTCTCTCTCTCTCTCCCTCTCTCTCCCTCCCACTCTATCTGAACAAAAAATGAAAAAATGTCCTCGGATGAGGATAAAAAAAAATATATATATATTAGCATTAACTTGGATAGGCATACTAATTGTAATAAAAAATCAGTTTGAGTCATAAGCTGTATGTTAATCATAGATAGAGAACTGTGATAATGTAATGATAATGTATTATTATGAGACTATAGGGGTAGAATGGATTTTTTTTTTTTTTTTTTTTGGTCTTATTTGTCATTTGGCAAGATAGCAGGTCTTTTGGGTGGGGTGGAGGTGGGGGTCTTTTTTTTTTTTTTTTTTTTTTAATATGGCTCACCTACTCCTAGACACTGATGGAAGGATGCTTACCTAAATATTTCATTTGGAAGAAATCCAATTAAAGGAGCAACATTTTCTTTATGCTGAACTGCAGTGATGGTTGTAAAAAGTTGTTTGTTTTTTTCATTAAAGAAAATTTCAGACATATACAACATAAGAGAGAAACCCCCATATTCAAAAATCCATTTTATTTCACCTGTAAAAATCAATATGATTCTTTGGCAGATAAAGAGAGATATATATTTTATACTATACTTGTTCATCCCAGTTTTTCCATAATCACATCTAATAAAATGGATCATAATTCTTCAATATCTAACTACCAGTTCACATCCCGATTTTTCTAATTATCTCAGACATGTCTTTTTATGGTTGATTTTGCCATAATAGCTTGTAAAATGCAGTATTGTTAGGGCTGATAAGAAAATAAGTTAATCCTGACAATTACAGGGTGTCCTCAAACAATGTATACACAAAAAAGTATAATTATAAAGCCAGTGATTATTAAAATACAATTCATTTTCAAAATGTGATAGAATCTGCAGACACCATGTATACATTTTGGGGAGGACACCCTGTAGAATGATGCTGCTTGAAGAAGGAATATAAAACAGCTACCAGGCCAAATAGGAATTCCAAAAATAGAGTGGGTTTTAAAAAGCTCATTTTGAAGGATTCCTACACCAGTTACACACACCAGTGAAGCCTTCAATATATAGACCTCTTATCATTTTCTTAAGAATGAAGGAACTATTTTGAAATGTCTGATAATTCATCTGTTGCTGCTGTTCCTACTATAATATGACCTGTTTCCACAGACTAACAGTTGAGTTCTGTGATTACTTGGGGCAGTACAAAATATGGATTTTGGGTGAAAAAAAGAAAAAATGGCAGATTTAAAAAATGGGAGGAATTGGTAGAAATTTAGGAAGAGGGAGGAAAGAGTAGAAATTCACTCATTTGCCTTTTATTTTAATTGGCTATTCTTTAATGAGAACCTTTTCTTTGTACAGTGTACAAGTCCCCGGAGTATGAGTCCCTTGGTTTTGAGCTTACTGTGGAGAGATTAGTTTCTATTGGCTATCCTCAGGAACTACTCAGCTTTGCTTATGATTCCACATTCCCTACCAGGTAATTATTTAAGATTTTTTTGGATTAAGGCTCCTTTATCTCCAAATTAATAATTCCAACTGCATTCCTGATTAAACATAAAAAATGAAAGTTTTTTTGGTGGGGTTTTGTTTTGTTTTGTTTTGGTTCGTTGGTTGGTTGGGTGGTGGTGATTCTAAACTTACCAAGTACTTTTCATGTACACTATATCTTTTGTGTTCTTGAATTGAGCTTAGTTTATTGTTTTTTTTTAAGTACATTTTTATTGATTTTTTAGAGAGAGACATAGGAGGGGAGAGAGAGAGAGACATCGATGTAAGAAAGAAACATAGATCAGCTGCCTCCTGCATGCCCCCTGCTGGGGATGGAGCCCACAACGTGGGTATGTGCCCTGACCGGGAATCGAAGCGGGATAATCAGTCCCTGGGACCACGCTCAATCCACTGAGCAACACTGGCCGGGCGAGCTTAGTTTATTGTTACTGAAGGAGATCCGTTTATGAAAAAGAAATTGGATTAAAACCAATGGGCAGTAATCAATCACAGATGCTCCTACCTTTGGTTGTTGGAGAACAATTACATGTTTTGCTAATACACTTAATTTGGTAATCAGGAACCTCTTTTTCTTTAAATTTTTTATTTTATTGATTTGAAAGAGAGAGAGACATTGATTTGTTGTTTCATTTATTTATGCATTCGTTGGTTGCCGCTTGTATGTGCCCTGTCTGGAGATCTAATCACAGCTTTGACATATCAGGACGATGCTATAACCAACTGAGCTACCTGGCCAGGGCTAGAGGAGCCTCTTGACAGTTTGCGTTAATGGATTTGATAGAAAAGATTTAAGATTAAGAAAGATGATGTTTTGTTGAGATGTCACCATCACACATGTCCCATATACAACATCTAATAGAGGGAAATATAAACCAGCTCAGTTGTCCAAGGAAATTAGAATGGAACCAGCTGTATTAAGAGGAATTATAGTTTATACCTTGTTTGATTAAGCTCTCATTCTTTATAGAAAACAGTTGTGATTATTTATCTAGACAGAGTAAATACTTTTTAGTTGCTCTGGGATTCGTTTTTAAGATTTCATTTACTCACTTTACCTCTAGGGTTATGTTGTTTTGGGACATACTTGAGTTTCCATAAAGCTTGAGTAAGATGAGTTTGGTTCATGGTGATTGAGTAATTAAGATTATTGCCTGTATTACTTTGCATTATTGATAATGTTTTCATTTTCACATAGGGGACTTGTCTTTGATACACTATATGGAAATCTTTTGAAAGTTGATGCCTATGGAAACCTCTTGGTCTGTGCACATGGATTTAACTTCATAAGAGGGTGAGTACAAAGAAACCTTTTAGACTCTTTCTAGTGTTTTTATAGTCAAACAATATGACAATGACAATGTCTCCCTGAATTTAATATACTTTCCTATCTTTTTATTATTAAAGAGCAATTCTTTTACATAAGGATACTTAACAGTTATTTATTAGGCAGTTAAGACCCAAACTGACTTATAAATGTAGTTAGCAGTTACATTTTGTTTATAATAAGTGCTTTCTAATGATACAGCATCCAACAAAGCTAATCTTGAAACTTGCCCAAAAAGAATTGTAGTGGCTTTGACTTATTTGAAATTCTAAGATTTTTATTTTCTCCTTTTTAATACAGTTCTCAGGTAGCTGCTCAGAAGAGGTATGTACATAAAAGTGCTTTGAAAAATTTAAAACTACAATAGTGTAAATGACTAAGATTTTTTGACAGCTAATACATTATTTTTTTAAAATATTCTAATGAATAGCTTCAAATATTTGATTATATTAAAAAATTTTAAAACATGGGGTTAGAAATGAATACAGGGTGATACTATGTAAAACAAATAAAGATAAGCTTTATTTTCATAATCAGAATAGTTCCACTATTCTTACTGATTTGGATTCTCCACCCTAGTAAACAGCAGATTAAATTTATTGTCTACTATTTTTTGGTGAAACATCCTAATTTTCTCTTTAAAAATTACAATACTGCAATTTGACAACTTCTATAATTGTGGTTTTACAGTTACATATCTTCTCTACTATTATACTACCTAATTTACCACTGACACTGTATTAGGATCAGAGCAACTCTTAAAAGCAAAATAAGTTATGCGTCAGTCTCTCATGTAACTTTGCCATGTATTATTCATTCTCAATGGCAAGGTAGTAAAAACTGCACAGTCTACATTGAAATTGTTAAAGAGATAATGTCTTTTTGGTAAATACATTTTGTGATAAGAGGCATAAACTAATTGAAACTGTACTAGAGTTTCCTTTAAATCTGAGGCCACAGCAAGGCTCTACTTAATTTTTATTTTTTTTTAATCCTCACCTGAGGATATTTTTACATTTATCTTCAGACAGAGTGAGAGGGAGAGAGAGAGAGAGAAACATCGATTGGTTGCTACCTACACGACCCCAACCGAGGCCGGGGATGAACCGCAACTGAGGTACGTGCCCTTGGCTGGAATCGAACCTGGGACTCTTTGGTCCGTGGGCTGATGCTCTAACCGGTGAGCCAAACCAGCCAGGGCAGCAAGGCTCTACTTAGAATTGAAACATCTTATGTAAGAATCTTCAGCTGATATTCCACAGGCTCAAAGATTTCCAAGTATAGATAGTGAGAAAAGTGTGAAGTAAACAATCCCACCTTGACACACTTGGACAGGCCTTTCTTTCATTGTTCCTCTCATGAGGGGTGTGTTCAAGATCCATGAATATCAGGATGCACGAGTTAAATTGCAAGTAGTACTACCAACCTGAGCTATTTTACATATGGTTGTTGTCACTATAATTCAGAATCCCAGTGAAAATGAACCAATATTCTATTTATTAATGTCTGAAAAGGGATTTTTGTGTTACAGGGGGAGGGGTAGTCAAAGAAGAAAAGGAAAAGAAGCAATTCTATAAATTAGTACTACAATTAGATTTACTAACTCAATATCCACAGACCTTCTTTCTTCCCCCAACTAAGCCAGTAAGGTTTCCAAATAGCTCCTTTGGAAATACATTTAGCAGTGTTTCAAAAATAAATCATTTATGAGTAAATGCAGAATCATTCATAACAGCACTTAGCACTCTATAGTCTTTAGAGTCAAAAGGAAAGACTGAGAGAGACTGAGGATGGAAGATGAGGGAGAGAGTTACTGAAATATATGGCAGACAAAGCTGGAAGGGAAGTTAGGGCTTCTTCAGGCAGCACCTTATATGCCTTGCCAGTTGGGGCCTCTTTTTTGGACAATGACAAAGGCTTTTAAAGTTTTATTTATTTATTTTTTTTTCTTTATTGATTTTTAGAGAGAAAGAGGGAGGGGGAGAGAGAGAGAAACACAGTTAGCAGTAGTCTGTATTATATATAACTTTTCCACCCAACTCTATGTCTAACATTCCTTCTTTTATAATACATTACCTTCTCCTGAGTTAATTTTTATTTAAAAGACGTATTAGCATGATTTGACACTTAATTTAAACAAAATGTGATTGTTAACTATATTTATAAGTCAGTTTGCCCTAATAACTGTTAACTATTCCTGTGTAAAGGAATTACTCTTTAATGATGGAGGGAATAGGAAAATATATCTAAGGGGACAGTGTCATCTTACTAAACCTGACTGAGGAAAGCATATCATTACTATTCACTTTCCCCTTAATTTTCATTACAGAAAATCTTGGAAAGCTAAAAATTGAGTTATTCTACAAAGTTACCCTTTATTGGACAGGAAACAATGTGATTTTATATTCCTAACTAGAGTTTATGCCATTTGTAGTTAACAAACCCAAGCAGTTTACCCAGGTTACTCTGAGTATGAACTTTAAATTTGGTGGTTATTTACATTATTAGTTGATCTCCATAAATTCACCATGAGAATTGTGCATTTTTATATTTTCGTTTTTCTCCCTTTCAGTTTCTGTTTTTTTTATTTTTATATATATATATATATATATATATATATATATATATATATATATATATAATTATTATTTTTAATCCTCACCTGAGGATATTTTTGCATTTATCTTCAGATAGAATGGGAGGGAGAGAAAGAGAAGAAGAGAGAGAAACATCGACGTGAGAGGGACACATCGACTGGTTGCCTCCCGCATGACCCCAACTAGGGCCCAGGACGAACGAACCACAACTAAGGTACGTGCCCTTGGTCTGAGGGCCGACGCTCTACTACTGAGCCAAACTGGCCAGGGCTCTCTGTAATATTTTTATTAATACTATCCCCTTCCTCTTCTTGTAGTGTTTCATTTCACTCTTCAAGGTTCTCATGCATCTTAATAATTTTTATTTTCCCTGGCTTTTTTCTTTTGAACCCTAAATTTTCTCTATAAATATATTCTCAGTCTTCTCTTTCTCTGTACTCTTATGTGGCCTCCTCTGCTTTTTTTTTTTTAATCCTTACCGAGGATATTTTTTCTTTTTTTTTTTTATCCTCACCTGAGGACATTTCTTCATTTTTTGTTCAAATAGAGTGGGAGGGAGAGAGAGGAAGAGAGAGAGAGAGAGAGAGAAACATCGACGTGAAAGGAACACATCAAGTCGCTGCCACCCGCACGACCAGCCAGGGCCGGGGACAAACTGCAACCGAAGTACATGCCCTTAGCGGGAACCAAACCCGGGTCTCTCTGGACCGCAGGCCGACACTCTAACCGCTGAGCCAAACCGGCCAGGGCGATATTTTTTCTTTTATCCTCAGATAGAGAGGGGGATGTGGAGAGAGGGAGAGAGGGAGACACATCGACTGGTTGCCTCCCGGGGACAAACTGCAACCGAGGTACGTGCCCTTGGCCAGAATTGAACCCGCGACTGATTGATCCTTGGGCTGACGCTCTAACCACTGAGCAACCGGCCAGGGCCAGACTGAAAACTTATTAAAGGCTGCAACCCGAACTTGTTTATCTTCATATGTAATATTTGGAAATCTGCCTTACATGTAGCCATCAGAATATTTGAATGATGAATATTTCTCACAGTTATTATAATATTAGTTTTTGGAGTATCGGTGAATTAAAACTTTTTTCTTTCAGACCAGAAACCAGAGAGCAGTATCCAAATAAATTTATCCAACGAGATGACACTGAAAGATTTTACATTCTGAATACACTATTCAACCTACCAGGTAGACTCATTCTATGCTTATATATACTGATGCTTTCTCGTCTTTCCATGATTGTCTTTGCTCAAGGGAGATAAAATAAGTTTGAATTATCTCACTTATAGCTTATGAATATATATTCTTCATTTTTCAGAGACCTACCTGTTGGCCTGCCTAGTAGATTTTTTTACTAATTGTCCCAGATATACGAGGTATGTATATAGTATAATTTTTCCCCAGTTGATTTTTTAAAAAATTAATGTACAGGGTTTTAGAGAACTGGCCATTGTAGGTCTTTTCTGCTTTTCTGAAGTGAATTTAGTGCTAGTGAGAGATGCCTCATTGCCAGCCTGAGAGATGGGACGGCACCAGCAGCTCCATGCAGGCTCTCACCTCCCACTCGGCCCCTCTTCTTGCCAGTGTGCTGCAGCCATGTTTGGAAGGGACCACTTCTGATTGGCTTCTCCTGGGAATGAAGACGGCCAGCAGAGGTGCTAATTGTGACAACTGAGTGGGAGGTTTGTGTGATGATTATCTGTCCAAGCAGAATTACACTAAAACCCCCCTACTCATTTCACAGCAGCTACCCAGGAGCCATTCAGGGATGGTAATTTAGTTTCATTCCCAGGCCCAGCAAGATTTGATTGAGGAATAAATACTATTTATCCTCCCTGAAGTAAAATTTTGCTTAAGTCTCAAACAAGTTATCCTCTCCTTTTTAGGGATTTGCATAACCAGTGCTGAAAGTTCAGCCATATGTGCCAGAGTTTGCTAACTTCCTATCCTCTTTAGGCCTTACCCACTTCAAGGCACTAAATTTGGTAGAGTGCTAAGTCACTGAGCTAAATAGAAAATAGGCAATACCTTTGTATCTAGAGATGTTAGAAAAGTCAGGGAGGAGAGAACCTAAATTACCAATTTTAAGTTTTAAATGTTTCTTTGATGGGAACCTATTTCTTAAAAGTGATGAATAAAGGAACTTGATATTTTTGGAAGTGGCCTTTTAGCTTTCATTCAATATATTCTATCACTTTGTATTTGTTTACAATTATTGTATTCCATTGAACACTATAGTCATCTCTGGTGGTCAAAATGGATTTTCAATAGGGAGTAATTATTTTCCTAATTAGCCAGCACCATTATCCATGTGATAATGGAACCTTTGTGTCCCTGGGCAATGTGTGATATTTTATTTACCCTCTTTTGGATTCCCTGTCAAGTTCTTTTCATCTTTTTGTAGCTGTGAAACCGGATTTAAAGATGGGGACCTCTTCATGTCTTACCGGAGTATGTTCCAGGATGTAAGGGATGCTGTTGACTGGGTTCATTACAAGGTACCTAGGAGCTGCTTCTTTACCTGCTCACTCACTGGCATGTGTTTTATATTGTCTGACATTAACTTTTCAAGTGCAAATAGAGGGTAGTTTTTCCTCTTTAAAAAAAAAAAAAAAAAAAATACACAACAGATCTGCCCCCTAGCAATAGTTCTTTATAATACTTTTGTTCTTGTCTTTGATTGTCCTGCTTTCAGAGATAAAGCTGATATTTCCTCAGTGGTGGTGCTTGATTTCTAGATCTTATTTCAATTTGTATTTCCCATACACACTTAAAAGAGATTTTAGTGTTAATATTATACTTGCTGTATCTTATGGGGATAATTATGGTCCATTTTGTTATTTTCAAATACCTCCCACTTGACTGATAACGTTAACAAATACTATATTTACATTTACTGTAAATTGTACTGAGTAAAATATGAAATGCCTTTTGGTTTCTAGCCTAAAATAAAAATAATTTTATATTTTAAATACATTTTGGAGGCAGAGTTGGAGCAAATCACATCTGCCACTTTATCCTGGCCTTCTCCAGTGTATCCAGTTTTCTATTTTGGTAAATACTTATATGTATCTGGGTTGATAGTAGACACAATTTGTCTTATAAACTGTTAAAGAATGATTTTGTTCTTATTTCTTTTTTTCTTCCCCCTAGGGCTCCCTTAAGGAAAAGACAGTTGAAAATCTTGAGAAATATGTAGTCAAAGATGTAAGTAATAAGGGGAAATCTACATGATAGTTTATTTTACCTATTAGGGAAATTAATAACAACCCTATTTATAACAAAATGCACAAGGGGAAGGTATTTTCTTGTCTTGGCATAATACATGCCAGGCGTAATTACCAAGAGTTTTCAGCCAGAACGTAGGTCTTAGTACAGTTTTTCTTGTTTGTTGATAATCAAGAAGACCCAGTATTCCATTTGTTTTTATAGCTCTAATTATAATAGCAGGTAGAGTGGTTACTGTGTGCACATCAGTGTGCTGAGTGATTACATGCATTATCCCATTTAATCTTCCATATAACATTGAATTAGGTAATGTTACCTCTGCTTTATAGATGAAGAAACTGAGGAATAAAGGGATTAAATAACTTAACCAAGTTCATACAGCTAAGAAGTAGTAACCCAAATCATAACCACCACGCTGGATCATCTAAAAAATGTACATATATGTAACTTATTTAAATTGTCTAAACTATCAACAGGAAATAACAAGGAAAGCTTTAACAATAACTTAGAAGACACTAGAGGAAAACCTAATAAAATTCAGCAAAATCAGTTTGGTTAATAGTATTATGTCAATATTAATTTCTTAGTTTTGGTAATTGTGCTGTGATTATATAAGATGCTAATATTAAGGGAAGCTGGATGAAGAAGATATGGGAACCCTCTACCATTTTGACAACTTTAAGTCTAAAATTATTTCAAAATAAAAAGTAAACACACATACTTCTTCCTTTTCTTACAGAGGAAAGTAGCATAATGCACTATTTTCTCAAAATACTTTGGTAAAGATTACATATTGATTTTAGTTTTGTACTTCCTGTTTCCCTTCCAATCCCACCTCAATCCTTGTTGTTTCAAGAAGAACACTGAGGGGTTCAGGAGAAGTCCAGGAGAATTTTAGTAAAGAAACCTATTTGAAAGAAGGAAAATCTGTTTTTCTTTCGGGTTATATGAGGAGTTAGAATTACCTTATGTATCTACAGGTGAGTCTGGGCATTTCTAGATTGTATTCTGCACATGTTATTTCAATTCTGCAAGGTATTTTTTAAAAAATGAAAGTATATACAATGAAGCTATATCTGATACTCTCCATGTAGAGGATTTTGCTTGTGATGTTTAAAAGCAGCTTCTCCTGATCACTAACACATCTAATTCACATACTAAGATTACAAAGTAATTTAAACTCTTTCCTGAGGCAGACATGGGGAAGGTAGAGGTGTTTTTAATAAGTATATAATTATATGTATCATTTTATATGTAAAATCTGTATATTATATACATCATGTATATTACATATGTTAATTCTTAATTTATGCATAGTGATAATGTGGTCTTCTAAATACAAAAATCTGAAACCATCCAACCAACCTTTAAAGGACATCCTCTGTTTTTATTTCCGTGGACAAAAAGTCCAGTGTATGACTATTCCACAGTAAATGAATATGTATTTGTATTTGTGTTTCAGTGTTTCACTTATTATATTACATTTCAGGGAAAACTGCCTTTGCTTCTGAGCCGGATGAAGGAAGTAGGGAAAGTATTTCTTGCCACCAACAGTGATTATAAATATACAGATGTAAGTGCTTAATATTAATACTTGTTTATCTATATAGAGGAATTACTTTGGCCTAAAGATAATGAGGAGATAATAGTTTATTACGGGTAGTTTTTGCCATTTCATTTTGAAAGCAGTGAAAAGAGCAAAAATATATAGCATAAGGGCTGCATCAGAATGGTTCTCAAGTTTTTCTACATATTTCTTTTGACTGTTTTCCCTGATTACAATTGGTTACTTGAACATTTTAATTTGGGGGTTATTTAAGACATTTGTGCTGATCAGAATGGCTTCTGTCTCTTTGGCACATCATTTATATAAACTTAAGTCATTCCCTTTACTGCGCATGAGCATATGCCCTCCCTGCTGTTGGGAGCCAGACAACAATAGATGGTGCAAAGATGTTTTTATTCTTAGCCATCAAAATTTACTACTGCTTAACATAAATGCTTTTTGCCAGATTAAAGCATGTAGAAAGCTGATTTAACTCCTTAACCTCATCTTAATTTTGCTAAGACAGTTATAAGTTCATAGTACTAGCAAGAAACTCATTATTTCCCAATCCTCTTTATGTAAAATCTTGTCTTAGAAATCTGGTGATTTGGAAATAAGCCAGTGGTTCATTGGCTTGGTTGGCCTGTGAAGAGTAGTAAGAAGGCCAAGGTAATGTTTTTTCCATGTGAGTCACTAGTTTTCTCTGTGTTCTTACCTCAGAAGACCCTTACCTCCAAAAATGTGTTGCAGTCCAGTAGGAGAATTATGTAGGGATATATGGATGAATCTGGACAAAGATATCTCCTAGAAGAAATCTATGTCCTACTAAGAATGTCAGAAGCTTTTGTATGTTTGTTTGTTATGATGAAGCATTAATTTCTGGATTTCATAGCTATGATTTCATAAACTTTAGAGGAAATGAGAATGGGATGAATCCTATATTGAAAAAGACATGTCTTATGAAAAACTTGTGTATGATTTTTTTGGTAGTGTTTTATATCTTTTGTAGAAGTGGTATATGGATCTTATGTTGGATTTTTTTTTTCCCCCCAGAAAATTATGACTTACCTGTTTGATTTCCCACATGGCCCCAAGGTACTATATGTAAATTAATAGACCATTGCTTTAGTAATAATGAATGCATTTAATCAGCCTGGAATATTGATGTTAAGGACCCATTCAGAAATCTTCATTAACGTTAGAAGTAATGCAGGTACTGGTGTTATTTAAAGTTGCTAGCAATTTGAAAACTTAGTAGACAGAAATAAGAGATGTCCATGTGGTATCTAGTAAGACAGGATCAGAATAATTTTACACCCAATAACTTCTATGCAGAGCTAAGTTTGGAATTTTCAGGTTGAGGAAGATAACTGATTAAAAGAAACAGAGAAAATGTGTATATTCTTGACAACCTCTAGATTCTGCTTAGTTATTGATGAGTTTTATACCAAGGGGAGCAGTTAACCTTGATATTTAGCAGAGAAGTCTTTTTTTTTTTTTAATCCTCACCTGAGGACATTTTTTGCTCAGGTAGAGTGGGAGGGAGAGAGAGGAAGAGAGAGTGAGAGAGAGAAACATCGACGTGAAAGGGACACATCGAGTGGCTGCCACCCGCACGACCAACCAAGGGCCGGGGGACAAACTGCAACCAAGGTACATGCCCTCAGCGGGAACCGAACCCGGGTCTTTCTGTACCACAGGCCGACGCTCTAACCGCTGAACCAAACCGGCCAGGGCCAGAGAAGTCTTTATTCCTGCAGTTGGGCTGCACTTAGATTTAAGGAATATTCATTGCAAGTTAATCACATACATGTGCTATTTTAATCCTAGGCTTTTTAAAATAAATATCAGTAAATCCCTATTTTGAGATCACCCACAGCACAGTGTGCAGTGCTCTTCAGCTTGACCTTAAAAGGTTAATGCCATGGTTCAGTTTCAGAATGGAAATAATGTTAATGGGCATAACTTTTATATTAGTGCTGTGGTTAGCCTACAGTAGGAGCCAAAGGCCAATGTGTACCTAGAGCCATCATTCTGAAGTCACAACTAGTAAAATTTCCTAATAGTTCCATGCTAGTTTGTATACTTCAGTTCTTATGCTTATCTGCCTCTCTCTTAATTTGTCTCTTGGGTATTGATTGATCTGCATCTCTCTTTAGCCCCCTTGAGCCTCTTTTTGCCCATTTCAGAGTGTGAGCACACTTTCATATATTAAATTTCTGTGAAATAAGTAGTATATGAAATGATTTAAAATGTAGAGATTATTAGTCATTAATTTATATTTTCACCTTGCCTGCTTCCGAAAATATGTAGCTTACAGGACACAATATGTATTTAATAAAATAGTGGAATCTTCTGATTATACTATTTCTACATTCCTTGTATCTGAGTGAGATTAAATATTAGTGCCTTAAGGTTAGGAGTGGTGTTTCAGCTTTTGCTGTTTCTTTCCTTCATCAGCCTGGGAGCTCCCATCGACCGTGGCAGTCCTACTTTGACCTGATCTTGGTAGATGCACGGAAACCACTTTTTTTTGGAGAAGGCACAGTACTGCGTCAGGTGGATACTGTAAGTTGAGAGGATGTTCTGTCTGCTAGCACATTTTCCTTCATGTTTCTCCTTCTCCTGCTCCTACTCTCCCTAAGGAATATTTTTAACTATTTAGCTAGATCTCTCTTTTGAAATTATTCTAAGACTTTTGGTTTTAATTGAGGTAGCCGAATAATTCAAAAGTGCCTTTTATTTGGTTGCCTAGCCAAATAGCATTTTAGGTAGAGATTATGATAGAATAATAAAGTATTACAAAGTCCATATTCTTTTCTCACAGAAAACTGGCAAGCTGAAAATTGGTACCTACACAGGCCCCTTGCAGCATGGTATTGTCTACTCAGGAGGTGAGTTGCAGACTTCCCTCTTTTTAGTGTACATCTTTGCTCAGACCTCATCATGAAGGCATTGGTGTCCTCCTAGCATAGTGGCACATATACCATTTGGTTCTCTAAAGATGTCATCTACTGATAGTAAATACTTGAGTCACCTACTAATGCAATAAGAGTCAGGGAGAATGGGTTTGAGAAGTTTTTAGTGTGTTCTAATGAATCTTTGATTTTCACTAAAAGGATCTGTTTTCTCCCACTTTCTTTTACTTATCTGAGGCTTTTTCTCATTTTCTCAGTGTCCTGGACTTATTTGGGGTAGTTTTCAAGGGGTCCTCAAGGATGATGCATATTTTGTTGGAGTGAGAAACTTAATTGCAGATCTGTGATGAGAAAAAAGAGGTATTTTTGAGGGTTATAGTCGTTACTAAAGCTGAGACAGTAGTTTTGTTGCTCTTCGAATTGGTGATCAAGAGCTGGTCAGCACATTGGAGCTGAAAGCCTTGTCTTAAAGGCAATAAAAAGAATGATGAGAAAAAGACAGTTGTGGGTTTTTGTCTTTAAGGAAGGTGAGCCTTTTTCCTAGGGTGTGCCTCACATAACTGTAAGAATAAAATGAATGAGCACAGTATTTAATGGTTATGGTACTGGGAATGCTGATTTTTAAAATATGGGGACATTTTTTTCTCATTGTTTATTCTTTCAGGTTCATCTGATACAATCTGTGATCTGTTGGGAGCCAAGGGCAAAGACATTTTGTATATTGGAGATCACATTTTTGGGGACATTTTAAAATCAAAGAAACGGCAAGGGTGGAGAACATTCTTGGTAATTCCTGAACTTGCACAGGAGCTTCATGTCTGGACTGATAAAAGTTGTAAGAAGCCATTACTTATTTTATAAATCTTTGACATAGCTAGTTTATATACATGGCCAGCTGCAAATCAGTCCTCTTTGATGAACCATTGCTTTGTATGCAGGGGTCAGAGGCAGTCAAAAGATGGGCCCTGACATTTGCATATAGCTCCTTCCCAGAGCCCGATATTTCACAAAAGTCCAGAATTTGAAGAAATATGAGGTTATCTTGTTCAGCTTTCTTCTTGAATCCCTTCAATTTTAAGTATAAAATGTTATTCCCTGAGTTCTATTACAATAGCAGCTAACCTGTGAACTCCTCTCTCTTCTGTAGTCCCCTGTTTGTCCAACCGTGCTACTAGTTCCAGTCTCTCTGCTAGCAGCTTATAGCTGGGGCATTGATGGCTCTGAGTGTTAATCACCTCCTGATATTTTTTGTTTTTTAAATCCTCACCTGAGGATATTTTTCCATTTATCTTCTGATAGAGTGGGAGGGAGGGAGAGAGAGAGAGACACACACATTGACTGGTTGCCTCCCACATGACCCTGACCGGGGCCGGGACCTAACTGCAACCGAGGTACGTGCCCTTGACTGGAGTAGAACCCAAGACTCTTTGGTCCGCAGGCCGACACTCTTAACCCTGAGCCAAACTGGCCAGGGCACCTCCTAGTATTTTTTATTTGCTCTTCTGAGAAGTAGAAAATGGGGCCAAATTCCATTCTCTGAACTGAGCTACACTGGACACTGAAACGTGAGCTGTGGGTTTAGTTATGTAAAGATGTTGGACACACAAGTTCTTCAACCAGTCCTAGCTAGCATTACAGTGTGGTGAAAGGTAATGCCTGCATGCCCTTAGGCAAGTTACTGAGACATACCCTCTGCCTTAGTTTCCTCAAATGTGAAAATGTGGATAGTAATACCTACCTCATAAAGCTGATGAGACTCAACTGAGGTGAGGTGTGTATAAAGAAGTTACAAGTAACAACCCTTCTTAACCAGGGCTCTACCTCTGAACCACAGAACAGAGAATATGATTGAATGACTCTCCATTTTCCCAAAGATGGCAGATAAAATTTGCTATATACAAGATTACATTAAGGCTTAATTTTCTTTGGGGAATCCAGGTGGAGAAAAGCTGGAAACAGAAAGCACACAGCAGGTGCTGGCTGTTGGTATTGTTTGTACTTATCAGTGGAATTTTCTGGCTAGCCTTTCATCTACATTTTCAACTTCCCACCTATGAAGTTTTAGAAATCTAGTTGATCTGGCTCTATTTCCCAGACTTGTAACTCTGGAAAAAGTCACCTCTATCCCTGTTAATACTTGCTTTGCTGACACACAAGAGATGGGGTGTGAATTGGCACTTCGTAAGCTTAGACTCAGCATCCAGTTGGAAGGAGAGCTGTGGGCAGTGGTGTTTCAGCAGGAAGAAAGGCAGTTAGAAGAAACTGGTGTTCATCTGCTGCCAGATTGCAGGCTGAGTAGCAGTGGGATTTCCTGAAGTGGGTGAAGGAAGTTGTTTTATACACTCACCTATGGCTTTACTTTTCAGTCATATCTGCAACCTTTTAATATAGTTTCAGCAGTAGTTAAAAACTGGATGCCTTTCATTTGATATATTTTTCTTTTCCTTCCAAACCTTAACTAGCACTTTTTGAAGAGCTTCAAAGCTTGGATATTTTCTTGGCTGAACTCTACAAGTAAGTTTTTCCCCTAAAACCCACCTACCTTATTGAGAGTCACCTAGGTATAAGAGATGTCCTTTCTAGAGATTTCCACTGGATTTTTCTTTTGTCTCCAGGCACCTTGACAGCAGCAGCAATGAGCGCCCAGACATTAGCTCCATCCAAAGACGTATTAAGGTATCCAAATAGGATTTGGGAGAAAACTTGCAGTGATTTTCATATTTCTAATTTTATACGGGGACTGGCATATAGCCAATGCACAATAACTATTTTTTGAATGAGCTGACAATCTTGTTCTTTGTTTCAGAAAGTAACTCATGACATGGACATGTGCTATGGGATGATGGGAAGTCTGTTTCGCAGTGGATCCCGGCAGACCCTCTTTGCCAGTCAGGTGATGCGGTATGCTGATCTCTACGCAGCGTCTTTCATCAATCTGCTGTATTACCCATTCAGCTACCTCTTCAGAGCTGCCCATGTCTTGGTAAGTTAATGCAGCTGTAAGCTACTATTTACAGTTAAGATACTCAACCAGTTTTGTGGGATGACACAGGAGAGTTTGGATTATTCCTTTTTTATGTGCAGAGCTCAAGGGTAGGTTGCACAAAAAAGTCTGAGAAGATATGATCAAGATCGGAGGTTACAGGGAATACCTTTACTCTGAAATCTACTCTATTATAGGTTGTTTGAATGGTGAAAACTTTCCTTTTGTTAGCACTAAATGAGAGAAATGTGGTTTTTATATTCCTGTGTTCAGCTGTGTTCCAGGACTGTTTTTGCTGTGAAATAGGAAATAAGGATCTCTTCTCTCCAACCTTACCCAGTTTCAGGCAATAGTAAATGATCTGGGAATAGTTTTGAGAGTTGAGGGAGAGGCTAGGTAGCTTTAGGGAATTCCAGGAAGACACTTCAGTGTCTGATAGACATCTGTCTGCATGGCCACCTAAAGAGGGAGAGGAGGGTACCTCTGAAGTCACTACGTTGACAGGGAGGTCAGGAGGCTTCCCAGCTCTGTGAAAGCAATCGCCAGCACTTTCCTGGAAAGTGGAAACACATAAGACTGAGGATATTTTAAAAGAACTAGAGTATCAAGAATTAGTAAGCTGTGTGGGCTGAACTACTGCTGAGAATTGTATTCATGCAGTGATGCTCATCCAGCAGTGAAGTGGAGCTTGTTTTTAACCAGTGAAACAAGTCAAATAGTGAAGCTTCAAGGTCATCTGATTTCTAAGTTAGGAAGAATGGGAAAAAGTGTAGCAGTTCACTGTGGAGCCGTACTTTCAGGAAGATGAAATTATGAAGGAACAGCATTAGTTAGGGTTGGAGAAGATGGATAAATAAAAATCGTCAGAGCCCAGCCGGTGTGGCTCAGTGGTTAGGCGTCGACCAATGCACAAAGAGGTCGCCGGTTCAGTTCCCGGGGGCACATGCTCAGGTTGTGGGCCAAATCCCCAGTGGGGGGCATGCAGGAGGCGGCCAATTGATGTTCTCTTTCTAAAATCAATAAAGGAAAAAAAATCTTTTTTTAATCGTCAAAGAATGGAATGCTAAGATCAACCTTAGCTCAGCAAGGAACACCAGTGTATTCAGTAGCGTGGGGCCCTAGTTCAGAAAAGGTTCTTTACCCAGCAGGCAAGCAGCTGTTCGTTAAACCTCTTCAACCAAATGCTAAAGTTTTACAGTGGAAAGCTCATGATGGCATTATTTTAAAAGTAGATTGGAACTCAGTCAGTGATTTAATTTTATCTGCTGGTGAAGACTGTAAATATAACATATGGGCTAGGTGTGGCCGCCTGCTGTACAAATTCACAGCCTCATGAGCTTCCTATTACCTCAGTTTCCTGGGCTTCAGATGGAGAATTATTTGCCATTGGGTCGTTACATGCTTTAGAAAAGCCCAACACTGGCAGCATATTTAATGTTGCCTGGTCAGTTGATGGCACTCAAATTGCTGGAGCCTGTGGAAATGGTTATGCTCTTTTTGCACACATGGTAGAGCAACGTAGGGAGTGGGAAATTTTTCAAGTAACACTCATTAAAAGGACTGTGCAGGTTTGTAACATTCTTAATGATGCAGTAGCTTTACTGGAATTCTGTGATTGAATCATTAAAGCATGTTTGAACTGTTTTTTTAAAAAAGGAGAGAGGGGTTAGGATTTGGGAAATAGCTATTTTTTTCCACCTGCTTTCTGAACCTCTGACTTGGTTCTAGATGCCTCATGAATCAACGGTGGAACACACACACGTAGATATCAATGAAATGGAGTCCCCCCTTGCCACCCGGAACCGTACTTCAGTGGATTTCAAAGATACTGACTACAAGCGACACCAGTTGACACGGTCGATCAGTGAGATTAAACCCCCCAACCTCTTCCCACTGGCCCCACAGGAAATTACACACTGCCATGATGAAGATGATGATGAAGAGGAAGAGGAGGAAGAGGAAGAATAAGGAAGAAAACCAAAACTCTGAGCACCCATTAAACAAGTTCTGGCAGGACTCACAGGAGCATACCATGTCCCTGTTTGGGTTCTAGTGGGGTGGGGGGGGGGGACCACGCCATCAAAGGTATATCTGAAAAGTTTCTGAAGACCTTAAGATAATTCTAATCATAGGGAGATACTTGTTTTAGTTTTGTGTGTCTGCACTCTTTACATATGGTTCAAAATTGTAATGGCGTCTATATTGGAAAAAAGTAAGGGTAAAGCTGGGCTGAATTGCATGCAGATGGCTCCGTTGGGGCTTGTGACACCGTTTCCTTGTTGTTTCATCATCAGTATGTTGAAGGGTGTCAAGAGTGGAACAAGGATGATGATGGAAAGAGGTGATCCAAAATGCTGTTATGTTACAAATTGTGCTCTTACTCCAAAATCCATCTTTTTCAGTGCATTACATAGTATTGTATATCAGTGGAGAAATATATTGTTTCCATTATCAAATGTAGTCTTCTGTTAAGGTCAAGGTCCCTTTTATATGTCCTCAGTGACTTTGGTAAGGCTGTTGTCCGTTAGTGGCTTTGCAACGTGTTCTCTATTTGTTGTAGGGCTGATCTGGAATGGACTGCAGCGATTTCATTTTGAGGCAAAAAGTCTTCATCTATTTCTACAGTTCTGTGATTGATACCAAAAAAGCTTGTTTTTTGAAAAACAATCTTTTTTCTCATCTGGGATAAATCTGTAGAAAAAATGTAGCTGAAAGAGGACAAAGGAGCAAGCCCCCAAAAAGAAAAGGAGGAACTTTCTTCTTATATTACAGCATAACTGAGGAAAATTCTTTAGTGTGGGCTCTATCGTGTGGTTCATGCTTCCGAATTCTAGCCCTCTATCCTCTGGAGTTGAATGCTGAATCCCAGTGTCAAACAGTAGAAGACGGGGAGTGGGCTCTGTAAGCCAGAACCTTACTACAGCAGAGGGCACAATCAGTGTGAATAAATTCACTTCAGAATCCCAAGTAAAATCACTTTTTGTTGTTTTGAACAAGAATGAATCATTACTGCATACTTTAGGGGGTATTATAACTGCCTCTCAGCACAGTGAAAGTTGTTACAACATTTTTAACAGTGGTGTAGACTTACTTTTAACCTTCATATATTTCTTTCATTCTTATTGTCATTGGTCAAAATGGGAGGGTAGATTAGCTGCTCTAGAATTCAATAAAGTATAATATTTGTAATACTGACTTTGACCCCTTCTGTAGCACAGCTGTAATAACTGTTGGGTTTAGGTTTAACTTAGTGGCATCAATTTGACATTCTCTTCTCAAAGGAAACATAGTTTAGCATGACTAACGGTTAAATTTATAGCACTTAAGTAGGCCTCAATTTCCTGGGAAGTTTTTTGGTACAGGACTATGAGGTAGGGCTTTTTTCTCTTTTTAAAAAAAAATCAGCCCTGGCTTGTTTGGCTCAGCGGTTAGAGTGTCGGCCCTCGGACCAGAGAGTCCTGGGTTCGGTTCCCGCTAAGGGCACGTACCTCGGTTGCAGTTTGTCCCTGTCCCAGTTGGGGTTGTGTGGCTGGCAACTAGTCGATGTGTCTCTCTCACATCCATGTTTCTCTCTCTCTCTCCCTCCCACTCTATCTAAAGATAAATGAAAAAAAAAAATATAGGTAGGGTCCTGGCCAGTTTGGCTCAGCAGTTAGAGCAATAGCCCGCAAACCAGGGAGTCGCGGGTTCGATTCCGCTCAAGGGCACATACCTCGGTTGTGGTGCATCCCCAGCCAGGGTTGTGTAGGAGGCAACCAGTCTGTCCCTCTCACATCGAGGTTTCTCTCTCCCTCCCTCCCACTCTATCTGAAGATAAATGGAAAAATATCCTCGGGCGAGGATTTAAATCATATAGGAAGGGAACACAGTAATTTGGCTAAGGCCATATTACCTCACCACTTTCAGTATCTATGGCTTTGCACTACGTCACCTCAAGAAACATGCATTCCGCCCGGCTGGTGTGGCTCAATGGTTGAGCGTAGCCCCATGCACCAAAAGGTCGCCAGTTCGATTCCCGGTCAGGGCACATGCCCAGGTTGTGGGCCTGATCCCCAGTGAGGGGCATGCAGGAGGCGGCCAGTCAATGTTCTCTCCACCGATGCTTCTGTCTCTCTCTTTCCCTTCCTTTCTCTCTAAAATAAATAAAGAGAAAAATAATGAAGGAGAAAAAAACATGCATTCTAACTGGTATTTATTAGGACTATGCTACTTTTAAAGTATCACTTTAGAAATGCTACTGCAGACAGCAATTAGGTACTGTCTTGCTTTAAATTTTAGAGACTGTGTTTATGGTCACCCCAGCTATTAATTATTGTCACTCAAAATAGAGATGTTGCCCAGTTTACACATAGTCTTAAATTTTCTCAAAGCCAAAGAATTTCTAAGTGAGTTATTATAATAACTACAGAGCCAGCTTATAATAGTGAATTTACATACCTTCCCTTTTACAGTAAGGATCAACACGAGCAGTTCACTTTAATTTACCACAATTTTTGTATTGTTGTCCACATAAGTCTCTTTTTAGTCAGATGTCTCTGGCAGTGGGTCCAAAGACTGAGAAGTGAAAAACACAATAGGAGTAAGTAGGAATTCCACTGCTGGTTACAGCTTTCAGGGCCACTAAAATATATTTCCTAAGAGTTCGGATTCCATTAAAGTCTAAGATCCAGAGCAGAGTGTTGCTTCTCTGTATATTATTCCTGTTAGAACAGTGTGCTGGGGAGTAAGTGGTCCATAGGCAGCTGTAGTTGGGTTTATTAAAACATGAATGCAAGTGTCTCTTGCCAATAAAGGAAGCTGAACTTAAAATATATATGCACCCCGCCCCCGCAGCTCCCCCCCACCCCCAATTTTTTGTTGTTTTTTAGTTTTTTAAATCCTCACCTGAGGATATTTTTCCACTTATCTTCAGATAGAATGGGAGGGAGGGAGAGAGAGAGAAACATCGATGTGAGAGAGACACCAATTGGTTGCCCCCCGCATGACCAGGGCCAGCAACTGAACCGCAACCAAAGTACGTGCTCTTGACTGGAATTGAACCCACCACTCTCTGGTCTGCAGGCTGATGTTTTACCTGCTAAGCCAAACTGGTCAGGGTGATTTTTTTCCATTGATTTTTTTTTTTTTTTTTAAGAAAGAGTGGAAGGAGCGGGGGAGAAAGAGAACAACATCCATTGGTTCCCTCCCACACATACCCCAACTGGAGCCAGGGATCGAACCTGTAATCCAGGTAAGCCCTTGACCAGGAATCAAACCCGTGACCCTTCAGTGTGCAGGCCAACGCTCTAACCACTGACCTACACAAGCCAAGCCCACCCCTGTGTGTGCGCGCGCCCCCCCACACACCCCCCTTTAAACCTGAGGCATTTTAGACTGAGAAGACAGATCTCCCAACTCTTTTCAGAATTTCTTTCTGAAAAAAAAAGTACCAGATACCATACCACTTTTTGGGTGCTAAACTCCCAATCTTAGGGCATGTACAGGCTAACCGGGACCCTAGCACACCCAGCAGCTGGTCAGAGGCACAGCAGACCCCAGCCCTGCAGGGTTTCCTCTGCAAGAAGACTTGCTCCATACATTCGTCTCCACAAAGATGGTCAGTTAAAGCTCAGATGGTGTATTTCAGAAAAGTCAATTAAAGCCAAGAAAGTTTAGTATTCTGTTTAGACTGATGTTCTCCTACCATATGCATAACTCTGCTGAGACCTAAAATTAGAAAGCAAACCCTCAAGCTACCCTTTTAAAGATGATTTTAGAAGTGGTTCTTAGTAGAACTAGAATAACTTAGAGCTACAAATCCTTTAGTCATGTTAGTATTGTTTTAAAGCAACCACTTTAAAGCCACTTGCAGTGACATGTCAGATTTAAAAGTACTTTGTCCATGTTTAGCTATTTCTAAATCAGATTTATTTATTTAAGAAATATTTTGTCAACAAGTTTAAAGCCCTGCAATTTTTCCAAGGCTGCCAAGAGCATTTAAAAATACTCTGCTTATTCACCACAAATAGCCTGAGACAAACAACTACATATCTAAGTCTGCATTAAGAGTAGGAGCCTTGTCCACATTCCATGTTATGGAAACTATTTAATCTTTCTTTGATGGTGGGAAAAATGGTAACTATGATCTAGCTATTGCCATATAGTTACTGGTCCAATTCCTCACTTGGTTTAGTAGTTTATGTGTCAATACTTAGTTTTCTCATGACATTCTTTCTTGGTGACTAGAGCACAGAGCTCTTAAAGTTCTTCCTCAAATGGAACAATTACAAATGATACACAACTTTAGGAGGCTCTGAGAATGAAATCTTTACCATGGCACTACCTAATCACCCTTGAAAATATAAGTAAAACAGTGCACTTCGCCCAACGAGCGGGAGGACACACACACACAGCAAGCAGGAAGAAGAGCCAGGAGACGTCCAGTAACCCACAGCATCCCATCCTACACCTCCACTAACAGGAGCGGCATTCCACTGTTGTCACTGCTGAGCATGTAGAGTAGCAGAAAGCACGTCATAAAAGCAAAATACACTTGTTTACGGAATGAACAAGGCAACTTTTCTACTTAACCTGGTCATCTCAACCATTTTCCCCTGTCCTCAGACTCAGTATCTTCATTCCAAGGCCATAACCATCTGACTTGTTCCAACAAAGGTATGTAATTTCAAAAATAAGGTATACACAGTAGCTCGACCAGTGTGGCTCAGTGGACTGAGCATTGTCCCATGGACTGAGAGGTCCTGGTTTGATTCCTAGTCAGGGCATGTGCCCAGGTTGCAGGCTCAATCCCCAGTGGGGGGTATGCAGGAGGCAGCCGATTGATATTTCTATCTTTTCCTTTCTCTCTAAAAAATCACTAATAAAGAAAAAAACATATTTAAAAAAGATATACAGAGTAGTTAAGTCCTTCTGAAGAGCTTTAACACAAGAAGTACTCCAAATTAAACAGAACATTTCATCTCAATCTTGCTGATGCTGGTACTGCAAGTCTAAATAATCTATGTTTTCCAACTTAAAACATGACCAATGTTTGGTCTGGACCCTTTGTTTTCTTACCACAAAGTAAGATACTTTTGCTCCATTTTATTACTAGAGAAAAGGTGGATTAGACAGATTGCTTTGTGAACCAAAGGTACAAGTATGTCCCCAAATGCTTACTCTCCCTTTGAACTTTCCTCCCAAAGTCACATGTAGCTAGGACTATAGAGAGTCTGGGCCAAGATAAACTTCTCTCCACACACACTGAAGCCTAAGCAGCCAAGTGCATGTTCTTCCCATGAAAGAACAACAGTCCTCTCAAGTCTTACAAGTTTCTGAGATACTGAGAAAGAGATTTGCCAACCAGACCTTCCTAACAAAGAAAAATGTTCATTAAATGTCCAGTTTTTTTGTTTTTGTTTTTTTTGAGAGGATTCTCATCAGAGGCAATCTTTGACTTGTGGGTGTGGGCATTCTGAAGCAAATGACTTCCTTTTTGGACCCACTGCCCTCAAAGCATTGATGTAGCAGAATTGTGGTAGGGAAGCTAGCTGAATCTAAAAATTCCTGTCTTGTGTTGGCCTACTGTTTGAGCGCTTCGCAATCTCTACTACCCTGGCAGGAAAGCACTGTAACAAAGAATTCTGGCAACTGGGTGTCCCTTGTAGCCCTTAGGCCTTACCATCATCCACTGGGGCAGATGGCATGCCCCAGAATGTCACAGAGAAAGGGCGCTATAGCCATTCCTTTGTCCTGAGACGTCTTGAAAATAAGAGCACAGATATGAGGATCTTGGAGGGGAAATGATGAAAGTTATACAAAGAAAGCAAAAGTTTACAAGTTAATATAATTCAACTTTTTTACTTTAATAAGGAATCATCTCTCTTAAATTGCTTTCAGAAAGTATCAAGTTTTCAGAAATCAACTCCAAGCTACAAAAAGGCCAGTTTGTACCATTTTCACTTTCTCTGCAAGAACCTTGGATAACTCTGTCCTCAGAAGTGCTGAGCTGGGGAGTACAATTTGTTATATGAAGTTGAAACCCTAGAGCTTTTTCCACAATAAAGCTCAGAAATGAACCAACACGTGGGTATTCCACGGATGCAGACAGAAAGCTTAGGCAAATCTCATCTCACAGTAGGAAAATTTGCCTCTATTTTCCTTGGAGAATATCCTGATTTGAGCTCAGCACTGATCTAGACAAAATGAGTAAAGCAGGAAAAACTAAGCAGAGCAGTCAACTGGGTGTGGGTGTGCTGGAGAGATCATTCCTGCCATGCCCTGTTTGCTTCCTGCTCTGCTCCTAAGGAAAGCAGTCTCCCAAGATGGTAACCACTGAAACACAGATCTACCCTCTATTTTCAAGAAATTGGCGATAGTGATTGAGGTGGGATGGTGGTTAGGTCAGGCAGTGTCTCGAGCTTGTCTTG
The DNA here is from genome assembly GCA_030848825.1 of Tadarida brasiliensis. NCBI lineage: Eukaryota > Metazoa > Chordata > Mammalia > Chiroptera > Molossidae > Tadarida > Tadarida brasiliensis. Next base: position 21,079,413 of record CM061271.1, read on the forward strand.
TCAGCAGTTCTTCAATGAAATGTCTTTATCCACAGGATAAATGTAAGTAAAACAGACCACAAATATCATAATTAAATAATAACGGTGGACAAAATACGGGACCAGACATCAAGAGGCTCAATTCTCAGAGTGCAATCCTTTTTGGAAAGTAAAATAGATACTAAGAGTAGAGGAAAAGAGGATTCCAGAAAGATGTGGTCTAGGAATGGATCGGAGTGGCTGGGAACCTCGACCAGAAGATCTTCAGGGTCGGGTGATATGAGTGAGGAGGGAAAGAAGGAATAGAAAGAAGCCTTGAAGAGAAGTGATGGAAGAGAATGTGGACCCCACACTGGATTACTGGGGAATGTGGGCTGCCCAATGAATCCTGAAGAGCATTAGAGCATGACTCACCACACTTACGACCGGTGTGTTTAACTCGAGTGACCCCTTTCTCCCTAGGCTTCGTGTAGCAGAGGCGGCCTCACAGAGCCATTTTCATCTTCGAGAACCAATTGAGAGGCTTGGATGAGGCCTTCGGTCTCGCCTAGGAAAAAACAGCTTAGATATTTGCCCAGCTAAAATGTGTGTTATTTGTGACTGAGCAGCAAATTTCTGGATACCTAAAATATAAACGGATAGGGGACAGATTACAATCCTTGCAAAGGAACACCGCCCTGGAATTGTCTGTACCAGGCTGTAAATTGGAGGCACAGTTCTAGCACCCACTTCTCTTTTAACACATTGATATATGTCGGGAGGAAGTGCCCTGCTGTGGTACCGTGCTGACAACCAATTTCCAACTTCCCCACCAGCACAGCTAAGCAATTGGGCAGGGGACCCAGGCTGGTGGTGCATATATGAAAGGAGAAAGAGGGAACACACATCTGTTAGAAGGGTGAACAGAAAATCATTTATCTAAATAGAATAGAAATGAACAAAAACCTTTTAAAACAATCACAAAATTTACAAATAAATTGGTACAAAATAAATAGGAGAGATTGTAAATCTACAACATTTGAATTATAAAATGCATTCATTATGACAATCAGCTCATGAAACCTATACATGTCGCTTGTGCTTTAGGTTTATGTACACAGCTCTGAATACTGTGTTCAGAAAACTTCACTGCTGAAAAGCATGAAATGTACACTATGATACAGTGAGTAAAGGCTAAGGAGGGTGAAAATCAGACACAAAGCAGGGTCTTATGTGAGGGCCAAGGCAATATTGGCACTGGGCCTCAAAACCAAGAAAAGGCATATTAGAAGCCCAGATGGGCAGGCAGCTTCCATGGCCCAGAGAGATGGATTCTATAATCCAAGGGTGGGGATGAAGAGGCCATTACTATTGTAGGGCCACGCCACTGTCCTGGCTTGGGAGTGAGGAAGGAGGCTCTGGTCTCATGGTCATGCTGTACCACTACAGAGAGAATAGACCCAGTCACCAGGAAACCACCTCTAAAGTATTTCACGGAGGTACTTGAGGGGCCCTGCCACAGGTAAGAGACCTACCTCCATCCTCAATCCAAACACTGGCCATAGGAATAGAGGTGGTCCCAATAAGAGGGGCCAGGGACACTAGGACCAACAATAAGGGCAGCAACCTGTTTAAGACAAAAGAAAAAATTGCTGCCTTGTCACCCACTTTAAGGGACAACAGGACCCTAGGCTCAATGGATGAGCGGCTCCAGAACAGATCTCTTCTTAGTCACAGACGATGTACTAACAGTAGAGGCATATGTACATAATAAATAATAATATAAAATAAAGCATATACATTTGTAGATTTAAAGGACTCCAGAAATAAGAAAGGTTAATGGACTGATACACTCTACCTTCACAGTACACTTCAGACACGGGAGTCAAGAATCAAAAGCTAGGCTGGGGCTCTCTGGGGAGTGAGAGTCCTGAGGCCTTATTCCTCCCCACTCCTTTCTGCTCTGGAAGCCTGAGACCAGCTGTTTATATCCAAGGGGCCCGGGCCTCCAACACAAAGGGCACCCAAGCCCCAACAGGTCCATATGATAGTTTTCTCCAGGGTGAATCTGAAGAGAAGTCTGGCCCCAAAAGAATCACTTTCTGAGTGAATCCATGTTGGGCAGATGTGGGTGGGCAAATGCCAGAAGATAGCCTGCCAAGTGAGGCAAGACAATATTCCCAGTTATTCTTCCAATTTGTTCATGTTTAATATGCCCCTGGGTATTAAAACTTGAAAACATATTCACTCAAGTCTTACAGCATGTACTGACTCTGTGTACATAGGAACCTTGGCACAAACGCCTAGAACTTGACTTTCTTGCCACTAGAACCTTCATTTCCACCTTGCTTCAAGAACAGCCTGGTATTTCCCATCAAAAGATATTCAAGACAATTCTAGTGAGATGATGTCAGTAGCTCCAGCATATACTGAGAAAAAGTGTACTTGGGCTGAGCCAACCACAAAGATCTAAGAAGCAAAGAAGGTCCCCAGCCCAAGATGGTGGTAGGAAAGCTGCTCTGCAGTTGTGATGACCTGCCATCCCCTCCCTCCTGTCCTCAGGGCTGACCAGACAGGGTGGAAGGAAAGCCTTCACTGCAGAAGGAGTTCGCCTGTTCATACTGGAGGGTGAAGGCCCGTGGTCACATCAGCAAGTGGGGTCTGGGTGCAACCCTCATCCTTAGATGACTGAACCTCAGCTCAGAATTCTCTGAACTCTTCTCTCTCTCCTATCAGCCCACTCAAATAAAACAGAAATATGAAGAGATAAAGATTTGCAAATGGCCCTGAGGTATAAAAACTCACTGAGTAGGTTGCTCACTGATAAATTTGCATCAGAAGAGTTTCTGAATCTCCAAATCACTCATACTGAACTCTCTAAGTCCCTCTTCATTCTGGGTTAACCTATAACTCACCCAGACACCCTTGCTGGACAGAAGCACCACTAGCCCAGAACACAGAATGGAATGAAACTGACCCAGGACAAGAGCCAGTGTCCTCAGCAGGAAGTGAGCACAGTGGGAAGCTTCCACAGCTCCACTGCCAGCTCAGCCTGGGAGTTCTCGCCCCCCCCCCCCCCTCCAGGAGAAACCTGTCTGGGATCAAAGCTGAGGGAAGTTGTTCCCTCTGCCCCTGCCACCAGTGAGCCTGGGTCATGTGATATGCACCAAGCCAAACCATCCCTGGTGGCTTCTTACTTGAAATTATGGGAACAAGTTGAGCACTTTCCTGGGCCAGCCTAGGTGTGTCCTCTGCCTGGGATCACCCCGGGGACACCAGAGGGAGCCTGGTTCCCGGCCCAGGAAAGGTAAAGATAGCCACAGACCCCTGGCCAATTTTCAGAAGATGACAGGGTTGGGTTTTGTTTGTTTCATTAATAGCCAGGACACAGGCTCAATCAGCCACGGCCTACTTAGGTCTGCTTCTCGACCTGAGAGAATTTGAGGGCAGTTCATGGTCCCTGCCTAGCCCAAATACCTGTTGCTTCATTTTCTAGGGAGAATGCCATTCTACTTGTGTCTATCACTATTTTCCTCGACTTGAAAAAGCTGGCCCTTTAGCCATATGGTCCTGGGGCTAGCACAGGTAAATATATTCACAGTAAATGTTTCAATATTAATAGTGTGGAGTTCTGCGGTCAACATTTGCACACAAGTTCCTTGAAATAATAGTAGAGAATGGTAAGATGCCCTACTCCCTCCCACTTGGGGAAGCCAACTATGTTGGCATGGGCGCTGAGCTATCTCCAGGAAGTGAGGTGAGGAAGGAGAGAACAGAGTTGAAGCAAGGCTTAAGCTAGTTGATTAGCACCCAATAAGGATTTGTTTTCCTAAGAGTTTAAATATATGATTTTGGACTTGCCTGATGAATATAAAAACAGAGAAATAAAGGGAGAGAACCTCTAAGGCAGGAGGAAAAAAGCTAGAAGGCAGACAGTCCTGGGAACATTTGGGTAACAATCCAGTTCCATGTGGAACCTTGGGGACACCAGAGTGGCTGCTGAGGAAAAGGCCCCCAGCACAGGCCACGGAGGCCATGGAAAGAGAGGCCCTGGGTCTGACAAGGGCTCCACCAGAATTCAGGACCCAGGACCTGCATCTGCTGCACAGCCCTCTCCCCTCCATGCTCACGAAGCCGCAGCCCCAGGAGGATGATCGACAAGGATGCTAAGGACTGGCCACTGCATATCAAGATCTGAGCTACTTGACGGTCTTTCTCTGCCTGACTCCTGTTTACTTATGGACAGGAACCGCACAGACCTTCTAAGCCAAGATTAGTCTCCCGCTGCCCAGAGAAGCAGTGAGCAAGTGCTTCTCCTTCAACAACCTGAAGTTAGTTTCCAGAGGGAAACAGGCCTGGAAAGGAAATCTAGGTCGCTCAGACATTATTTGAAGGGTCTTGAACATTCCCCAAAGCAGATGTAACAATAGCCAAATGTTAGCCTTCATTCCTTTAGGGACCAGACAGGAATTATTTTGCATTCCCTGTTGTTATAAAACTGTGTGAATAGTCAAAGGTAAAGAGTGGTTTATAGAAAAATACAAACTTAGGAGGCTGAACTTCCATCCTCTGGGAGCCCCACTGCAAAGCCACCCTGCCAACTCCTTTATAGAGGACAAAAAGCCACTGCACTGAGCAGGTAAGAGAATTGAGAAGCTATCTGTTTCTCTCTGAAGTCCAGGGCTCCTTCCAGTAGTACAAGGCACCCTGAGACGGGCTGTGTGGAGAAGCCGATCGGCCAGGAGAGGCTGATGGGCCAAGACCCCGAAGGCCAGAGCAGCCTCAGCTTGGCAGGCCAGGCTCCACCCAACCACAGGAAAGGCAACTGCTGACCAGCAAAGAGAGTGGCACAGCTGATGGGGAGCAGCCTCCTCCCCCCGCAAGGCCCAGGGTGCACTTTAGGGAACACTCATTTCTGCACACCCTACAGACAGTCCCAGTTCCTGTCATACTAAGGCTGTGCTCAGCTAGATGCATCTCAAGAAACTGAGATTTAAACTCAGATCTGTTTATAAAAAGACTCCCCCATGGTGCAGGGTTCCACTAACGTCAAGCTACATGGTGAGGGCTCCATCCCATGATGGTAGGTTGGGTGCCAGCAGCAGGCCACTCAGCCCCCTTAGGGGGTATTCCTGTGACCCTCTACCACAAGGTGAAGCCAGTACTTCCCTCACTAGGGGCATGGCACCTTCTGAGGAAGACACTCCAGGGCTGACAACCCAGGGGAAATAGTCGCCAAGCGTGCATACCACACGAGCCACCCCACTGCTGGCCACCATGTGGCCAGCTGTTCCCCAAGCACAGCTCCCCCGCAGAGCAGTCTGGGGCCGCATTCCTACCTTGAGGGGAGACCACTGCTCCTTAGCCCCGGAGCTTCCCTTCATTCAGTGGCCCAATGGAGCATGTTCTCTTCTTGGCTAGTGACGCAGCAGCGTGGACTGACATTCTATTCGAAAACTGTGGTCAGTACAAATTCACTTCAGTGTACGAACGTTGCCAACAAAATGCACACAACCCCTGGGCTAACACTTAAAACACAGATAAGATAGTTAAGAATTCAGTCACTCAAGTAATACTTCCTGACATTAATTTCACTACACGTGATGAATTTGGTATTAAAATAAGACAGAAACACACACAAAATGGCCACAACACACATTTGGTTTCTGAATCCCTGTTCGGGGCCAAGCTGACGCTGGCTGCACAGGACACCTCTCTGGCGTGGGCCGCATCTGAGGCGGGAGGCACAGAGGTCCTCGGGTGGGGACACAGCCACGACCAGGCCCCACAGGCCCAGGGACACAGGGGAAGAGGGACAGTTGGCTCCCTGGACAGAGGGGCAGGGGCTGGCAGTCCCCAGAGTTCCCTCCTTTAAACATCTGGGCTTAGAAATGCCGTCTCGGCGTGGAGCACAGAGCACAGCTGGAAGGTCCAACTCCTTTTCTGACAATGACACAGCCCAGTGGATGGGGAGGAGCTTGAACTCCACACCACGTGTTTACTCAAAAGCCCCGTGGAAGATTTCTGTTTGGCATCTGTGTAGCAGCATCTCCGTTAACAGAGCAGGCGGGTGGGCGGCGCTCTGTGAGCCCAGGCGGGGGGCCTGGCTGCGCGCAGATCCTGGCTGTGAACGTGGGGATGAAGTCACCTTGCCTCTTGCCAATGATAAATCATGGGTTTAAAATTCATTAACATTCATTTTGGTGATAAAAATTCCTTAAGATTGGGAGCAAAATAACATTCCAAGCAAATGTTAAACCTTTCTGAGGGAAAAGGACACAGTTAAACATTGACTTAAAACAACACTGAGCTCAGCACTGCAGAGGTGACTGCAGGTCCCGTGCAGGCTCCGCCCCGCAATGCAACACACTTGGCAGGTCTGCAACCTCGGTTTTCTTCATTCATCCTTTGCGGACAGTGACACCCCCTGGGGCAGAGAGGAAGGCGCCCCTCCCAGGGAGGGCCACGGAGGGGCAAGTCCATCCCATTAGGGTCACATCATGGGGTCACAGCAGGGTTCAGGCAGAACAACTTAAAACTCTGCAAAAGACACTTTTTAGAAACATGATCTCTTGAAAAAAATAAATCCCAACAATTTTCAACTTCATGCAAATCAAGGAAGGAGAGTGAATGATAAAAGGTACAGCTGAAAAAATAAACATGATTCTATTTGGGCGGAAGAAGTTCATTTCCAGAATCTCGACGTCACACCCTAGCTGTCGATTTCCAGCGCTACTTTCCATTTCTGCCCTCACCGACCTCCTCTGCTGCTTCCAGGAAGGGACAAAGTCTTTGGTCTCAGGATGTTGCAGGACGCAGCATGGCACACAAGCTCACACTCATGGGAGTCACCGTCAGACAGAGGCGGGGCCAGGAGGCCAGCCCGGGGCCTTGAGAGTGCGAGGGTGAGGGCCGCAGGCACCCTAGATGGCGCCTTCGTTGTGTAGGCTGTGATTGGCCTTGGTGTGTGTCACACAGTTCTGTTCAGTGAGCAGGTTGGCCGTCTCGTCTGGCAACCCGTCGTGCAGCTCCGTAAGAGTCAATTCAATTTTAGTGTTTTCACTGTCTGAAGACTGAGGAGTTTTGTCCATCCGGGATGCCATCAAGGCATTTTGGTATTGCTGTCTTGAGATCTGGGGCCAGAAGATGGTACAGAAAACAAACCAAGATAATGCTTAGTTTTAGGTTCTCTTGTCTGGACATCAAATTACACCTCAAGTCCCCTGAAAGGCCCCTAGTAGTTTCTCTAGGAGAAAGTCATCCTTGAGTACAAACTGAGCCACTTTTTTTTTTAAATAAGAGAAAATTTATTTAGAAAGTCACAGAGGTAGAAGAAGTGAGCCGTAGAAGGAACGGGCTCAGGAAACAAGTGACAGAGGCCAAAGAAGGGCCCGTGGAGCTTAGGAGAGAGAAAAGGAAAGGTCCTGGGGAAGGGGGAGGTGGGGTGAGGCGCAGGCGTGCTCCCAGGAGGAGAGCTGCCAATCAGCCACTTTGTACAGTTCAAGTTGACTCTGGGAAACAAGTCAGTTTTGTACTGATATAAGCCATTTCCAAATTGTGTCTCAAAGTTTCAGAAACTAGAAAATGGAAGTAGGCTTCCATCAGCTAAAGCTGGCTCATTCTCTACAAGATGTCTTTATTTCAGACTAAGAAAAGAACCCTGTCTCCAGGGCAGAAGATAAGTGGAGGGCTCTTCCCACTCCATCCTGGCCAGTCTTCTGAGTCTCTGACTCAGCGCCAGCCAGTCACTGGAGTCCCGAGCTCATGAGGACTTGTTGGAAAAAGTTGATTCTGTCTTAGGCTCTCCAGCTTTCATTCCCTGACAGAGCCACTCTGATTTGGCAGCTCACTGGACAGAGCCAAGGAGATGGATGTTTTTCCCCACCTGAGTCTTGGGCACAGTGGCTGAGGCAGGGTACCCACAAAACAACAAGGGGAAACTCCGTGGAGAGGCTGGGGAGCCCAAGGGCTGGCTGTGATCTGACCTGGAACTGCCAGGCCCAGCCTCGCGGTGCTGCTCTTACCTTAACAAACTGGAGGTCAGAAAGGGCACGCACTGAGTAGTCCGGGATGTAGACTTGAAGGAATGAAGAATTGAGCTGATTATTGCTGCTCCCCAATGATGGTGTGATTGCATCAATCCGGTCACTTCGACTGAGAGAGTCTGAGTGATTCAAGCCACATGGGCGAGGAGGTGACTTGTTTTCACCTGGAAACAACAACAAAAAAACAACCAACCACCTTTCAAGTGAGGTAGAGATATCCAATAAAGGCAGCTTTTTATTTTCCAAATAATAAAAAATGTAGTAATTAATAGACAAGCTTAGTCAACTTATGCCAAATGCCTCAGCCTTACAGCTCACCACACAGACCTCCCACAGGAACTCTGGTTTCCCGTCAGCGACAGGCTCCATTCAGATGAACTGCTCAGCCCCATCCACGTGGACTGCACAGGCCTCCCCGAGTCTGACAGCACAGACCCTGGTGCACACCCATGCCGGGAGCATCACCAAGTGCCGTGAAACGCACAAACCAGGGGGAAGCGAGGCCCAGGCCAGAAGCCAAAGCAAAGGACTCGAGGATGTTCATGAAGCATGTGTGTCCTAAGGGATCACACCTTCCCTCCCAGCCACACCTATTATCTTTGTCTCTGACTCCAATAACCCCCATCAGGCAGCCTGATGATGTCTCAACACTAGCAGACACCAAACGCTTCAAAGGCTTGATTCAGTTGCCTCAGGTGCTGCGGTTCCTCACTGAGACTGGCAGTGAAGGACAGTCGGATGAGTCTATGTGATGTCGCCTTTGAGGCAAGTTTACCACAGCTTCTAACAAATTTCCTCAAATAAGGCCCACTCCCTCACCAAGGCTTCTTCCACTTTTGCTTTTCCAATCAAATCTATTCCACAAATATGAACCGCGTGTCCCAAACTGCATCGTGTCATAGGACTGGAGGGGACCAACTCCCATCTGATGGTTGGCTCCTCTTTGCAGTGTGTCCCTGACAGATGCTCCCACACAAGGACCGGTCCTTAGCTGGCCCCACCTTCAGCTACTGGACAATCTACCACAGTGCCCATCAAAATCCGCCTCCCCAACTTCAGAGGACAGTCTCCCCTCCACCCTATGGGGCTGAATAACTTTCGCTCCCCTGCTACTTGAAATAGTCCTTAAAAGTTCAAAGATGGTATATTCTCCTCAAATCTCTTCTTTCCCAAGTTAAGTGCTTCAACTCTTCTTCACCTCGCATGTTTACTGCCCTTCACCCCATCCTGACCACCATCTGAGATTTCATTCATAAATGTCTCTCCTAAAATGACACCCAGAACAAAACATGGTAGATACTCAAATGAAGAATTCACTTTCTGCTAAAATTTTCAAGTCACAACTTTCTCCACAATTTTCATGTCATGAACCAATTTCCACTTTTAGGTCAAAATTAAATTCAAAGTAGCAATTCCTCTTGCTGCTTCCACTTATCCTCTAAGAGAATAACACAAATCAATAATTTATCAGATGTTTCCTGTTTAGCAGAACAGAACTTCCATCAGATGTCCCAACTTTACAGCTTCCTTGCCTGTAAAAGGTGGATAATACCAGTATCTACCTCATGTGGTCTGATGAAGATTCAAAATGAGATAATGTATAGAGCTTAGCATAGCATCTGACACCCATTAAACACCTGATAAATGAGCCTGGGAAACAGCCTATTCTTTCCTGCTCACTTCCTTCCAGACTTCTCCACCATGCGCCTACCCTCATGTCAAGCCTTTCCTACATGTGCTCTAACAGACCCCACAGATCTTTGAAAAGAGAGATCCCAGTGTCTCCCTGAGCGTTAGCCCCCAATCACATGCCATTTCTAGAGCTACCTTCAAAATGGTGTTTACTTCTGAGTGTTACAATTTAAAGGTTACAAAAATGAAACATTTAAAGGGCACTTCATTGATCAGATCTTGAGTGTTGGCAGGTAGATAGATGTCTGAGGCCTGACGCAGTACTTCTGAGTTGCCTGTTATGTTCTCCTGAGGAGGACTACAGGGCATTTTCTCTGGTCTTCCAACGCATCTCGAAGTCAGTGTCCCCTCAACCCACTGCCTGTTCTGTGAGGTGGGCCCTCTCCTTTGCAGGAACACAGTGCCTGGCCTCACAGCCCCAGTCCGGACAGCAGAGCCCGTGTCCAGGACCATTTCTGCAGCTTGACAGGCAGCCGGCGTGGCCTTCCCTCAGCATGCAGTGAGGAATTGTATATTCACTGGAAGGGGAATCAAGACTATGTGGCCTCCCCCTAGTTCAGGTCACGTTGCCAAATTTATGAGCCAAAATTTTAGACAATTATGAAAACGACTTTCAATTTTAATTATTCTTTAGCCTTCTCAGAATTGTTTTTTTCTGCTTTTTGTCCTGGCTTTTAAAATTCATCCTACCTAGGAATCCTCTCTTTTTGCTAGTAAGCTAGACAGATACAATAAAGAAACGTTCCCAGCCTCTCTCTTGGAACCCCAGGCACCTATGGAGCAGGCTGGAAACCACTGTCTAGTCCACCCCATTTCTAGGAGCCATGTTACGGTTCTGCCAGCATCCCCGAGGCCTGGATCTGCTACTGGTCAGATGGAGTGGGCAGAGCTGAGAAATCTCTTAAGAGTTACGGGAGATGTAAAAGACAAATGACATTTCTATGAGCTTCATCCAAAAGTCATTCTACTTAAACTCTGTGACTTTTTTTTTAAATCCTCACCCAAGGATATTTTTTCCATTGATTTTTAGAGAGAGTGGAAGGGAGGGAGGGAAGGAGACGGGAGAGAGAGAGAGAGAAACATCGATGTGAGAGAGACACACAGATTGGTTGCCTCCCACACGTGACCTGATCGGGACCGGGGATTGAACCTGCAACCCTGGTATGTGCCCCTGACTGGGAATCAAAGCCATGACACCCTTTGGTACGAGGGCTGACGCTCTTAACTGCTGAGCCACACCAGCCAGTGCACTTCTGTGACATTTTAAATAGGTGGCAGATGCCAGCAAATAAAATGGGGAGAAAAAAGTCATATATACATATGCATAAATACATACTTATGTGCACATACATATGTGTGCATGTCTGCCAACTGGTTTGATTTAAATAGCCTTATGAATATCATCTTACCCCCAAATACCTCAAACGTTTCAGAACAAAGATTTGAGGGAACATTAGTTTCTGAAACAAATACTGACTCCTTTACCAAATATCAGCATTTTAGAGTTTTGTTGAAAGTGGCTTATGAAACACAAATTTCATCAGTCAGGTTTTTAAAAATCTAAGCTGTATGGAACAAAATAAATACAGAAAAGTTGTACTATCGAATAGGAAAGCCCAGTAATTTTAATTAAAGAAAGATTAAACCTTTGCCTTTGTTTTTAGCAGCTGGACATATTAGCTGGGCACAAGCAACTCTCCTGCAGGGCAATCACCAGCAGCTGGTTAGGAATGTGCACAGTACTCATTTCAAAACAGAGAGACAGGAGCAGTGGGGCCACCTGCCTGACGGAGGCAGAAATACATGCACTGCCCCATTCACATGGATGCTGGAAGGACCAGAGACAGCAATACGTGAGTTTAGCAAGAAAAGTTCATAGTCCCTCAAGCTTTTGGCTGTATGTGTTCTGTAGAAGCATCCCTGGGTTTTGAGGTCCTTAGGGCCTGTCTCCACACACCATGACTTTGCTGAGGTCAGAGAACGAACCAAAAACAGCTGCTTTTGCTGCCCTGAAAATCCATGGGCGGAACAGGCAGGGAACACTGACCTCCAGGTCTGAATCCTTCTCCCTTTCCGTGTTTCACCGTTCATGTCCCAACATTCCCTCCCAGCATCCCAAACCCTTTCTGAACCTGTTGTGGGCTCAGATGTTCCTGGATAGCTCACTATTAAGGCACAGAAACGTGAGCACCAGAGCTTACAGAAGAAAGATGGCTTTTGTGGAGGTCCAGGGAGGCAATCAGAAGAATTATGAAAAGGAAACATGCAGAATTACCTGGAGAACCTGCTGCTAACAACTCTGTTCTGCTGACAACAAAGGTACGAGACAGGGACAAAGGAACTGAAAAATGGAGAAAAACAGGGTGAGACCATATCAAAAGGCAAGAAAGGAGATCTCTGTAATCAGGGGACAGGTGTGGATACCAGTCTTACCAATATGAGCCATTGATTCCAGAAATGAAAAAACCTATATGACATTATATAAACACACACACACATGCACAGCTTTCGAGGAAGAGGAATGTGGGGAGGCTGAAATCCTATTTATATGCTTCCTTACTAACCTAGAATTCTCTTAAGCCATTAATACCCAATTGAGTTATAGCTCAAAACGTGCTCTTAAGGATTTAAATCACAACTAGCCGCACAAAAGGGGAGCTCAAGAGCATGACCCAAGCTGCCTGTGCCAGCACCCCAACACTCACTCCCAGCATAGCCTATAGCATCTCTATCAGAGGCAAGCAATTCGTTATTCAATTCACTTACATCCTTAATTAGTCTGGTTGTAATCTGGACTTGATGCTTTGAATTGCTCTGGAATATTTTGAAATTTCAAAGTGTTAGAGGCAAGCAAATAAAGAAGGTCAAACAGATTTCCTGGGAAAGGCAGAACAAAGTCATCCTCATCACTGTTTACTCAGACAGGGAGCTATAGCCATCTGATTAAAAAGTCCAGTCAACATTGCTCTGCTGGGCAGGAGGCTTATTTTCTGTGGGGGTTTGTGTTTTTTTTTAAATTGAGGTGTACTTGACATATAACTGAGCAGATCTTGATAACAGATTACTGTAGGATATATGTAGGCAATCAAAATTATTAGAAATATTATTTTTACTGTACTAATTGCATCTCTCAAGAACATACAAAATCCCAAAACCAAACTGTAAAGTCAAGTAAAATACTGGCCTTTGTAATAAGATGCTATGAATGAAAATCCCTTCCTTTCTGATGTTTCCAAAACGGGTAGACAGCCCCACCAGTTTTCTGTATGGAAGTCCTGCTCTTCTATTCCTTTTCTGAATGGGACTTACCCTACATGAATCCACAGTTCAGTATGAACTGGGCCAGTATGAGCTTTAAGAACCAGTAATCAATAAAAATGTACAATTTACTCTTCCAGCTTTCTTTCCAAAACCACTTTATAAATTTGATTCTGCTCACCTGGGCTAATTTGAGGCTGGTTGCCAAAAATAGTCACAATCTCAACACCTGTTACACCAACATATCCTCTTGTGTTTTAAAGGTTAAAAAAGCATGTTGGAGTATCATCACATTCTATTCTTTCAACAATCACAGGAGGTAATCTTATATCCTTTTAATAATGAGGAAGCCAAGGGCCTTTCTCAAAGTCAGGCAACTGTGTATGATGGCACTGAGGCTATCTTCTCGGCCTGGTGAAGAACCTCCCTGTCTCCTCGCAAGCAGTGAAAACAGAAGGTCACCTTCGAGTTTACAGCAGACAGCAGACACCGACTGACTAAGTGGAGTTAGACAGGGTTATTTATGTTCACACTGGGTGTTGGTCAGCAGTTGACAATGGGGACACCGTGACTCCAAAACCTGCCTAGGGAGAGTGAGAAGAAGATGCAGCTGGGGCAGGGGAGGTTTGGAAATGTAGAGAATTCTTGACGTTTCCCTGGCTTTCTAACTGTATCTCTTGGTGCCTGAGACATCGTGTGGCACACGTGAGGACCAACATCACAAAAACATACTTGTCTGGAGGCATTTGTCCCCTTTTGAGACTGGTTTTCAAAAGTGACAGTGTTTTTTAGGATGGGCTATTTTTAAGTTTGAGGTTTGCAAAAGTTGTTTCCTAACACAGCATGTCATTTGACATTTTGGCCACAAGGTGGCAATACCTGCCTGCCCTAGCCTGCATAAGGTAGAAAGGACAGACACACACACACCACCCCCACCCCCACCCCCAAGCAAGCAGTGCTGAGAGGGACCACTCTAGCCCATCCCAGACGTGAGCCAGGTCCATGTCCATGTTCCTACTAGGACATACACCGCTTGCTGGCGTCTTGTGCTTCGTGCACTTAGTTAATGCCCCATGGCACAGCCACCCCTCTCTGGCTGACAAGTGGCCAGCTCTCTAGATAAGAGCTGGATATAGGCAATAAATTATATTAACAACGTCATTCATCCTCAGGAAAATACAAATTTAAAAACCTCCAGAAGAGTTAACATTTAAATGACTCAACAATACCAAGTGGTGGGTGCAGAGCACCGGGAACCCTCCTTAGTACAGGTATGAGTGTGAGCTGCTACAGCCCAGCCACTTCAGCAAACTGTGGGCTGTGGCTATGCAAGCTGAAGATACCCTCATACCCTGTGACCCCATAATTCCACTTCTAGATATAGACCCAATATAAATGCACACACATTCACCAAAAGACAGGTACAAGAATGTCCACAGCCACACAATCCACAGCAGCCCCAAACAAAACTACCCTAATGTCCACCGGCAACAAGAAGAATAAGGGCATCGTTGTGCACCTGCCCACAGAACACCACAGCAATGAGAGGAAACAGGGTATAAGGCCCCCTGACAATGCAGGCGGACGGGACAGCACTGGGTCAAAGCAGCAGACTCAATAAAATGCATCCGGTACAAGTCCATCTCCATCAAGTTCAAGAATAGGCAAAACCGGTCTACGCCCAGAAGTCAAGACAGTGGTTAATTTGGGGGACAGTGGCTGAAAGGGTGTGTGGTGGTGGCGGATGTTCTGTCTCTGATGTGGGCGTGGTTTAGTTTGTGACAGTTCACAGAAGTACATACTTATGATTTGTGCAGTTTCTTTGTACACATGATATACTTCAATAAAAAGTCCAAGCGGTAAATAAATAGAGGTTTTTACAAGCTGGCAGGCAGGGAGGGGAAGGTGACCGGCAAAGGTGCCACTTCCTCAAACAGCCCTGCCCTCAGAGGCGGAGGGCACTCACCTGGAGAGGCTGTGAGGGCCGTTACACCATAGTAGGAAAAAGCACTGGCTTCAAACTTCATCCCTTCTTTCCCAGCTTCCACCTCCACTTTCCCCTGTGAAAAGAAAAAGGGAGCACTTTCAGGCCAAGTACATGAATCCATTTGCAAACCTAGACAGATTTGGTCCTTCCTTAGGTTTTGTCTAAATTCCTTCCCCAGTGATCCCAAGGAAGTAAAGCCTAGGATAATCCTTCCCACTTAGAGGAGAGAGTTCATTCGTCTTAAACATGTAAACTGGATTTGGCTGGGGATGCAGAGATAGTGGGGAAAGTGTGATGTTTCATTTCTCTTGTCCACTTAATATTGTCCTAGCATCCTTAGTTTGTGGATTCTTCAGAAGCACTCCATGAAAAGACGATGCTCTTACTTCATCAGCGGGGCAAACACTGAGAAGATGCTCTGTGATGGTCACCGAGCTGTCCTGCAGGAGCCTGAGTGGGAGCAGAGTCAGGGTCGAGGTTCCATGGTCTGTGGCCATGGAACAGAGAAGACTAAACTGGTTCCTAGGGGTGAACTCTCGTCTCATTAGCACAGTCCCCTGACCAACTGTGTAGACATCCTGCAGGCCAATCCCTTGTTCAGACTCCCCAGAGGCACTGCAACACCTGGAACTTTCTCCTCACTGTCTTGGAAAAGCACCGTAAGAAAGTCTCCTTCCATCAGGACAAAACTTCTCCTAAGGTTTTCCCTTTTCTTCCCTTTCTCTAACTTGTCTACAGTGTCTCCACTCTCGTCAGTTCCCCTGGGACAGGATGACTATGCCTTCCTTACTCATCCATAGTGTTAGGGTCCACCATAATCCCTTCGTGGGAGATGCTCAATATGCATTTTCTGGGCTATTGCAATACCTTAATAAGTGAGTTGCTCTTCTAGATTCCCAAGCCAAGGTTCGGAAAAGCTCTATCTGCCTCTCAGTGAGAGGTGACCTTTATGGTGCAACCTTTATGATAGGCAAACAAAACCTAAGCTACCATTCATTGAAGAGGAACTGTGCTAGCAATTCGTAGTGCTCTGATTAATTCATTTAATGCTCACAACTCCATGAAGCAGACACAGTTATCCCCCTTGTAAATCAGGAGTGGGGGACTCAGAGGGATCAAGTAACCGAAGAATGAGCTCTTAACCACGATGCTGCCCTATGCCACCCACTAAGGCAAACTCTATTATTTGGATCACTTCCTATTATTCTATAGTAAATTCCCAATTATGGAAGACCTTTCTTAAATCACTTCAGAAAACTATCCACTGTCTCTCTTTTACCTCAATGGGTATATTATTTTTACCAACCCCCAACCAATTCTTTTGCTATAAGAAAGGAACTGAAAACTTCACCCATACTTAAAGTCAACCTACAAATAGGTGCAAACCCGACCATGCAGGGTCCCAGAGCAGATGCTGTGGGAAGACAGTCCTTGCCCTTGAAGAGCTTAGAGTCCAGTAGGGAGGGGAGAGCACATGAAAGTCAGCGATACAAAGCAGTCAAGTTCTACATGAGGAAAAAGACAATAAGAATATAAAGAATTCAGAGGAGAAATCACTTCCTGTTCTTATGTAAAGACAACTTCATACAGGAAAGAAAAATCTAAGGAGGAATAGAATTTGAGCCACGAGAAGGGAACAGCATGAAGGAAGGTCCGAGGTGGGCGGCAGCAGACTGCCAGCTCGCTGGGTTTGCACAGGGAAGATGGGCAAGGTGGGTTTGGAGAAGCAGCTTGGAGAGCAGATTAGACTATGAGCTCCTTGAATGATGGGTTAATGAGGTCAGGTTCTTGAACAGTGGAACAGGTTTCAAGGAGATCAAGTCTAGACTTACACTAGAGTGGCACCACAGGGCTGGAAAAAGATCAGCATGGATAGGGGATGAAATAATTCAGTGAGACCATTAGGGAGAAAGAAGGGTAAAGAACAGAAGGGGACTCAATAATCACAACAGAAATTTGCTCTCAGTGAATGGAAAAATGGGACACCATGAGTGGAGCAGGAAAAGCTGGGAAGGGTTTGCATCAGTGATGGGGGCCAGAAGGACAGGACAAATTCCCTTTAAGAACAAGGTCTTTTGAAGAGTCCATCAAAAAGGCTGCAATAAAGAGTGAAGGTCAGGAGAAAGGTCAGACCTGGAGGTGGAGATCTGAGAGTGGATAAGAGAAATTAAGTAGAAAGGGAAAAGGACCAGACTGCACGCAGCCCGTGATCAAGGGTAGGAGGAGAAAGCAGAAAGCAATATGGGACCAAAGGACAAAACAGACAAAAGGAGAACCATACAGCTGTGTTACCACAAAAACTAGGAGGGAGAAGAACTTCAGAAATAAAGGGAGGGTCAGCGCCATGGAGGAGGGAGGCCCTGGTGGCCTTCAGGAGCACGGTGCTGAAGAAATCAGACGGTGGAGGGAAAGGGAGAACAGGCCGGAGAACGCACAGGCAGCAGGTCTACAAGGAGAGAAAGGGCAGCGGGCAGCCTGGGGCTCCACTGAAGGCCATCTGGGATCAGGGGATCCAGTGCACACAGGAGGGCAGCGAGGGAAGAAAGGGTGGAGGGAGAAGAAGTGGTAACTAAGGGAGCAAAAGCCAAAGGCTGGCGGGAAAGGATGAGACGCGAGGCAAAGTGACTGACCTCAGAAGAGGCAGGTCCCCTAAGAGAGGAGGAGGAGAAGAGGATGGTGGCTGCGGGACCAGCTCATAGCCTGCATTTCTGTGCAGGAAATCGAGGAAGGACCAAGTGCAATAGAGCCTCATGATGACTTCCATCTGCACAGAGCCCAGCTGACCTGTATCATGTGTTTCACAAGTTATAGGACCTTTTGTGTTCTGTGTCCCTGCAAATGGATGTCAGTTCACAGTTCTTTTGTGGCCAACTGTCAGAACCAGTGGACTAACAGTAACTCCCCAAAAGAGACTGAATAACACCACCTGGCCTACCTCTTGGGAAGGACAGTTTCTGAGTAAGAACTTGTGACTCCCATGCTTGGAACCTCTGTCTAGTAAACTCAACAGCAGAGAGTCCCTTGCTGTGCACTGAAAATACCAGGGGATTTAAAAAGCAAACAACAAAACACCTTCAAAACTGATGTCTGGCTCCCTCTCCCAGGCACTCTGGTTTAACTAGTACGGAGTGCAACCTGGGCAGTAGGATTTTAATAAAGCTCTCCGGGTGATTCTAGCAGGCAACAAAGTTTGGGGGTTGTTGCTTTAAGGCTCTGTGTGTGAACATGGCCCAGCTCTGGAATTTCTGTGTACCCTGGCCTCTCAAGGGATGCCCCTAAAATCACAGCGGCTGTGAGTCTGCTCATCACACAAGGACAGCTGCACGAAGATGCAAAGCTCTAGACTGCAGCCAGCTCAGCTGCCCTCTCTTCACAGGTGCCCAAGCAGGGGGGGACCAGCTGTCTTCTGGAGTCTAGAGCCATCAAGCTACCAGACAGACATACCCGGTCAGTGGTTCCCAGAGCTTTGCATTCCAAGAACTAGTAAAATGCACCCCGTCCTCAACGTGGAGACAGAGAGAGGGTCACCAACTTTTCAGTTCATAATATAGATTTAAAAAAACACAGCTATCTACTGATAACATCACTTCATAAAAGATCAGACATTTTAACCCCAAAATATGTAATTTCAGAATAACTGACAGATTTTTAAGCTGAATACATATAACTTTATGAAGAAATCACCACAACTGTTTTTATTTTTCTCATTTGCCTCAAACTAGTGAAAAGTTTGTCAAGTATCAGCATTTAGGAACTACTACACTAGACTAAGTTTACTTCATTTATAAAACTGCAATAGATGAAAGGATTCCTGAGGTTCTTTCGGTTCTAACATTCTATGACTCTACAATTCCCAAATCACCCAGCCCTACATCCCTCTCTACAGGAGTGAAGCTTTTCTGGCAGGCAAAAGTTTTAGAAACATCCAGCAAACACATATTTTATTCATATATGCGTGTCAATGGCTCCAAAAGTGACCATTTTCAAATAAATCTACCAGTATACAAAATATCCCCCCTCCCCAGGAAATGGCTTGCTTGGCTCAAAATCAATCAAGTGCCTTCTTAGATAACTTTTTCCATACAAGGAAGGCATTACATATCAATTTTACTTTTGAACCATCCACAAGT
This sequence comes from Tadarida brasiliensis, assembly GCA_030848825.1. Lineage (NCBI taxonomy): Eukaryota > Metazoa > Chordata > Mammalia > Chiroptera > Molossidae > Tadarida > Tadarida brasiliensis. The sequence continues at coordinate 21,098,483 of CM061271.1, forward strand.
TTATGCTAGCTTTTCACCAAAAAAATCAGGACCCCCCATGTTGGTGAACTGACAGAGAAGGAAAAGGCCTCATTGTCCCAAGCAAAGCCAGCTTCCTGAGTGAAGTTACCATCACAGAATCCTACCTTCCTTCGGGGGAAGGTATCAGATAACTCTCCTCAAAGCTTCTAGGCATCCACAAGGTACTCAGCAGTCTTGGATGTACCTGGCCTCAGGGTGGAAGCCATGCTACCCTGGTCGGTGGAAACCAGACCAAGTGATCAGCAGGTGCCATGGACTCATGGAAACTGAGCACGTCCTCAGATCCCATCCTCTGAGCACCTATATTTGGTCTCCTGTTCATTTTTGAGTTCTTTTTTTGTTTTTTAATCCTCATTTCCATTGCTTTTTAGATAGAGTGGAATGGAGAGAGGGGGTGGGAGAGGCAGGGAGGAAGAGAGAGAGAGAGATGTGAGAGAGACACATCAATTGGTTGCCTCCCACCTAGTGGGGATCAAATTCTGCAACCCAGGTACAGTGCCCTTGACCAGGAATCAAACCCAAGACTCTTCGGTCCATAGATTGATGCTCTAACCGCTGAGCCAAACCAGCCAGGGCTTGTTTTATTTTTAAAATCACCACCACGAAGTATTCAGTGGGGCCTGACACCTGAAAGGAGATTAATTAAATGCCAAATTAAATGCCAGGGGTGCAAACACCAGGTTGTGTTCACCAGCACTGCCCAGCTGCCCTAGTAAGAGGGGAGGCAGGACCCAAAGATGTCTGTTCGCGGCCTCAGTAACGGGCACTCAAACATTCTCTCACAATATTCTTCAGTCTGGAGCCTGCAGGTGTAGCCCTGGGACTCTGCAAGTTTACTTCATGTTTAAATTTTTTTTTAAAAATCTTTGATGGTCAAAATTAATTTACACATATTTCAGACCATCTTGTTGACCATATTCTAACCAAGTGATCCCACCAGATGTCGGTGCCAGGGTTTGCCTTGGCACTCACAATCACACTGCCATGCCGAGAAGCTGCTACCTGAATCACCATGGCTACACCTAAGCCCTGCTACCTACTCATCTGAGAGCTTGTCAGAAATGACGCATCTCAGACTCTACTGCAGACTCTGCGGAGTCAGAGTGTGCAGTTAGCAACATCTCCAAGTGATTCCTATGCACAATAAAGTGTGAGAAACACTGAGCTGAGACAGGAACAGAGGAAAACTAAACATGTAAATAATTCAGTCACATCCAGTGGAGGCCAAATAGCAGCACAACATACTGTCCAAACATTCAAAGTAGCTCCAACGGAGCAGAGGGTTGGGGGGTCCGGTCATTACTGGGCACACAGAGACCCAGGTGTGCTGAATGCAGAAGAGCCTGCACCAGAGCCCCAGCCTCAGTACCAGGACCACTAGGGCTTTCCCGAAGCCGAATGCCATTTACACATTTAGAACATATTATTAACCGCAAATCTGTTTTGGTTTATAGTTGTATGTACGAGTTCTAAGCAAAAGGAGCTTATACCAAGTTTTAAGTAGAATTTTAAAAACTGGGTGAGCACTGGATATCCAAGTAATTTTTTTCTTTTTTTTTTCTTTATTGATTTTAGAGAGAGAGGAAGGGAGAAAGAGAGAGAGAGACAGAAACATCAATGAGAGAGAACATCGATTGGCTGCCTCCTGCATGCCCCCCACTGGGGATTGAGCCTGCAATCTGGGCATGTGCCTGACTGGGAATCGAACCAGTGACCTCTTGATGCTCAACCAGTGAGCCATACCAGCCGGGCAATTCTTTTCTTTAAAATAGGCATGTTGACTTCCGGTCAAGATGGCGGCGTAGGTAAACGCGGTATCGCGTCCTCCCACAACCACATCAAAGTTACAACTAAACTACAGAACAACCATCATTCAAAACCGCCTGAAATCAAGCTGAATGGAAGTCCTACAACTACAAAATTAAAGGAGAAGCCGCATCGAGATTGGTAGGAGGGGAGGAGGCACCACGGGCTGGTCCCACACCCACCTGTGGCGGATAAAAATTAGGAGGATACCTCGGCTGGGAAGGTCCTCCCTGAGGACTGAGGGGTCCCTGTCCCACACCAGGTGCCCAGCTCAGGGTTCCAGTGCCAGAAAGAGAAGTCCCCATAACTTCTGGCTGGAAAAACCAGTGGGAACTGAGGCTGAGGCGGCTGGAGCCCCAGGCAGCTCCTCTGAAAGGGCCTGCACATGGACTTACTCGGACTTGCACCCTCCAGGCTCCAGCGTGGGGGAGGCAGCTTGAAAGGCACCAGAGACATGGGGAAGAACTGAGTTGTTTGGCATTGGAGCAAGGGCTGGAGAGGCAGCTTTCTCCTGGACAGACATGCTATCAGAGGTCTTTGTTCCTTTGGTGAGCCCTTCCCTGGGCCGGCAGACGCCCCCACATCTGGGACTCCAGCTACCTGGCTCACACTGTTGGCCTCGCCCTGGTGATTCCCTGAGGCCCTGCCCCACCCAACTTTCAGGCCCACTCACGTTGTTGCCAGTTGCTTTACCATAGGATTGGCCTGTCTTGGATCCTGCTTCAGCTTTTCCTAAATTCTTTCAAACAAGCAGCATCTGGTCTCAGCGAGCCCCATACCTCTCGCTAAGTAATACATAGAAACAAACACAGGGAGGCAGCCAAAATAAGGAAACAAAGAAACAGGTCCCAAATGAAAGAACAGAACAAAACTCCAGCAAAAGAACTAAGTGAAATGGAGTTAAGCAACCTAACAGATGCTGAGTTCAAAATACTGCTTATAAGGATGCTCAATGGACTTAGTGAGAACCTCAGTTATCTTAATGAGGGCCTCAAGAGCATAAAAAAGGACCAGTCAGAAATGAAGGAGGCACTAACTGAAATAAAGAATAGTTTACACAGATTCAATAGTAAAGTAGGTAAATCCAAGAAGCAAACCATCAATTTGGAATATAAGGAAGCAAAAAACACCCAATCAGAACAGCAAAAAGAAAAAAGAATCCAAAGAAATGAGGATAGTGTAAGGAGCCTCTGGGACAACTTCAAGCATGCCAACATTCACATCTTGGGGGTGCCAGAAGGAGAAGAGAGAGAACAAGAAATCGAAAACCTATTTGAAACAATAATGGCAGAAAACTTCCCTAACTTGGTGAAGGAAACAGACATACAAGTCCAGGAAGCACAGAGAGTCCCAAACAAGATGAACCCCAAGAGGCCCACACCAAGACACATCATCATCAAAATGCAAAAGGTTCAAGACAAAGAGAGAATCTTAAAAGCAGCAACAGAAAAGCAGTTAGTTACCTACAAGGGAGTTCCCATAAGACTGTCAGCTGATTTCTCAAAAGAAACTTTGCAGGCCAGAAGGGAGTGGCAAGAAATATTCAGAATGATGAAAAGCAAGAACCTACAACCAAGATTACTCTATCCTGCAAAGCTGGCATTTAGAATCGATGGCCATATAAAGAGTTTCCCAGACAAGGAAAAGCTAAAGGAGTTCATCACCACCAAACCATTATTATATGAAAGGTTGAAGGGTCTTCTTGAAGAAAAAGATAAAAAAATATGAACAAACAAAATGGAAATAAATACATATCTATCAACAATTGAATCTACAAACAAAATGAACACGCAGAACAGAAACATTCTCATAGATACAGAGAACTTTTGTTGGGTACCAGATGGGTGGGGGCTGGGGGGATGGGTGAAAAAGGTGAAGGGATTAAGAAGTACAAATTGGTTGTTAGACTGACAAACCTCAAAGAGAAGGGTTGGTGGGTGGGAAGAGATAAACCAAAGAACTTATATGTATATATGCATAACCAATGGACACAGAAAACAGTGTGGGGAAAGGCAGGAGGGGGGCAGGAATGGGGAGGAGGGGGTCAATGGGAGAAAAATGAGGAACATCTGTAATACATTCAACAATAAAGATAAGTTAATAAAATAAAATAGGCATGTTATTTGTACTTGACCCAAGATTAAGGATCCATTATTCACTGGGACACCTTTGGTACTGAAGGCTTCAATTCCTGTCCCCATAGCAAGTGAAATGGTATTCAGTATTGTCAAGGGCTCTGGAAGTTCTAAGATGCTACCTGCCCCTTCCACAAAAGAACAGATTTCACTCCATAGAGGAAATCCCCTTTCAGTCCATGTCAGGAGTCTTAAAAAAGAAAGTATGGATGGGCAATTAAATAATAACAAAAAATGTGAGGCATGAAATCAACAAGAAAATTAAGAAAAAAATGTTTTCTATTCTATCGACTATACAATAGCAAAGAAAAAAGTTATTCCTTTTATTTTCCTGTTGTTCTTTATATTTACTAAAGTCATAATCTCGTTATGTGCTATTAAAGAGCAATCATTTTTATTTGCTTATTTAGACATTTTACTCCCCAAAGGACCTTCACTATAAAACATCAACTGTATGCATTATACAGTGATCTATTGACTATTATTAGAAAAATGTTTTATAATAGTTATAATGACTGTGCACATACTTTTTAAAAAATTTGTTTTTATTGATTTTTTTAGAGAGAGGAAGGGAGAGATAGATAGAATCATCAATGTGAGAGAGAAACATCGATTGGTCTCCTCCTGCACGCCCCCTACTGGGGATTAAGCCTGAAACCTGGGCATGTGCCCTGACTCAGTCTATGGGACGATGCTCAATCCATTGAGCCACACCAGCCCAGCTCTTTTTTAATTAATATATTTTTGTATATGTTTTCAGCTTCTTTCATTACAATACGATGATCCTTCATAGTACCTCAATTTGATTAGCTTAGACATATGGACTGTTTCCATTATTTTATAATAAATAGATTTGCTATAAATATATTTACATAGATAGCTGTATAAAACAATGATTTCTTTAGATGCATATGTATGGGGGATTGTATGTATGTATTCCCAAAAGGGGGGCTGCCAGTTTAGGGAGATGGTTGCTTTTACACCATTTGGTCTTTTTTATTCATGGTTCATCATGGATTTTTACAAAGATTTTGTTTGTTGTCCAAAATCAAGTATGGATGCTTAATTTTTGTCAGTTGCCTTTCTATGTATTGATATGAGCATAGAATATTTTTGTTTTCTACTTTCCTAATTAATGTAGCATATTTGGGTTTTGTTGTCCTTATATTAACTAACCCTGCATTCCTAAAATAAACTTAAATTCAGTCAGTCACAGTGAATAACTCTCTGGGTATGTTTTCTCTAACTGCTCCCTTTTAATTCAGGAATTCTCCATCGATGTTGACAAGTGAGATCAGCCCATAGTATCAGACTTTAGATTAAGCCCATATTGTTCTTAAAGAATGCATTTGACTATTATACCATCTTGTTCTATTTGTATAATATAGAAATTGAGTTTCAATTCAAGTTTTAATTTTTCCCCCCAAGAGATGTCTTTGATTCTGTTTCTTTGGTGTGTGTGTGCGGGGGGGGGGGGGGGGGGGGGGACTCATTTTGGATTTTTCCCTTTATCACTTTAATTATGCCAAAAGAATAATGATTTTGTTAATCTTTTAAGGAACTAATATTGATATTTTTATGGGTTGTAAGGCTTTTTCATTTAAAAATTTTCATGACGATCTTTACTATTTAATTTGTTCTTTTTTGGTTTGTTGATTTTCTCTTTTTCTAGATAATCATAGACATCTACTTTTTTTATTTAAGTACTTAGAGGAATACAATTTCTTAAAACTTTGACATACAGCACATATGGTGTTGACATTAATAGTTTTTTATGATATCCTACATATTTTATGACATTCTACACATTTTCTCCCTAATGCAGGTGCTATTTAGGGTTTTTAGTTTGCAACTAATGCTATTTTTAATGATTATTTATTTAAATAGGTAGTACATGCACGTCGGAAGAAATTCAAATTCTAAGGAGAAATAAGTCTCTCTTTCACCCTATTCCCAGTCCTCGAAGTCAACTGCTGTTACCAGTTTCTTGGGTAACCTTCTAGAAATATTTCATATGCATGTGTGTGTAAAATGAAAAATGCAGCTTTTTCACACAGATGAGAGCATATTATATATTCTTCTGTGCCTTACATATAAAACCTTAGTAAGAGAATTAATCACAAGTTTAAAATGGCTTAGTATGTTTCAATTATGGATTTTATGTCTAATTTTACTTTCGTATGATCGATACATGTGGTTTTAAGAAATTTCTTTCTGAATTTACTTGAACTTCCATGTGACATAATAGTAAATGATCAATTTTTATGAGTCATGTAAAACTTTTTAGTAAAAAATGTTTTGTTTGTGTTTTTTAGTAAAAAAAGTTTCTTCCTCTGGCTTTACATTTATTTTTCTCCAAATTTCTGTTAATTTTATTTTATTAGTCATTCACTTCAAAACTAATGTTTTTACTTTGTATGTTTGCTCTTTTTTAAAAATGTTTTTATTGATTTTTTTTTTAAGAAAAAGAGGAAAGGAGAGAGAGCTAGAAACATCAATGTGAGAGAGAAATATCGATTGGCTGCCTCCTGCACGCCCCCTACTGGGGATCGAGCCCACAACCCTGTTATGGCATGAGCCCAGACCAGGAATCGAACCAGCACCTCTCAGTCCATGGGAGGACGCTCAATCCACTGAGCCACACCAGCCGGGTTGTTTGTTCTTTTATGGAGGTTGAAAAAATTTTTCCACCAAAATTATATTCCTGTCCATTTCTACTTTTATGTATGTACTTTGTTACATTATTTAAAGCATGTAGAGCCAATAGTTTTCTTTCACTATTTATTGTGCTTGTATCACTGCCCTAATGGATTCCCCAATACATTTTAGTTTTAAAAAATCTCCTTTTTCAGATAAAACTTAAAAGTTGTAGCGTTTAATACATATGAAGTAGGAGATATGTGCCCAGTAACTTATATTCTTTTAATTAAGTTTACTTAAATCATTTGCTTTGAGTAAATCAGACTTTATTTCATCCACAGTTTAAACTTAAAGCGATGTGTTTCTATTTATAATTATATTCCAAATATCGATTACTAAAGTGTTTTGTTCTAGTGTGCGCAAAAGAGGGCAGCTCATCGGCACTGGGGCCAGGAAGGGAAGGCAGATACTGCTGCTGTCTTCTGAGTTAATGCCCTTGAAATGCAGTGGGACATGCTCTGTAGCCTGCATTTATATTTATAACTGGTATTTTAGGGTAGAACATGCTTTGTAAATGCTGAGACCTATGCTAGATTAACAGGGCATTTCATTTTGTTAAACTCTGGGTACCTCGGGTAATTGGCTGGCCTGCAAGAACATGATTTTAACCAAGCTATCATTTAAACACCTCCACAGATCCTTTTAATCCAGTACTTACACTATTTATAAAACCTCATGACATCACCAGTTCAACAGTTCAGAAAACTTGTCACATTTATATAAATATACACATGACATACATATTCCAATGTAGGTACATATACATAAATGCCTTGTCAAAAATATCTTTATATTAAAAGATTTACTTGTAAATGGACAGGGATCATGAATTCCCTCTTCCATAAAGTCTCTTTTTAGACCTATCAGCCAGGAAATGACTTTTTTATACACCAACAGAGCATTACTAATCACAACTTCATAAACGCTAATTATATAAAAATTGACAATGCCAATCCTTGACACTGTCCTAAACAACCATTTTTAATGCAATTCAAAGTTTCTCTAGGTTTAAGGAATACTCACATCTAGCTTTTATGAGAAACATGAATATTTATTCCCTCGCTGCAATAAATTCCCCACAGCCCCTCAGGGTTTCAAGCTTGTCCATCTCCCATAAAGGAGAAACACAGTTCAGGACTGAATGAAACCCAGGTTAGTAGAAGAATCAGGTTTGAGTTAGAAAACCCTGCCAGCATAAGTTTCCAAGAAAGAGACTGTATCCAAGTGGCATGGAACCAGTTAACCCACGGATATTTCTACGGCTCCTTGCTTCTGCTTCCAGATGCCACAATATTGTCCAAACACAGGGCGCGAACACAACACTTTCCAGAGTTTCTGACACCTAGATATCTGATAAGAGTTACTCTCAAATAAAGAGAACCTTCTTAATTCATTTAGATAATTGGGACCCTACTGGAATCATGTAAATTTAGGGCCTACCAAGTACTGATTACACTCTTATAATGACACCTCCACTTCATATCTTGGAAGTAAGCAAGACATATGAGAATGCTTAAGGGGCTGGTATTCTTGTATTGAAATAAACTCAAGATTTCCTATCAAGTAATTCTTCAATAAAGGGATACAAAAGTGAATAAAACTAGCACGTTATTCACCATAATGTTCATCTTGGTCTCCATGCCAAGGACAGTGTTCTACTAAGTCAAACTGTGGTATTATGAGGGCCTCCTAATAACTCAAGCACCAAAGGCCCAAGGAGGGTTCAGACTGGCTCAACCTTCCCACCTGACATAGTGGATTATATTATAGTGAGAAGGAATCCAGTTACCATTGCCATAAGAGGCTGTGATCATGATATTAGTTCCTCTGTAAAACAGTCTGGTTAGTAACCAGGAATAAAAACAATAATAAATGGACTATTTTTATGGTGTTAAGGGAAGAGATAGTAAGATATCTCCAAAGAAGCTATAAAGACAAAATCCTAATGAAGGGATGGGGAAAAAAAAAGATAAAAAGAGGACACAAGGAACCCTAGACACTTAAATTTCAAATACCCAGCCAAGATTTAGACATGTACATACAGGTAATTCCCCACAAAGTCAAAAAATACTCACAACTGAATTCATCATTCTTCATTTGACTCAGGGCCTCAGTATTAGAACTAAGTACCCTTCAGTATTGGAAACTAAAGTAACTAATGACATTGCTTTACAGGGAGATGAAATTCTCTCACGTACATGGCTACCCCAGAAGTTAAGTATGTAAAATCTGACACCCATTCACCTACACCAAATCTCAGAACTTGAAGGATGGGTTCTGAAGGAGATCAAACAACTACTGAATAATTCTTCTGACCTGCAAAATGAGAACGAAGTAGTCTACAGGTTTGTTTCGCTGGTAGAGGTAGTATTCTGGGGCTTTCTTGTTCTTCTCATCATACTTCAGTTCCTGGATGACATTGGGGTGCTTTAGCAGCCTTAGAAGGATCTTCTCTGACATCTGGGATGGGCTAAATGCTTCTACTTCTATAGATATAAACACAACTTGACATTACACTTCAAACAGATGGAAAAAATTATGCTAGTGATTAAGGTGTTTAGATAATGAGAATATTTAGAATCAAAGTGATATAATATGGATTAACGGGACTTCCATTTGGTGATCCACTGAGGGCAGATTACCTGGGAGAAATTAGAAAATGCTGAATTTTCATATTTGTTTCTTTAAAATTCTTCCTTTTCAACATGTCATTGGTTTCAGTGCTCATAAAAACACCCTAATTTTCTGACTGATACAAATGACAATCAACCAGAAGCAGGCTCCTTGACTGTCAGGATGCCCTTCAACAGCCACAATAGCCTGACCATCCAACAACAGCCAAAGGAAGCAGCAGCGGTCAGGAAGCATCTAGGTGTGGGTTAGTGCCAGGCGCACAATGCAGTGCCCACTTCTCATTCTCACTCTCCCATTCAACTGAGGAAGTCTGGGACAAGAAACACGGAGAGATTCGGAATAAAAGCAAGGTGCGTGCACACGTCAACATGAACTCCAACTTGCTAATTAAAAAAAGTTATGTTGATCTATATTTACAAAGATATCATTTTATTTAAAATAAAAGCCAAAATTACTGATTTAAGGGTACTATACTGAAACTAGACTTTATAGTATCTCAGAGGCAGAGTAAGATAACACTTAGTTTTAAATTGTGGTTTTTAAATGATGAACAATATCACAATTAGAGAAAGAATAAGCAAGTAAGTTAAAGATACTGTTTATAAGTTTAAAAATTTTTTAAATTATATAGGAAAAATATAAATTCTGTATTAGCTTCTGTGCTTTTTTGTACTAACAAAATAAGTCAGTACATTGCAGAAATTTTGGAAAATACAGAAAAAGATAAAGAGGACAATAAAAAAGTACCTATAAACCAACCACTTATAACCACCCTGAGTACTTGGTGATGAGCATTTCTTTCCAGTACCTTGCCTAGGGGTGTGTGTGTGTATGTGTGTGTGCACATACAAAAACACAACTACAACCTTCCCGTACACTCAGTTTTATATCCCATTTTTTTCTCATTTTACATTAAATTATGAGTATTTTCCCATGTGCAAATATTATATTGTGAGCATTTCCATGATCTGAAAATATGATTTTGAAGTGTGTATAACAGCCCATCATGTGGCTGCTGTTGGCCTTCTTTGCAAAATATTTTAAATACACTGCACGAAGTTGAAAGGTATTGGTTGCCCATCTTGGACACAGATGTCTTCTACAGGTCACTGGGTACTTTCAGATCTTCTCACACTTCCCCTGGCCAACATAACTCACCCTTCACCTAGACAGCCACTGGGGATGTGTGAAGAGTTAGTCAGTCTCTTAAGTCCATTCAACCTTGACCTCTCTGGAGCAGTCAGTGCCAGCTGGGTTGGTGGGTTTAATAATGTGCACACTTGCCTTCTAGAATGGGCCCAACTTAACAATCTTATTTGAAGAGGCCATCAAGAAATCCATGTCAAAGTTCTTAGAAATCATGAAAGGTAGATTTTCAAAATTTTTAATTTTGAAAATCTATTTTTCTTCTCTGCAACCATAGCACCTGTGTTATCACTGATATCCACTGTTCTTCCAAGGCAAGGCGAAGTGGGAACTACTCAACCGTCTGGCACACAGTGAGGCGGGGTCTGGCTCACACTGGTAGCCTATTCCGCCAGCTGTCTCTCCCACGGACTTAACTGGAAGCAGATGACCTGGTCTACTGTTCACATGCAGTGTGGCACTGACATTCATCCTTACCTTTCAGACCAATTTTAAGTTACTGGTCCACCCCTGGTAAATGTCTCAGAGAGTTCATGCCGACACTGAACATAGGAGAGGAGAGAATTTAAAAAGAAAAAAACAAAACTAAAACAAAACAAAACAAAAAAAAAACAAAACAAAACACAAAAGTGGCATTACTTTTCACCCCAGTTCCCAGTCTCCACCCCCAGCCCACCCCAGTCAGTGGTGGGTGAGAAACAGGCTCCAGGGTTGGTAGAGATTTCAAACTGTGATAAGCTGCACTTGCCTGTTGCTAGGAAACGGTGCATGGCCAAGAGAAGCTGTGGTGATATTTTAACCTTCATCTCACTGTCTGTCTGCTTAAAGGCAGAAAAATCTTGCTTTCTTTCACGATGGGCCACTTTCTTTTTTGTTCTGTTATCCGCTGAGGAAAGAATAAGAAAAAAATGTAAGGAAATGCAGTTCATTAGATCAGGGCTCTTTTTGAACGAAAATAACAAAATATACTGGAAAGACCAGACTCACTCTCCAGATTGTGAGCACTCCATGTACAAATACCACATGGAAAGAGGAAGAGAGAATCTTCATTAAATCAGTGCTGCATAATTGTAACACAATCCAAGGTAAATAACAAGCAACCTGATTAGTAGCAAGTATAAATATACCTCATGAAGATATTTAGAGCCCTTGCAAGTACATTATTGGGCAGCCTCGGAAAAAACCCTCCCCTCACAGAACCTATACAACCACACAGCAACCAAGGATGTAGCTTGGAATGCACACACAGTCTCCTGTTCCTCAATGTCACCACACCGCAGTGAAGAACAATCACTGTGGCTAAAGACACAAGGGAAGTGTGTTCCTGCCTTTAAGGGGCTCCTAGCCTGTGCTGAAAGAAAAAACAAACACACAAACAAAATCTCTTAAGAAACAAACAAAAATACTTGCACAGAACAGCACTTCAATAATAACATCTGCAACCCTGACCAGTGTGGCTCAGTTGGTTGAGCTTCGTCCCATGCACCCAAAGGTCTCTGGTTCAATTACTGGTCGGGGTGCATGTGGGAGGCAACAGATAGATGTTTTTCTCTCACATCGATGTTTCTCTCTCTCCTTCTCCATTCCTCTCTCTCTAAAAATCAATAAGAACATATATATATTTAAAGTAACATCTGTTGGCTTCATTTCTACCCCAGACCGTACGATCCTCAAGGTCAAGAAAAAATGAAGAAATTGATCCAGAACAGAGGTTAGCAAACTTCCTCTGTAAAGGACTAGATAGTAAACATTTCAGGTTCTGAAGATCAAGCAGTCTCTGTTGAAACTATTCAACTGTGCTGTTTAGCAAAAGCAGCCATATGTGAATGGATTAGAATGACTGTGTTCCAATAAAACTTTATCACAGGCATGAAATTTGAATTTCATATCATTTTCACATGTCACAAAATAATTATTCTTTTGATTTTTCCCAACAATTTAAAAGTTGTTAGCTTGTGAGCCACACAAACTAGGTAGTGGGCACTCATGGGCTGGAGTTTGCCCATCCCTGATCTAGAAGGTGTCTAATGCAAAACCTGTTTTCAAGTATTTTTCTGGACAAAATAATGATCAAGAAAAACACTAGATTAAAGACAAGGCCCAAATGCTTGCTCGTCTCCCCCAAATCAAAAGTCTTTGCATTACCATTTTATGCCTAAAGCGAAAAGATTGCTTACTAGGCTTGTCTGGGGGAGATGATGATCACAACTTATAATTTTCTTCTATTTCAAATTCTTTTGAGAACCAGACAGTATAAATCAACAAAAAATTTAAAATAACTTTCTAATGACAATGTCATCATCCTTGATCACCTATTTAATCAAGAATATATGTGAAACCACATGTTCAGCACTTTGTATCAGTGACGTTAGGCAACACTTCTGTATGAAGTCAGTCTAACCAAGGTTTGAAAGAAGCTCCCCAAAGTACAAACACAAGATCTCATAAATGTCTAAATTATCTTTCTTATGATGAGCACCACCTCTGGGGAAACATATACACATACACACACACACTTGGTGTTAAACAGTCACTGTGAGGAACAATGAAAAGAATGTAGACACACGACAATATTCTCTATTATGAGACCTCTGACTACTCTGCAAGTGCCAAAACCACTTAAGAAAACTATACAGACATGAGGAAAAAATAAGATACATTTCTGAAGCAGGTCATTGGCTAAATATAAAATTTATTCTTTTAAGGGTACATGGAAGACTTTCTCAGTTTTAAAATAAGGGACAGCCCGGCTGGTGTGGCTCAGTGGTTGAGCATTGACCCATGCACCAAGAGGTCGCCGGTTCGATTCCCGGTCAGGGCACGTGCCCAGGTTGTGGGCCAAATCCCCAGTGGGGGGCATGCAGGAGGCGGCCAGTCGATGTTCTCTCTCATCGATGTTTCCATCTTTCCCTCTCCCTTCCTCTCTCTCTAAAATCAATAAAGAAAAAAAATAAAAATAAATAAATAAATAAAATAAAATAAGGGACATTCCCTTCTGGTGGAACTGAATAAAATCACTGTTTTGAGCAAGGCAGGCTTTGCCCTGAGTGCCCCAGGCCATTTGAATGATCCATTCCAATCATGTTTCAAAAACCAAACAGGACAAACAGCATCCAAGTGCTCTTTCTCTATCCCACCTTTGAGACCCCATTCATCTTGGTCCTTGGGCCATCTTTGGCATATGGAACTCTTGAAAGACGGTAACTTTGCTAAGAGTGAGGCTGGGGAAGGTTTAAGCTCCACAGTCCAATGATCCAGTTGTGAACTTAAACAGGATTCAGGTTCAATGCTCAGCCCAGGATCTAGGCTGCTCCTGGGCAAACAGGTGTGGATACTCCCCTACCCCTCCCCTGATCCAACCTACTCCCCACCTCACCCCCAAAGAAGGCAGAGGAAGGGAAAAACACATTTTTTGTGTACTCCACCCTGTCCTGCCTCCTATACCCTCACCTTACCATCATTGCCCCAGCAAAACCACACTTGCAAACCTCAGCTCCACCTTGATCCATCAGAGCAAGAAAAATTAAACAGTTGCTATCTACCAATTTAACAATCCACCTTATGATCTTAAGTAGAAACAGAAATTTATCTGAAAATAATTTACCTAATTGTACAAAATGGAGTTTTCTGGTCAGGGCAAGTAATGCCCAGATCAATGGTTAGAAGCAGATGGCTTTAAAATAAAACCTCACATTGCCAGTTGACATTACAGGACCTGCCCTTGCTTGTCTCCCTCTAGTGAAGGCCTGGAATATACTGACAGGCTTCACAGCCGACACACACAGTGTACAACTGGAAACACTGACAGGCTGCACAGCCGACACACACAGTGCACAACTGGAAACACTGACAGGCTGCACAGCTGACACACACAGTGCACAACTGGAAACACTGACAGGCTGCACAGCCGACACACACAGTGCACAACTGGCAACAGAGGCAACAACTGGGGATATATCAGATGACACACTAACAACATGACCAAAAACGCAAAGGTTTGGGGAAATTACTCTCAGGCAAAGCTACTCACTGTATAAATCCGTTTCATCTAGAATCTCAGATTTGATGATTTCTTCAATCACATCTTCTAAGGTGACAATTCCCAGAACTTCATAAAATGGATCCCCCTCTCCCTCATTGTTTACTCGCTGTACAATAGCCAGGTGAGATTTACCTTTAAAGAAAAGAAAACAAAGGTTTAGAGGTAATTTTCTGAATTTCCTGAATAAAGTCTTAGGTATGATTATGGAAAACACAGCAGCAAACACAGATACCAGATTATCAAAATCTGCATTTTAGCATTTTAAAATGGTATGGAAATACTACAAACGGAAGAGCTTCATGAGCCATTAAAAGCAAGACCCATTAAGGCAGAAGAGCATCACCCTCTACACATACCGCACTGCCCCCACATGACCATTTGTGTCCTAATGGAATAGGTCCTTAGTGACATCAGCTCTTCCTGGGTGACCTTTTAGCAACTGCCACTTTATTTTAGGAGAACAGTTCTCCAAATGTGGTCTGGGGACCCCTAGGGATGCCCAAGACCCTTTTATAGGAAGTCTTCGAGGTCAAACTGTTGGTATTTGAACCAATGGTGCCTGAGCACAAATCAAGGCAGGGGTGGCCAGAAGTACTAGTGGTCACTGGATCGTCCACCACTACATATAGGAACAAGGAGGGGGGGGTCATTTCTCTTAATAATATCCTTAATGAAGCAGCAAGTTTTTAATTTCATTAAATCTTGCCCAGAAGTACCTGTCTTTGAATGTTCTAGGTGACAAATGGGAAGGGCATAAAACACGGTGCTGCATTCAGAGTCTGACGATGTCTGAGGAAAAGCACTCACACAATTGTTTCCAGCCACTTTTGTCACTAAACAATTAGCTTGAAAGAATGGCTACCAGACAAACCATGGGATTTAGACTTATTTGGCAGACACTTTCCTAAAAATGAACAAAATGAGCCTATTATGTTAAGGAAAACAGCAGCAGCGTTTGCTGCCACATGACACACGGTGATGTTCACCTCCACCACCTGGTTATTAAGGCGGTGTGCCCAGGTTTCTCCGCCGTCAAGGTCCTCATTTTTCCCTTCCCCTAATTCTATGTTTTGGAAGCAAGTCACTAGGTCTAGCCTACCCTCAGAGAGGGGTGAGAGGTAGGAATTAAACTCTACTTCCTGGAGTGGGTGAGGATTTAAATATATTATTCAGAATTCTTCTATAAGGAAGATTTCAGACCAAAGGATTTTAATGTAACTGCACCCAAAGTCCACTGTGTAGTTTCAGATTCTACATTGCAACAAACCTTTAAAGAAAAAAGACTATAAAGGAAAACAAAAAAACGAACCTTTAAGAAAAAGCAACAAAACTTTAAGAAACTATCACTTATGGACATTTCGTGTAGTATCAAAAGAGAATATCCACGATTATCCAAAAAGGCTATTAAAATAGGCCCCCCTTTTCCAGATCCGGATCTGTTTGAGGCCAGATTTTCTTCATACACTTCAACTAAAAGAGTTTACCACACAGACTTAATGCAGGAGAGAACCCAGCTGCCTTCCATGTAGCTATATAATAAAGAGACAGATAAAAAAAGGTAGAACAATACACTTCTTAATATTTTTGTTTTGGAAAATAGTGATTTTAAGTTCAATGTTATTTATGTTAACATAAAATGGACTTAATATTGTCCTTTCAAAATGAATTAATAAGTAAATGTTTTAAATTTCTCAGGTTTAATTTCTTTTTAGTTTATTGATTGATTTTAGAGAGGGAGAGAGGGAGAGAAGGTGAGAAGGAGTGGGGGGGGGAAGAAACATGGATTTGTTGTTCCACTAATTTATGCATTCATTGGTTGATTCTTTTTGTTTTAATCCTCACCTGAGGATATTTTTCCATTTATCTTCAGATAGAGTCGGAGAGGGGGGGAGAGAGAAAGAGAGAGAGAGGGAGAGAGAGAGAGAGGGAGGGAGAGAGAAACATCATGTAAGAGAGACACACCGACAGGCTGCCACCTACATGACCCCAACCAAAGCCAGGGACAGAACCGCAACCGAGGTACATGCCCTTGACCGGAATCGAACCCATAACTCTTTGGTCTATGGGCCAATGCTCTAACCGCTGAGCCAAACCAGCCAGGGATCATTGGTTGATTCTTGTATGTGCCCTGACCAGGGATCAAACCTGCAACCTTAGTGTATTGGGATGATGCTCTAACCAACTGAACTACCCAGCCAGGGCCTCAGGTTCAATTTCAAAAAGTATAACCTACAGAAAAGAACACATGCTCTGAAGTAGAACAGTCCTGGATTTGAACTCCAGCACTGCCAGTTAATTAGCCATTACTGGCTATGTGATCACGAGCAAACTACCCAACTTTTCTGAGCTTCAGTCTCCTCACCTCCAAAACCAGGCCCACAGGATTGTTGTGAATGTCAGAGATAATGCTGGTATCTAGAGCAAAGACAGTGCCTGGGATCCACGGGGTGGATCAGTCAATGATAACTCCTATTAATTTATCAATATTCTTCCTCAAGTCTAAGGCACCATCAACTTATTATAAGACTGTGGGGGGAGAACCCCACTACATTAAATGTGCACTGTGATTAAAAGATGCACCCCCCCCCCTCGCCCTGGCGGGTTTGGCTCAGCGGTTAGAGTGTCGGCCTGCGGACCAGCGAGTCCCGAGTTCGGTTCCCACTAAGAGCATGTAGCTTGGTTGCGGTTTGTCCCTGGCCCCGGTTGGGGTTGTGTGGGTGGCAACCAGTTGATGTGTCTCTCTCACGTCGATGTTTCTCTCTCTCTCTCTTCCCCCCTCTCTCCCTCCCGCTCTATCTGAAGATAAATGCAAAAATGTCCTCAGGTGAGGATAAAAAAAAAAATGATGCACCCCTCACACCAATATTGGTGTTCCCATTCAAGGCATGTGAGGCATCTGAAATACATCCTTAAAGTAAGTCAAGTAGACATAGTATACAAATTTCATGATCAGTTAACATGTATATTGTTTTTTTAAATCACAGGATAGGTTTTTTTGGGGGGGATAGGGCTTGGGAGGGCAGTCCCTTAAATAAAGTTTACTTAAAACTGTGAGTTGATCAAGTTCACTCAGATACAACCAGTCAAACTAAAATATTCCCTGATGGCCAGGTCTGATCAAGTTCCCAGCACTCACTCAGAAACTGCCTTTGGTCCTGCAGGTTTGTTGGCCCTTTCCTGCTTTGGCTCAGACCCCTTTAGAGGCAACAATGTCTGGAAGCCTAGAAGGTTAGATTGTTAGACAATTAGGCATCCTAACAATTTTCATCCTTAGCATACTCACGCTCAAAGAATGAAAATATTTTCAGCAAATGAGACTAGGAAAAAAACTTATCAGCAATAGATATAAACACCGCATCGGGGTCAAGTCAATTCTGGTCTAGGCAATTCAGTCTGGTGAGTTTCTCACATCTGCTTTCCCAAGAACCCAAACATAAGCAGTTAAAAATTCTTGGTCAATGCTGTCTGTCGAAAGTTAAATTCTTTTGCTATTCCCAGCTTGTGATCATTTAAAAGGAATTTTCCAAAGCAAGGTCTAATATTAGACTCAAAATGAAGTTTCCATTCCACTGAGGCGCTATTCTCACCAAAGTAACTACCACATAATCAGATTGTCTTGGAGCAATTCGTTTAAATGCAGATGGACATACTTGAAATACCAGCTCTATAGCACCAACAGATCTGACTGGGAAGGGCCTTACTCCAGGAGAAACTGTTCATGTGAGTTAGACTTCTTAGACTGAAAATTAAAATTTCTTTGGGGCTCCCTTTCACACCCCCACCTCCAATGCTGAAACTTTTGCATCTTGCCCAGAGCCACATTCTTTTAGCTTTTGAGTTCCTGGTGAGAAGTCCTGTTTTCTGAACCTTCTTGCTGGTAAGCAGTACAAAAATTTAAAAAAGAAAAAGACAACCGTCTTCTCTAATCATGCTTTTGGAGACAGGCAATACAATGAACCTATCCCCCACTGGACCACGCACTGCAAGAGTTCCATCTTCTCATCAATGAAGCAATCAACAGGAAAATGTAAACACGTAGTCAATACAGAAATTTTAAAAACTGAGCTCAAATAGCATCCTTCTTACCCTGAGTCAGGACTGACAGAAAAGCAATTTTGGGGAAACTAACAAAAAAACCAAAAACTAAAAAAGATTATGAACCAATAGATTCTTAACTTCTAAAGAGAAGAATGAAAATATAGCAATCAGTACAATATGCAATTATAGACATTAAATAACATAAACTTTTAAATATACATAAATTAAACAAACTTCATAAACTGTATACAAAACAAATAAAGCAGACATTGTCACAATCAAGGCTGGGAGAGAGCCCTTTTTGGCTGTAAGAGTCCTCGAAATATTCCTGTCACTATGAACTGTCCTAGGAATGGAGGAAAGGAGGATCACTAAGAGAACTAAAGCAGGCCTGTTTTCAGAGTTCGGGGCTCTATGGATACATTTCCATTCAAATTCAGAATCACAAGCAAGTTAATAAGAAATGATAACCTAGATTGATCACTTTTCTATAACTGCTATGTCCTCAAAGCAGGGCACTTACACAGATATAATTAGAACATGTCTTCATTGTAAGATGAACTAAGTAACTAAAATTATCTATACACAGTAAAATTGGGATCAAATTTCTGCCTCTGCCTGCTTCTCTTGCTCCCCAAATCAAAGTTTATTTGCATATCCTCTCTGGATTGGTAAAGCAGCCCAGAATGGTAGCAGGTTGGCACATTTGAATGACAGATACCATTTGTATGTTGATGGATTAATCAACTGGATAGTGATAAGGCTGACAAAGGGTACTTGTAACTGCCTGTGGAAAATATGGACTCATTTGTATCTCTACAAGTTTGATGTCAATGAAGTGCAATGGAACAGGAAGCAGACTAATAGAAATAGCCAAGGAAGAAAGTAAAGAGGGTATAGGAAGTAGAAGGTAGTTAGGAAGAACCTGACACAGCTGTGCTGATGAACGAGCCATGCAGTAGTCAGAAAGACCTAATATGTGAGCACAAGGCAAACAGAGTCCGTGGGGTCTTAAAATACCACTCAAACAGCAGGAAGAAAATAAACAGAAGATCCCTAATGAGAAACCTAAGCAAAACATTTTATAGTCACCATTACTGCTGTGTTGCACAACTCCAGGGGGCACCATTAGCACAGAGTGCAAGGCTTCATGGTCCTCTTGAAGTTGTGCAATGCTGTGGCCTCTCACTTACCAAGGGTAGCACAAATGAAGCACTTGATATGCCTTTGTTTTTAAATAATTCCTAGTTTAGCTAACAGAAGTTATAATAATGCAATAAGTAAGAATCAATTAAGTTCCTAAGAGGGAGTTCTATGGAAGTAGTGATAAAAGAAGGAAATGCTCTGTAAGTCAGAATTTAGGTCCCACATAACTAAAACAAAATGGGATGGAGGATATATATATATATATATCCCCCCCCTTTATTGATTTTAGAGAGAGAGGAAGGGAGAGGGAGAGAGAGACAGAAACATTGATGAGAGAGAACATCGACTGGCTGCCTCCTGCATGCCCCTCACTGGGGATTTGGCCCACAACCTGGACATGTACCCTGACCGGGAATCAAACCAGCGACCTCTTGGTGCATGGGTCGACGCTCAACCACTGAGCCGGGCTGGAGGATATATTTTGATGGCCATACTTAAGATTTCCCAAGGAAACCAGTTTGCACATTAGTAGTCATGGAAGTCAAGCACTTTGAACAGAATTAGATTAGGCTGACTTACAAAGAGTAAACAAACTGATCAAGTGCAATAATGGATATGAACATAATTTATAATTCATAAAATACATTACTATGTAATGTGAACGAAAAAGGGGGCATATACCAAACCTGACAAGCCTGACAAGCTCAGTGACCAAAAGTAACCACACAGGATGATTTGATCATAAACTCCTAACTAGGAAGGCCATGGTGGAGAGTCCTGTCCCAGGCCTACAGCTTCATTAGCAAAGGTCTGTCTTTACCTTAAGTGAGCCCTGACCACTGTACTTATGCATCTAGGATAACATACCTTTCAAATTTCAGAGTAATTTTCTTTTCTGGACCCTTGAAGACACAACTGCAGGCACCAGAGCATAAGACCACAGAACCCTCATTGTTATTTTGTTCCCCCAATGCCACCTCTGTGTGCTGTAAATGTTATCACCTATCCAGTACCCACCAAGGTAAAAGAAGTGTTTCTCTATTGTGCTTTTTATCCAAGTCTAGAGATTTCCCCATTTTGCTTTCTCCTGCCTCCTTAATCTACTACCGATGGATTTCAAGTGACCCTCCTTACGTCTTCTTTGATTCTAATGTATAAAATAAGCTACAAAACTGCCCATTCTCTAGAGTAGCAGTTCTCAACCTGTGGGTCGTGACCACTTTGGGGGTTGAACGACCCTTTCATAGGGGTCGCCTAAGACATAACAGTAGCAAAATTACAGTTATGAAGTAGCAACGAAAATAATTTTGTGGTTGGGGTTCGCCACAACGTGAGGAACTGTATTAAATGGTAGCAGCATTAGGAAGGTTGAGAACCGCTACTCTAGAGCATTTTCTCAATCCACTGAGATTTTGCTTCTGGACACATCCTCAAAATTAGGCTCAAATAAACTTTTCTACAGGCTGGACATTCATTCATTCAACTCTAGACACACAAATTCATTCATTCAAATACTTACTGAATGCCCACTTTGTAGTGGGCTCATACCTCAGGGAACAAAACAAAGCACTGGCTCACAAGAAACACTCTAGTGGGAAGACATACACTAAGGGAAACAGACAATAAAAAAGCATGTCAGGCCCTGGCTGATTTTGCTCAGTGGTTAGAGCGTTGGCCCGCGAACTAAAGGGTCACAGGATCAATTACCTGTCAAGGGCACGTACCTGGGTTGCCGGTTCGATCCCTGGCCCCAGTTGGGGTCGTCTGGGAGGTAGACAATCAATCTCTCTCTCTCTCTCATCGTCCTCCTCCTCCTCCTTCCTCCTTCCCTCCCTCCCTTCCTTCCTCCCACTCTATCTAAAACAAAATAAACGGAAAAATATCCTTGGGTGAGGATTAAAAACAACAACAAAAATGCATGTCAGACTGTGTAAAATCTGTTGTGGGCAACAAAACCAGGGGCAGAATTACATTTAATAATAAAGTGACATTTGAGCAAAGATGAAGGACATTAAGGAGCCAAGAAACAGATAAGGGGCTCGGTAGGATGTTTCAGGTACAAGTAACAGTCAGGAAAAGCAAGGAGGCCAGTGTGGCTGGAACAGAGAGAGCAAGAGGCAAAAGGTAGAAATGAGGTGTACGGGGGTGGGGAGGAGGACAGCAGAGCCTGTAACCATATAGAGACTTCAGCTTTTACTCTGAGATGGGAAGTCATTGGAAGAAGGTTCTGAGCAGAAGAGTGACCTGACATGTAGTAAGTTTTAAAGGGTCACTCCGGCTGCTGTGGGGGAAAAGGCTTGGCAACTGGTGGGAAGAAGATGTCAGTGGGGAAAAGGGAAATCCAGTTGTTACTCCAGTAACCCAAGTGGGAGGGGACAGTGGCTTGGACTAGTGGAGGTGATGAGGAGTACTGGGATTCTGGATATTTATTTAGATAGAGCCAACAGGTTCTGCAGATGGATTGCATGTGGGGCAGAAGAGAAAGAGTCAGAGCTGACGCTAAGGTTTTTGGCCTGAGCAATGGGAAGGACAGAGTTGTCATTTACTGAGGACTGTGGAAAGTACCTGTTTAGAAGGAAAAAATCAGTTCAGTTTTACACAGGTTAATTGTGAGATGCCAAATAGACTTCCTAGTGGAAATGTCAAATAGGCAGTTACACACATAAACCCAGAATTCAAGAGAATGAGAGACATGTGGGCTACGGATGAAAACTGCCAGAAACCCAATGAGAGTACCTTGGGTGTGGGTGTGGAGAGGAGAGATCTAATCACTGAGCCTGGGGCATGCTGATGTCTCACAAGTTAGGAAGTTGAGATATAACTAAAAAGGAGACAGAGCAGGATTCCCAGTGGGATAAGGAGAGAATAAAGGAGAATGGTGCTCTGGTAGCCAAGCCAAGCAAAAAAATAAAATTTAAAAAAAAAGCTCCACAAACAACCCCCCAAAAAACAAAGTACTTCAAGAAGAAGTCAAAAGTATCAAATGTAGCCAAAGGGTCACGAAAGGTGATTTGGGTGACAAAAGATGCTCAAGATGAGAAAGGTCGGAGATGAGGAATTTAAGGATTATCCTTTAAGTGCCACGCCCAAGTTCTGTCCGGTGGGACTTCTACTACATCCCTTCCTGCTTCTAAAGGAAGACACAAACTGGCCTGCTTCTGCCAGGCAGCCTGAGCCAGGGAGAAAAGGCCTGTCATCAGGACAGAGTTGGCTTGTCCTCTCTGAAACAACACCCCCTCTTTGAGCACCCACTTCTGGAAATGATACCATTAGATTTCCAATCACCTATGCTTAAAACTCTGAAATCTTTGTTTCTTCTCTCCCTCATTTCTCCCCACGCTATTTTTTTTTCTTCCTTTTTAAGGAAG
Source organism: Tadarida brasiliensis (assembly GCA_030848825.1). NCBI lineage: Eukaryota > Metazoa > Chordata > Mammalia > Chiroptera > Molossidae > Tadarida > Tadarida brasiliensis. The sequence goes on from CM061271.1 coordinate 21,121,519, forward strand.
AATGAATGCATACATACATGCACACACAGTCAGGTACACCTGGGGAACCACCACCCAGGAAGGACTACATAACATCGGACTACAGGGTGAATGAGAAGGAGGTTGGAGAGGGAGCCAGGCACAGGGGATAATGAACAGAGAGTGGTAAGGGAAGCAGCCAAAGAGGTTAAGCAGACTTCAGGTTCCAAGGTGAATACAGGTCTACCTGTGGCCTCTCTGACAGAAGGGGTTGGGGACAGGAGATCCTATTTGTTGAGAGCAGGTCCCTAATGGAGATCACACGGTGGTCCAGCAACATATCTCATGATGATTAAGTGGCAATACAACCTCAGAACAAGGGAAGCAATTCTCCTACTATATCTAGCCATATCGGGAATATTGTGGTCAGGTCTGTATTTTATGAGACAAACTGAGGAGAGAACTACCAAGACTCTTTAAGATGTGTAAACGATGTCACATAAGGAACAGAGAGGACACAGACATTTAGCTAGAAGAGAAACCTGGACAGGGACAAGACAACAGTAGCTTTCAAATCTCTGAAATGAAAAGCAATCATTTGGTTCTTCTGCCTCCTTACTCAACAACTTACTACTTGCACCTGTACACCTGTACCTTGATTTACCACAGGTTAATGGTCTCCCTGATTAGATAACAAACTCCTTGATGACTACTTCCTAGCCCCCAAGTCTAGCATAATATTTCCCATCAACTGAATTAAGGAAAAAACTTCTTAAAGGCCATTAGAACCTGGTGCCCAAACACACCCTTCTTCCATCCTTCAGTTTCTCTATAGCTCTCATGTTTTCACTGTCCAGCCAGTCAAATGACCTGATTTTCTCCAATCATAACCTCCATGGTTTTACTCTCCACAGAACAGGTAGGAAGGAGTCTCTCCTCCAGGGAAAGGTCAGGAACCAAAGTACCCCAGCCCCTTCCCTCACTGCCCTAACCCAACCCACTGAGATGGCCTGCCACTCTGGGAGTGCCTGGGTCTCTACACCACATAACTCTTAATAGTATATAGATCTGCCCTGGCCGGGTGGCTCAGTCGACTGGAGGGTAGTCCTGTATACCAGAAAGTTTCAGGTCCAATACCCAGTCATGGTGCATGTGGGAGGCAGTCGATCAATATTTCTCTCACACCAATGTTTCTCTCTGTCTCAAATAAATTTTTTTTAAAGATATATTAAAAAAAATAGTAGATATGTCCTTTCTCTACCCATTTCCCTCTCAATTCAAAAGCTAAAAAATCAAAAGAAAAATAAACCCTTAATTATAAGCGACACTACACAAACACATAAAGCTATTTTCTCACAGATTTTTGTAACAAGTTCTTATACATGACTACAGGTCTTCTACTGACGAATATGGTGGACTAGTATTATAAAGTGAGTACAATGGTTACATTTGCTTAAGGAGAAGCAATAGAATGAAATTTAGGGAGCTATCACCTTACTATTTCTGTACTGTTTAAAGCCAAAATGAAAACAACAAACCTCATGGGTTTTTTTAAGTACTTATTTTACCTTACCATCCCCATCAGAGCTAAGTGCATTTTTTCCAATTGAATTTTCCCACCATAAAATAGACCAGAAAAATGTGACACAGATCTTAAAATAGTCCTATATAAACAATACATAGTATATATATAGAAGCACTTGCTGTATATAGAAGTTACTGGTTTTAAGTGATGATAACAGTTGCTATTCTGGGAGACAAAAGTCCCCTTTTACCAAAAGGTTTACTATTTCCAAAAATTCCAATGGTCGAGTAAGTGGCTGCCCAAAATCTCCCAAACAAGACAGCTCCTCCACTCCAGGCCTTTGGGAGTCATCTCAGCCATCGACAACCTACTCCTGCTAGGTCTTATCCACCAGGTTTACTGGGGTAAAATATGGAATCATGGTTTCCTAAAAATTAACTTTTTTGGTGAGAGTAGGGGTTATTTGATACAGATAATATTTCTTAATAGGACCATTTCCAGGGTAGAACCTTGAATTTATCTATTGATTTAATAGATTATAATAGCTTTTAGGGAACAGGCTTGCTGTTTGTTGGCCACTCACACTCTGACAGTAAGGAAGTGGCCATAACTAAAATGCTCAGCTTCTAAAGGATTTTTTTTATATAAAGGAGAAGCAAAGCAGATGCCTTCCCCAAAGTGACCGCAGAGTCCTGGGCACAGTGCACGGAGCCCACAGGAGTCTGAGCAGGCAGGCAGGTTTACCAGGGCCCGGCCTGGTGCTGCACCTGGAAGAAACCTCTCTCACTGTCTCAGGCTTGCTTCTATTTGCTGTTTCTTAACATTTAAACTGAATTTGTCCCCACTTTCCCATTCTTAACTGAAGTTTCTTATTCTATATCCCTAAAATAGAAATACCTGAAAAAGAGAAAAAAATATATTTTCAGATAATGTTTAAATGAATTATGTTTGTGGGAATCTTTAAAATGTTATATTATAGCTCAGTTGGTTAAAGCATCATCCCAATATGCCAAGGTTGCAGGTTCGATCCCCAGTCAGGGCACATACAAGAATCAACCAATGAATGTACAAATAAATGGAAAAACAACTTGATGTTTCTCTCTCTCTCACTCTCTCAATTAAAAAAAAAAATTTAATGTTATTTTATTGTTGTTGACTGGTTGAATTTCACTTTTCCATAAAAAGCTCTCATGCAATAAGATCAGAAATATCACACACTGAGAAAATCCAACCCATATGGTTCTCAGATTTTGAGTTGCATCTATGAGGATTTGGGAAAGGTATGGTTGCCTTCAAAGACATCAACATTTACATGTTAGGCAAGTTCCTGAACTATATCAAAGGAGAATACAGATATCTGCTTGGCTCACTGTAGGCACACAAATATTTACTGAGTGAGTGAATTCACAAATTTACCTAAATCCTTTGAATATATTTCATTTGTCCTAAAACTATCTCCTCCACATTTTTAGAGGTTCCCTCTGACATTATTTTTGAGGTTATAACCAGGTATTTTCTCAGTTATCATCATTAGAGTGAAGACACCGTCTTTTTACAATATGCTCAATATTTCATCTAAGAATTTAACCTTGATTTTAACAAAACATTTTTCTTTTTAAATCCTCACCCGAGGATATTTTTCCATTTATCTTCAGATAGAGTGGGAGGGAGGGAGGGAGAAAGAGAGAGAGAAACAGCGATGTGAGAGAGAGACATTGATTGATTGCCTCCCGAATGACCCCGACCAGGGCCAGGACCAAACGGCAACCGAAGTACAGCAACCGAAGTACGTGCCCTTGACCAGAATTGAAGCCTAGACTCTTTGGTCTGAAGGCTGACTCTAACCACTGAGCCAAGGCGGCCAGGGACAAAACATTTTTATATTAAGCATATACTCACCTGTCACCTGTAATTTCCTCATCAGGCATACTTTCTTCATCAAATATATATTGAATATATACTTTATTTCTAGCACAGAGCTAGTATATAGATATGTCTACCCCCTTAAGAAAATGTTTTTTTAATGATGAATTATAAAATTATTTATATTATGAATGGATTCCCTGCTTTACAAAATGGATCATTTTTATTTTTTAATCTTTTTTTCTTTATTGATTTTAGAGAGAGGAAGGGAGAGGGAGAGAGAGATAGAAACACTGATGACAGAGAACATTGATTGGCCGCCTCCTGCATGCCCCGCACTGGGGATTTGGCCCACAACTTGGGCATGTGCCCTGACCAGGAATTGAACTGGTGACCTCTTGGTGCATGAGTCGATGCTCAACCACTGAGCCACACCGGCCAGGCAAAATGGATCATTTTTAAATTAGAATTTTTGTTTTGAGATAATTGTACATTCTTATGCAGTTGTAAGAAATAACAGAAAGATCTGGTGTACTTTAACCCAGTTTCCTCTGATGGTAACATCTTATGAAACTATAGCACATGCCCTGGCTGGTTTGCTCAGTGGTTAGAGCCTTGGCCTGCAGACCAAAGAATCTCGGGTTTGATTCTGGTCAAGGGCACGTACCTTGGTTGCAGTTCAGTCTCTGGCCCTGGTTAGGGTTGTGCGGGAGGCAACCAGTTGATGTGTCTCTCTCATATCGATGTTTCCCTCTCCCTCCCCTCCCCTCCTCCTCCCCACTCTATCTGAAAATAAATGGAAAAATATCCTCGCGTGAGGATTTTAAAAAACAACAACTATAGCACAATGATACAGCCAGGACACTGACAATGACTCCCACTGTACCAAACTTCCATCACCACAAGGATCTCTGATCTTGCCCTTTGATAGCCAGACATACTCCCCCCGCAACACAAAAAAACATTTTTTTTAAATCCTCACCTAAGCCCTGGCCGGTTTGGCTCAGCGGTTAGAGCGTCGGCCTGCGGTCCAGAGAGACCCGGGTTCGGTTCCCGCTAGGGGCATGTACCTCGGTTGCAATTTGTCCCCGGCCCTGGCTGGTCGTGCGGGAGGCAGCCAGTCGATGTGTCCCTTTCACGTCAATGTTTCTCTCTCTCTCTCTCCTTCCCACTCTATCTGAACAAACAAAAAAAATGGAAAAAATGTCCTCAGGTGAGGATAAAATAAATAAATCCTCACCTGAGGATATTTTTTTTCCCCATTTATCTCCAGATAGAGTGGGAAAGAAGAAAGAGAGGGAGAGAAAGAAACATCGATGTGAGAGAGACAAATTGATTGGTTACCTCCTGCATGACCCCAACCAGGGCTGGAGACCGAACAGCAACCGATATACGTGCCCTTGACTGGAATCACAACTCTTTGGTCCTCAGGCGACACTCTTAACTGCTGGGCCAAACCGGCCAGGGCAGAAAAACATTTTTTATTCAATAAAACTTGCTTTACATGGAAGTTTGAAAGCTCAAAAATGGGGTCCAATCCTGACAAGGCCAGCGAACCAGGCTTCCCTGGTGGAGATGAACAGAACAGGTTGTTACATAACTGTGAATGCTCAGATAGGACTGTTTTGGGGGTGCAGCAGAGACTCCAGCTTTGGTATAATAAGTGTCTGCAGAGACACCTCGGTGGCAGTATTATCTTCCAGGCAGCTCCTCTGGCTTCTCACAATGTGATGGATTTTTGATGTGTCGACTTGGATAGGTAACAGCCCCCCAGTAATTAAGCACTAACCTAGGTGCTGCTGTGAAGGGATTTTGCAGATGTAAAGTCCCTAATGGGTTAACTTTAAGTAAGGATAGCCTGGGTGGGACTGACTTAATCAGCTGGAAGGCCTTAAAAGCAAGGTGCAAGCTTTTTTTTTTTTTTTTTTATCCTCACCCGAGGACATTTTTCCATTTTTTGTTCAGATAGAGTGGGAGGGAGAGAGAGGGAGACAGAGAGAGAGAGAGAAACATCGACGTGAAAGGGACACATTGAGTGGCTGCCTCCCGCACGACCAACCAGGGCCGGGGACAAATTGCAACCGAGGTACGTGCCCCTAGCGGGAACTGAACCCGGGTCTCTCTGGACTGCAGGCTGACGCTCTAACCACTGAGCCAAACCGGCCAGGGCGCAAGGTGTAACCTTTTAAAATTGACTTTATTGGGGTGACATTTGTTAATAAAATTATATAGGTTTCAGGTGTACAATTCTGGAATACATCATCTGTATACAGTATTGTATTGTGTATTCACCAACCCAAGTCAAGTCTCCTTCCATCTCTGAGGAAGAGAAGTTCCACCTGCCCACTGCAGACCATGCCTGTGGGGTTCCAGCCTATTTATGATCTTCCCTTCCTGATGTCCTGCCCTACTGACTTTGGACTTTCTTACCTTACAATTACATACATAAGCCTGTTCCTTACAATAAATCTCTTAATGAATGTTGTGTATGTGTCTGTCTTCTACTGGTTTTGCTTTTGCACCATGACTGTCAGACTTAGAACCCATAACACAAAGGGATTTAGAAAGCAGATACCAAAAGAAAATGATTAGGTTACATTTTCATCTCCCAAACCCAAGACAATGAATGACTATCTATGAAGACAAGCTAATATATGTATGCTGTGCCAAAGACACCTGATCAATGAGCTTCCTTGTAGAAATAGCAAGTAAAGTAATCATTTGGAACAATAACAACAAAATTAACCTAGACTAAACCGTGGCTAGATTTAAAAGACAAAAATGCCAAATTATTTACTTCAGTGCATCCAAATGCCCCATCCAGTTAAAGACAGCCCTTTGGTCCTCCCACCCAGGTCAGGATTCCAGACCAACAAGCAGTGGATGGGCTCACATTCCCACACCACCACCAGCTTGTTCTCTGTCTTGCTTCTTCTAGTCTTGTCGTCAGATACCTCAGCCAGAAACCCAAGTGAGTCAATTCATAGAAGATTCCAGTCATTATGTGACTTGCTTAATGTCCTTTCCAAGTGATTTGTGAGAAAATCTTGTGAACCAACAGAACAGAAACTGAAGAGTTTTTTCCATTATTCCTCGCTCCCAGAGTATTTAAAGACTTGAATTTTCCCATCTTTTGAGGAAATATTTTCTTATAAATAGTGAGGCATGCCGGGCATCTCCACTTCATCTTTTTTGGTGGTCTGTAACACTCACTGTACACTCACTGGAATGTTTTCCTAGTAAATGATCAGCAATGGAAAACATGGCTAAGACAAAAGATGGCTTTTAGGCTGAGATGATGGGAACCTTATCTTTCCCAAGAGACAGGTAGTTCTATAGAACTGTGGGGTCTATTTTAGAACCAATAAGTCTATTTGTCTTTCCTTTAGACTTGTAGCCTTTGTAAGGATGGAAGACTGACTATACTAGTGAGGTAACAGTCCAACAGATTAGTAACAGTTCAACATATCCAATAACAGGAGATTTTAAATAGAGAAATATACTTCTGCTGCTAAGGCTAAATATCAATGTTTTAATTTTATAATTTGCTCTTCTGTTACTCATGTTATAGTTTTTGGACCAATAATCATTTATTTCTTTTTAATTTTTTGCATTTATCTTGAGATAGAGCAGGAGGGAGAGAGAGAAACATCGACGTGAGAGAGACACATCGAGTGGTTGCCACCCACACAACCCCAACCAGGGCCGGGGACAAACTGCAACCGAGGTTACGTGCCCTTAGCGGGAACCGAACCTGGGACTCTCTGGTCCGTGGGCTCGACACTCTAACTGCTGAGCCAAACCGGCCAAGGCAGACCAATAATCATTTAGAACTTTGTTTCACAGTTCAAAGCTCTTGATTTTCAACTAAACTGATTTCTTGGATGATTTCTACAACACAAGTAGACAAGATTGGTATTTACACAAAGTCATACATAAAAACCTGGTCCTCTTGTGATAGACACAGTGAACAATAATTATCTAAGCCTAGATGATGTGATCAAACCACACCACACATTTGCTTTAGGAGTAGACTGTTTTTTGTTTTGTTTCATTTTGTTTTTTTGTAATCCTCACCTGAGGGGTGGGTCGGGGGGGGGGGGGGATTGATGTGAGAGAGAAACATCCACCAGCTGCCTCCTGTTCATGCCCCAAATGGGGATCGAACCTGCAACCCAGGTATGTGCCCTGACCAGGAATCATACCCACTACCTTTAGGTGTATGGGACAATGCTCCAACCAACTGAGTCACCCAGCCAGGGCAGAAGCAGGCATTTTAAGGAGAAGGATGAGGTCATCAGTTACTTTTAACTTGCTTAAAGGGGAAACTAAGGTGAGGATTACAAAAAAAAGCCTAGTTTTGTTAAAAGAAGACCTTATCCTCTTTTCTCACTCAAATTTCCTCTTTTCACAAAGTCCTTCCTGATGACTTCAAGTTGGAATGAGGACATTGAATTGTCTAAGTTGATAGTAATTATATATTATATAGTTAATAATCATGTGATATGAGGGGAAAGGGCTATCACAATTATCAAAAGTCACTGAGTTCTGGAGTTGGAGGGAAAATTAAAAGTCATCTAGTTCAAATTCTTAGAATTCTTAGTCAATGTGTTAATCCCACCTATAATTTTTCTGCAAACAATAAACTTGAAAAAAAAAAAAATGAAAGGGGCATAAATATTTTGAGGTTTTCCTCACTGACCGAGATAAAAGTCCTAGCACTTTACTCTCCTGTTTCCTGTTTCCTGTCCTGGAAACCTGAATCACTTCATTGTCATTAGAGAGGAGAAAAGATGCAATCAGATGACTTTAACAACCAAACATTCTCTGTTACAAATTCCTCCACAATCCCTTCTCACCTTCCCATTATCTTCCTTCCCCTCGGTATCTCTGAAAAACGTATAGGAAATAAAAGACAAGTTTTTCTATTTCTCTGAGGAAAAAATCACCACCTAAATGTCCATCAATAGAAGTCAGTTAAATACATTCTAGTATAGCCATACAATGGAGTACTGTGCTATGTTTATAAATATTTTTTTCTTTATTGATTTTAAAGAGAGAGGAAAGGAGATAGAGATGGAAACATCAATGACAGAGAACATTTGATTGGCCATCTCCTACTGGGGATAAGGCCCACAACCTGTGCATGTGCCCTGACCAGGAATCAAACTGGCGACCTCTTGGTGCATGGGTTGACGCTCAACCAGTGAGCCACACCAGCTGGGCTGTGCTATGTTTAAACAGAATCAAAGATTGCCTTGGCCAGTTTGTCTCGGGGGTTAGAGTGTCGGCCCAGGGACCAAAGGGTCACGGATTTTATTCTGGTCAAGGGCTCATACCTGGGTTGCAAGTTTGATCCCCGGTCCCAGTTAGGGTCGTGCGGGAGGCAACCAATCGATGTGTCTCTCTCACATCGATATCTGTCTGTCTCTCTCTCTCTCTCTAAAAAAAAAGAGAGAGAGAAAATTAAAGATCTACATAGTCTTTTGAAATGTTTTTCAAATTCACCCAAATACATTAAGAAAAAAAAAAACTGGAATAGTTAACATGATCCCATTGCTATAATTATATATACATTTTAAAAGTCTGGAAAAAAATAGTTAACAGTGGCATGTTGACTGAAATTTACAGTTACAAGTTTGTTACTTACAGAGTAAGTCTAATAAAGTCAATTTGTGTGATTCTCATCAAAAAGGAATAAAGAATGTAGATTCCTAACTGTCTACACTGCATTCCTGTATGTAATCCTAACCAGAGAGAATGTTTATTTTGATGAGGAATGAATGAGAGTAGAATCTCTGTCAACATTAGACGCTTCTGAAGCGCCATCTCAAAATCCTCTAGGCCCCACAGCTTACTCTTTCCACTACCGCAATGACCAGTTCTCACAGGCTTGGACTGGGTTCCTGCCCAGGCAACCAGTGCTAGCAGCCAGGCAGTCCACGGTATAGCTCACTGTGCTTCTCACTTCTGCCTTGAGACTTGTCCTGAAACCCACTCTGCAGTTATGCATATGCAATCCAGAAATGGGAGGAATTAATGGCCCCTTTTGTACTCAGGTGGACAGTTCTAAGAGAATTTGGTAAGGCTCCTGGAAAGGCCCTAAGTAGGACAGAACACCTGTGGCCTGTAGCTGTATTCAATGTGCTATCACATCCTGGAATTTTCTTTCCCTCCTTCCCATTTCACTTCCCTTTGTCCTGAGTTCCTGCTCCCAGGGTCCCATTCCAAATAAACTTCCTTACACCTCAGCCTCTGTACCAGACTGAGATAAGATCAAATGAGTGTTGTTTTTCTGCCAGTCAGTTTCTGGCTTGTACATTTCACCCTCTTCCATTTCCATGATTCCAGCGCCAGATGTGTTAGGACATACTCATATCTTGACACAATGCTGAGTAAGCTGGCATGGTGGGCAGGAGCATTTCTCAGTGGCATTCCCACACCAGGGTGGCCAGCAATAACTATACACTAGAGTGACTGCAAACCCAGAGTAAGTGTACCCCCAGCTCAACTTCCCAGAATTGCCTGGGACCACTTCAACATCAGACACAAGAACAGTGAGAGGGTAATTTGAAGTGGCATGAGAGCGATTTTGACCAATTGTATAAAATATCTGGATTTTGCACATTTTACAAAAACATAACCATATAAACACATTTGTGAGGGTCCTTGCCAAGGCCCATGCATGTGAAGCCCTTAAGGTTAAACTTATTTAGCTTTATAGTAAATCTGCTTTTCACTATGTATTAATCAAGTAACTATAACATAAGCAGACATTAACACACAGACTGAAAACACTCAAATCTATATACTAGTACCATCCCCAGTCCAATCTTTTTTCCTAAACTTCAGATAGAAAAATAACCCAATTGCCTACTTGGTCCTCTTGTCCTACAAGCATCTCAAAATCAATACATTCAAAACTACATCTACAATCTTCTTTACCAAACCCGTCCCTCTACCTTTCTCCTCTTGCTGACGGCACCAGTATACAGCAAATGTGAAGGTGTGAGAGTCACCTTAGATTCCTTCCTCTCCTCTGGCTTCACCCTGCTATGACAAATCGGTTACCAAACACTGTTTAGTTTCAAATTGAAGACTACCTCCTAAATATCTATTGAATCTCTCCCATATTCTCCATGCCCATGACCAGCTCACTTTAGTTACAAGTCCTCATTATTTCTCTTCTGAACTGCAACAACCTCTATCTTTCTAACTTTAACAATCTCTTCGAAGTCATCTCACTGATGCCATAGTAATCTTTCTAAAAAGCAAATCTGAACACATTATTCCCCTACTTGAAATTCTTTAATGGCTTTCCATTACACTCAGTACAGTTTAAATGCTTTGGTATGGCCTACAATGTCCATTATGACACAATCCAAAGCTCCTTCTCAAGCTTCATCTCCCATCTCCCATCTTTGTTCATTCCGTGCCATACCACACTGTTTGCCATTCTCCAAGCTAGATATACTACTTCATGGTTCCCTCTACCAAGAACACCTTCCTCCCCTTGGCTCCTTTACTCTTACCCTTCCTTAAAGATGTAATTCATGCCCTGGCCAGTTTGGTTCAGCGGTTAGAGCGTTGGCCCACAGACTGGAGAGTCCCGGGTTTGGTTCCCGCTAGGGGCATGTACCTCGGTTGCGGTTTGTCCCCGGCCCCAGTTGGGGTCGTATGGGTGGCAACCACTTGATGTGCCTCTCTCACATCCATGTTTCTCTCTCTCTCTCTCTCTCTCTCTCTCTCTCTCTCTCTCTCTCTCTCTCTCTCTCTCTCTCTTCCTCCCACTCTGTCTGAAGATAAATGCAAAAATGTCCTCGGGTGAAGATTAAAAAAAAAAAAAGATGCAATTCATGTATCCTCGTGCCCCGGAAGTCTTCCTGACCTCCCCTATGTCGGTGTTCGGTTGTTGTGTCCTGTGTTCCCATAGAGCCTTCACTAGCGCCTTCACTAGCTCTGTCGGAGCATTTACTATTCTGTATTATAATGTGTTCCCTCCTTTGCTATACTGTAAGATTCTTGAAGGCAAGAATTCTCTTTCATACCTAAAGCCTCAGAGGCTATCACAGTGCCTGGCATATAACACTCTCAATAAATGTTGAATAAATAGTTCAAATTAATCATAAGAAACAGGAAGGGGAATGAAGATTAGGAAAAATAATATTATCTTTGCAAGATCTTGTCACAAGAGACTGCTTGCTTCCTGGGACAAAATGCAATAAATAAGGCCAATCAGTGACTGCCAGTTGTCTGTGATTTTAGCAACCATTTCCCAGAAGAGTGACCAGTTGATACCTAAGCTAAGGCCTTGTACATAAAAGACTCTCATTTCCTATTTAATTTAACTGTACTGATTTTATTATTTTTAACTCCTATTGGCACCAAATTCTAGAAAAATTACAACATAGTTTGTTCCCAGATGAAGCCAGCTTGAAAAACAAGTAGAAATCAAACCCTGTGCTCCTTCCTGTAGAGCTTGAGAATATCTTCAAAGAATTTTCATTGTCTTCTTAAATATACAACATTAATTCAGCCTGAAAACCGAGACTCAGATATTCAAATACGATGGCTTGTCAAGTAAAAAAATAAAAAAAGGAATGAAGGAATGTTCAAAAGAATGCAACATTCATTTGCTTATTATGTAAAGATCTTTAGAAATACACCATCCTTTTGAGGTACCCGCCCCTGGGTAAAAATGACAACATGTCTTAAGCTTTCTGGGAGAAGGTACTTCAACTGTTTAATAAGACCATCACCTTGGTTCCTGACATAACATTCAGAAGATCTAGGTCATCCTTGGTCACTGATCTCCCACCAAAAGTCACAATTTTTAGAGTTCAAATATGTGTGATGGGACCCTAGAGCATACTGTCAGTGTTTAAGGGCTTAAACTAAAATTAGACAGATCTCAGTTTGGATCTTTTGGTTCTGCTACTTACTAGCTGTGTAACTGAGGATAAGTCATTTACCCTCTCTTGGCCTCTCACTTTAATCATGTAAAACAGAGATAAATCCTAAGTTTACTATGAAAAAAAAAGAATGAAAAAATGTGGAATTTAACACTGTGCCTAGTAAGCAATCAATAAATGATAATTATTATATTACTGATGAACTTTGTCCTGGTTCTGGAAGTTAAAAGTCATCTCAAATGTACATGTATAATACCTTTTCATAGCTATAGAAACAGGATCTTGGGATCATTAGGATTATTCAGCTACAAGTAGCTTCTTTTAGAATATAGATTATAGGATTCTATCAAAGAGCATAATTTTTATCACCTGGGCATTCAATCCTATGTAGGCTTGTTCTGTTTTCAAGTTCTTCAAGTACAGCAACTCTCCAAATTGTTCAACCTCTTTCTCAAAATCAAAATTTTGCCACTAGGTGGATCAAATGGGTTATGGAGATTGTCCTCCCTCCCCTCTCACCTCCAGAAGTAGCTGCTCCCGCCTACTGGACGAGGCAGTGGGGAGGGCGGCCCATGAAGGAAGCTTGTACAGCCACTGCCTTTGTCATATTTCCTCTGTGAAGAAACAGAAGGCTTCAGTTCCTGGGATTGGTTAAGCTCTAGAATAGAGAACTAAGGACTACTTTGCATTTTCCTAGGACTCTCACCTCTCTTTGTGCACACTGTCAGTGCAGAAAAACTGTTACACATTTTTTGCATCTTTGTCAGGAAAATGGAATGATAATGAACACAGACAGGTAGCTTGCACAATGCACAGTAAGTTGAAGGAAGTTGGCACAGAGCAGAGAAAGACTCAAAGACTGGGGGAATGAGAAGAAGCAAAACCAATGAAAGAATAAATTATATGCAATAATCGTACAAACCCTGACGTTTACAAAGATATTGTGAAGATTACTGTAAGATCAGAATGTACTTGCAGTCACTATGGTCTCCTCTGGGCTGGTCATGGATTCATTCGACAAATATTTTTACTGAGCACTCACTATGCTACGCACTGTACTAAACACGAAGGATTACAACAAAAACATACAAATAAGGCTAGTCTTTACTGTTAAGGAACTGGGAGTCTAGTGGGGAAGACAAAGCAAGTAAGATTACAATACAATAGTGACCTCCATGTAACAACGTGCTCATTCACTACACTCCATTCTCCCTGTAAAACACAATGATTGAGGCCCCAGCACACTAAGTGCTTTAGTCTAGTAGGCTACTATCTAGTCCTCTGCCTACTCCCATAGATTAAGTAGAATGTTTACTAAAAACTGGTCATTTTTGTCCCCAAACCTATTTATGACATCTCTACTTGATGCTGCAATTATGTAACTTAAATATTATAGAAACTGATGAGAATAAAACAGAGTTGTTGTTTCTATGGAAACTATGATGCATTATCTGGAATCAGTAAAAGCAAGTGGCTTAAAAAAAAAACAAAAACTGATACTGAATTAGCAGCAGGCAAAAGAATTCCGAAGGAAAAAAATCTAGAAAGATTCTGCACTAATATTGCTTCAGAATGCTTTGTATTACTTATTCAATTTAAAAAGAAAACTCAATTCAGAGAAGATTTAGAAAATTTAGAGGAGATATATTATGGGTATGGTTCATACACCATTATAGGAAACATCAACCAGTGAACCTGCACTCAGAGAAAATGCCCTGGTCCTACATCAGAAGAATGCCAATACTATTTTCCAATGCCTGTTGAAATAAATTAAAAAACATAAATGACTGCTAAAACCATTAGGGAAAAGGTTGATGGAGAAAAGTATATTTATATGGTGCCAAAGTATCACTCCATGGATTACTTTCATAATATGTGGAAAGGGGAAGACATATCTTTACAATGGGGACAACTGGCAGTCACCACCTTAACCAAGAGATCAAATTTAGCATCATTAATGGTGGACAACCAGCAACCTGAGAGATGCACTCTAAAGTACCTTTCATCCTCTATAAAGTATTCTTGCCAAAAATGTTTAATCAAGAACTTGGATCTAACTTTCAGTGTACAGGAAATACAGGAGATGGAGAAATTTAAATGATATAATGAGAAAACAATCAGAAACCCCAAAGTAGGACACTCTACCAAAGGAATAGGCTCATTTCTTTAAAAAGTCAATGTCATTATTAATTTTGTTTGGTGTTACTATAACACCAATATGGTTACATAAGAAAATGCTTTTTTTTTTTCTTTAAAGAATTACAAGGTGGTGAAATAACATGATGTCTTGAATTTGTTTTAAAATAGTCTAGAAAATGCCAAAATGTTGATATTATTGATTGGTGATGAATATGCTGTGGTTCACTGCCTGTTTTCTCTACTCTTGTATATCTTTGAAACTCACAAAAAATAAAAAACATTCACTGTCATGAGAAAACTGAGGGGGGCGCCCAGCTGGTGTGGCTCAGTGGATTGAGCGTCATCCTATGGACTAAGAGGTCCGGGTTCGATTCCCTGTCGGGCACATGCCCAGGTTTTGGGCTCAGTCCCCAGTGGGGGGTGTGCAGGAGGCAGCTGATCTATATATCTCTCTCACATCGGTATTTCTCTCTCTCCTTTCTTCTCTAATAAAATCAATAAAAACATATTTTTTTAAAAAACTGAGGAGGTTATTCTATCTTAAAAGAGACAATCAAATGCAATGCACAAACCTTGACTGAATCTTAGTTAGAGAAACTATAAATAATATTTTGGAAAAATGACAAGAAAATCTGAATATGAACTGGGCAGTAAATGATTTGGGGGGAAATGCATATTTCTTCATGATCATGGATTAAGGATTATAAATTGGAGAAGTATGCTGAACATTTCAGGGTGAAGTGTCACGATGTCTGCAGCTTACTTTGAAATGGCTCAGAAAAACAAACAACTAAAAATGATCAAATCTAGGAGATAGGTATATGAATATTCATTATACTACACTTTTGAACACTTTCATAATAAAAAGTTTAAACAGTTTGTCAAATGATTGCAAATGTTTTTTTCAAAATAATATATTTAAGGACTGTATATGTAATTTAAAAATTTTTCCATACTTCATTTAATTTTGTTGTATAACAGACTAACTCAAGGTAAGAGGAAAGAGGATCCAAACACTGGGGTGTTGATAAATCTTTAACAACCGGCTCTCTGGAAAAAAACAGCCCTGGTTTGTAGTGTTTGCCAATTTCCACGGTATAAATATCCCTACCATGACTGATTCCAAGTAACACGATGTCACTGAACATGGAGCTGGGAAGAGGTAAGTACAACTGGTCCAGTAGGAGCCAGTTCCAGCACACCACTGGATCCAGATCATACAGAGGAACACTTCAGCTTAACAGAATAGGAGATGATTTGCAGAAAACAAAGTAAGAAGCAAGGTCATCATCAGCTGATGTGTGTGTGTGGGGGTGGGGGGTGGAGTTGAGCACAGAATCTTCCCCAAAGGATTGTTATGAAGATTAAATACATTATATGTAAAATATTCAGCACAATGTTTACTATACAATTACTTACTAACTTACTAAGCACACATCCTACTATTATTATTTCTTAACCTGACCCATAATCTAAAGTTCAACTCATCTTTTTAAGAAGTCATATTATGATGGCTGCCTCTAGGAGGGAAACTGAGTAGCTAGACAACTTGCAGACAGGGCTGGGAGGGAGATAATTTTACAGTGCTGAGCCTTTTAAATTATGAAAAATGTGAATATGAATCTGTTACTTATTCAAAATATAAATGAAATTAAAATTTATAAATCTTAGGTCATGAGCCTCTTGAAAGAGTTCCACTTTTTTCATACCTTAAGCCACTAGCCTGACATGTATGCAGTTATACATTCTACTCTATCATTCCTAATATAAAAAATCAACTGCAAGCCCATAAGAAGAGCTCCAGATCAGCATGCCCAGCTGACATGGTAAAAACTACAGTTGCACAAGTCTACTTATGCATGGAGAAATCAGAATCTTGGCTGAATCAGCACCCACAACAAAATTCACATAATGTCTTCAATCACTCAGAATGCCACATTACATTAAAAAATACATTCATTCAACAAATCTTTACTGAGTACCTTCTATGTATTTGGGCTTAGGAACACACGAGATGAATAGAACACTCTCTCCAAACTTAGAGTTCTAACTTGGCCTTGAAAGTCTCCTTTATTAGGAATTTATCTAATCTTAGGCAACTCTCTGTAGGCCAAAAATTACTACTAAAATATATATATGTATAAAATACATATGTATATATACACATACACACAAAACATTAGAAGAAATTCTTACTTAAAAGAACCAGTATTTTCTCATAAATTTCCTGGAAAACATATGTTAAATGAATCCTGGTTTGAAACCATAAATTAGAAGTATATTCTTCTGGGGGAAAAACTCCATAGAAAATGGATATGATTGCCCAGCCGGTGTGGCTCAGTAGTTGAGCATCGACCCATGCACCAAGAGGTCGCCAGTTTGATTCCCGGTCAGGGCACATGCCCAGGTTGTGGGCCAAATCCCTGCTGGGGGGCATGCAGGAGGCGGCCAATCAATGTTCTCTATCATCAATGTTTCCATCTCTCTCCCTCTCCCTTCCTCTCTCTCTAAAATAAATAAAGAAAAAAAAATTAAGAAAAAGGATACAATTAACATGACTCTTAGCTGGACTCCATGCCTCCACTGGCAGGATCAAGTAAAGCAGAAGTCAAGAGGGAATTGTTAAGAGTTGGAGTAAGACAGTCTCCCTACAGTCCTCCTCCATCTTTGAGGTCAAGTGGAAGTCCCAGAACTCTGTGTGTTTCTGGCAAGACCAATCTCATTTCTTCCCCTTGATACCCACAGCCTCTCCATCACTGTCTGCCTTGGAACCACCTGGACTAATTTCATCATGCCCTTTATGGCAGTCACCACAAGAAACCCAGAACTCCAAAACCATCCCATATTTTCTGCCAGCCTCCAGTGGCTTCCTCACACACATGCATTCAACAGTACTCCCTCGGCTACAGACTCAGAAGAACCCTCTGTAGATCTCTGGAGCGCTCTTTCCCAATATTCTCTGAATTCCAGGCTCTGTTTGGTTGCCCCTCCTTGTAATACAGCTTCCAGTTAGTAGTAAGCTGGGGCAATCATAGGGTTATCTCTTAAGGATCATTTTCCTGCATTGTCCATTGTCCAATGTCTGAAAACTGTTGTTTCAATATACAGTAGGTCCCCAAATAACATCATTTGGTTCAACATCATTTTGTTATATGTTGATGAGATGTCACAAGGAACTTAACTCTTGTTTATATCAATTAGCCTATGGTAAAACTGGTTTCATCATAGGTTACTTCCCTTTAAGTTACAGAACCTATTAACAACATTAAGTGAGGATTTACTGTAGTTTGTACAGCTTTCTACTTGTTTAAGGAAGAAGGGTAAATCTGTTCCGTGTTACTCCATCAGGGGCACAAATGGAAGTCTCCTAATGTTATTTTCCATACTAATTTAGTCACTTTCTTCCGTGGCCACTCCCTTGACCTTGTCATTCACAATAACTGCAACCCTCCCATTACCTCAATTCCCAACATCTCTCAACCACCACCTCCTATCTTATAGATCACTCCTGCTAGTACCCCAATTTCAACAATCTTTTGCCTCACTTTCAATCCATTGTTCCTACCACCCTCACATCTTCTTTCCCCTTCCAATCTGGCTCTAATTCATTCCATTTTCAATTATTTAAATTAGATTCTCAACTCCCTGGCCCCTCTTACCTCATCTTATTTGACTGCTTAAACCACAACCTGGGTTAAATCCAACTCACTAAGAAATAGTACATATGTTATATTTTTATCTTGTTTATTGTCTTCTAGCCCACTAGAAAGCAAGCCCATGAAGGCAGGACTTCTCAGCTACTTTGTTTACTGTTGTATTCTCAAAGCTTAAAACACATGGAAGAGACTCATTAAATATTTGTTGATTGGTTTAAATAATAAAATCCAATGCTCAAAAATAAGTATTCAAATGAAAACACTAAAAATGAAATGTTCATCTAAAACATCAAACTGTTTCTTGGTATAGAAATAGTCATCATTAAAAAAGAGAAAGGGAACGTGTATATATGTTCATTCCTATTTCTTTTTAACCTCATCTTTACTTATTAAAAAGGTAAATGTTATAGATGATTCTGACAAGGTGGCAAACCAGAGTGGGCTCCCAGCACAATCTTGGAGATTCCAGAGACAGGTTAAGGAAACTGTCACACTAACATGATGGCTGTGATAAAAACCTCAGGCAACAGAAGGCAGCCAGGTTCAGCTGGGAGGGCAATGCTGGCCCACAGCAGGTGCCATGGAGGAGACCAGGTAGGGAAGAGGTTTCTTAGGTGTGCCTTTTTCTTTCTCCATATTTGCTCATGTTTTCTATGCCCCAACTGCTCTCAGCACTCTCCTGCGCAGCTGGCATTAACAGCAGTATTACAGTGGTATGTTCAAGTGGGCTGGGCTGGGCTGGGGAGCAGTTCAATATAGGTGCAAACCACTGAAAAGCACTAAGCACACCTTCCTCTCCCTACCAGCCTTCACAGCCAAAGTAAGGGGATGACAGTTGTCAGAGAAAACTCTTAGAGGCACAAGCTAGTGTCTATGTTTTGCTCAGTTGTCCAGGGAGCCATCAGCAGATGACATGGCTAATGATCCGGAGAAAATGAACTTAGAGAAAGAGATAAATTTATCTTAAGGGCACAGCTGCTATAGGAGAAAAAAAAAAAATCAAACCATCTATATTGGCCAAATCAAGTTAATTGATCAGTATGAAAATAATAAAGTAGTAAATATATTCAAAGAGATAAGGGAGCATAACTGGAAACATGAAGCAAGAACAAGAAGCTTTAAAATAAGAACCAACTAGAGTTCACAATATGAAAATTGTAAGAGCTGACATAACCCAATAGCTGGACTGAGTAGCCAAAGATCAGGTTGAGAACTCTTCTAGAAGACATTAGGAAGGGATTAAAAAGATGGAAAATGTGAAAAAATCTTAAGAGATAGAGAATTGGAGTGGAAGTGTCAATATAACTGTGCAATAGGAGACCCAGAGGAAAGAGCAAGGGTGGGGGGGATAGGAGAAAATATCTGAAGAAATAATAACTGAGATTCCCCAAATGTAAGACCTCAGATTGAAAGGACTCATAAAAAGGGAATAGAAAAGGGGGTGGATGACAACAGGTCACAGTACATAAAACAAAAGAATAACAACAACAAATTCCAGAAGTTTATAGAAAAAGTAAATCATTTATAAAGGAAAAACAAGAATCAGATTGACTCCAGAATTAAGCAACACTGGTTCTAAGACATTAATGAAGTGATATTTTCAAAAGTACAAAGGAAAAAACTTCAAACTTAAAATATATTCCTAGCCCTGGCCGGTTTGGCTCAGCGGTTAGAGCGTCGGCCTGCGGTCCAGAGAGACCAGGGTTCGGTTCCCGCTAAGGGCATGTACTTCGGTTGCAGTTTGTCCCCGGCCCTGGTTGGTCGTGCGGGTGGCAGCCACTCGATGTGTCCCTTTCACGTCGATGTTTCTCTCTTTCTCTCTTCCTCTCTCTCCCTCCCACTCTATCTGAACAAAAAATGAAAAAATGTCCTCGGGTGAGGATAAAAAAATAAATAAAAATAAATAAATAAAATAAAATATATTCCTAATTAAATTATCATTTAGATAAGAGAGTAAAATAAATATATTTCAGGCATACAAGGCCTCAAAAGTCTTAATTCACAAAGGTCTTCTTAGTACTATCCCAGCAAGAAGAAATACATATTCTGGAATACACTATAAAAATGGAAAATGAGGGTAAATAAATAACTTATTGTCTAAAAAAGGTACAAAACAAACAAAAAATTCCACAGCATTGCCCTGGCCGGTTTGGCTCAGCGGTTGGAGCGTTGGCCTGCGGAACAGAGAGTCCCGGGTTCGGTTCCCGCCAGGGGCACGTACAAAAAACATAAATAAATATATATAAAAAAAATTCCACAGCAATTCCAGAACAAAAAATTTAAAAAAAAATAATCAAAGCACTTTTTTTGGGGGGGGGTGGGGGGGACAGGTAGGAAAGAAGGTGAAAACATCTAATATAGTCATCTTTTTTGAAGTGTGGTAGGAGTATACATATATTTAAAGGTTTGAAAAACTCTATAGGAAAAACAAACATAATTACATATAAGTTAAGGGTTAAGAACTATCAAAAGAATAAAAATAGAATGCATAAATTTCAAACTAGGGGAATATTTGATCTATCCAACAGGCTGTAGGAAAAGAGGAAAGCAAAAAATAAACAGAAACCCTGATATAAAATAGCTTAAAAAGTCAAAATATAGAAATATTTTATGATTAATATAAATGAGCTCACTAACATATTTAGAATGACTTTTTCAAAAAGATACAGATAATATAGGCTCATTTTAGAGAAAAACTGAAATTTGGAACACTAGAGTCTAATGAGGAAATTAAAAATCACCCGTAATTCCACCTTTTGGACATTTCTGTCTGCTAAAGTATATTACATATATTTTCAACAAAAATATCCCCTTTGTGCACTTAACTTTTGAAAAATCTTCTCATTTCAATTAATATAGAATCTTATCATGGTTTTTAGTGGCTAAATAGTAGTCCATCTATGCATATCTAACAATCGTGACTATACAACAATGCATTTAATTCCTCTGGGATAGACATTTCCGCTGTCTCCAACATTTCATTCTTTCACATAACATTTGATACTTGCTCATGGTAAAACTACCCTTCCTGAGTGCCAGCTCCACCTCCATAGGATTCAGAGAAGGGCCACAGAGTTCTATGTGGTAAGGCTACCTTCCCACCTCTATCACTGGGTTCTCCTTCTATACTGGGTAAATCTCATCACCACATTAAAAGCCTAAAATATTTCCCATCTTTATAACCAAAAAACTTCTCCAGATTCCCTCTCTCCTTCCTGCTATCAATCCATTGCTCTACTTCTCTTTATAGCAAAACCCTTGAAAGAACTGTCTCTAGTCACTGTGTCCATTTCCCCATCTTTCATTTTCTCCTCAACATGCTCCCAATTAGTCTTGTCCAATGAAACTCTCATGAAGGTCTCCAAAGACCTCTCATTTGGCTACAGCCAATGATTAATTCTTAGCCATCATCTTACTCAGCTTTTGATTATTCCTTTCTTGAAACAATCTCTTTGCTTCCACCACACTTCCTGGTTTTTCTCCTTAATGTCCCTTCCATCTCAACCTCTCTTGCTGGCTCCACTCATCCCCTGGCATCTAAAAGTCAAAGTACTGCCCTGGCCGGTTTGGCTCAGCAGTTAGAGCGTCGGCCTGCGGACCGGAGAGTCCCAGGTTCGGTTCCCATTAAGGGCACGTACCTCGGTTGTAGTTTGTCCCCGGCCCCATGGGGTTGTGTGGGTGGTAGCCAGTCGATGTGTCTCTCTCACATCTATGTTTCTCTCTCTCTTCCTCCTTCTTTCCTTCCTGCTCTATCTGAAGATAAATGCAAAAAAAAAAAATGTCCTTGGGTGAGGATAAAAACAAAAAATAAAAGTCAAAGTACTCTTCTTGATCTTCATTGTTGGATCTCTATACACCTACTCATTTGAGTCAAGATCTCATTCAGTCTCAAAGTTTTAGATATCATCTATATGCTGATGACCCTATTTATATCCCCAATCAGATCACATCTCTGAATTCTAGAATTATATATCCAGTTGTCTACTTAACACCACCCCACACCAAGGCTGTCTAATATATATATCAAACTATTTCTTTCTCTAAATCTCCTTTGGTGGGGGAAGGGATGTATCAACATTCACCCAGTTGTTTCCGCCCAAACTGTAGGTGTCATCCTTAACTTTTCTTTCTCTCACTTCTAATCCTCTGAAATATATCCAGAATTTGATGGTGTCTCACCGCCCCCCATCTCTACTCACCCATCCCAGTCCAAGACACCATTATCTCTCAACTGAATTGCAACAACAACTTACTAATTGGTCTCTGTCTTATGCTTGTTCTCCACTATAAATCCTTTGCAGAACAGCCAAAGTAATCTTTTAAATACACTACTAAAATTCTGTCATTCCCCTGTTCAAAACCCTTCAAAAATTCCCCAACACACCTACAGTAAAAACAAACCCCTTGCCCAATCGGTGTGGTTCAGTGGTTGAGCGTCGACCCATGAACCAAGAGGTCGTCAGTTCAATTCCCAGTCAGGGCACATGCCCAGGTTGTGGGCCCAATCCCGAGTGGGGGGCATGCAGGAGGTGGCCAGTTGATGTTCTCTCTCATCGATGTTTCTATCTCTCTCTCCCTCTTCCTTCCTCTCTTTCTAAAATTCAATAAAGAAAAAAAAAAAAACCCTTACCATGATCTGCAAGGTCTTCTGATCCTTGCCAATCTTTGTGACTTCATTGCCCAACCTTCTTGGCCCGGCTTACTCTTCTCTACACAATTCTTGCTGTTCCTTTAAACATGCTCCTGTCTAAGGGTCTTTGCTCTCCCTGTTTCCACTTGTGAACCACTCTTCCCTAGATATTCATGTTTCTTACACCCTCCACCCCTTTCATTCAGGTCTCTGCTCAAATGTCACATCCTCATTAGGCCTTCCCTGACCGTCCTATCTAAAATAAGCACCCCCTCCTGGCCCTGGCTAGTGTTGTTCAGTAGTTAAGAGTGTTGGCCCTCACACCAAAGGGTCTCAGGTTTGATTCCTGGTCAAGGATACATACCTGTGTTGCAGGTTCAATCCCTGGCCCCAGTCTGGGTACATGGGGGAGGCAAACAATCGATGTGCCTCACATCAATGTTTCTGTCTTTCTCTCCCCACCCCAATCCCTCCCTCCCTTCTACTCTCTCTAAAAATGAATGGAAAAAATATCCTTGGGTGAGGATTAACAAAAAATAAAATAAAATAGCCTCCTCCTGTCCCAGTCAACATGCCTTCTTTCCGTGCTATATGTAGCACTTATCAGTACCTTATATTAATACTATACTTCATGTTTATTTATTTATTCAGCTCCCTACTTCGATGCAGAATTCATGAAGGTAGGGACATTACCTTAGTAACACTGTTTCTTCCATACCTAAACATTGTCTGGAACACTGTAGGCAGCTAATAAATCTTTAAGTAATACTGACTGAACATCCTCAGTCATACATCTTTCTGCCATTTG
Organism: Tadarida brasiliensis; assembly: GCA_030848825.1. Taxonomy (NCBI): domain Eukaryota; kingdom Metazoa; phylum Chordata; class Mammalia; order Chiroptera; family Molossidae; genus Tadarida; species Tadarida brasiliensis. The sequence goes on from CM061271.1 coordinate 21,145,010, forward strand.
TCTATTAAAGGATAATAATCCATCTTTTCCTACCCCCCCAAATCAAGAGACTCATCAGACAAGAGTAATATAAAACATTATTACAAAACAGTACAAACAGTATAAAACAAAACGAATATCTATATACCTATCATCCAGTTTAAGGAATAAAACATTATAAATATAATTGCCCCATAAATACCCACTCCATTGAGGTAACTTAATATCAAGTTTAATAAAAACCTAGCCCTGGCCGGTTTGGCTCAGCGGTTAGAGCGTCAGCCTGCGGTCCAGAGAGATCCGGGTTCGGTTCCCGCTAAGGGCATGTACCTCGGTTGCAGTTTGTCCCCGGCCCTGGTTGGGTCGTGCGGGTGGCAGCCACTCGATGTGTCCCTTTCACGTCGATGTTTCTCTCTCTCTCTCTCTTCCTCTCTCTCCCTCCCACTCTATCTGAACAAAAAATGAAAAAATGTCCTCAGGTGAGGATAAAAGAATAAATAAATAAATAAATAAATAAATAAATAAATAAATAAATACCTAAAGGAGATGCAGGTAAGAAAGATCTCTTATCTTTTGAGACTACATGGAAGGACCTAGAGAGTATCATGCTAAGCGAAATAAGCCAATCAGAGAAAGACAAATATCACATGATCTCATTTATTTGTGGAATATAATGAACAAAACAAACTGATTAACAGAATGGACCCAGATACATGGATGTGGGGTACAGATGACCAACCTAAGAGGGGGGTGGGGGGAGGGAAGAGATAGACCACAGAACTTATATGCATGTATACATAATCAATGGACATAGACAACTATGCTGGGGGGCGGGGGGCGTGGGATCAGGAGGAGGGTGTCAATGGGGGAAAAAGGAGAACCATCTGTAACAAAAATAAATTAATAAAAATAAATAAATAAATAAAACGCCAAAAAAAAAAACAAAAAAACTAAAGGAGAGAAGAGTGTTTGATTCATCTGTTTTTGTTTTTTAATAAAAACAAATGTATTTGACAAAGTACTAAAAAAAAAATCCCATGTTACAGTGAGATAGGGTTTTAGATGGAGAAAAGAGAAGGAAGAAGCAGAGACGTGGTGTGGTGTTCACAATGACACCAACACGAAGAGACCGCAGACAAGAGGAAGGTGACATACGGAACTGGGGGCTTGATCGTCTGCCTTCCCTACTGAACCTATAATGACAGAATGATCACATATGAAGCCTGGCTGAGGGATCAGGATCTAATTAAATATACATTCAATTACATCCCAGAAAGTTTGGATCACGCTAATGGAATCACACTGCTGGCATGGCAGCACATATCCAAGTTGGTAAGTAAATGTACGTAACAGAGGGGAAACAAGCTGGTGGCTCAAAACATAACAAATAGATGGAAAATCTTTCAGTTAGAATACTGTTTTATGGATTTAACACCATGACCCATTAAAAATGGATCTTTTGAGCTTTGTCATTAAAGAGCAGTATCTGTAACCCCACAGAAAACTCTAATATGTAATTGAATCTTTAATATATCTAATAGAATCAAATACTATTCTGCTACCAAAGCCACTGGCTCCATGGAGAACAGCTGATTCTAGTGTAGTCCAGGAAGAGAATCAAGATGGGGCTAGAATATCTTGTTTTTGCTAGAAAGACTAGAAAGGAGTAGTTTAAAGGGTCAAATAGCATTCTGGCAATTCTATAAAAATTAATGAGTCTTAAAAGTACTGAAAGGATGAAATAGTAGGAGCTGTAGGGTACTGTGGTAAAGAAGGCAAGTAGAGGTTAAAAGCCAGCCAAGATTATGAACCTTGAGGCTAGACCTGGGGCTTTTTTTTGTTTTTTAAATCCTCACCTGAGGATATTTTTCATTGATTTTCAGATAGGGAGGGAGAGAGGGAAAGAGAGAGAGAGAAACATCTATGTGAGAGAGACATCGATGTGAGAGAGACACATTGACTGGTTGCCTCCCGCACGACCCCAACCAGGGCCAGGGATTGAACCGCAATTGAGGTACATGCCCTTGACTAGAATCGAGCCTGTGACTCTTTGGTCCTCGGGACAACACTTTAACCACTGAGCCAAACCGGCCAGGGCCTAGGGCTTTTTTTTTTTCTATTTCTTTATTGATTTTAGAGAGAGAGAAAGGGAGAGGGAGAGAGAGCTAGAAACATCAATGAGAGAGAACATCAACTCCTAGGGCTTTTTTGTAATTCATCTCCCTAGAGGGGCAGCTTTCTCTTAATTCACACAAAAGTGCTGCTTGTGCTAGACATGGTCCTGAGTATAGAATTATGGTATTCCTGAATTTACAATAATATTTCTTTAAAATGTTATATATCAACCCAAATTAATTCATATGATTACTGGACAAAGTTCAATCAATGCAAATCAGACAGGAAAGGTGCAATTTGCTTAGGGTCTGCAGAATCCTGTCACCTCTAAAGTAGGTAAAAGACTAAGGTCAAAAATTGGGTAAGTACACCATACAAAGTGAGGCATAGGCGTGAACAGTCCCATTACTAAACAGGGGATTAGGCCAATACAACAAGCCTGGGCAGTTACTAACCCAGTGCTATTTCTCCAACCCACAACCGTATAATAGGTTTGAAATGGTAATTCTGTCCATCTTCATTGGAAAAATAAATTTCTAAGCCCTAAATGAAGAAACAGTAGTGATATTTTATGTCACGTTTATAGTAATTTTAATAACCACTATGCTCATTAGTGTATGATTTAAAAAACTGTTTAAAATTCTTAAGAGACCATCCAACTTAAGACTTATCTTAAAGATTTATTTATTAGAAGTTTGAAGTACTTGAAGAAATCAGAGATATTAAATCTATAAGTATAGTTTGAAATGTTTAAGAAACTCTAATCAAGTTTATAAATAGTACTAATATGGGAATTCCATCTATCATTTTTTTTTTTATCTTCACCCGAGGACATTTTTCCATTTTTTGTTCAGATACAGTGGGAGGGAGAGAGAGGAAGAGAGAGAGAGAGAGAGAAACGTCGACGTGAAAGGGACACATCGAGTGGCTGTCTCCCACACGACCAACCAGGGCCGGGGACAAACTGCAACTGAGGTACGCGTCCCTAGCGGGAACCAAACCCAGGTCTCTCTGGACCGCAGGCCAACGCTCTAACCGCTGAGCAAAACCGGCCAGGGCCCATCTATCATATTTAAAAGCATTTGAGCATCAATAAAAGAATAAGCAAATAAGTAAATTTTAGTGGATTTATTATATTTTAGGTTTTAAGGAAAAATAAGCTTTAAAAGTCATAATTTTAATAAGTTAAACTCTGGCCAAAGCAAAAATAACTCAGGGTCTATCTGGCGTAGCAGAACCAGAGAGCCTACATTCCAATTCCAGACTTGCCATCTACGTTAGGCAAGTTCCTTGAATTTTTGTGCCTTAGGGTCTTCATCTATAAAATGAAATCATAACAGTACCTGCATCAAAGCCCTTGTGAGGATTGAGCTCATATATATAAAGCATTTAAACAGTTATAGAGCAAGCAAATTGTAAGCGCTCTATAAATGTTAGCTACAATTATCATCAGCAACTGATATCACCTGACAAGACTATGAATGATGTCTTACCCATCTCTATATTCCCTGAATTAGCACACTGCCTGGCACCCAACAGATGCTCAGTAAATATTGCCTCAATTTAACTGACTAGTCTAAAATTCTAGCTATGACATCGTGGGTTGCAAGCTGCAACACATAAAGGAAACCAACATGAAAATGGCAGGAGCAAAGATAAAAGGACCAATAAAAACAAGACCCCCAAATTTTACACAGGCAAAAATATTATTTCTTGGAATGGTTTTTACTTCCTCTATGAGTTTCTCAAGGTCCAAACTGCACTAAGGCAATTTCGATCAGGATCGGATAGTAACATTTGATCAAAATCTAGACCCTAGATCTAGAATTACAGAGATTCGATACAGAATTTTAATTTCCCCTCAATAAATGTAATCTAACATAGTTTACTGTAGAATTAATTACTTTAACTTTTCCAATCACCAAAACTTGCTTCTGAATTAAGGTATAATACAGTCTTAACCCATTCAATACAAGGGTGCCCTTTTATTTTCCATTGCTCTTGGATTTTCCAGCAGTGTGGTCTCATTTGGGTTAATTACCAGTACTCTAGATGGAAAATTTTCCTGGTAGGTTGTTCCATTCAGAGCCATTTAGAAAGCGCTGCTTGCGTCAGACTCTGTTTTCTGCTTGGACAAAGGGGGCTGTTACTGTAAACCTAAATTTTTTTGGCATCCCACCGTCACACTTCACTGAGTGTGCCCCGCTCTTGCCTTCTATTAATGACCTTTCAAAGCAAAATGCTTTATCTAACTCACCAAGTTAGGAGACTTACCTTCCCTTAGAGTACAGCTTAAGTCCACGCAGCCTATAATTCCATCAATAGACATCACATGACTGCAGTAATACTAACAATTTACAATTATTGCAGGCCTGTGTATGCCAGGCACTGTATTTGTATATCTCAATTATCCAAGAACAGACTATTATTAATCAGTTGTAAATCACAAAACGCTAGTAGCTTCCTCAAAAGTTTTCTCTTATACTATATACGGCCCTATGAATTACTATCCTTATTTTATAAATAAAGAAACTGAAGATCACCCTGGCCAGTGTGGCTCAGTTGGTTGGACATCATCCCGTGCACTGAAAGGTTGCTGGTTCCATTCCTGGTCAGGGCACATGTCTCAGTTGGGGACTTGATCCCTAGTAGGGGACACGTATGAGGCAGCCAATCAATGTTATGCTCTCATATCAATGTTTCTCTCTCCCTCTCCCTTCCTCTCTCTTAAAAAAAAATCACTAATTTTTTTGTTGTTGTTGTTAATCTTCACCCAAGGACCCAAGGATATTTTTTCCATTTATTTTTCAGATAGAGTGGGAGGGAGGGAAGGAGGAAGAGAAAGAGAGAAACATCGGTCTGCTGCATCCCACAGGACCCCGACAAGGGCCAGGATCAAACCTGCAACCCCGGTATGTGCCCTTGACTGGGAATTAAAACCGCGACCCTTTGGTCCACAGGCTGATGCTCTAACCACTGATCCAAACTAGCCAGGACTCAATAAAAAATATTTTAAGCCTGGCTGGGCCCTGGCCGGTTTGGCTCAGCGGTTGGAGCATCAGCCTGCGGTACAGAGAGACCCAGGTTCGGTTCCCGCTAAGGGCATGTACCTCGGTTGCAGTTTGTCCCCGGCCCTGGTTGGTGGTGCGGGTGGCAGCCACTCGATGTGTCCCTTTCACGTCGATGTTTCTCTCTCTCTCTCTCTCTCTCTCTCTCTCTCTCTCTCTCTCTCTTCCTCTCTCTCCCTCCCACTCTATCTGAACAAAAAATGAAAAAATGTCCTCAGGTGAGGATAAAAAATAAAATAAAGTAAATAAAATAAAATAAAAAATATTTTAAGCCTGGCTGGTGTGGCTCAGTGGTTGGGCATCAACCCATGCACCAAGAGGTCACCGGTTCGATTCCCAGTCAGGGCACATGCCCAGGTTGTAGGCTTGATCCCCAGTGGGGATCATGCAGGAGGCAGCCAATAGATGTTCTCTCTCATTGATGTTTCTATCTCTCACTCCCCCTCTCTCTAAAAATCAATAAAGAAAAACTTTAAAAAAAATAAAAGCTCTTTGTAAATTAATTATTTTGTGCTATAATTTGTTTTGCATTTATCCTAATCTGTGGTTGCCTTTTAACATAGTTAATGGGTTATTAATCTTTTTCTTCATAAATTCTGGATTTTGTGTAATCTTCAAATGACCTTTCCAATGGAGAGTATAAAAATAATGTATTCTACAGTTGATCCACCTTGAATTTTCTCTGACACAAGTGGTCGCCTGCTTCTTTTGAATGTCCCATATACCCATAAATTCTAAAATCCTAACACATGTTCATCAAAAAGTCAGTGCGCCACATTCATATTTTTCATGATTTTATAAAATTTAGTTTTCATATTCTACCCTCATTCATTGTCATTTGTTTTTCCAGATGGGACTACTTATATTTTAGCCCATGTCATCCTCAACTATTTTAGTTACCCTTTCCAAATCAATCATGTTCTTCTTGTATTACTGCATCCAAAACTCGGACCAACACTTCAGAAGTAACAATACATGACCAGGATGGTGCCTCTATAAGATTTCCGATTTCTTCTTAACAATGCCCAGTATTTTACTCACCAAACTACACTGAACCATTCTTTTTAGAATATGGTTTTAAAGTAAATCTTAACTTTTATTCCTCTGACAAAAAGTATATGCTTTATACTTTTGTCAAGAGCTGGATCTCTCATGTAGGCAGATAAATTCTTTTTATTTATTTATTTTTTTTGGTACATGCCCCTAGCGGGAACCGAACTCTGGACTCTCTGGTCCAAAGGCCGAGGCTCCAACCGCTGAGCCAAACCGGCCAGGGCGGCATATAAATTCTTAAACGTTATCAATGATACCTAGGAAATTATAACACATGAAATCTCTAATATATTGCTGGTGGAAGTGTTTAACTACTTTAACTTCATTGGAGGGCAATTTGGCCAAATCTACCAGACTTGCAAACCCAGATGTCCCTTGATTCAGCAAAGACTACTTGCATAAGTTTACCTCTAGGATAAATTCCTACAAGTGTAAAATAATGTATGAAAAAGGAAAGTCTTTGTTTTGTGTTAATAGCAGTAAAAAGTTTGGAAACTCTTAAATACCCATTAATAAGAGACTGGTTAAATCAATTATGCTATGTCCTTACAATAAACACAATGCAGCCATAAAAAAGAAAAGAAAAGAATGAGAATGTTCTTTTATGTACCACTATGAAACTATCTCTAAGATATATTGAGAAAAGCAAAACACAAAAATATGCATACAACATGTATATTAAACTATCATGTAAAAAGGGGAAAATAAATACACATTTTATTTGTTTATTTCTGGACAGAGATATAAGACTTAATAACACTGGTTACAAACAGAACAAAAAGCTTGGTTGCCTCCAGGGAGAGAGCACTGGTAGCAGGGGGAAATTTTCACTATAGATATTTGTGTACTTTAATAATTTTATATGCTACAAATGCATAACTTGTGCGCAAATGAAAAAATAGCAAAACACTGACCACTGCTTTTTGAATGTTCTTTTAAAACTTATTTTTATCTGACAATCACACTTTGTAGGCTTTTCATTTCATTCTCACACTATTTTTCATAACATATCCTTTGCTTAAAATAGCTTATTTTACTTTGCCAGTGGTCATGGCATGATTTTGTTTAAGCAAAGATAAGATACTTATTGACACACACCTTTCCTAAGTATGTGCAACCATTAACTAGATGTCTCCCATATGCCAAGCACTGTGCTGGATGTTAGACATAAAAAGATATACAGTCTCTGCTTAAAGCTATGTCACTATTATTACTTTTTTTCCCCAAAATAAGTTTTCCCTGATTACAAAGAAAGATATATAGGCTCACTGCTTTATTTTATTTTATTTTATTTTATTTTATTTTATTTTATTTTATTTTATTTTATTTTATTTTTTATCCTCACCCAAGGACATTCTTCCATTTTTTGTTCAGACAGAGTGGGAGGGAGAGAGAGGAAGAGAGAGAGAGAGAGAGAAACATGACATGAAAGGAACACATCGAGTGGCTGCCTCCCGCACGACCAACCAGGGCGGGGGACAAATTGCAACCGACGTACGTGCCCTTAGCGGGAACTGAACCGGGGTCTCTCTGGACCACAGGCCAACACTCTAACCGCTGAGCCAAACCAGCCAGGGCCTCACTGCTTTTATTTATTTATTTATTTGTTTGTTTATTTATTTATTATTTCTTTCTTTCTTTCTTTCTTTATTTATTTATTTTTATCCTCACCTGAGGGCTTTTTTTTTTTTTTTTCATTTTTTGTTCAGATAGAGTGGGAGGGGGAGAGAGGAAGAGAGAGAGAGAGAGAAACATAGACATGAAAGGGACACATCGAGTGGCTGCCACCCACACGACCAACCAGGGCCGGGGACAAACTGCAACCGAGGTACATGCCCTTAGCGGGAACTGAACCCGGGTCTCTCTGGACCGCAGGCCGACGCTCTAACCGCTGAACCAAACCAGCCAGGGCAGGGCCTCACTGCTTTAAAAAAAAAAACAGACTAATGGAAAATATAAAAAAATAAAAGTCATGTTTAATCCCACCATTAAGAGACAATGACTATTAATATTTCATGTTTATCTTTCCAAAGGTGTTTTTTTAATTTCACATATATGTTAAAAAACAAAAAGGAGGTCATATTATATGCACTATTTGGCAAGTATATTTTATACTTGAAGAAAGTATATGAACACTATATTATTAAATACAGTATTAAAATGTTTTAAATCAAATATGTACATAATTAAACATCCCCCTACTTGAGCTCTTCTAAAATATTCCAACTTTTAGCAGTATTCTTTTGTAATCATTTCCATTTAAGAATCCTATGTTTTTTTGGAAATATTGTAAGATTTTAGTAAGATAATCTTTATTAGTGATGTTCATGAGCTCCTTGAATTTTATGTTTCTACGAAATGTAAGTCTTAAATCTACTCCATTTGCATGCAATAACTACAAATCAAGACTGATACAGGTGTGCTGTGTTAACAACATAAATACCTTAAGCTGAATGGCCATAAAAAAAGTGTAAGCTTCCAAAATGGTGAACAGCTGTATTTCCCATTTCTTGATTTATCCCTTTTAGACACTGTGTATGGACTTCAACTCACTATGGATCATTTTCATCACCTCCCATCTCCAGTCCTCCCTTCTCCCAATATACTTTTTATCAATAATTGCACATTCTTTATTGGTTACCTTCATAACTTTAAGTAGTGTAATTATACCTTTATTTTCTCTTCTATTACTTATAGACAATATCCTTTGACTTACCACTTTTTTTTTTTTAATCCTCACCCAAGGATATTTTTCCATTTATCTCAGATAGAGTGGGAGGGAGGAAGAGAGAGAGGGGGAGGGAGGGAGAGAGGAGGAGAGGGAGAGAGAGAGAGAGAGAGAGAGAGAGAGAAACTTCGATGTAAGAGGGACACATCGACTGGTTGCCTCCTGCACGACCCCACCAGGGCAAGGGATGAGCCACAGCTGAGGTACGTGCCCTTGACCAGAATCAAACCCACGACTCTTTGGTCCGCAGGCTGACGCTCTAACCGCTGAGCCAAACCGGGGGCGACTTATCACTTTTAAGATAACTATACTGGCACTCCTTTTCTATTTAGCTCTCTTCCTCTCCTTTTCCCCCAACTTCTATCATCTAAATCTACTCTGTACAATAGAGTTAACAACAGCATGTCTAATGGTTGCACCATTTTTTATTGTATGGCTACATCATAATTTACCTGATTAAATCTCTACTGAATAGATATACATTGTTCCCAATTTTTCACTCTTAGAAACAATGCTGCAATAAACATTCTTACATACACCTTATAAACTTCTCCAGTTTTTTCTCAGAAGTGGAACTTTCTGGGTGAAAGGTACCTTGGCATAGCCAAACTATCTTGCACAAAAGATTTACCAGTATGACAGTATGTGGGTTACTTTTAAAGACCAGCTTTAAAAATTGATCAGAAAAATACTCATCCCTGAACTTTCACGTTTTCTTTTCTACTTCTTTTCCCCAAAATTGTATTTTATTAAAAGGTTTGGTTCTCATTAACTGTCACATAGCAAAATGTATGATTTACTTATATATGTGTGCATTTGAATAATTCCTCTATTCTAGTACATTCTGAAAACAAAAAAAAACACGGAAATTAAAATGCTTGGGTATAGTTACATATTCATAAAGTGGTACTTTTGACAACTTATATAGAAAAGCTACCAAACTCTACTTTTTAAAAAATATAAATCATAATTATATTTCTGATCTAAGGTAGAACATGATTATTAATGCCTAAAATAAGTCTCTGGTCCGGCTGGTGTGGCTCAGTGGTTGAGCGTCGACCTATGCACCAAGAGGTCACCAGTTTGATTCCTGGTCAGGGCACATGCCCAGGTTGTGAGCCAAATCCCCAGTGGGGGGTATACACAGGCAGCCAATCAATGTTCTCTCTTACTGATGTTTCTATCTCTCTCTCTCTCTCCCTTCCTGTCTCTCTAAAATCAATAAAGAAAAAAAAATTTTTTAATAAAAATAAAATCAGTCTCTGTAGAAAACTTCTAAATGAATCACATACTTCAATGAATCACATCTCTAAATTTCAAAATTGATCAATCAACTAATTAAAACACACACACACACACACACAAAACTATGCACCCTTTTTGAGATTAAGAACACGTAGATTTTACTCTAAGGATATTTTTTCTTTAAATATTGTCTCTAAAATCTAATTACTGAGCAATACCTCCCTGGTTCAATCCCAATTTTTTAAAGTCTACTCAAATGTCATAAACCAACATGAAATTTCTCTCAAGAAATATTTTTATAAGTGGTCATATTTTTAAGAACTTACAAAATGTTCCCATAGTTGAGTATATCAGGTTGTCTAAACAGACAGACATTTAGCTAATATTATAAAGTGTACTATAATTATATATGGAAATTTGAAAAATCTGATTTTTCAAATGCTTGGGAATAGGCATTTTATGAAAGTACAATGTAAGCATTTGAAAAATTCCTTTAAGAATTTATTTCTATTTTAACTTCTGATTTAATATTTCCAATTAAAAGCTAATCTAGCCTGGCTGATGTGGCTCAGTGGATTGAGCGTTGTCCCATGCACTGAAAGATGGCAGTTCGATTCCCGATCAGAGAACATACCCGGGTTTGAGCTCGATTCCCAGTGCACGGAGTGCAGGAGGCAGCCCATCAATGTATCTCTTACATTGATGTTTCAATCTCTCTCCTTTCCTCTCTCTCTCTAAAAAAAAAAAAAAAAATCAATAAAAGCATATAAAATTATTTATTTATGGTACGTGTCCCTAGCGGAAACCGAACCCGGGACTCTCTGGTCCGCAGGCTGACGCTCCAACCGCTGAGCCAAACCGGCCAGGGCAAAAACATATAAAATTTGAAAGGTAATCTATACACAGTGGTGACAGCAGAGCTGGCTTCATGAGCATGTGCACTTACACAGGGCCCCAGGCTCAGAAGGGTCCCATGCTTGGTTTAATGCTCTCCTGTTGTTGTGTTGAAAGTCATTAATTTTTTAGCATGGTACCCCACATTTTCATTCTGCCATGGACCTCACAAATTATACAGCTGATCCTTCAGTAATTTGAAACTCAGATAAATAAGGTTTCTCTCTAGAATTAAACATGAAAACTAGTTTTTAAAAAATCACCCAGCATTTCCCTAGCACAAGAAATTATAAATATGTAACTAAAAAAGCTCTGGAACACACAAAACTCTATTCAGTGGGATTTAGGAGCAATCTCAAAGAAACAGAGCAATAATTTGATTAATATTTTAGTGAAGAGAAATTTAATAATATTATATCCAGCTTTATGAACACAGCTGGCAGGGCAATTCCTTGCAGAGGAATGAAAGAAAAAACAAAAGGTTAAGTCATGCATATCCAGCCATGAATAGTTCATGAGCAAGAATGCCCCCACCACTCATATATCCCTATGGTTGAGGATTCACGGAGTTATCAGAGCTTAAGCACTCAAGAATCAAAATGAATTACAGTCATGAAAAACTTAAAGATGGGGATACATTCTGAGAGATGATGCATCATTAGTCAATTTTGTTGTTGTGCCAACATGGTAGAGTGCACTTACACAAAACTAGATGGTGTAGCCTACTAGACTACAAACCCAGGCTATATGGTATTGCCTATTGCTCCCAGGCTACAAGCCTGTCCAGCATGTTACTGTACAAAAACCACGAGATTAAATCGAGAGAAAATAATGCCATCAAGAGACGTGGTAAACACGAGATGTATGAAACAGCTGCAGCTTGACATGGCATACTGTGTTACAGCAAACTTTTCTTCTTATAAGTAGAATGAGTCCACTCTAATATAATGATAAAAAGTATAGCCTAATACATAAACCAGTAACATTATCAAGCACTATGTACTATACATAATTATAGGTGTTATACTTTCATAGGAATGGCAGGTCTGTTTACACCAGTATCACCATAACATATTAGTAATGTGTTGCACTATGACCTTATGATGTCTACCATGTCACTAGGTGATAGGAATGTTCCAGCTCCGTTATAATCTTATGGGACCACCACAGTATATGCGATCTGTTGTTAACCAGAACATGGTTATGTGGCACATGACTGTAAATTCCTACTTAAAAAGAGCCATTGCAGGTTTGGTTCCAGAGCACCACAATAAAGTGAATATCTCAATTTAAAAAATAAAAATAGCCCTGGTCGGTTTGGCTCAGCAGTTAGAGCGTCGGCCTGCAGTCCGGAGAGACCCGGGTTCGGTTCCCGCTAAGGGCATGTACCTCGGTTGCAGTTTGTCCCCGGCCCTAGTTGGTCGTGCGGGTGGCAGCCACTCGATGTGTCCCTTTCACGTCGATGTTTCTCTCTCTCTCTCTCTCTCTCTTCCTCTCTCTCCCTCCCACTGTATCTGAACAAAAAATGAAAAAATGTCCTCGGGTGAGGATAAAATAATAATAATAATAATAATAATAATAATAATAATAATAATAAAAATAATAATAAATAAATGTAAAAAGCCAATATACCATAAAACAAGTTTCAATAAATTTCAAAGGATTAAAATTTTAGAGTGTTTCCTTGGATTACAGGTAACTAGAAAAATCCCAAAAATAGTTCTGAATTAACTATAAGAAGAAATCATGAAAATTAGGAAATATTTTAAGCTAATATTAAAAATAAGACATAAAAATGTGTATAAGGCAGCTAAAGCTGTGCTTCATAGGAAAATGAGGAGCTCTAAAAGAGGCTGAAAATCAATAATTCGAGTATCCATCTCAAGAAATTAGATAAAGAGCAGTAATTAAACCCAAAGAAACTAGAAGGAAATAGATGAGAGAAAAATGATGAAACAGAAAAAATCCAATAGAAAAACTTAATAAAACCAAAGTTTGTTCTTTGTAAAGACAATGTAATTGATAAGCACTTGGCAAGACAAATCAAGAAAAAAACGAGAAAAATTACCAATATTAGGAAAGAAAAGGGGCCATAACTATAGGTCCTGTAGATATTAAAATACTTAAGCCCTGGCCAGTTTTGTTCAGTGGTTAGAGCATTGGCCCTTGGACCAAAGAGTCACAGGTTCCATTCCAGTCAAGGGCACAAACCTGGGTTGCAGGTTCAATCCCCAGACTGGTCGGGGTCATGCAGGAGGCAACCAATCGATGTGTCTCCCTCACATCAATGTTTCTCTCTGTCTATCTGTCTCTCTGTCTCTCTCCCCCTCCTTCCCTTCCACTCTCTCTAAAAATCAATGGAAAAATATCTTCAGGTGAGGATTAACAACAAAAGAGGTACTTAAACACATGTTTTGAACTATTTTCAAGTATACATTTCAAAATATTTTCAAAAATACATTTGAAAATTTAACTGAAACAGATAAATTCCTAGTAAAACACCAAAACTGATGAAAAATAGTACAGTCCTCTATCTGTGAAATACATTAAATCCATAACTAGAAACCTTCCCTCAAAAACAACTCTAAGCCCAGATTTTTTCACCAGTGAACTCTTCTAAACATTTAGAAAAGAAACAATATTATCTACATAAATTCTTCTGGAGACAGTAAAAGTGGAATACTTCCCAATTCATTTTATGAGGCCAGCATAAAATTTGAGAAAGATATAACAAGGAATCAACCAATGAATACATAAATAAATGGAACAAATAGATATTTCTTTCTCTCTCTCTCTCTAAAAATCAATAAATAAAACTTAAAAATCAATTAATATAATTCATCATATTAACTGAATAAAGGAGAAAAGTCACATATAATCATGTCAATAAAAAGAGAACGTTTGACAAAATTCAACAACTAGCCATGATTTAAGAGAGGGAAAAAAACGTCTTAGTAAATTTAGAATTCGAAGGAATCTTTTTTAACCTGATAAAGGGTATCTACACAAAATCTAAAGTAAACATCATACTTAATGATGAAACAGTGAAAGTTTTCCCCCTGAAATAGGAAATAAGACAAGGATTTTAAGCAGTACATTTAGGCAAGAAAAAGAAAGGAAAGTATAAGGTTTGGAAAGAAAAGAAAGAAAACTGTCATTATTTGCATATGACATGATTGTGTTCATACACAGGCAAAAAATCCACAAGAATCTATATATAAACAAAGAAAATTACTAAGTGAATTTACCAATATGCTTGATAATGTACAAAAATCAACTGCACTTCTATATATCAGCCACCAAAAATTATTAAATAGAAATCTAAAAATAAAACCACTAGCAAATGACATATGTACTTAAGAATAAACTAGCAAAATAAAACCTCTACACAGAAAACTACAAGTATGACAAAGAAATTAAAGATCACATCAATGGTGGGTGATATACCATGTTCAGAGATTTATTATAAAGATAGATATCAATTCTACTTCACATTGCTCTATGGACTCAATGCAATCCCAGTCAAAACTACAGCAGGTTTTTGCATGTGGAAACTGATACTTCTTATAAAATTTAGATGAAAATACAAAGGTCCAAGAAAAGCAGAGATACTCTTATAGAAATATAAAGTTTGAGGACTTATATTAGCAGATAATCAAGTCATATATAAAACTAAAGTAGTTAAGAACATGGTACTGGCACAGATAGAAAAACTGTTCAATGCAACAGCATAAAAGTCCAGAAACAGACTTCATGTACATAATAAAGGAATCTCATGAGCTGCTGGAAGGAATGTAAATGGACAATTTGAAAACTGTTGGGCACTACATTAAAACTAAGCAGAAATGTACCCTATGACCTTGCTACTCAGTGTGGTCCAAATGACATCCTCTTAAGTTTGTCAGAAATGCAGACTGTCAGGCCCATCCCAGACCTATTGAAGTAGAATCTGCATTTTAACAAACCCCAGGTAACTGATTTGCATATTACAGTGTGAGAAGCACTGCCCTAAGATCCAGCAATTTCACTCACTGGTACACATCCATCAGAAATGTATACCGCTGTCCACCGAAGAACATGTTCAAGAATATTAACAGTAACACTATTAATAACAGCTAAAACCAGAAAACTACCCAAATGCTGAACAGAATAAATTGTAGTATAATCACAAAATGAAATACTACTTAGCAATGAGAAGAAGGAACACTCTACTATTGCAACTAAATAAAACAAGGTGCAAAACAAGCAGAACAACAGAATACATAAAGTACAAAAACAGAAGAAACTATAACTTTTAGGGGACACAGGCACATCACTCCCTCCTAGTTACTGTTTCTTGACATGCACAGTTTTACATGGATGGGAAAACTCAAACTGCATACTTGTATTTTGTGTAATTTTCTGTACATACACTATACTTAAAAAATTCATTAGGCCCTGGCCGGTTTGGCTCAGCGGTTAGAGCGTCAGCCCGCGGACCAGAGAGTCCCGGGTTCGGTTCCCCGTGGGGGCACGTACCTTGGCTGCAGTTTGTCCCCAGCCCCAGTTGGGGTCATATGGGTGGCAGCCACTCGATGTGTCTCTCTCACGTCATGTTTCTCTCTCTCTCTTCCTCCCTCTCTCCCTCCCGCTCTGTCTAAAGATGAATGCAAAAATGTCCTCGGGTGAGGATAAAAAAAAAAAAAAAAATTCATTAGAAAGTACTGGGAGGTTAAATGGATCAACTGTATAGTATAAATTATATCTCAATAAACTCTGTTAGTTTTAAAAGAATGTCCTGGAAGGAAATATACCAAAATCCTAATAATAGTTATCTCTGGGAGATGAGATTTATAATGCTTATTTTCCTCTGTTTACTCGAAGTTTCTCACTCTTATTATTTTAAACTACTAAGGACAGTAATTTTTTTTTTTTTAATTTTCCTTTATTGACTTTAAGGAGAAAGGAAGGGAGAGGGAGAGAGATAGAAACATCGATGAGAGAGAATATCGATTGGCCGCCTCCTGCATGCCCCCTACTAGGGATTTGGCCCACAACCTGGGCATGTGCCCTGACTGGGAATCAAACCAGCGACCTCTTGGTGCATGGGTTGATGCTCAACCACTGAGCCACACTGGCTAGGCTAAGGACAGTAATTTAAAAAATTATTTTACAAATTTTTGTGGAGGAAAACTGGAAGATTATTCCTAGTGGTAACTTCCCAAAGGTTTCAGAGAAACTTCTGAATGACACTGGAAACCATTCAAAAACTAAGTAAATTCTTCTAATAACTGAATAAAAGTATTTTAATTCTAAAAGCTAATTTACAGCTTCTTTACATACAAAGCAAACTAAAACAAAATTTATTCTATGCATTACCTAATATTTCCCATTTTCAAAAAGTTCCTAAAGAAAAGATGAAGCCAGCTAGCTTAGGCAGAGAAAATGCAAACAAAAGTTGTTTGGGAAAAAAATTTAACCAGGAACATATATTACTCTTATATTGTTAAGCTATAGATATCTTTTCACGTCAATATTTTTATCTCTACTTTATCCCACCTTTAAAAAAAAAACTTCTATGAGACATAATTCACATACCATGTATTTCACCCATTTAAAGTATAGACTTCAATAGTTTTTAGTATATTCACATAGTTGCACAACCATCACCACTATCTAAGTCCAGAACTTTTTCATCACCCCAAAAAGAAACCCATACCAATCAGCCGTCACTCTTAGTTTCTCCCAACTCTTTATCCCCACTGTTGGGCAAGTACTAATTTACTTTCTATCTCTATAGATTTGCCTGTTCTGGACATTCAACAATTTTTTTGTAGTTTGCAGAGTACAAGTTTTACAATTATTTTGTTAAATTTATTCCTGAGTATTTTGTTCAATTATAAATGAAACTGTTTTCTTAATTTGATTGTTGGACTGTTCACAGCAAAAGTATAAAATACAAGTGACTCCCTTGTACCCGCCCAGCCACCTGATGAACTCATTTATTAACTCAAAAGTTTTACAGTGGATTACTTAGGATTTTCTATATGCAAGATCATGTCATCTGCAGAGACAGTTTTACATGTTCCTTTCCAAGCTGGGTGCCTACCTCATCCCCTTTTTAAAGGGCTACATATTATTCATTCCATTATAATAACATTGATATTTTGAAGGCCATCCTGCCTAGAGGCAAGGCAGTGTTTTTCAATTTTCTTGAATTTGTTCACTTTGAGTTAGCATATATACACGAAGGGTTACAAGTTATTTTCTGTATATATACATGTTATTTTCTGAAACAAAACAGAAGCTTGAATACATTATAGTTAATATTTACATAAAGTTACATTTGATAGCCAAAGAAAAGAGTGGAAAGTACTTATCTTTAAAAGTATTGAGTAGCTTGTCAATTATGCATATTGATGTGGTTAGTCAGGCCATTCTAACTTCCTTTGCTATATCACTAAATAAAGCCCTACCGGGCTTTCTAGCTTTAGGGCAGGTAAAACTACTCTGCAAATGTAAGTATGCACTCATTGAGCACTCACTCCATTGCTTGAAATCACATCTCCTCCAGGAATAAAAAGGCCACACGTGTGGCTTCAGTATAAATAAGGGACAATTTCTGCTTTTACAAAGCAGGATACAAGTACCCATGAAAGTGTTTTTATAAGAGCCACCTGGGTGGGAACAATTTAATGTAGCATCAAAATATATTTTACAAACTCTCCCTAACTTAATCACAGATATCCAAAAATAGGGAGAAAAAACTTGCTGACATAAGGCTATAAATGGTATGCAAGCCATTTTTTGTTGCTGTTGTAGTTCTTGTTAATCCTTACCTGAGGATATTTTTCCATTGATTTTTAGATAGAGTAGAAGGGAAGGAGGGAGGGAGGGAAAGAGAGAGCAACATTGATGTAAGAGAGACACATCGATTGGCTGCCTCCTGCAGAACCCCGGGGACCAGAGCCACAATCGAACCTATAACCCAGGTACGTGCCCATGACCAGGAATCGAACCTGAGACTCTTTGGTGCGAGGAGCTGACTCACTAACTGCTGAGCCAAACTGGCCAGGGCTAGTGCAAGCCATTTTATTTTATTTTATTTTTTTCTTCATTGATTTTAGAGAGAAAGGAAGGGAGAGAGAGAGATGGAAACATCGATGAGAGAGAACATGGATTGGTGGCCTCCTGCATGCCCCCCACTGGGGATTAGGTCCACAACCTAGGCAGGTGCCCTGACTGGGAATCGAACTGGAGACCTCTTGGCGTATGGGTCGACGCTCAACCATTGAACCACATCAGCTGGGCAAAGTCATTTTTAAAGGAGGAGGAAATGATCTATAAAAGCATGTTAGAAATTTAATTAAGACTGCCAAGAAAATAAGAGTAAATGTATCATTTATGCTTAATATTGTAGCTTTCTTTATCTCTGGATGAACTACATTATATTGATTTAATTTTTTTTAATGATTTAATTTTGTTTCTAATTGCAGAGAAACTTTATATATATATAGGACCACACAATGGTACCTTTAATCTATATTATTTGGGTCTTCTTCCTGAACTGCCTTCTCATGTATATTATAGTATACAAATATTTAACAGACTTAATTTAAATATAGTTTGCCTGTAGCATGTGACATTTATATTCAGATTTAGTGGATTACTTAGGATTTTCTATATGCAAGACCATGTCATCTGCAAATATAGTTCTACTTCTTCCTTTCCAATCTGGTACCTTATCCCTTTTTAAAATGCTACATATTATTCATTCCACTATAAACACATTGATGGTTTGAATATTAAATATTAATATTAATTTAAACCCAAAAGCTAGGCTTCACACGTGTTTTCCCACTATATTTAATTTATTCATCAGAATTTAAAACTTTTACATATGCTCAATATCTAGGTTATAAGGAGGTTATATTCCTAAAAATGTTTCTAAATCGATCAGAAAAAAATTCCCACAGAAATAGTAAGTTTTGGCCAGATGGTCTGGCTCAGTGGATTGAGCAATGGCCCATGGACTGAGAGGTCCCGGTTCAATTCCCGGTCAGGGGTCAGGGCACATGCCTGGCTTGCGGGCTCAATCCCCAGTAGGGGGCATGCAGAAGGCAGCCAATCAATGAATCTGTCTCACATTGATGTTTCTATCTCTCTCCCTCTTCCTCTCTTAAAAAAAAACAACTAATAATAATAAAAAAGAAGTTGTGATAAGATTTTTCCTTAAAAAAGTTATTAAAGCTGATAAAATGTAATATTTTAGATACAGTATGACTCAGCAATAATAGAGTCACATTTCTGTGAGCTTTCCTAGTAATCTTAGCATCAATTGCGGTAACATAAAACATTTTAAATAACTATGGGAAAAAGCAAAGAAAGTTGAAATTTTAGGCACACAACTTTTCTTCTTTTCCCCTTCCGCTATGTCTGTGACCATGTCGAGCAAGAAATTAACAAAACTAAAGACTGCCCTTAAGCACAGTGTGGTAATGACCATGCAAGATGTCCATGAGCCATGTGATTTTTGTTATTTCAATGTATTTATGTATTTTTCCAAATGGAATTTCAAATTTAAACTTTTTTTTTATCTCAATTTTATCTTAAATCTGGGGATATAGAATATACCAATGGCCCTGGCCGGTTTGGCTCAGCAGTTAGAGCATCGGCCTGCGGTCCAGAGAGACCCGGGTTCGGTTCCCGCTAGGGGCATGTACTTCGGTTGCAGTTTGTCCCCAGCCCTGGTTGGTCGTGCAAGTGGCAGCCACTCGATGTGTCCCTTTCACGTCGATGTTTCTCTCTCTCTCTCTCTTTTCCTCTCTCTCCCTCCCACTCTGTCTGGACAAAAAATGAAAAAAATGTCCTCAGGTGAGGATAAAAAAAAAAAGAATATACCAATGAATTTATTGTATATGGTAAGATAAACGAAGTATATTCATTATCGTTAAAGTCATTCTCGTTACCTAGAAGGAGACAATTATTTACCTAATAATCTACATTTCCAAATGTTCAGTGAGGTTTTTTCACTCCGGTGATGAAATACTTTTATTCATTTTGTTCTTAAAATATTAGGTTTCAAAAACCAAAAACAACAAAAGAATACATCCTCTGACATTAAGGAACTTGGATTTGCCTTGGTAATAACAGGCTACTGAGAAAACATGGTGCAGTGATCCTTAAATGAAAGATCAGATCTCCAGGTCAGGAACATATGGTTCCTAATAGGGCATGTTAGTGCACTCTGTTCCCTTGACCTGTGAAGGGGTTGTTACTACAGTCCTCCCGGTGACTTCCACCGTGACCTTTCTTACCAAATGCTCAACCTCACTTTTACTTTCTTTATCTCTGTGCCCTAAAGCCCTTATATCTATTTACTGCTTGTCCTAAATGGATCCTTTGATCATTCTGTTATACTTTACCACCTGTTGTTTTCATGAGTGGGTTCTAGAACTAGAAAATATTCCTCAGGAACAAGAACTCACCTAGAGGCTCATCAAAATTTAAATGTTTCAGTACCAAGAAAAAAGTGTGTGTTTTTTTCCACATAGTCTAGAAATTCAGTTTAGTGCTGTTTATCACTTTTTTTAATCCTCACCCGAGGACATTTTTGCATTCACCTTCAGATAGAGCAGGAGGGAGAGAGAGAAACTTCAACGTGAGAGAGACACATCAACTGGTTGCCACCCACACAACCCCAACCGGGGCTGGGAACAAACTGCAACCAAGGTAAGTGCCCTTAGCGGGAACCAAACCTGGGTCTCTCTGGTCCGCGGGCCGACGCTCTAACTGCTGAGCCAAACATGCCGGGGCCTGTTTATCTCTTTTGTAATGAAGTGATATGGAGTGTACGTCCCTTCCCCTTGGATGTGGGCTGACCCTACTGACTCACTAGTAACAAAAAGAATGGAGCAGAAAGGATGCAGTTTCAGAGACTAGGTCAGAAGAACTCTAGCAGTTTTCTCTTGCCTTCTTGGGATGCCTGGAGTATCTCTGAACACTCCATCTCCAAATGCCCCCTGTCCAGACTCCCCATCTCAAAATACAGCCACTAGGTAGTGAGGATTCAAGTTACACAGACAGGCAGGCCATGTGTAGACACTAGTCAAAGGTCTCGGCTGAGCCTAGCCTCCAAATCATCCCAGCCTAGTCATCAGACACCTGAGTGAAGAAGTCTCCAAATGATTGCAGCCCCCAGCTCCTGGAGTCATCACCAGCCTTTCAAATCTTCTCTGCTGAGGCCCTAGACTTCAGAGTACAGAGCAAGCCATCCCTGCTATGCCCTGTTTGAAACCCACAGAATCTGTGGGTGGGTGTGATAAAACAGATGTTTTTAAACCACTAACTTTTGGAGTAGTTTGTTACCTAGCAATCAATAACCATAACAGAGTTCCCATCACTAAATGTGAGTTCCAGAAAGAAAAAATAGAGAAAACAGAAAGGAATAAACTATCAAAGTAGTATTTGGAAAGAACATGTGTCCTCATTATTGAAATAGCCTACCAATGGCCAATATGACAAATTTTTTTAATGTTTATATTGATTTTTTAGACAGAGGAAGGGAGAGACTGAAACATTGATGTGAGAAAGAAACATCAATCGGCTGCCTTCTGCATGCCCCCTACTGGGGACTGAGCCTGCAACCCAGGCATATGCCCTGACCAGGAATCAAACTGGGACCTCTCAGTCCATAGGATGATGCTCAATCCACTGAGCCACACCAGCCGGACCTATATGACAAATTTTAAAAGATTTATGTCAAGACATATCATTGCAATCTTTCAAAACATCGAGTATAAAATCAGTCTCCTACAATAGAATAAGAATTAGGATAAGATTGGCCTCCTCTTCATTAAAACTGGATACTAGTAGACAATAAAGTGACCCATAAAAATTCTGAGGGAAAATTCTTTCAACCTAGAATTCCATGCCCAACCCAACTAGCCATCCCATGTATAATACAGGCTGAATAAAAGGGCTCAGAAAGTATTTTTTCTTCACATCCTTCAATAGATGGTCCTTAAGGATATGTTTCATCAAGATCAGGATGTCAAGAAAGAAAAGGGCATGGAATTCAGAAAACAATCTAGTCTAGGAAAGCAACAATGGGAATTCACAGGATGATATTAATGAAAAAGGCCTAGAGAGTTATCAGTCCAATTTGGATTAATAATGGCCTTTAGGGAGGGGAGGGAGAATAGAACTCAGTAGAATATATTATATAACAGAGACTCTGTAAATAATTGAGAATATAATAAAGGCAAACATCTCAAAGAAAAAGAAAAGCAATTAGGAAAAAAATGCTATGCAAGAACAAATAATCAAGGTACAGTAAGTACTAGGATGTGAACAATACTGACATAGTCATAATAATGTAAGTGATTTTCAACTTTTAGATTCAGCTGATATATAAATCAAAGAAGTCTTAACTGCCATTGCATTACATAATGAAATCTCACCAGCTCTGATAATATAAAAGTCCTTTACTTTCTATAATAAAAAGGAAGGTGTCAGAATTTGGAACTACAAGAAGAGTGATGAAAAAAAGGTAGAGGCACTACTGCTTTAACTACTGAAAACAGAAAAACAATAGGATAAAAAATAATAAAACCAAATTTTGGTTCTTTGAAAAGGTCACTAAAATTGATAAATCTCTGGCAAGACAAACAAACAAAGATAACACAAATTATAATATCAGGAATGAAAAGAGAGGATTTCATTACAGACCTTAAAGGACAGTTAAGACATTAAAAGAGTAAGAGAATATGCCAAACAATTCTACACACATGAAATGGATCAATTGCTTCAAAACTCCAAACTATTGAAACTCATCCAAGATGAGCGAGATAACTTGAACATTTAACAAAATACAATTATAAATAAAAACCTTCTGGGGGAAAAAAAAAGTCTGCAGGCCCAGATGATTTCACTGGCAAATCCTACTAAACATTTATTTATTTATTTACTTTCTTTATTGATTTTAGAGAAAGAGAGACAGAGGAAGGGAGAGGGAGAGAGAGATAGAAACATCGATGAGAGAGAACATCGACTGGCCGCCTCCTGCATGCCCCGCACTGGGGATCAGGCCCACAACCTGGGCATGTGTCCTGACCGGGACTCGAACCGGCAACCTCTGGTGCATGGGTCGATGCTCAACCACTGAGCCACACCGGCCGGGCCTACTAAACATTTAAAAAAGAAATAATAGTGGAGGCGGCCAGTCGATGTTCTCTCTCATCGATGTTTCTATCTCTCTCTCCCTCTCCCTTCCTCTCTCTCTAAAATCAATAAAGAAAAAAAAATTTTTTTAAAGAAATAACAGCCCTGGACAGTTTGGCTCAGAGGTTAGAGCGTCGACCTGCGGACCAGAGAGTCCTCCCGGGTTTGGTTCCTGCTAAGGGCATGTACTTCAGTTGTGGTTCGTCCCTGGCCCCGGTTGGGGTCGTGCGGGTGGCAGCCAGTAGATGTGGCTCTCTCACATTGATGTTTCTCTCTTCTCTCTTCCTCCCTCTCTCCCTCCTGCTCTATCTGAAGATAAACGCAAAAATGTCCTCGGGTAAGAATAAAAATAAATAAATAAAATAAATAAAAAATATATAACAGCCCTGGCTGGTTTGGCTCAGCAGTTAGAGCGCTGGCCCACAGACCAATGAGTTGCAGGTTTGATTCTGGTCAAGAGCACATACCTCGGTTGCGGTTTGTCCCTGGCCCTGGTTGAGTTGTGCAGGAGGCAACCAGTCGATGTGGCTCTTTCGCATCAATGTTTCTATGTCTCTCTCTCTCTCTCTCTCTCCCTCCCCCTCTATCTGATGATAAATAAAAAGTATCCTCGGGTGAGGAATAAAAAAATTAAATAAATAAAAAAGAAATAACACCAATTATATACATGACTACAGAAAATAGAAGCAAAAGGTATACATCTCAGTACTATGAGACCAGAAACCAAAGTCAGACAAAATCGCTGTAAGAAAACTACAGACCAGGGACCTTTATAAACCTATATGCAAAATTCACCCTGGCTGGTTTGGCTCAGCAGTTAGAGTGTCAGCCTGTGGACCAAAGGGTCTCCGGTTAGATTACCAGCCAAGGACATGGTTCCATACCAGCCCTGTCAGGGTTCAACCAATCAATGTGTCTCTCTCACATCAATGTCTGTCCCTCCCTCCCTTCCACTCTCTCTAAAATATCAATAGAAAAATATCCTCCAGTGAGGATTAACAACAAAATTCCTCAGAATATTAACAAATGTCCAGCCAAACCAGATCAATAATCACTTCTTGGCCTTTTGGCTAAGATCAAGTGCAAACTAGATCAATAATCTGTTCTGGCCACTGAAAATGTATAAAACACACTACCCTCATAGCAAACTTTATACCACATGAGTTTCTCAAAGCACACAAATAGTAAACATAACTAACAGAAATTCAAATACTATGGTAGGCTCTAAGGGAAATATGCATCGTCTACTCATTCAGTTAGCATTTCCTGAATATCAAGTTCTATAAGCCAGTTACAAAAACCAGTAAGACAAGGACCATGTCCTAGAAAAACCTACCAGCTAGAGAGAAGATACAGATACACAGCATATACTGTTAGTTAAAAAAGACCATTTTCAGCCTGGCCAGTGTAGCTCAGTGGTTGAGTGTTGACCCATGCACTAAGAGGTCGCCGGTTCAATTCCTGGTCAGGGCACATGCCTAGGTTGTAGGCCCAATCCCCAGTGGGGGGCATGCAGGAGGCGGCCAATCAATGTTCTCTCTCTCAGGGATGTTTTTATCTCTCTCTCCTTCTCCCTTCCTCTCTCTCTAAAATCAATAAAGAGAAAAAAAGAAAAAAAAAAAAAAGACCATTTTCAGAAAGGTAGATTGTGCAAGGTAGAGGATAAACTACCTTTTGATACTGGAAGGAATCATCCATTTGCCAGTATCAAAAATCCCTCATGGAGCACATACACCTGGTGGGGTTGCAATTATGATCCCCATTTTCTAGATCAGGAAACTAAAGCTTGGCGACATTAACTTGACTTGCTCAAGATAGATGCCGTGGCTGAAAAATGGTAGTGCTGAGGTTTAAATCCAGGGCTGATATCACAGCCCTTGCTTTAAACTACTTTGGTAACCATGTGGCAGGGAAAGGCAAGGAAGCACAGACCCACTCACACAAGAAGGTAGACAGTGCACAGATCAAGCACCCAGCCCTCCCCTGGACACATACTAACCCCTCTCCCATTCATTAGCATTGCAAATAGAAAGGAATTGGAGCCTGCTCCTCAAACAAGGCTGCCCCCCACTAAGGTGGGTACTTACTTGAGCAAAGTCTGGCAAATATCTTTACTTTGGGAGCAAGAAGAAAAATGCCAAGGTATCTGATTCCTGCCCTCCGAAAGCTTAGTCTAGTTTATACCCAAAGATTATTTGCTCAAATTGTCCACAAATATGTGGTGTGCTCAGGAACTGGAACCCATAGGCACATACACATCAATGTGTGTGGGTGGTAGATATAACAGTTGTGTGAATGCAGTATACAGGGAGCAAAAAGCTGTAGATTTTCTCTAAAAAAAAAAGTAACTCCTAGTAGCTCCACTCTACTTATTAATAATGAAATAGTTCATATAGGTAAGCTAAATGTACCTTTACCCTACTATGAAGAAAAAAATAAAAGGTTTACTGAATAAGAAGTATAGCCAAGACTTTAAGGGTTACAGGTTAAATTACTAAGAACTCTTTCAAAAGGATCCTCAAGTACTTAGAAGTATCCATTCACATGCAAAATTAGAGCTCAGGTGATTACAAAGTCCTTAGGATCATACTAGGTAATAAATTGTGGTTTCAGGGTTTTTGTTTTGTTTTTTAATCCTCACCCCAGGACACTTTTCCATTGATTTTCAGATAGAGTGGGAGGAAGAGAGAGAGAGAGAGGGTGATGGAGAGAGAGAAACATCAATGTGAGAGAGATACATGGATTGGTTGCCTCCCACATGACCCCAACCAGGGCCGGGGATAGGGCTGGGGATCCAACCGCAACCAAGGTACGTGCCTTGACTGGAATCGAACTTGACAATCTTCAGTCTTTGGGCCAAGCCTCATACCACTGAACCAAACCAGCCAGGGCAATGATTTCAGCTTTAATGTATATACAGAATGGGGCAAAAGTAGGTTTACAGTTGTTCATATGGAAATACAATAATTAATAATATAAGAATAAACTGTTTCGCATACTCACACCTGTAAACCTACTTTTGCCCCACCCTATATATATAGATGGAAATATAACATTCCTTGAAAAATATTCTGTATTTAAGACTTCAAATTAGTTTAGACTGGCATTCCATCTACTTCCCCAAATATTTCAAGTTAATATGGCTTTATTGTACATGAGGGAATTTAAGAAATAAATAAGATTCTGAGAGTTAAGCAAACCAAATATGAAAAAAGTGGGGAAACAGCGTAATATAGAAAATTAGATGGCACAGGTCAAATCTTGAGATCACATATCATAATTTAAAGAGAAAGTAATAAAAATAAATACCCACTTTAATCAATGTCTTATTTTCTTTCATTAATTATTTCCATCCCCTTTTACTTAGGAAAGATTTCATGAGGGCAACAAAATAAAGGGGATATACTTTAAAAATTAAAGATTTCCTAGAACCCCAAAGGAAATATAAAAACTGGGTCTCAATCTTGGGGATATCTTATCTTACTCTCCAATAATGAAAGTTCTCCATTTAGTTGGGGGACAGGGGTAAAAGAAACAAGAAGGTAAATTTCCCCCCAAAATCTTTAAAGTTCCACACCCTGAAATAACTGTTCAAGGCATCACACATTAAGGAAGGGTCAAACACTCTTCCCCTCACACTCCACAAATCAAAAGGAGGAAGGGAGTAGAAAAGTATCAAAGTTACACTCAAGATAGTGTTACAAAAACTGGTATAGCCCTGACCAGTTTGGCTCAGTGGTTAGAACATCAGCTCACAGTCTTCAGTCTTCAGGTTCGATTCCTGGTCAAGGGCACATGCCTGGGTTGCAGGTTCAATCCCCTACCCCGATTAGGGTCAGTGGGAGGAACCGAGTTTCTCTCACATCGATGTTTCTGTTTCTCTTTCTCTCCTCCACCCCAATCTAAAAATCAATGGGAAAATATCCTCGGGTAAGGATTAACAAAAAACAAAAACAAGCCCTGGCCAATTTGGCTCAGCGGTTAGAGCGTCGGCCTATGGACCAGAAAGGCCCGGGTTCGGTTCCTGCTAAGGGAACGTTGGTTGCGGTTCGTCCCGGCCCCGGTTGGGGTCGTGAGGGTGGCAACCAGTTCATGTGTCTCTCTCACGTTGATGTTTCTCTCTCTTCCTCCCTCTCTCCCTCCGGCTCTATCTGAAGATAAAATGCAAAAATGTCCTCAGGTGAGGATAAAAAAAAAACAAAAACAAAAAAATTGGTATAAAGCCTCAGTGAGGTGTGTTCTAGATTAGGAATTAGGCTTGTTCTAGCCTCACCTCTTTCACTGGCAAAGCTTAATGGACTTAGACTGTAAGGGGCTGTGAGCTATTACAACTGTTATTAAATGATACTGTTCATACCCTAATTATCTTTAATGAAGCAGAAGCCCTACAGTTTAACAAATGAGTAAAGACGACATTAAAAAAAAACCAAAGTATCATAAATGTTTAATTTCTTAGTGCAGTTAGCTGTGACTCACTTCAATTAAGAACCCACATGAAGCAATTTTTTTTCCCCTAACATACAAGGCAAGCCTAAATAAAAATAAAACTAATTTGCTGAAGTAGCCTCAAAAAAGGATGAAAAGAAAAAGACCACAGCTAAGTTTGTAGAAAAGACAAAAGTTATCCTCTGAACAATGAGTAATTTTCTTTAGGACTGTTCACGATGGCCGAAAAGATAATGGAAGGTTCCCCTGCTCATCCTGACACTTTGCCAGGCCTTTAGTAACGAAAGTTTGCTTATCTGAATAGACAGAAGTTATTCAATGAAGGGGGGCT
Organism: Tadarida brasiliensis; assembly: GCA_030848825.1. NCBI lineage: Eukaryota > Metazoa > Chordata > Mammalia > Chiroptera > Molossidae > Tadarida > Tadarida brasiliensis. Next base: position 21,173,070 of record CM061271.1, read on the forward strand.
GTCAAAATTACTGTTTACCTAATAAAAGACAATATTCAGAATTACAATTAGACTTGTCTGGTATATAAAAAAGCCAAGAGAACAAGAAAAAACTTGAAATACACAAAATAAACAGTACCTTTATTATAAAACCCAATGTAATTTGACAACCAGGGTTACTATAGGGTATGTCGTATTCTAAATCCTATACCCAGGATCTGCTTATAATTTTAGAAGTCAAAATCATCCTCTTTGAAAGGACTCATTCACAGGTGACTTGTAGAACAACTAAAGAGAAAAAGTTGATCCCAAAAGTCATTCAAGTCTGGCCAGTGTGGCTCAGTGGTTGAGTGTCAACCCATGCACCAAGAGGTCAACGGTTCAATTCCCAGTCAGGACACATGCCCAGGTTGTGGGCCCGATCCCCAGTGAGGGGCATGCAGGAGGTAGTCAATCAATGTTCTCTCTCATCGATGTTTCCATTTCTCTCCCCCTCTCATTTCCTCTCTCTCTAAAATCAATAAAGGGGGAAAAAAAATTTTTTTAAGTCATTAAAGCCTCGCTTCCTGGAGAATGTTCTCATTGATCACACTACCACATGGTTTAGGTGCTGGATTCAAGAATCTTGTCTCTAATAATGAATGCCATGATTACTTTTACTAATGCTATTTTTAGGTGTAGATGACAACTGCTGAAAAACATGGGGAGAATTTTATGATGGAAGAGAATTTCAACACATTCAAACAACTTTGGTGAAGTTAGCAAATAATGAGCTGAATTCACTGGATGTTCTAGGTAGGCTACAAAACCTAACTATTCCCTAAAATTGCGTGCAAATTGTGTGTATTCTTCTGGGAAAAGGTCCATACTTTTTATAGAATCTTCAGGGGAAAAAAGTAAATAAAACTTTTTAGCTGGGCCAGTGTGACTCAGTTTGTTGAGCATCATCCCATGCACCAGGAGGTCGCTGGTTAGATTTCCCCATCAAGGCACACACCCAGGTTTACGGCTCAATCCCCAGTGGGGGCCGTGCAGGAGGCAGTCAATCGATGTTTCTCCCTCAGTGTTTCTGTCTCTCTCTCCTTCTCCCTTCCTCTCTCTGAAATCAATAAAAATATATTCAAAACAAAACAAAAACCTTTTAAAGAACTAAAGACCTAGGGGATTCCTTTGTGGTCAAATGAAAGCATTTTCATAATATGTATGCCATTAACTTTCATTTGTACCTGTGAACATTCACAGGTTTCATTCCAAAAGCATTACTATCACTTACTATCATAAGAGCTTTAGGGTCCTGTCTTTGTCCAACACCTTTTCAGTTTTCTAAGTCAATTAAGTAAACTGGTGCACACATGGGTCATAACAATAGGACTCCAGAATTATCTACTGCCATAGTTCAGGCCTTCACACTGAGGCCTCATAGAGAAGCCAGTGGACTCTGACCTTTGGCTGCTTCTCTCAGGAGCCTCAATGTCCTCTAATTTAAGGAAAATAATGATAATTCTGGCCCTAAATTTTCATACAGTTTTTGGGAATGACAAAGAAGCTCTTAATCACAACATACTGGGTAATCTTGATGCCAGTTTCAGCACAATGATATACAGTCAGCCCTCGTTTATCGCGGTTAATCAGTTCCAGACTCTACCACGATAAATGAATTTCCGCGAAGTAGGATTCTTTATTTATATAGTCGTCTCTTGCCACTTGGCGCTTCGACTTTCGCGGCTTCACTCTACCGCGAAAGTCGAAGTGCGAAGTGGCGGGGGACAACTGTGGTAACACTGTCAACACCTTGTCCCACAAAACTTTAAAAGAAACAAAAACAACCTAGCATTTCCTTAAAAGAGTCTTGTGATGAAGCATAACACAATTCAGGGCACTAGTACCTACAAATGCTTTTCGAACATCACATCCCATAAAGTGCCATCCCTCAAGGAAACAGCCATGGATTTCCTCCTTACTTCCACCCCAACAAATCTGCCTCATCCTGTCAGCTTTTCCCCTCTAGACTAAAAAGTTCATCTCACTACTTTATCCACACTCCTCTCTGGTTCATTCACCACAAACTAGGGCTAATATCACTTCCCTGGCTAGGAGGAGAGAGAAAAAGAAGATAATACTATATACTAATAATTTTATATTTTTGCTTTTCACCCTGTCACATGTATATGGCAATGATCTTTGTAAACTTCTAAAGCATTATATAACTATAGTAAGGTGAATCATCACCATCGATTAACTCATGAATCCTAATAATGAATCCTTTCACTGAAACTCTCCTTATTGCTAATATAAGACATTATGCACCAAATAGACCCTCTCAAATTGTTTTCATCATATTACTCACATGTTTAAAGACTATGAAGAGGAGATTCTTATTTATCTGATGATAAATCCTGTAGTTTACTATTTTCAAGACTCTCCAACTTATATACACACACACTCATAGCTCAGTCTTTCCCCTTCAGTCACACTTGCCTTACTCAGTCTCATCTGTGTGTGCTCATGCTGAAGCCTTCCACCCTCATCCCAAGAAGAATCTATTTTCTATATTCCAGCATGTGTTACACACTGAGATGTTGGGATTGCTTGCCTTCCTCAAGGCTTCCTCTCTTAACTTTGAGTCTCTAGCATCTGGCAGAAGCCAGCACTCAGTGATTGTTGAATAGTGAATAAATGTTTATCCACCTCTGAGACATTGATTCATCTTCATCACTCTTTTCCAAGCCTTGGATCCAGATTCATGTTGTCTCTGAAGCCTTCTCTGACTAACCTATTCTATACCACCCCCTCCGCTACTAGTCACCCCCTCAGCAATCCTTCCTTCAACAGATATTCACTGAGCCTCTATCCAAGCCAGGCACTGCTCTTGAACCTTGGAATAAAGCAATGAACTAAATAGATTTAAAAAAATCCCTGCCCTCATGGAGGGTTCATTCTAACAGAAAAAAAAAAAAAAAAAAAAATGGAGTGCACTGTTCATTTCATATTTAGCTTCATTTGAATTTCATTATAATTCACTTGTTTTGATTCTAATTGATTTAAGTGTCTGTCTATATACTCCTATAGTAGATTATATGCAAAGACAACTATCAACAGTTCCTCCTACCCCTGTAGGATTACGATTATTCCTCCCAGCAAGAGGTAGAATCTATTTCCTCTCTACCTGAACCTGAGTTGGCCCTGTGACTTGTTTTGATCAACAGAATCTGCAGAAGTGACCACTGTGCCAGTTCTGGGCCTAGGCCCTCAGAAGCCTGACAGCTTCTCCTCTCTGGGAAACCAGACACCATGTAAAGAAGTTCAGGCTATCCTGCTAAACAGAAGGCCATATGGAGAGAAAGGCCCTGAAAATGAGTGACCATGTGACAAGAGAGGACACAGGGAGAACCATGGCACTCCAGCTGATAGCCAGCATGAAGGCCTCAGACATGTAAGGCCACCTCAGACCTTCCAGCCCTGTCCAGACACCTGGTGAACACAGCCACATGAGTGAGTTAAAAAAACACCATCTGGAGCAGAGAGAGACATCCTTGATAAATTCCTTAACCACAGTATCATGACCAATACAATGCTTGTTGTTTTAAGCCACTAAATTAATTTTGGGGTGGTTTGTTGGAAGCAATAGATAACTGAGACCCTACCTTAACGAGACTATGACCTTTACCAAAGTCAGAGATAGTATCTTCTACCCTTCATTATGTCCATTATGGTTATGCAAAAAGTAAACATCCAGTCACTATCTGATGAGTGAATATTTATAAAATTAAATGGGGGAGAGGGTTCTGGGAAGATGGCAAAGAAGGCAGCACCAGGAATCTATCTCCCCACCTAACAACAACTGCACTGGCAGAATTATCTGATTTAACTATGTTGGAACTCTGAAGTCTGTTGAAGGCCTGCAACTTCCAGGGGAAGACTTGGATGGCAAACTGTGGTTAATTTCAGCTCTTAGCACAGTTGCAGTGACCAGTCCCTCATCCCCACCACCTTGGCAGAGAACTATGCACATGTTCCTAGACAGCTGCACACAGCTTGTGAGAACTAGAATGGCACAAAGGACCCTGTCCTCCTAATCTCTGCTCTGCCTGCTTCTCATCACAGAGTGAAGACAAAGAGGTGAGCAGTCATTCTCATTGTGCCTCCCCCATTATTGCAAGCCTCTCTCCTTCTCGCTGAAGTGACTTCCAGGGAATTTAAAAGATCAGAGACCTTCACCACTCCCCTCATATTTTCCCTTTTGGAAGCCAGATATTAAAAACTAGGACATTAAAAAACCACTGCATATATGGAGAAAGTTAAAAAAAAATGACTTGCGTACCCAGGGAAAGGCTCAGAAAGAAACTGAGAAAACGTTAAGGTTATATACCTCAGGCTGATCCTCAGCACAGATAGCCTACAACAATGAAAAATAATTAAAAATAAAAACAATAAACAACCAATAAAAGCAAACACTGGGAAAGGGAGAAATCTGAAAATCAAGTTACCACATTATTAAATTCAAATGTCCAGTGTCCATTAAAAAAAAAAAAAATCATAAGACATACAAAGAAACAAGAAAGTATGGCCCAAAGTTTGTCACCACTAGAAACTCTGTCCCTGAAAAAGACCTAATGGCAAATATGCTAGACAAAGACTTTTTTTTTTTTTTTATCCTCACCTGAGGACATTTTTGCACTCATGATAGAGTGGGGAGGGAGAGAGAGGAAGAGAGAGAGAAACATTGACATGAAAGGGTCACATCGAGTGGCTGCCTCTCGCACGACCCAAGCAGGGCCGGGGACAAACTGCAATCGAAGTACATGCCCTTAGCGGGAACCGAACCCAGGTCTCTCTGGACCGCAGGCCGACGCTCTAACCACTGAGCCAAACTGGCCAGGGCATAGACAAAGACTTTTAAACAACTGTCTTAAAGATGCTCAAAGAACTAAAGAGAGAGGTGGAGAAAGTCAAGAAAACAATGTGTGAACACAATGGAAATATCAATAAAAAGAAAACCTAAAAAGAACCCAAAAGAAATTCTGGAGCTCAAAAGTACAATAATTGAAATTAATTCCAGGGTAGCTTTGAGCAGACAGAAGAAAGACTCAGCAAACTTGAAGACAGGGCAATGGGAATTACTGAGTCTGAGGGGGAAAAGATCAAAGAAAAGCAAACAGAACCCAAGGAAACGGTGGAACACAACCAACCAGACCAACATATACATCGCGGCAGTCCCTGAAGGAGAAGAGAAAGAGAGCAAGCGGTATAGAGAAAATATGAAGAAATTGTGGCTGAAAACTTCCCAAATTTAATGAAATACATAAATGTAAACATCCAAGAGGTTAAACTTTTCAGTCTTCAAGTAAGAACAAGTCAAAGAGATCCACACCAAGACAGGCTATAGTCAACTTCCAAAGACAAAGAGAATCTTAAAGGCTGCAAGAGAGAAGTGAATCATCACATACACGGGATCACCAATAAGAATACCAGCAGATTTCTCATCAGAAACTTTGGAGACCATAAAACAGTGGGTTGATATAGTCAAAGGACTAATAGAAAAACAAAACAAAAACATTATCGAACAAGAATCCTGTATCTGGCAAAACTGCCCCTTCAAGAGTGAGAAAGAAATCAAGGCATTCCCAGATAAAAGCTGAGGGACCTCTTGACCACTAGACCGGCCTTGCAGAAAACACTCAAGGGAGTCCTGAAAGGTAAAATGAAAGGACACTAGACAGTAAACTGAAGCCATATGGAGAAATAAATACCTCAATAAAAGAAAGTAACCATGGGCGGCAGTTGGTTCGAGCGCGCACGGCAGCGAGGAGTTAGCCTCGGCGCTCCACCTGCTGCCGCGGTCCCGGCTGCGCCGCTTGAGCCCCGACGCGCCTGCGCGCTCCTCGCCGCACCCCCCCCCCCCCCCCGGAAGCCGCTCCCCTGGCGCTCGGCGCGCACACCCGGACGAAGGCTGACGAGGAGTCCTTCAACCGGAGCCTGGACGAGTGGAAGCTCTTCATCTACAACCTGACGACCCCAGAGTTCCTGGGGCGTACCGCCAAGGGCTGGGGTTTAATCTTGCTCTTGTATCTAGTCTTTTATGGTTCCTGGCTGCACTCTTCACGTTCACAGTGTGGGTTATGCTTCAGACTCTGAATGATGAGGTTCCAAAATGTCCTGACTAGATTTCTAGTCCAGGACTTAACGGTTTTTCCAAAACCAGTGTCGGTGTTGGAATATTTATTCCTCAACAAAATACTAGCAGACAGAATTCTGCTAGTATTATCTAGTATTATCTAGATATCTGCTAGTGATATCTTAAAAGGATTCTACACCATGACTAAGTAGTATTTATTTCTGAACTGTAAAGATGGTTCAACATATAAAAATCAATCAATGTAACATGCCACACAACAAAATGAAGTGGGGGGGGGCATATGATAATCTCGACTGATACAGAAAAAGCATTTGACAAAATTCAACACCCTTTCATAATAAGAACATTCCACAAACTAGGAACAGAAGTAAAGTACAACATAATAAAAGCCATATGTGAAAACCCCACAGCAAATATCATACTTAACGGTACAAGACTCAAAGGATTTCCTCTAAGATCAGGAACAAGGCAAGGATGCCCACTTTCAGCACTTCTTTTCAACACAGTACTGGAAGTTCTATACCAGGCTAGAGCAATCAGGCTAGAAAAAGAAATAATCCCAATTGGAAAGGAAGAAGTAGAATTATCCATTTTTGGATAATACAATTTTATATGTAGAAAACCCCAAAGATTCCACAAAAATACTGTTGGAACAAATAAATTCAGTAAAGTAGCAGGATACAAAGCCAACACACAAAATCAGTTGCATTTCTATACACAATGAATAATTCGGGAAAAATTACAAAAATAATTCTATTCACAATAACATCTAAAAGAATAAAATATTTGGGAATTAACTTAACCAAGGAGGAGAAAGATTTGTACAATGAAAACTACAAAACTGCTGAGCCCAGCCGGTGTGGCTCAGTGGTTGAGCTGTGACCCATGCACCAAGAGGTCGCCGGTTCGATTCCCGATCAGGGCACATGCCCAGGTTGTGGGCCAAATCCCCAGTGGGGGACATGCAGGAGGAAGCCAATCGATGTTCTCTCATTTATGTTTCTCTCTTTCCCTCTCCCTTCCTCTCTCTCTAAAATCAATTTTTTTAAAAAATATATTGCTGAAAGAAATTAAAGAAGACTTAAATAGAAATACATTCCATATTCATGAATTAGAAGACTTAATATTGTTAAAATGTCCATACTATCCAAAGCAATCTACAAATTCAATGCAATCCCACTGATGATTTTTGCAGAAATGGACAAAAGCTTCACAACATTGGATTTGGCAATGATTTCTTGGATGTGACACCAAAGGTACAAGAAACAAAAGAAAAAATAGACAAATAGGACTTCATGAAAATTAAAGATTTTGTGCATCAAAAGACATTAGCAACACAGTGAAAAGGCAACCGAGAGAATGGGAGAAAATATTTGCAAATCATATCTAATAAGGGATAAATATCCAGAATATATTTTAAAAACTCCTAAAACTCAAACAGTACAAGAAACATGATCTAAAAATGGGCAATGGAGTTTAACAGACATTTCTCCAAAGATATACAGATGACCAATTAGCACATCACTAATCATTAGGAAAATACAAATCAAACTACAATGAGATACCACCTCACACACATTAGGATAGACTATCAAAAATAAAACAGAACAGTGGGTGTTGACCAGGATGTGGAGAAAATGGAAACTTTGGACACTGCTTATGTAAAATGGTACAGCCACTGTGGAAAACAGTATGGTAGTTCCTCCAAAAATTAAAAATAGAATCACCATATAATTCACCAATTCCACTTCTGGTTCTATACCCATAAGAACTGGAAGAGTCTCAAAGAGATATTTGTAAACCCATTTCATAACAGTATTGTTCACAACAGTTAAGACACGGAAGCAACCCTAGTGTCCATCAACTGATAAATGGATAAGAAAATGTGGTACACACATACAATGGAATATTATTCAGTCATGCAAAAGAAGGAGATTCTGCAAAATGCTGCATCATAGATGAATCTTGAGTACATTATGCTAAGTTATTTAAGTCAGTCACCAAAAGACAAATACTGTGTGATTCCACATATGAGGTACTGCGAGTAGTCAAAAATCATAAAGACAAACTAGAATGGTGGTTGCCAGGAGCAGGGTGAGGAGGGGGGAATGAGGACTTATTGTTTAATAAGTATGAGGAGTTTCAGTTTAACCAGATTAAAAGAGTTAAGGAGGTAAATGGTGGTCATGGTTGCACAACAATGTGGATGTATTTAATACCACTGAACTGTGCACTAAAAAATGCTTAAGATTATAATTTTTATGTTACCTGTATTTTAACACAAAATTTTTCAACAAAAAACCTAAATGGGAAACTTGTAAGCTTGTTTAGAGCCATTCACTTGAAAGCAAGGGACCACAGAGACTTCCTATATCTAGCCCTGATGAGGAGGAACTTGGTAGATAAAGAAGCTTTGAGAGTTCACACTGATGTTTTAAGACTTTGGCTGTATGAAACAAAATATTAAGATACAGAAAAGGATTACTAATTAAGTTCAAGATGAGGGTGAGGCAAAGAAAAGTCAACTATTCACATTCTTAAAAAAAAAAAAAAAAAAAAAAAGAACACAGACAAAACAATCTAGAGTAATTTAGAATTCTCAAGGTCTACTAAGGTTTCCTACACAAAGCAGGAATCTTGTCCAATTGCCACAGAAAGAAAAATTTCCCCGTTAATATTTCCCTTTCATGTTAGAAAATATTAGCAAAATTTGGTCTTTTTCTGTTCTTAACATGGACTATAACTCAAAAAAGAATAATGATTAAATATAATTGTGTGATACTCTTGTTATATTCTGTCAAAGAAATATCCTGTTCTAGAGAGTCTTTTCCTAAGCCTTTACACATACTTTTTAAAAATCACTAATAACCCCCAAATTTTTTTCCTGCAAAAACCTTATACACATAGAGAAAGAGCTTGGAGTCATTGTTATAGCTTAAAAGATTGGAATTCCCATACTTAATGGCTATTGGGAACTATAATAATAGAAGTGATTTTTATTAGTGATTCTCTGATTCTATTAATACATAACACTTTCTAATGGCATCCCATTCTTCAGCTTTCTTAAATTAGCCAACTGAGCCTCAGCTTTTCCACTAATTATATAGCCACAGAAATTTTAAACCTCTTTGGCCTCCCCCTCCCCACCCCTTCCACTCTATCTGAAAATCAATGGGAAATATCCTTGGATGAAGATTAACAAAAAAATAAAATAAATTACAACCAGTGTGCTAGGTACTGTGAAAGAATAATGAGTGCCAATAGAGAAACTTAGAGGAGAATCTAACCTAAGAAGGCAAAGAATACCTCTCTGAGAAAGTGACATCTAAAGAGACATCTGAAGGACATTAACAAATTTTTTCTTCACATTCACAGATAATTTTTGTTGGTCACTGGACTACAGCATTAACAAAAAACTAAGTCTCTGGTGGGGTGAGGGAGACAAATATATCATACATACAAAATACACACATTTATTTTAGATACATTGAACATAATTATATATATGTATGCCAGGTAACAAGTGATAAGAGGAAAAACAATGTAAAATAAAGAAAATAGAGATGGATAGGAAGGGCTATTTACATAAGCAGAAACCTGAATTTAATACGCGTGCAGGCCATGCAAATATGTGGCAGAACAAAGGAGGTGGAGGGATCTGCTAGCGCACAGGCTCTAAGGTAGAAGTGTGTTCAGCATATTCAAAGAAAAGTAGAGAGACCAGGTTATATAGGGTCTTATATGCCATATAAACACTTTACCTGTTATTCTAAGTTGATAAACCTGATGGGTTCTCAAACAATCAGTAACAGGAGTTACCTTTTATTTTTTAAAAGATTGCTTGCTGGGGTACAACCACTTTGGAAAACTGGTAATATATACTAAGGCTGAACCTATACATACCCTACAAACAGAATTCCCACTCCTAGGTATATACCCAGCATAAATGCATACATATATCTGCCAAAAGACATGTACTAGAACATTCACAGCAGCATAATTCATAATAGCCAAAAACTGGGAACTATTTGAATGTTCATCAATGGCAGAATGGATAAACTGTGGTATATTAACACAGTGGAATAGTATACAACAATGAGAAGAAACCAACGTCATACAACATCATGGATGATTCACACATATAATGTTGCATAAAAGAAGCCAGATTCAAAAATTATTGTGCCCTGGTTTGGCTCAGTGGTTAGAGCGTCGGCCTGCGGTCCAGAGAGACCAGGGTTCAGTTCCCGCTAGGGGCACGTACCTCGGTTGCAATTTGTTCCCAGCCCTGGTTGGTCGTGCGGGAGGCAGCCACTCGATGTGTCCCTTTCATGTCATGTTTCTCTCTCTCTCTCTCTCTCTCTCTCTCTCCCTCTCTCTCCCTCCCACTCTATCTGAACAAAAAACGGAAAAATGTCCTCGGCTGAGGATAAAAAAAAAAAAAAATTATATATTATATGATCCCATTTACATAAAGTAAAAAAATAATCTATGTTCTTAGGAGTCAACACAATGGTCCCCTTGGGGGAATAATGACTGGAAGGGAGCAAGGATTGCTGGTAATGTGCTGTTTCTCACTTGGGTGCTGGTTATACAAGTGTGATCAGTTTGTGAAAATCCATGCAAACTCATAATACAGACACTTTTCTGTCTGTTTATAAATGTCAGTAAAGTTCTTTTTAAAAAATGAATCTGACTGCTGTGTGGAAAATGGATTCTAAGGAGGCAAGGATGAAACAGCAGGGAGACCTGTTAGGAAGCTAATATCATTACCCAGTACAAGCTGATGGTGGCTCAGGTGGCAGAGATAGAGATGGTGTTGAGTGGCCATATTCTGGAAATATTTTGAAGCTAGAGTCAGTATGATTTCCTGACAGATTATATACATAAAGGTGAGAGAATCAAGGAGGAAAGGATAACACTAAGATTTTTATCCTGACAGTTGAAAAACTGGAAGTGTCTTAATTGAAAAGAAGAGCGCAGCAAGTGTAGATCTGGAGAGCATGGGAAAACTCAAAGCCTACTTTTGACCATCTTATGTTTGATTTGGCTCCAAACAGAGCTGCTAAATGTGTGTGTGTGTGTGTGTGTGTGTGTGTGTGTGTGCGCGCGCGCGCGCACACATGCACATATAGGTGTGTGCGCTTATATATATTTGAATATATGAATATGGAGTTCAAGAAAATCTGGGCTGGAAAATAAATTTGCAAGTTGTCAGCACAAGCACAAAGTCAGTTTTAAAATGAAGGGAATGACTACCTCAGCCAAGTGATCAAGGTTAACATCAACAGTGATTAAATCTGGTTGATAGTATGTACCCTTGATATGAGGTGATGAGAATGGCACTTTACTTTGTGGTCTTCCAAACCCCTTAACTTCTGACAAATCATTCTACCAACTACCTGACCAGTGCTCCTTAAAATTGCCAAGATCATCAGAAACAAGGGAAGTCTGAGACAGAGCTTGGGACTCTGTTAGCATCACTCCTGTTCACCTACTTTCCTTCCTTCTTCCTTCTTCATGCTGCCTTTCAATTCAGTGACCTTCCACTGTTGCTTCCTCCACAGCAGCGCTGTCCAACTTCACATAATGATGGAAAGAAAGATGCTCTCTAATACAGCACATGTGGCTACTGGGCATCTATTGTGATTGGTTACTATTTGGACAGCACAGGTCTAGAGCTCAGGGTCTCCTATTTGATCCTTTCTTTTCCTGACCTTTTACAAGGCATGATACTTCTGACAATCCACACTTAATTATCTTGGCTCTAGAATTTGGCTCTAGAACATCTTTAAACAATGTCTGAAGCCAAGTTTCACTTTGTCTTGGTTCCTATCTTTCTGCACCTACATGGTATAACTGGAAATGACAGAGCCTCCTAGTCCAAAAGGTCTCCTCCTCACTAATCTGCCTGTAACTTAGGCCTCAAAGGTCACTAATAGAGACTGATTCCTGTGATTTAAGGGCAGTGTTTCTCAAATGTGAAATTTTTCACAAGAAAAAAAATATTCCCAGCCCTGGCCGGTTTGGCTCAGTGGTTAGAGCGTCGGCCTGCGGACCAAAGAGTCGCGGGTTCAATTCCGGTCAAGGGCAGGTGCCTCGGTTACGGTTCGTCCCTGGCCCTGGTCGGGGTCGTGCGGAAGGCAACCACTCGATGTGTCTCTCTCACATCGATGTTTCTCTCTCTCTCTCTCTCTCTCTCTCCCTCTTCCCCCTCCCTCCCACTCTATCTGAAGATAAATAGAAAAATATCCTCGGGTGAGGATTAAAAGAAAATTATATATATATATTTTTTTCTCAGTGTTAATTATAAAACCAGATATTAAAACTGTTACAAATTAAATGTAAAACATACAAATACTCAAATTAATGATATCAACTTAGTGAGATAGGGAATGTTGTCCTGCTTAAAACTAAGCTGCTATTCAGAATGTGAATATGGTACCAACTCATACAGCACATACTCCTGCCACTTTCCTCTATTCAAACAACTGTAAAATCCTCATTTGCACAGTGTGTCTTTACAGCCATTAAGTCCTTTTCTTATTAGCACACAACAATTAGGCAATATAATCTGGTACTGACCCAAAAATGAATCCAGGACTCAGTGATAATGTCATCATCCAGAAGATCCAGGGTATACTTACACAAATTTTAAAAGATCATTAAAATAAATATTTTTGCAGAGAACTCAAGAATCCTGAGAGGAAGTTTCCAAACCATCAGAGAACTCCAGTTTGAGAAATAAATGATTGTCCTGGCTGGTTTGGCTCAGCAGTTACAGCATTGACCCATGGACCAAAGGGTTGAGGGTTCAATTCCCAGTGAAGGGCACGTACCTGGGTTGCAGGTTTGATCCTGGCCCCAATCACGGGTCCAGTGTCTCTCTCACACTGAGGTGTCTCTCTCTCCCTCCCTCCCTATCTATCTAAAAATCAATGGGAAAATATCCTCAGGTGAGGATTAACCAAAAAAAAGAAAAGAAACAAACTATTCCCAGTTGAAATATCAATACAAACATCCATGAGAGAATAATAAGAGCTTGTCAAAATTAGCTATCAGCCCTGGCCGGTTTGGCTCAGCAGTTAGAGCGTCAGCCTGCGGTCCAGAGAGACCCGTGTTTGGTTCCCGCTAGAGGCGGTTGCAGTTTGTCCCCGGCCCTGGTTGGTTGTGCGGGTGGCAGCCACTCGATGTGGCCCTTTCACGTTGATGTTTCTCTCTCTCTCTCTTCCTCTCTCTCCCTCCTACTCTATCTGAACAAAAAATGAAAAAATGTCCTCGGGTGAGGATAAAAATAAATAAATAAATAATAAAAAAAATTAGCTATCAGATGCTTTCTGCCCAAAGATCAGAAGAGAATAGCTCCTTTAAAAAAAAAAAAAAATTTCATCATTGATTTTAGAGAGAGAGGAAGGGAGAGGGAGAGAGATAGAAACATCAATGTGAGAGAGATACATGGATCAGCTGCCTCCTGCATGCCCCCTACTGGGGACTGAGCCCACAACCTGGGCATGTGCCCTGACCAGGAATCTAACTGGGACCTCTCAGTTCATGGGCTGACGCTCAATCCACTGAGCCACATCAGCCAGGCCCAAGATTTTACTTTTTTGTTGACATATCTCACTATTGACTTACACTCAGCTGTCCACCAATGCTCCTCTAAACCACATGTCCTTCCACATCATCCTGTGTTTGCTTATGCAATTGGTTTTATAGACCAACATAGTTATACTTCATCTTCTTCTAACCACTCCATCATCTTAATTTGACAAAAACATGAATGAATTCCAGTTTGGACATATCCACATCTCCTGTATCTTAGACCTATTGTAATTTTTTGAGCTCTACTCTCACCCTCTCCATCAAAGTGAAAGACTGATCAGGTTACATAGCTACAGGTTCACACATACTGACCTACACATCCCTTCTATTCCTCCATCTCAAGTCAAAAAAAAATCATTGCAAACACCTTCACCTGGAATGCAGTGCTTCTCCTCCAAAACCACAATCAACAAAGGAAAAGGCAAGGAAACACTATTACCTTCAATGTCTTCCTTAAAATTCCGGAGTTCCTAAAAAACTCCCCTGTTCTTTTTCAACAGTTATCTTTCACCTCCAGTAATAATCAGCAGCAAATGCATGAAGGACATGGATGACAGAGCTGAGCTGTAAAGGACAGGCTGGGGTTAAACAGGCAGAAATTGCGGAGACAGTAGAGAGCAACTCCAGGTAAGGAGTTGATAAGCAAATGCAGAGGATGAAAACAAATGGTATATGTGACTAAAAACTGGGGAATGTGAAGAAGAATAAAGGAAGGTGAGGGAGGTAAACTAGTATTTTATTCAAAAGGTCTAAAATGCCATGCTAGAACTTCCGGTCAAGATGGTGGCACAGGTGTTGTGGCGCAAGAGAACCGAGAGACCACCAGAGCCAAATTAAAGCCAAATAGAGAGCAAAGCCGGCCAGCGATTGACCTCGAGTTCTCGGAGATCAGCCAGCAAAGCCAGCCAGCGACTGATCCTGTGTTCTCGGAGACCAGCCCCGATATGCTTTATTACATGCCTTTTATACCTTACAGCAAAAGTTTAATGACATAAGAAAATAGGATCTTCTTAATATAATGTCCAGGGCTACCACAATGCTGTATAGAATTAGTTTGCCTTACTGATAACAGGAACACCCAGGTATTTCAAGGTACATTGGGTCACACTTAGCCCCGAGCTGCACAAACACAATGCAAGCCTAATTCCTTGAGATTGTGGGGAAGGTCGAGTCTCTGACTCAAGACCTCCAGGCTCCGTGGACTCTGTCAGACACACAGCCAGCTCCCAACAATTTCTTGGTTCAGGGAGCTTATAAAAAAATCAGCACAATAATTTACCAATCATCAGTTATGGGGGTATAAACATGTCAGCACATAGGTAAACACGGTATCGCATCCTCCCACAACCACATCAAAGTTACAACTAAACTACAGAAAAACCATCATTGAAAACTGCCTAAAATCAAGCTGAATGGAACTCCTACAACTACGAAATTAAAGAAGCAGCCACATCGAGACTGGTAGGAGGGGCGGAGGCACGATGGGCTGGTCCCACACCCACGAGTGGCAGATAAAAATCAGGAGGACACCTCTGCTGGGAAGGTCCTCCATGAGGACTGAGGGGTCCCCGTCCCACAACAGGCGCCCACCTCAAGGTTCCAGTGCCAGGAAGAGAAGTTCCCATAACTTCTGGCTGGAAAAACCAGCGGGAACTGAGGTTGAGAGAGGCTGAGGCTTCTAGAGCCCCAGGCAGCTCCTCTGAAAGGGCCTGCACATGGACTTACTCGGACTTGCACCCTCCAGGCTCCATCGTGGGGGAGGCAGCTTGAAAGGCACCAGAGACATGGGGAAGAACTGAGTTGTTTGGCATTGGAGCGAGGGCTGGAGAGGCAGCTTTCTCCTGGACAGACATGCTATCAGAGGTCTTTGTTCCTTTGGTGAGCCCTTCCCTGGGCCGCCAGACGCCGCCATATCTGGGACTCCAGCAACTTGGCTCACACTGTTGGCCCCGCCCTGGTGATTCCCTGAGGCCCCGCCCCACCCAACTTTCAGGCCCACCCAAGCTGCTGCTAGTTGCTTTACCATAGGATTGGCCTGTCTTGGATCCTGCTTCAGCTTTTCCTAAATTCTTTCAAACAAGCAGCATCTGGTCTCAGCAAGCCCCATACCTCTCGCTAAGTAATACATAGAAACAAACACAGGGAGGCAGCCAAAATGAGGAGACAAAGAAACAGGTCCCAAATGGAAGAACAGAACAAAACTCCAGCAAAAGAACTAAGTGAAATGGAGATAAGTAACCTAACAGATGCAGAGTTCAAAACACTGCTTATAAGGATGCTCAATGAACTTAGTGAGAACCTCAGTGAACTTAGTGAGGGCTTTAAGAGCATAAAAAAGGGCCAGTCAGAAATGAAGGATGCACAGTCAGAAATGAAGGAGGCACTAACTGAAATAAAGAATAATTTACACAGATTCAATAGTAGAGTAGGTAAAGCCAAGAAGCAAACCATAGATTTGGAATATAAGGAAGTAAAAACACCCAATCAGAACAGCAAAAAGAAAAAAGAATACAAAAAAATGAGGATAGTGTAAGGAGCCTCTGGGACAACTTCAAGCGTGCCAACATTCACATCTTGGGGATGCCAGGAGAAGAAGAGAGAGAACAAGAAATCGAAAACCTATTTGAAACAATAATGGCAGAAAATTTCCCTAACTTGGTGAAGGAAACAGACATACAAGTCCAGGAAGCACAGAGAGTCCCAAACAAGATGAACCCCAAGAGGCCCACACCAAGACACATCATCATCAAAATGCAAAAGGTTCAAGACAAAGAGAGAATCTTAAAAGCAGCAAGAGAAAAGCAGTTAGTTACCTGCAAGGGAGTTCCCATAAGACTGTCAGCTGATTTCTCAAAAGAAACTTTGCAGGCCAGAAGGGAGTGGCAAGAAATATTCAGAGTGATGAAAAGCAAGAACCTACAACCAAGATTACGCTATCTTGCAAAGCTGTCATTTAGAATCGATGGCCATATAAAGAGTTTCCCAGACAAGGAAAAGCTAAAGGAGTTCATCACCACCAAACCATTATTATATGAAATGTTGAAGGGTCTTCTTGAAGAAATAGAAAAAATATGAACAAACAAAATGGCAATGAATACATATCTATTGACAATCAAATCTACAAACAAAATGAACAGGCAGAACAGAAGCATTCTCACAGATACAGAGAACATTTTGTTGGTTGCCTGATGGGAGGGAGGTTGGGGGAATGGGTGAAGAGATTAAGAAGTACAAATTAGTTGTTAGACTGACAAACCTCAAAGGGAAGGGGGGGTGGGGGGTGGGAAGAGATAAACCAAAGAACTTCTATGTATATATGCATAACAAATGGACACAGACAACAGTGTGGGGAAAGGAAGGAGGGGGGCAGGAGTGGGAAGGAGGGGGTCAATAGGGGAAAAATGAGGAACATCTGTAATACATTCAACAATAAAGATAAATTTAAATAAATAAATAAAATGCCATGCTAAAAAGTTTGAACTTTATGTTACAGGTGTTTGCTATTTAAATTTACTGCATAAAGAAGTGATTTAATCAGAATCATAGTTTCAGAAAATTAATCTGACATCAGAGTATAAAACTAATTAGAGGGGAAGAAACACTAGAAAAGAAGAGACCACTCAGGAACTTGAAAACCAATTATTAAAAAAATTGTACTGATGTGCTGCAGATACAAAAGTGAAAATAGAAAATCATCCATATTTCATTGAATCTAAGATGATACATTACTTTATATACAACTAAGAAATTTTAAAATGTTGCCCAAAAAAATTATGACATGCTATTATCCCAATTCATAGATGTTAAAATGTGAGAAAAAAATGCATTTTACAATCAATGAATCATAGCCTCTAGTTTTGGGTTTTGTTTTTTTTTTTAAACAATTAGCTCAAGATTTTAAAAACTTGATTATTTTCAGGATACAATATATAGCAGTTTTTCTTCTGATCAAGTACATGAAATCCCTCCTTACTAATTCTCCAGACCTGTCTTAGGAACTCAATGAATGTAGGTGCAAGTTACCAACTAGCACCACTCCCTTCATTCTCTCAAATAAAAAAAGGAATCTGCTTCACATGCTATGATTTTTTTTTTTTTAATCCTCACCCGAGGACATTTTTCCATTTTTTTGTTCAGACAGAGTGGGAGGGAGAGAGAGAGAGAGAAAAACATCGACATGAAAGGGAACACACTGAGTGGCTGCCTCCTAAACGGACCACAACTGGGGCCTGGGACAAACTGCAACCGAGGTACGTGCCCTTAGCGGGAACCGAACACGGGTCTCTCTGGACCGCAGGCAGACATTCTAACCACTGAGCCAAACCAGCCAGGGCACATACTATGATTTTTAACCAGGGTTTCACAACAGAATCATCAGGGGAGCTTCTTCCTCTCCCTCCAAAACAAAACAAAACACAGAACTGAACCCCACACCTGACCTAGCAAGTAAAAATGTCTTGGGTGGAAACCACAGAATATGCACTAAAAAATTCCCCTAAATTATTCTGATGTACCTCTAATTAGGAATCACTAAATTAAGAGATAGTCAAACTAAAAATATTAAAATTTAGAAACCCTTTCTAAGCATAACTCCAAACCCAAAAGCTACCAGTAAATGCTTGGCAGATTTGACAACAGAAAAAAATATAAAACTTGTGTAAGGAAAAATTCCCCCATAAATAATACTGTAAGAAAAAATGATAAATTGTGAGGAAATACAGATGAGTTCATGTCTATAATATATAAAGACTTCCTATCAATTAGAAGATTCAAACAACCCAAAGAAAAAACAGGCAAAGCAATAGGGAATTCATAAAATTACAAATGGCTAAAAAATATAATAGAAATGTTCAGTTTCACTAAAGAAGTGCAAATTATAATGAGTTATTTTTCACTTATCAAATAGGCAAAAATGTTAAAGGTGAATATAGACCAGTGTTGGTAAGGCTAACTGAAGCATATTTATACAAGGAAGACCCTAAAACTTCTTCAATAGTTAAGTAAATTATGGTAGAATCATACAAATAAATGCTACACAGCTGCTAAATAATTTAAGGAAAACCTATTTATATATGCACATGGAAAAATATCCATCATATACTGTGCCAAGTTAAAAAGTAAACACTTTAATTTTAGAACAATATGTATACTATAATTTCATTTTTATAAAAACCAGAAAACTCAATTGGGTATGTTTGTATATGTTCAGAAAAAGTTTCTAAAAAGTAAATAGACCAAACTGTTAACAGTGATGACCAATAAGAGTATGGTGAGGGGGGTGGGTAATGGAGAAACTTCTCTTAATTTATGTACTTCTATATTGTTTTAATTTCTACAATAATCTTCTTAATTTCTCAATTAATTAAAAAATATTGGATGGCCCTGGCCGGTTTGGCTAAGCGGTTAGAGCGTTGGCCAGCAGACCAATGAGTCACGGGTTCAATTCTAGTCAAGGGCGCGTACCTCAGTTTCGGTTTGTCCCCGGTCCTGGTCGGGTCATGCAGGAGGTGACCCAAGGAAGTGTCTCTCTCACATCAATATTTATTTCTCTCTCTCTCCCTCCCTCACTCTATCTGAAGAAAAATGAAAAAATATCCTTGGGTGAGGATTAAAAAATATATATATTGGTTGTACATCATCACTTTCCAAACATAGTACAAATAATTAACATGAGACCTTTATCCACAAAAGTTCCGGTCCCTTTCCCCTTTGTTTTACAGGAACCTATCCTCCTAACTAGAACCACCAGCCAGGAAAGAGCTCATTAGCAAACGAGTCTTTCAATATTTCAGTCTCTTCCTTTCCAGGGCAACAGTCTGCAAATAAACTTGGGTTTTCCATAACAAACTGGAGAACCCACGCTAGAACGGAACCAAAAGGCCAGGTCAGTAGTATAGTCTTTTCTGAGACTAGGCAACATATGTAACAGGTGAGAGAGAAATTAGAACTGAAGTCGGCAAACATTTTCTGTGAAGACCTGACAGTAAACACGTTAGGCTTTACAGGCCACGCACTTGGTCACCACTACTCAACTCTTACCATTATAGCACCAAAGCAGCCATTGGATAATACACAATAGAATAAGCCTGGCTATGTTCTGATCAACATTTGAAACTGAAATTTGAATTTCATATAATTTTCACTTGTCACAAAATAGTATTTTGCTTTTCAACCATTTAAAAATGAAAGAAATCTTTACTCTGCCAGCATACAAAAGCAGGTGAGAGGCCACAGGCACTCTGCATTAGAGGATAATTTTACAAGTCTCCAAGAGAGTAAAAACAAGCAAATAAACAAAGAGTCTCTAGTAAAATACTGTATGGATTCGTTGCATACAAAAATTCTTCCAAAAGCTTTAAAAATATGTTATTAGTGAACCACAGTACCAATTATCACTATTATAAGAGGAGCTCACTCTCAAACAGCTGACACTTATGATATTAAAAGGGATCCCTGGCCCTGGCAGGTTTGGCTCAGCAGTTAGAGTGTCAGCTTATGGACCAAAGAGTCTCGGGTTCGATTCTGGTCAAGGGCAGGTACCTCGGTTGCGGTTTGGTCCCTGGCCCTGGTCAGGGTAGTGTGGGAGGCAACCAATCGATGTTTCTCTCTCTCTCTCCCCTTCATTTTTTTTTTTAATCCTCACCAGAGGATATTTTTCCATTGGTTTTCAGATAGAGTGGGAGGGGAAGAGGGAGGGAGAGAGGGAGAGGGAGAGGGAGAGAGAGAGAGAGAGAGAGAGAGAGAGAGAGAGAGAGAGAGACCTACTGACACACGGAATAACATGGCTGAGCCTCAAAAATATGCTAAGTGAAGGAAGCCAGATGTAAAAACTATATAATATTCTTCACCTAACGCCAATGTGTGGGTTCTCCCCCACACCAAGCAATTCTGACCCCAGCTGGGTGTTCCTACACTTCATCTCAACTCTGACATTATCCATCCAGAGACAGCAAGGACTCAGTTCCACAAGACTGCCCCCCACTTCAGATGCCAATGGCAAGTCCAGGTTGTTACCTGTGCTTCTGACCACCTGACCATAAATCAGAGGTTCCCACCACCCCCTCCTTGGGTTCCATTAATTTTCCTTAGCAGCTCACAGAACTCAGGAAAGTAGTTTACTCACTCAATTACCGGTTTATTACAAAGGATTTAAAAAAAAATTTTTTTTTTCCTTTATTGATTTTAGAGAGAGAGGAAGTGAGAGGAAGAGAAAGATAGAAACATCGGTGAGAGAGAACATCGACTGGCCGCCTCCCGCATGCCCCCACTGGGGATTGGGCCCACAACCTGGGCATGTGCCCTGACCAGGAATCAAACCAGCTACCTCTTGGTGCATGGGTCGACGCTCAACCACTGAACCACACCGGCCGGACTATTACAAAGGATATCTAAGGAGCCAAACCCATAGTGAGCCAAGTGAAGAGATACAGTGTGAGGTCCCAAACAAAAGACTTCTGCTCCCGAGGGTTTGGGACTCACACAGTGGCACATGGACCCTCTGGCTCACCAACTTGGAATCTCTCTGAAACCCTCATTTTGGGTTTTATGGAGGCTTCATCACCTAAGCATGACTGATTAAATAATATATTGGCAGCTGGTGACAGAATTCAATGTCCAACCTCTCTCCCCTCCCCAGAGTGAGGGGTGTGGGGACTGAGAGTACCAACCCTCCAATCACACCTCTGGTGCCCCTGAACCAGCCCCCATCCTTAGTGCTTCCTAGAAGTCACTCATTAACAAACTCAGGTGTGGTTGAAAGGGTTCGTTATCAATATAAAGACACCTTTATCATTCTTACAATTTAGGAAATGCAAAGGATTTTAGTAGCTCAGTGCTAGAGATGGAAATGCAGACCAGATATATATTTCTTATATCACATTATATGATTCCATTTATATGATGTTTCTAGATAAGGTAAAATCTGTAGAGACAGAAAGCAGATCAGTGGTTGCCTGTGGCTGGAGGCAAAAGCAGGGACTGACTGTAAATTAGGAGGGAACTTTGTGGGGGGAAAAACAAATGTTCTAAAATGGGATTAGGGTGGCAGTGGCACAACTCTATTCATTTACTTTAAAAATCATTGACTTGTACATTTACAATGGGTGGAATTTATGGTATGTAAATTATACCTCAATAAACTTATAAAAGGGGGAGGGAAGACCACAGGTAGCCCAGTGGACCTACCAGACGAGTCCCAGCTCCCTGCATGCCCCCAGGCTCTTCCCTGACTGTGCCTTTGCTCTGGGTGCTCCTAGAAGACTCCTTAACCAAGTACCCCCTCCTGGAAACTTCCCCATCCTGCCTCATTCCCAAGATTGCTTCTTCCTTTGAACCTTCCCACCACTCTGTGCTCAGCACTTTTTATCTTAGTCTCCTTTACCCCTAACCTCCTAATTCTGTGACAAATTCCTTGAGGAAGGAACAGTGTCATTCATCTATCTGTTCTTCATACAGCCTGCATATACCAGGCACTCAATGAGTATTTATAATATTGAGTTACAGAATCTCCACTGTCTAAACAAAATCCTATTCCATATTAGCATGAAGAGTGGCAAAAATCTAAACCTTAAAACGCATACCTCCTTCAACAAACCATTATCTAAATGCCTTCCAATTTTTTTTTTTTTTTATCCTCACCCGAGGACATTTTTCCATTTTTTGTTCAGATAGAGTGGGAGGGAGAGAGAGGAAGAGAGAGAGAGAGAGAAACATCGATGTGAAAGGAACACATCGAGTGGCTGCCTCCTGCATGACCCAACCAGGGCCGGGGACAAACTGCAACCGAGGTACGTTACTTTAACGGGAACCGAACCCAGGTCTCTCCGGACCGCAGGCCAACGCTCTAACGGCTGAGCCAAACTGGCCAGGGCTGCCTTCCAATTTTTCAGAAAACATCTGTAGTTCATTCATTCCAGGTTTTTCCAATTTAATTGAGCAAATACAGAACTCACAAACCACATTTCAATGCTGAGCACAAGCAAACTTTTGAAGACTGAGTACGAAATCTCCGAGTTGAAAAGACAGTGGAATTTAATGAGACCCAAGAAAATATGGCTCCATATATCTCAACCAAAGCCAAATTTCAACTGGCATAAAATTCCCAAACTAGAAAGAATATCCTCTCAAAAAGCCTTTCTGGTAAAATCCTGGTTAAGACAGAGAACCTCAGCTATGATAAAGGCTTCCTTTTATCTTAATAAGTCTTAGTACTAGTCACTTGCCTGAAACAGAACACAGGCAACAGAGAGACCCTGAAGCTTAGAGACGGTCTAGCAACTCTACAACTTCTCAAATTCTAGACTTCAGGTTTTTTATTTCATAAGTAAGTGACTTTTAACAATGTTTTTGCTCTTATTTTCAGGGAAGGTGAGACCATGCAATTTCTTTTTAAATCACAATTTGCGTCAGATGGAATTTAACTCTCCCCAAAATGATGCACTGAGATAGAGAACATAAAGGCCAAACACTGATAAGGACAAAAAAGCTGACTCAAAACTTCAGAATGAACAAGCTTTTAAACAATGAAGCAGACACTATGGGGGATTAAAAGCCATCTACTGGTAATCTTCAGTGAAGAAATCACTGAGACGTTAATAAGTTCAACTTTGAGTGAAGCAGCAAGTATTAATTATTAAAACAGTCTAAAGTGATTACACACCCCTGGGTTGGAGGCATACAAGTTGCCACTTGTCTTTTGACTCAGACCTACAAATAATTCGACTTCTACATTAAACATCTGGGATTTGATTAAGTATAAACCCTCTGATATTAAACACCTATGATTTTATTAAATCAATATAAACCATCCCAATTTCAGACTAAGAGGTTCATCTTCAAGAGGGGAGAAAAAGAATATTTGAGAGCATTTTAAACTTTTTATCCTTTAATGGCTGATCCTCCAAACAAGCCCAGACAGGGTGGAGAGGAACCTCATGCTTTGTTACTTATAATATCTCATTTAATCCTCACTGGGATCCTCTAAGGTATTTTAAAGATGAGAAGCCTTAGGAACAGAACGGCAAAGTAAAACTTAGCAAGGCCTACAGCTAGCAAAGAGTAGACCCAAAGTTTACATTTTTCCTTCTTTATCACACCACCTCTCTAGTCTAAGTAGTCTGTACAGTTAACTAGCTCAAAACGCCAGTTAATTAATTAGAGGACACCTGACACCTCTCAATTTATCCATTAAGAACATCTAATCAGCCCAATTAAGTGTTTCTGTAAGTAGCTTTTAATATTACTTTATTTTATGCATAAAATCACATTTCATTACAGTTAGTAGACTGCAAATTCCTTGAGGATAGGCTCAATAAGTATTTGTTGAATATTTTTTAAAAACCATTAAGCCACTCTGAAGTTCATTACTTGCCTAAACGATTGTTATCCAAACATTTGCCTCTTTTCCTTCACTTATCCTAAAAAATAAAGCATATAAACAATAGTCCATTTGTTCAATTTATAAAAGAAAACTCAAAAAATATGATTCTAAGACCAAAAATAATAATTACCTTCTTTGAATTTCCACATACTTTGTATCTATCTCTTTGAGCTCTTATCATCTTATATGTGCATTAAAATTATTTCTGGGCATGCTTTATCTTCTCTACCAGACTTGAAGCAACTTTAATACACCCCCAGCCTCTAGCATAGCAGATGGAGAATGTTTAAATTTTTTAAAAATTATTTCTTTTTTTCCCCTACATTTCTATTATATAGATGCTCAGAATCAATGTGGTTAATGAAAAAGAAAAAAAGTTCTACAATAATAATGAGATTCTCCGGGAACAATCAGCCCTGAATCAAAGTTGATTTCTGTCATCAGGTTCTAATTAAGAACGGCAGATAAAGCAGATGGAGAACAGCTTTAATCTTCATGCTAAGTTGATCCTACTCTGGTGAAAACACAGAAAAATTGTTTGGACAAGCCAACTGAACAAACATGATATTGGATGTCTAAAGGAAAGTCATTCTTAAAGAGTCTTCTTTCCACTAGATGGCTATCTGAACTTGAACCAAGAGTTAGTCCAAGGGGGAGGGATCACTTCATGTTACTGTGCCTTCCTGCTAGGCAAGGGAAAGGGGGTGATGGTAATGGTGGGGTTTTTCTATTTTAAAAAAGTTTCTCCTTTAGGAACTCCTTACTCAGTCCTCTTTCCACTTTACTTGCTTATATCATTTACTAAGCAATGTAGAAGTATTTTCATAGGAATAATGAAATTGTGCCAAAGTTCTTATCAAAGAAATTTATAGTTCACTTAAACTGACTTGCCATTTGACTTCTGATTCAAGCTCCCAGAACTTTGTCTTGCCCATCTAAATGTGGAAATTTACCTACAAGAAATATATTTTTTAATGGCTCCAAGATGAAAGAAAACAGAATTAATTATTAAATGATACCAAGTAATTTTTCCATTAAGTAAAATGTGTTATGATCCACATAGTAAAAATCCTGGCCATCTGAAATGAACTTATGGCCATTTGTTCAAAATCATTATTTTATATTAATGTTTATCCACGTGTTTTTGATCATAGAATAAAAAGCTCATGAAAAACATTTGGGAAACTGAAAACACATTTTATTTTGTTTCTCTCTAGTATTAAAAAAGAATTCTCTATGCAAATATACTAATTATTACAAAATTAGTGTAATACTTATATAATATATAGCATATTATATAAATTTCCCCACATTATTAATTATGCTCTAAAGCACATCATTTTAATAGCTACATAATATTTCATCATTTGATATGTCTTATTGGACATTTAAATTATTTCCAATATTTTTGTGGTATGAATAATACTTTGATAAACCTCTGTGTATACTTCTATGTCTGAGTTAGACCATGTCCTCAGGAAAGATGACTAAAAGAACAATCACAAGAATCCAAAAAAAATGTTTACCAGAAAGGGTGTGTCAATTCCCACCAGCAGTGAGAGTACCCATCTCCTCACAACCAGGGTCAACACTGAATTTTACCATTAAAAAATTATTTTTTTTCTAATTAGGCAAAAACTGATTATTTTGGTGTTTTAATATGCATTTCTTTTATTACCAAGGTAGAATTTTTCTTCACTTTAAAAAATTTAAGTGGTTTATTTCAAGTTAGAAATTTGTTTTCATTAATATGATTAGATAGCCTTCTTTTAAACTTTGTACAATTTTCAACTGG
This sequence comes from Tadarida brasiliensis, assembly GCA_030848825.1. Lineage (NCBI taxonomy): Eukaryota > Metazoa > Chordata > Mammalia > Chiroptera > Molossidae > Tadarida > Tadarida brasiliensis. Next base: position 21,198,957 of record CM061271.1, read on the forward strand.
CTCTAAAAATTTTATTCTACAATATCAAGATTTGGCTATTCTTAGACAGATTAACTACTGCAAAGAAAGAGTAATACTTATCTTTAAAACAAAAGTTTCACATACTCTAAGCTAATTTTTAAGTTTTACAATTAAAATGCTAAATTGGTTATACTGAATTAAATACAGGAGCTAAACACTATGTAAAAGTCCCCATTTTACAAGAAGAACATTTCATTAATGTTTCCTTTGTAAAAATGTAAATATTTCTTTTTATAAGACATACTCAAAGTGAGTTACTAGAGAAACAGCCTCAGCATGCAAAAAATATAGTTAATCCTGGAGCATAAATAAATGCTTTCTTTTCGTATTCCAAGCTTCTTATAATAAGATGAGAGGGAGAGATCCTGGCTCATCATGAACATTTAAATATCAGTTAAAACAGCAGAATCAAATTGATCAATGGTATATTACCAGAGCATGATATTGCCTGTTTTAGGTTACAATATTTATGAAGAACAATAGGGAGATAAGAATGTTCTGATCCATCTAGTAGGATGTTTCTGTGTAGCCACTGAAAATTATGTTGAGTTCAAGACATAGCATTAAATGGGGGGGATACAACGCTATAATCTCAATTATGTATAGGAGATAAATAAATATGCACTAGAGGAAAAAAGATATGCCAAAACTTTAACAGTACAGCGGTGCACCAGCTAACAACAGGGATACGTCCTGAGAAGCATGATTTTACGATTTTGTCATGTGGTACCATCACAGAGTGCACTTATATAACCTAGATGGTATAGCCTACTACAGTCCTAGGCTATCGTATTGATCCTAGGCTACAGGCCTGCACAGCATGTTACTATACAAAACAACGAAAGATTAAACCCAGCACACGACAAAATGATGCAATCAAGAGATGCAGTAAACACATAAACACGAGATGTATGAGGCTGCTGCCAGTGTAGCAGTTTACAGCAAACTTTTCTTTTTACAAGTAGAAACAGTCCACTCTAAAATAACGATAAAAAGCATAGTACAGTAAATACAGAAACCAGTAACACAGTCATTATCAAGTATTGTGTACTGTATATAATTGTATATTTTTATACAAATGGTGGCACAGTTTGTTTACACCAACATCACCACAAACACGTGAGTAATGCATTGCACTATGATGTTATGACAGCTACGATGTCCCTAGGAGACAGAAAATTTCAGCTCCATTATAATCTTAATGGTATATATGTGGTTTGACATTGACCAAAAACTATATTATGCAGCACATGAATGTAGTTTTATCTCTTTGCGGTGAAAACACAAGTGAAGAAAAACAAATGACATTAACCTTAATACTTAAATATTGGTTGTTTTATTGCAACAACATTATGCATTAATGTAACAACAACAAAATAAGATTTCACAATACTTTAGTTACTGTCCCTCCAATAACGTTTCAGTCATGATCTGCATAGTGTGCAGCAGTACACACTAGTACGCATATTAAAACTGGAAAGTGGTAATGAAACTCCCAATATACAAAGCATCCACCAAGTGAATGAAATGCAAGTAAAAGATCACGGTGCTTTTTATTTTTTTTAATCCTCACCCGAGGATATTTTTACATTTATCTTCAATGGAAGGAGAGAGAGAGAGAGAGAGAGAGAAACATCGATGTGAGAGAGACACATCAAATGGCTGCCACCCGCACAACCCCAATCGGGGCCAGGGACGAACCGCAACCGAGGTACGTGCCCTCGGCTGGAATCAAACCCGGACCTCTTTGGTCCGAGGGCCAACGCTCTAATCACTGAGCCAAACCGGCCAGGGCAAGATCACAGTGCTTTTTTAAAACCACTTTTACTGAGTACTTCTGTGTCAGGCACTGTGCTGAGCTGTTCACACAATTACTTCACTTAACCCTCTCACTACCCTAGAAGCCATTATTACTATTCTCGTTTTAAAGAAGACACTGAGGCTTACAGATAAGCTAAAGTAACCTGCCCTGTGTCATACAGCTATGAAGCGAAGGAGCCAGGGTTCTATGTCAGATGCCTGACACCAACACTCATGCTTTTTTAAAGAATGAAACACTGGAATTTTTTCCCTGATCACCAGACTAAGAGTGAAACTATATCAGATATTTCAGATATAAATTCCAGATGCAGACTGCAGCTTCCTGAATTACAAATGCACCATAATTTATTCTTCTTAAATTCTTAAAATTCTATCTTAAATAGAAGTAATGTATTTCGTTCACTTTTCATGTGTGTGGCACTTTATTGTTATACAATAAAATTATCTCACTCAAAACTTCCAAAACCAGAATAACCAACTCTGCCTCTGAACACACACAGTGAATTCTGACTACCATCTAAAAAGGGTTTTCTAAAGCACCAATCTGAAAAAGTTATCACAAGCCAAAGCACAAAGTCCAAGTTGTAAAAACCGAACACAAGTTGCTGGAATTCAGAACAAGTCAATTCTGACTCAATAGTCTATCTAGGAAAAGGAAATAGTTTTAAGATGAGGCCATGCCAAAATCATCCAACTTCAAATTATATTCATTTTCATTTCTTTGCTTTCCATACAATATTGCTTTTTTAAACTAACTGTACAGGAAAGTCCCAAATTATTCAACATAGGCAGAAAACAATGAAAAGCAGACCTTCTAAAATATCACACAATTCAGTACTTCCAACATGCTCTACCAGAACAACTGCTGTTCGGTGTTGTATTCTAGATTGTGGTAGGTGTAGGGGGATTTATTATAGAGGCAAAAAGTAACGCCAAAGTGGGCAGTCTACCAGTCTAACCTGCTTCAAAATGCAAGATTAATTATTGTATGGCACTTTAGACTGTATCAAAATCAAATAGAAATTAGTCATGTCTTGAAAAGATTTTCTTCCACTAGTGTTTAATTCCAAGGACAAAAGTCAGGACCTTAGACCTGTAAGAAATTCTGACCTAAAAAACAAACAAACAAACAAAAAACTGTGTTTAGCACTGGCCGGTTTGACTCAGCGGTTAGAGCATCGGCCCATGGACCAATGAATCGTGGGTTCGATTCCAGGCAAGGGCATGTACCTCGATTGCGGTTCATCCCTGGCCCTGGTCGGATCATGCGGGAGGCAACCAGTCGATGTGGCTCTATCACATTGATGGTTCTCTCTCTCTCTCTCTCTCTCCCTCCCTCCCACTCTATCTGATAATAAGTAGAAAAATATCCTCGGGTGAGGAATAAAAAAACAACAACAAAAACCTGTCTTTAGTGAGAGGAAAAACCATACAGCCCTAAAAACAATAGTTTGTTGACTTCCTAGTATAAAAACAGTAACTGAGCATAATAGACACTTGATAAATGTTAATGAAAACATAATTACCTAGTGCATAAAGTTCAAATCACTCATCCTAGACTCAAAAACTTTCACTTTTAGGCCAGTTTACCCTTCAGTCCAATCCCCAACTACTCTCTCTTATTTGCCTTTCTTTTACACTCATCTCTCAAGAGGAAGTGGCCTCTCCTACCCTTATTTCTACCAGCGGAAATACTACTCATCTTTCAAGGTCCTCCTCAAAAGCCGGCTTCTCCTTGAAGTTCCCCCCTCCAAGTTGTTCTTAATGGCATTCTTTTATCTATCTCAAACCACCAGCTTATCCCATACCATTGGTGCTGTCTGTCTCCTCTGCCGAGACACTGCTGCACAACCCTGGACCAGACAGGGGCCAAGACTGCCTCATCTTTGCAATGTCCACACGAGCCTGGCAGCTTAGTGCAACGCATACAGTCAGCTCAATAAGTACTTTTTATTGATGTAATAGGAGACATTAAAATTTTATCTATATCAGGTCCTTACTGTCTTATAAATATTTATTCATTGATTTGACTTATGAATTCACAAAAACACAATTGTTAAGAAACAATTTTACATACAGAATAGTACAAGACTATCCCATATCAAGAAATGGAAAAGGGGACTTCCGGTCAAGATGGCGGCGTAGGTATCGCGTCCTCCCACAACCACATCAAAGTTACAACTAAACTACAGAACAACCATCATTCAAAACCACCTGAAATCAAGCTGAATGGAAGTCTGACAACTATGAAATTAAAGAAGAAGCCGCATGGAGACTGGTAGGAGGGCGGAGGCATGACGGGCTGGTCCCACACCCACGTGTGGCAGATAAAAATTAGGAGGACACCTCAGCTGGGAAGGTCCTCCCTGAGGACTGAGGGGTCCCCGTCCCACACCAGGCGCCCAGCTGAGGGTTCCAGAGCCAGGAAGAGAAGTCCCCAGAACTTCTGGCTGGAGAAACCAGCGGGAACTGAGGCTGAGGCGGCTGGAGCCCCGGCAGCTCCTCTTAAAGGGCCCGCGCACGGACTTACTCGGACTCGCTCCCTCCGGGCTCCAGGGTGGGGGAGGCAGCCTGAAAGGCACTAGAGTCATATGGGGAAGAACTGAGCTGTTTGGCATTGGCGCGAGGGCTGGAGAGGCAGCTTTCTCCTGGACAGACCTGGACAGACGTCCTATCAGAGGCTTTTGTTCCTTTGGTGAGGCCTTCCCTGGGGCGGTAGACGCCGCCATTTCTGGGACTCCAGCAACCTGGCTCACACTGTTGGCCCCGACCTGGTGATTCCCTGAGGCCCCGCCCCACCCAGCTTCCAGGCCCACCCAAGCTGTTGCCAGTTGCTTTACCATAGGATTGGCCTGTCTTGGATCCTGCTTCAGCTTTTCCTAAATTCTTTCAAACAAGCAGCATCTGGTCTCAGCTAGCCCCACACCTCTCGCTAAGTAATACATACAAACAAACACAGGGAGGCAGCCAAAATGAAGAGACAAAGAAACAGGTCCCAAATGAAAGAACAGAACAAAACTCCAGGAAAAGAACTAAGTGAAATGGAGTTAAGCAACCTAACAGATGCAGAGTTCAAAATACTGCTTATATAAGGATGCTCAATGGACTTAGTGAGAACCACGGTGAACTTAGTGAGGGCCTCAAGAGCATAAAAAGGGACCAGTCAGAAATGATGGATACACAGTTAGAAATGAAGGAGGCACTAACTGAAACAAAGAATAGTTTAGGACTTCCGGTCAAGATGGCGGCCTAGGTGGACGCGGAATCGCGTCCTTCCACAACCACATCAACGTTACAACTAAATCACAGAATAACTATCACTTAAAGACCACATGAAATCAAGCTGAATGGAAGCCCTGCAACTACGAAATTAAAGAAGCAGCAGAATGGAGACAGCATACTGCCCTCCAGGACCCTCCTTGTCGCCTGAAAGGAAGCGAGATCCTGCAGCCAGGGGCCCCTGCGGAAGCTGAGCGACCCCCCCACCACGGAGGAACCCAGGCGGAGCGGGGGAGCCGGGCGACCCCGCCACCACGGGGGAACCCAGGCGGAGCGGGGGAGCCGGGCGACCCCCCCCCACCACGGGGGAACCCAGGCAGAGCGGGGGAGCCGCGACCCTGCCATCACGGGGGAACCCAGGCGGGGCGGGGGAGCCGGGCAACCCCCCCCACCACGGGGGAACCCAGGCGGGGCGGGGGAGCCGCGACCCCGCCACCACGGGGGAACCCAGGCGGAGCGGGGGAGCCGATCGACCCCCACACCACCGGAGGAAGCCGGCAACACACAGGAGAACTGAGTAAACTGAACAACGAAATTGACCCAGAGACATGGAGGTGGAGTAAGGGATGACGGGCCTCAGAGGAGGGGGGGAGGCGGGGGAAAGAGATAAATAACAGAGCCTAGGTGCATGGGTGCATAACCAATGGACATGGACAACAGGGATGGGGAGGAGGAGAAGGGGAGGGGGAGGAGGGTGTCAATGGGGGGAAAAAAGGAAAATCATCTGTAACAAAAACAAATTAATAATAAAATAAATTATTTTAAAAAAAAAGAAATGGAAAAGAAGTATAGGCTTTCGTGGGAATTCTGGAATATTGATGAACTCTTATGCCCCATTTAGCAAAACACCTTCACCTGTTATGTTACCTAATGAAGAAGAGACATATGTGGGCCTGAGGTGCCAAACAACAAGCTGCCTTTGAGAAAGCAAAAATAGTGTCAAACAGATTAAAGCTCTTAGACTCTCACAGGCGGGGCTGCCATTTGAATTAGATGTTTCAGTAACCCCAGAAGGCATAGGCTGGGCATCATGGCAAAAACAACAAAAGGAGTGAGTACTCCTGGGATTTTGGTCCCAACTATGGAAGGAGGCAGAGATCAGATACATCCTGAAAGAACAGCAATTATTGGCAGTGTATAGACGGCGCTTTTGTAGGTGGAACCAGTTACAGTAAAAACCTCCCTTCCCATCAAGGGGTAGATCGACATGCTCCACCAACCAGTCTCTGCCATGGCTCAGACTCCCATGCTGACTATATGGGGCACCTATTTATAACAGAGGAGTGCCCTGTCAAACAGTCCTCTGTCTCTACAGATGCAGCAACTGTTAGGCACTGCTGAACATACAGACCTCTGAATGCTCCTGCCTTTAGCCCTGCCCTGTATCAGCCTCTGCAACCTACAAAGAAGGAATAGGGGAAATTCCAGCTGGAGCTTGGTGTACTAATGACTCTAGCCAGAGTAAGCAGTTGCCATTCAACTGTCCACTGATACTACTAGGATGGAAACAGGAACAAATCACCGAAGCCATGGGCTGAGTTAAGAGTAGTCTGATTGGTACTCACACATGAACCTTGGCCATTGACCCCGTGTACTGACAGTTGGGCCGTTCTTGAAGGACTAATTCTCTGCTTGGACACGGGGAGTCTGAATAATTATGAACAAGCCTTTATAGTGGCAAGAGATATGGAAAGATATTGGGGCTCACCTACAAGAACCCGGGGCAGAGCTCACTGTATTCCATGTCCCTGACCATAAGGCATCTACTCCTGCAGGTAATCAGGAAGTAGATGCTTTGGCAAAAATATGCACTTTAACAACTGACCTGTCAGTGGTTACATTGGAAAAATGGGCACCATAGTGCCCAGGCAAGTTGGCACATAGCCAAAGAGGAGGTACTGGAGCTTAAGTTAAGGGCAGTGGCTCTGGAGTCAGCAAAGGCCCCAATTTGAGTCTATCTATTCACCAAAGCCCCCAACTAGTAAAGGACTGGCCCCCTTCCCTTGCAAGGACTCCAAATATGCTCTGGTGTGTGTCTACACCACCTTGGTTTAACTCAAGGCTTCCCATGTTCGTGGGCTAACCAGGCTGCTACCATAAAGGGACTAAAAAAATAATTAAGTACTCTACAGGGATGGGGCAAAAGCAGGTTTACAGCTGGTGAGTGTACAAAACAGAGTTTACTCTTGTATTATTATCTATTTATTAGTTATTGTTTTCCATACGAGTAACTGTAAACCTTTTGCCCCACCCTGTATATGGGTACCCCCATAGAATAGATAGTAGTTTGGGAAGGGTGTCACATTTCAAAGGACATAATGTACAAAAATGGGGAAAAGAACACGATAATTAAATAGAGTTTCCATCTCCCCAAAACCCACAAGCAGCTGGGCTGATTAAAAATATATATATACAGTGTCCTTAAGCAACAGATAGAACTGCTAACTGGAAAACCTACCTTGGCTGGGTAGACAAAGGTGATTTCCCAAGCATTAATACATTTAAGTGACCAACCTGTGTGGCCTATTGCCCCATATGCCCAGAGTAGGAACTGGCACCCAGTATAGTAAAGGTGTGGAAAACAAAGGACACAGCAATAGTCCAGGTCCTTACCATGGACCAACGAGCTATGATAATAAGGGTTCCAAGCCCTATTGTCACTGGAACAAGGATCATTTATTGGAATCTGCAGTGGGATGATCTGCTAGAATGGGTCAGCTACTTCACGTCCCCAGGTGGGGAGAAACTGCTCAGTTTCGATGGGAATCGTCATCCTAATGCAGTTGGGACCCATGGACACGCACTCTATGTGGACTGGACACACACCATTGACAGAAAGGAGAATGTAGGGGTCCTGGTCTGGCATATTCCTCCCCCTATTCACCTCCTCATGCCAGAAAGCACCACCTCCGCTGGCCAGCATGTATGGTTTACACAGCCTGAGCAGATTCCCAAAGCCACAGCTACATTAACATCCAAAGATCAGGCTATGAGTATCATCCTTACAGAAGACTTCCCAATTCAAGTCCCCACTAAATATTTATCTTTCTGACCTTAGATTTATGTTGTTCCTGTGGTATCCAGTTAGAGGAGGTACCTGTGCCATCATCCAAACTAAATGTTGTGGGTTTGTTTGTTTTATGCCAAATGAATCTGCTAATATTTCCTCTTTGTTAGCACATATGAAAGCTCAAGTAACACCCTAAGTGATCCAACCTCAAGTCTAGGCTACCTATTAGCATACTGGTTCGGGTCCTAGGGAGCATGGTGAAAAAAAATTGTTGCTAATACTTGGATTGATTCCTTTTTTTTCTTTGGTCAATCTTCACCAGAGGATATTTTTCCACTGATTTTTAGATAGAGTAGAAGGGAAGGAGGGAAAAAGAGAGAGAGAGAGAGAGAGAGAGAGAGAAACATGGATGTGAGAGAGACACATCAATTGGTTGCCTCTTGCACGACCCCGACTAGGGCCGGGAATCAAACCTGTAACCCAGGTATGTGCCCTTGACCAGGAATCGAACCTGGGACCCTACAGTCTGTAACCCAGCTCTCTAATCGCTGAGCCAAACTGGCCAGGACTGGATTGCTTCTTTTATTTTGTCTTTTTTTCTTGCATGTGTCTATACTGTTGCCGAGGACTGTGTCTGGCTACCAGATGAGCTACCTTCCTGCTAATGAAGACCCTCGCTGACCACTCAGTGCACCTTTCAGAAGAGGAGGGTGCATGAGACTGTAAGAGCAGGTCACGAGGGGTGGAGTGTGGAGGAAAGACTATTCCATGACATGACCACCGCCTGATCAATGCCAGACCTGCCAGCTAGATCCTGGACAGAACAGAGATTGCTTCCCGAAAATCCCCTCAGAGACTGTGATGGACCATTCCCCTTTACCCCACAGCATGCTGGTTAGTGCTGGTTCCTGGAACAGGCCGTTGCCTAGGCCTGGGCAAGTACGTAAGGCATTTTCCCCCTATCTGGAGCAGGTCAGGCCCCAGTATCCCTATCCATCCTACCCTGTCCTATATGACCCCTTAGCACCTGCCACGTAGCACGGAGGGCATCCATAGCATCTCACCACCGCCCAAGATGAGCCTCATATATAAGTTCCCTTAATAAACTCTATATATAATGATAGAGTTGTCAGCCTCTTCCTGAGGTCTCTTGGCTCCGGAAATTTTATGTAACAGGCTTGTTCTCAATCAAATAATTGGGGTGGACTATGCTCCCTCATCAGAAGGTAGTAGTGATTAAAATGACATCTAGTGAGCCTGACAAAGCAATGCTCCTTGTCAGATATGAGTTTGTTGCCTAAATTTACTTTAATGCACAGGTGCTGAATATTTTAGTTGGTGTGGTGTCAAAGGACAAGTTCTCCAAACTGAAGGTTCTACTCCTAAAAAGGTGAGTACCATAAAAGAGAGAAGAAGTTTGAGGACAAACACCTAACTTCAATGCCAGATCTACTTCTGCTTACTCATCACACATGATCTTTGACTCTCTGGGCCTCAATTTTAAATATGCATAATTTGCTCCTCTCTGAGAATCAGTGAAAAGGAGTTTGGTAAAGTCCTGTCATTTTCAGCATCACCAGAATCAATCCACCTGTCTCCACCTCAACCACCATCTCTTTAAGGCTAGCAGTCATCTCTCACCAGACTTCTACAGTAGTCTCCAAATGCCAATCTCCTCATCCTTTCTCATTTCTCTCCAAAGATTTTCCAAGCAGAAGACAGTAATGTTTTTTAGAACGCATCTCTAATCTTCTGACTCATATCATCCCAATACTTCAAAGATACATTACTGACTGGTATCGTCCCTGCTTACATCTCCGGTTGCATTTTGTGCCATGCCCTACCTGCTAACACACACAAATTCTCTGTGTCCCAGCCACAATAATCTTCTTTCAGTTCCTTGAGTATACAGTGTTACCTCCCACCTTATCATACCTCCCTGTAATATTCTCTTTTCACACCCAAATTTCCCCTAGTTGACACCTACATATCTGTCAAATCTCAAGTCACTTCCTTCTCTCACTTCCCACCTGCCAATATCCTCTCACAGTACTAAGCATGTTTGCTCCAGAGAACATCCCATGATGGTGAGATCATTTGTGCAATTATTTGATTCATATCTATCTCAAACATCAGGTAACTATCAACTCCAAGAGGATTGTGACAGTCTTACTCAAAAAAGAAATACAGTATATGTCTCAAAAAAGAAATGATCTTTACCCTGGCTGGTGTGGCTCAGTTGGTTGTAGCGTCATCCTGTACACCAAAAGGTGGTGGGTGCAATCCCCAGTCAGGGAACATGCAGAAGACAACCAATCGATGTTTCTCTCTCATATTGATGTTTCTCTCTCTCTCTCCTCCTTCCTCTCTCTAAAATCAATAAAAAATTTTTGTCTTATTTTAAAAGAAAAAAAGAAATGATCTTCTGAAACTTAGTAACAGAAAATTATGAAACCAGTTTTTTTTAGTATTTTTCTACATTTCTTCTTTATAAGTATTTCCAAATATTTAAAAAATCCTAGCCAGTATATAAAATCATCACGATGTGAAACACTGGAAGACTAATACATTTTTCTAAAACATAGAAACAAAGACATTCCACATCAAAAGCATTTGCCTGCCTGAACTTATTCGCAGCTTTAGAACACTGCGAAACATGGCTATTAAATATAAAACTGAACCTTTTATAGGTTCATTTTAAAACCCTGGAAATTGTAAAAGGATTATAGTACCTATGAAGTAGTAAAAAAACGATTAACATGTATGCCAGAGAAGGGATTACAAAACATATAACTGGGAATTTATGGCAATGAGGTTAGTAACTATAAACTTGTTCAGAGCAAGCCAGTATTTATAAGGAAAATAATCAGGTCTTTAATAGTTCACATTTCCTATCCTACCAACAATTACTGTGAGCAAAAAGTTCTGGCATTTGCCCTGGCCAGGTGGCTCAGTTGGTTGGGGCGTCATACACCAGAAGGTTGCAGGTTTGATCTCTCTAAAAATTTAAAAGAACATATCCTTGAGTGAGGATTAAAAAAAAAGTTCTGGCATCTGGTGAATAATTATTCAAAATATAAGCAGAAGTATATTTTAAAGAAAAAATGGACACTGATATATTTAAAATACATGTATTTAGTTCTTTCTCCGAACAAAATATTGTTTTCTCCAAGTTAGTACCTTATGTTAGTGTGTTGCAGAATTTTATCAGTAAATAGCTGGAAAAGAAGTACCCTGTTGAAGTCCCCACCCTTTTCTCAATGGTGCTTAAAGTTCCATCCCGGATGTAAATCAAAGTAGTTAAGTAGCTCTTCCAGGCTACAGAAAACAACTAAAAATTCAGAATTGAAGCAATAATGCATCATCCATTTTCTTTTTGTTGTTGTTCTTGTTTTTTTGTGGGTTTTTTTTTAATCCTCACCGGAGGATATTTTTCCATTTTTCTTCAGAAAGAGTGGGATGGAGGGAGAGAGAGAGAGAGTGGGAGAAAGAAAGAAACATTGATGTGAGAGGGACACATCGACCCAGCACGACCCTGACCAGGGCCAGGATGAACCGCAACCGAGGCTCATGCCCCTGATCAGAATCGAACCCGTGACTCATTGGTCCATGGGCCATTGCTCTAACCCCTGAGCCAAACCGGCCAGGGCCATCATCCATTTTCAATTATTAATGTACTTCCTCTGAAGCTTAACCTATCTAATCTAAGAGTGAAGGTCTGGGATCAGAGGGGTTGCACAAGCAGAGAACAGATCTTTAAAAAAAAAATACTTTAGTTGAAACAACAGCTACCACAGGTGCTTTTAAAAGTCCTCAATAGGAAGGGAAAAAAAAAGTCCTCCCTGGTAGAAATCTCCCCAATAAGAGACTTTTCTGACAAAACAGATGTTCAATTAGTATCAATAAATGTACTCTAGGAATCCCTAAAGGCAAAATGGAAAAGACTCAGGACAGCAATCAATATGTACAAAGAACAACCTATGTGTACACTACAGATAGGGCAAAGAATCCTAAAAGCCAGTCAAATCAAGTGCTCAACTTTTCTGATTCTATGCCTGTCCCGAGATTGCTCCCTCCAACTGAAATGCTCTGACCCTTCCCTCAGTCTTTGGCCTCCTTTGAGACTGCCCTAAGAACAAATCCATCCTCTCACTGCTGAAGCACTTCATAATATTTCCTATTGCACCAATCAAATTCTTTTTTATAACTAGTCAGGACTTTTCTGCTATGCTGCTTAAGGGCCTGCATAACATATAAAATAGCTTTCTATTTTCTACACTGCCTTGCACATTATACATCAAATATTTACGGAAACTGTCAGAACAGAGGGACTTGGAGGTCTGGGTCACAACCATGTCTTTATGGTAAAGCAATCAATGACCACAGAATTGAAATGGCTTCAGTGATAAAGCAGACATTGAGTACTCTAAATGGCAAGCCCAGAGATGAACTAAACAAAATTTTTGACCTCAGTGAGCTCACAGTCCAATAGAGGGGAATATAATGGTAAACAACCAAAAGGAAGAAAGATCCCCATGGTGATATGATGTATGAACAGGGTACTATAATAACAAAAGAGAGACTTAACTCAGCCTGAAGGTAGGTAGTTAAAGACCTCCTCAGGAGAATGCAACTCCACTCACGCAAGAGTCAAAAACAGAAGGGAAACCCGGGCCAGTTTGGCTCAAGGGTTAGAGCGTCAGCCTGCAGACCAAAGAATCACGGATTCGGTTCCAGTCAAGGGCACGTACCTCAGTTGCAGTTCGGTCCCTGGTCCTGGTTAAGGTTGTGTGGGAGGCAACCAGTTGTTGTGTCTCTCTCACATCAATGTTTTTCTCTCTCTCTCTCTCCCCCTCCCACTCTATCTAAAGATAAAATATCCTTAGATTAAAAAACAAACAAACAGAAGGGAAGTAGAGGAAAGGCTCCATAACATTGGTCTTGGAAATTATTATTTTGGAATTGACACCAAAAGTCCAGGCAACAAAACCAAAAAATAGAAGAACTACATCAAACTAAAAAGTTTCTGTATAACAAACAATCAACAAAATGAAAAGGCAATTTACAGAATAGGAAAAAATATCTGCAAACCACACATCTGATAAGTGGTTAATATCTAAGATATGTATTAATATATAAAGAACTCAATATAAAAAAAAAAATAGGTAACTTGATTTTTTAAATGGGCAAAGGACTTGAATAGACAGTTTTCCAAAGACACATAAATGGCCAACAGGTATCTGAAAAGATGTTCCATATCATTAATCACCATAGAAATGCATGTTAAAACCATAACAAGATATTACCCCACATCTGTTAGGATGGTTATTATCAAAAAGTCAAAAGAGCCCTGGCCAGTTTTGCTCAGTGGTTAGAGCATCGGCCCATGGACCAAAGTGTCACAGGTTTGATTCTGGTCAAGGGCACATACCTTGACCAGAATCAAACCTGATCCCTGGCCCTGGTTGGGATCATGCGGGAGGCAACCAGTGGATGTGTCTCTCTCACATTGATGTTTCTCCCTCTCTCTCTCTCTCTCTCTCTCTCCCTCCCTCCCTCCCTCCCTCCTTCCCACTCTATCTGAAAATCAGTGGAAAAATATCCTCTGGTGAGGTTTTTAAAAAAAAAGTCAAAAGATAACAAATGTTGGTGAGGATGTAGAGAAAAGAGAACTATTCTGCACTGTTAGTGGGAATGTAAATTGGTACAGCCATTATGGAAAACAGTATAGAAGTTTCTCAAAAAATTAAAAATAGAACTAGCATATGATCCAGCCATCTCAGTTCTGGGTATATATCTAAAGGCAATAAAATCACTATCTCAAAGCGATATCTGCACTCCCATGTTCTTTGCAGCATTTTTCACAGTAGCCAAAATATAGAAACCACCTAAATGTCCATAAACAGATGAATAAAGAAAATATTATACACACACACAAACAATGGAATATTATTGTTTAGCCTTAAAAAATAAGGAAATACTGCCATTTGCAACAACGTGGATGAACCCAGAGGTTCATGTAAGTGAAATAAGCCAGACATAGAAAGACAAAGATTACATGAACTCACTTATTTATAGACTCTAAAAAATATATATATGGAACTCATAGTAACTGCGTGTAAAATGGTGGTTACCAGAGACTGGGGGAGGGGAGAAAAGGGGAGATGTTAATCAAAGGGTACAGACTTTCAGTTATGTAAGTTCTGAAGGCCTAATGTACAGCATGGTGACTGTGGTTTAGTTAATAATAATGTATTGTATATTGAAATTTGCTGAGAGTAAATCGCAAGTGTTCTCACCATGCACATATACAAAAAAGGTAACTATGAGAGATTATGTATATGTTAATTAATCAAACTGTGGTAATCATCTCACAATGTATACATATATCAAAGCATCAAGTTGTATACCTTAAACATACAATTTTTATTTGTCAAAATAATAAATAAAAATTAAAATTTTTTGTTGTTAATCCTCACCTGAGGATATTTTTCCATAGCTTTTTAGAAAGAGGGGAAGGGAGGGAGGGAGGGAAAGGAGGAGGAGGTGGAGGAGAGACAAAAACATTGACGTGAGAGATTCATCAATTGGTTGTCTCCTACACACGCCCCCACCAGGCTGGGGATTGAACCCACAACCCAGGTACATGCCATTGACAAGGAATCAAACCCAAGACCCTTCAGTGTGTGGGCTGACGCTCTAACCGCTGAACCCACTGGCCAGGGCTGGATTTTTAGTGTTTATAATTTTTTGCTATTTAGTTCCTCAAAAAATAGAATAACCATATGATCCAGCAATTCCACTTTTGGATATACATCCAAGAGAACTGAAAGCAGAGACTTGAACATATATTTATACACCCATATTCATAGCTGCATTATTCACAACAGTCAAAAGGAGGAAGTGCCCTAGCCGCTTTGGCTCAGCAGCTAGAGCATCAGCCCACCGACCAAGGAGTCACGGGTTCAATTCCAGTCAAGAGCATGTACCTCGGTTGCGGTTCGTCCCTGGCCCTGGTCGGGTCGTGCGGAAGGCAACCAGTTGATGTCTCTCTCTCATGTCGATGTTTCTCTCTCTCCCTCTCTTTCTCTCTCTCCCCCTCCCTCCCAATCTATCTGATGATAAATGGAAAAAATATCCTCAGGTGAGGATTAAAAAAAAAAATGTGGAAGCAACCCATGTCCATCAATAGATGAATGGATAAAAAAAGATACTATATACATACAATGGAATATTATTCAGCCTTAAAAAGGAAGGAAATTCTAACACATGCTACAACATGGATGAACCTTGAGGACATTATGTTAAGTGAAATATGCCAGTCACAAAAGACAAATACTGTATGATTCCACTCATATGAGGTACCCAGTGTAGTCAAATTCAGAGACAAAGTAGAATGATGGTTGCCAGGGCCTGGGGAAAGGTGGGAATGAATGGGGAATTGTTGAAATTGGTAAAGAGCTTCAGTTCTGCAAGATGAAAAGAGTTCCAGAGATTGGTTTGTACAACAAAGTGAATGTACTTACTTAACACTACTGAACTCCACACTTAAAAATGGTTAAGATGATAAACTTTATGTTATGTGTAATTTTTTTTTTTTATCCTCACCTGAGGATATTTTTCCATTTATCTTCAGATAGAGTGGGAGGGAGGGAAGGAGGGAGAGAGAGAAACATCAATGTGAGAGAGACATATCAATTGGTTGCTTCCCACACGACCCGACCAGGGCTGGGAGACAAACCGCAACCGAGGTATGACTCTTTGGTCTGCAGGCCGATGCTCTAAACACTGAGCCAAACCAGCCAGGGCATATGTTATGTGTAATTTTTAAAACATATTGAGATGAGCCTGGTTGGTGTGGCTCAGTGGATTGAGCGTCATCTCATGGGCTGAGAGGTCCCAGTTCAATTCCCAGCCAGGACACATGCCCTGGTTGTGGGCTCAATTGCCAGTAGGGGGCTTGCAAGAGACAGCCGATTGATGTTTCTCTCTCACACTGATGTTTATATCTTTCTCTCCCTTCCTCTCTCTCAAAAAAAATCAATAAAAACATATATTTAAAAAATTGTTTTTCTTCATTGATTTTAGAGATAGAGGAAGGGAGAGAGAGAGAGAGATAGAAACATCAATGAGAGAGAACATCGATTGGCCGCCTCTGCATGCCCCCCCACTGGAAATTTGGCCCACAACCTGGGCATGTGCCCCAACTGGGAATCGAACCAGTGATCTCTTGGTGCATGGGTCAACACTCAACCACTGAGCCACACCAGCCAGGCAATAAAAACATATTTAAATATATATATATGTAGAGAGAGAGACAGATGAACATCTCTGTGTTTTAAGTTTTACTTGCATTTCTGATTAATTCCTGATACTGGATTTCTGGAAGTGGAGCTAATAGGTGAAAGGATATGCAAAAAGCACAAGGTTCTTCAGCATGCTGTCAAATTACTTTCTAGGAAGATTATACCAGTTAACACAACCATCAATATTATAAAAGAGTACTTCTCTCACACCATGCTTTCAATCATTCAACAACATTTATTGAGCACCTTTGTGCCAGGCCCTCTCATGACCCTGGGAATACAGAAGGGAACAAGACAGACAAAAGTCCCCACCTTCATGGAGCATATGTTCTAGTGGGAAAGGCAGGTCAAAAATTAAACAAAAAATATTTAAATAAGCAAAAGATATAATATAGTATATGATGAAAGAGAAAAAAATAAAGAAGGGAAAGCAGGTAAGTGTTATAAGGGAGGGGCTGAAATTTTAGATAGGAAGGCCATAGACACCTCCTGACCTGGTGAAATTTGAGTAAAGATACGAAGGAAGGGAGAGTCATAAAACTCCCTGGGCAAAGGACATTCCAGAGAGAGGGAACAGCAACTAGAAATGCCCTAAAGCCGGAACATGTGCAGAGTGCCTACAGTGTTCAAGAAACAGCCAGAAGGCCAGTGACTGAAGCAAGGACAGTCAGAGAAAAGTAGTAGGAGAGGCAATCTGAGAAGGAGTTCATGGGGCCTTGATAATTGGACATTATCAGTTTTTCTTTTCTTTTTAATTTAATTTTATGATGGTAAGAATAACATGAGATCTACCCTCTTAAATTTTTAACTGTACAATGTTATCTACAGGTAGAATGTTGTACAGCAGACATCTAGATGTTATTCATATTGCTTTTATCATTTTTTTCCATCCTGGCTATTTTGATAGGTTAAAAATAAATGAATTAGCCCTGGCCGGTTTGGCTCAGTGGTTAGAGCGTCAGCCTGCGGACCAGAGAGTCCTGGGTTCGGTTCCCGCTAAGGGCACGTACCTCCGTTGCAGTTTGTCCCCGGCCCCGGTTGGGGTTGTGTGGGTGGCAGCCATTCGATGTTTCTCTCTCACATCGATGTTTCTCTCTCTCTCTCTCTCTTCCGCCCTCTCTCCCTCCCGCTCTATCTGAGGATAAATGCAAAAATGTCCTCAGATGAGGATAAAAAAAAAAAAAAGAATGAATTAGCCTGGCCAGTGTGGCTCAGTGGTTGAGCGTCGACCCATGCACCAAGGGGTCACCAGTTCGATTCCCAGTCAGGGCACATGCCCAGGTTGTGGGCCCAATCCCCAGTGAGGGGTATGCAAGGAGGCAGCCAGTGGATGTTCTCTCTCATCAATGTTTCAATCTCTCTTTCCCTCTCCCTAAAAATCAATAAAGAAAAATTTTTTAAAAAAGAATGTATTAGTGGGGTTGAGCTGCTATAACAAAATATCATAGATGGATTGTGTAAACAATAGACTTTTATTTCTCACAGTTCTGGAAATTGGGAAGTCCAAGACTAAGGTGCTAGCCAATTCAGTTCCTGATGAGAGCCCTCTTCCTGTCTTGAAGATGGCTGATTTCTCACTGGTCATCAAATGGCAGAGAGAGGGTGATATCTCCCTCTTCCTCTTCTGATAAAGCCACTAATCCCTAACATGAGGGCCCCACCTTCATGACCTCATCTGACCCTAATTGTCTCCCAAAGGCCCCATCTCCAAACACCATCACATTAGAGGTTATGGCTCAGCATATGAATTTGGTTGGGGACACAATTCCGTATATAGCAGATAATATCTTATTTTAATTATAGAAGGCTTTTGATAAACTATTAAGATGAAAGTTATTTTTAAGGAAGATCAACTTTGCAGAGGTATACTTGATGAAATAGACAAAATAAGAGAAACCATCTTGGAAGTTTTACAATAATGAAGATAGATAAATAGGTTCATTCATTCAAAATGCATTTTCAGCCCTGGCCGGTTTGGCTCAGCGGTTGGAGTGTCAGCCTGCGGACCAGAGAGTCCCGGGTTCAGTTCCCGCTAGGGGCACGTACCAAAAAAAAAAAAAAGCATTTTCAGAGCACCTAAAACATAGTAGACACTGAGCAAGACACAAATAAAAGGGAGTCGTAGCTGGAGTAGTAGCAGTGGGAAAGGAAAGAAAACAAAAACATGTAAGAGGCATTTTCAAAATACTTCAATTAGATTTTATAGTAAGATACAGGATGAAAAATAAAAACTCATATATATTGCAAGTTACTTAAGAGCAGGAAATATAGCTAATTCATCTTTACATCCCACACAGTTCATTATATGATGCTTAATAAATGCTTACAAATTAAAGATGAGTAAAGAGAAGTTTTCTAAAGATGGAGAAAGACCATGAAAAGGAGAGCTAAAGAAAAATTGCTGGGGAATGCTCAGTGTGAAACAGAAAGAAGAAATCAAGAATCTAAAATTGAAAAGCAAGGAATCAGAGAAATAGGAGAATCGAGACAGTGCTGTACCACAGGGCAAGAGCCAAGCTAGAAAGAAGAGGGATTCTCTTTTTTTTTTTTCAGGCAGCTGCGAAGATGGCGGGCATTCAGACTGAGCGTGCCTACCAAAAGCAGCCCACCATCTTTCAAAATAAGAAGAGGGTCCTGCTTGGAGAAACTGGCAAAGAGAAGCTACCGCGCTACTACAAGAACATCGGTCTGGGTTTCAAGACGCCCAAGGAGGCCATTGAGGGCACCTACATTGACAAGAAATGCCCCTTTACCGGTAACGTCTCCATCCGAGGGCGCATCTTGTCTGGTGTGGTGACCAAGATGAAGATGCAGAGGACCGTTGTCATCCACCGAGACTACCTCCACTATATCCGAAAGTACAACCGCTTCGAGAAGCGCCACAAGAACATGTCAGTGCACCTGTCCGCCTGCTTCAGAGACGTCCAGATCAGCGACATCGTCACGGTGGGCGAGTGCCGGCCTCTGAGCAAGACTGTGCGCTTCAACGTGCTCAAGGTCACCAAGGCTGCAGGCACCAAGAAGCAATTCCAGAAGTTCTGAGACTAGATACCTGCCCACTGCCCCAACAAAATAATTTTCTCAGTCACAAAAAAAAAAAAAAAAAAAGAAGAGGGAGTCTTGCCTTAGTGCCAAAAGCTGCAACAGAACCCACTCGCTGTGGCTCAGTGGTTGAGCCACAACCCATGCACCAAGAGGTCGCTGGTTCAATTCCCAGTCAGACAGAGCACATGCCCAGTGGGGGGCATGCAGGAGGCTGCTGATCGATGTTCTCTCTCATGGATGTTCTATCTCTCCCTCTTCCTTCCTCTCGCTCTAAAATCAATAAAGAAAAAAAAAAAAAAAAACCTCAAAAGCAGCAACAGAGTCAAGGAAGCTAGGAAAGATGACAACCCAGGTGTGCATTTGGCAATACTGGAATTCACTACTGTGACAAATTTGAAGCCAGGTTATAGAGGATAACAGATGAAGCCAAGGGCAAGAGAAAGGAAGTGCATAACCTATTCCTTAAGGAATCTTGCAGTAAAAGGAAAAAGGAAAAATAAAGATTCCCTAAGACATAGAACTCTACCAGAAATGCCTACATTAGCCTCCAAGTGCAGTGAGGTTAAGTAAGCCTTAGGAAGTATTTACAACATTCAACCTAGTAGGGAGCCTCAAACAACCACATGGGTTGAATGAATATAGGAAGGATTCCTTCTATACCACATATGAAGAGCCAGCAAATCTTCACATTTACTACTAATAGCTTGTTTGGAAAGTAGCCTTAAGAAGGTCACAGAGAAAGTAATGACTACTGTAGTAACAGGCTTTAGCTAATATGAGCTAAACCAGCTTAAGTCAATTAAGGTTCTTTTTTCTGTTTTAATCTCACTATGAGACTATTAGAGGTTCTCCTCAAACATCCATAAAATAATAAATTTAAAAAAAAAAATATCCAGAGATGTCAGCTATCCATTCATATTTAAGATGCATATGCTTAAATGCTGGCTGGAAGTTCTGCATCAACTGATAAGCTTCACTGGAGAGTAACCATGCCAACATTTTTATACTGTTTTAAATATCAAGGAACTGAGTAAATAAATTCATTTCACTAATATGCATGGGACGATTTAAGAGCAATATTGTTTGTAATTAAAGCAAACCAATTTATCTTCCGATAATGCTTAGTTTTCTTGGGAAGTTGGATAAAGGACTTGAGGCAAAATCCAATCTCATTATTTTATGTCCTTTAAAAACAGACTTAAGGAAAGATACTTAAATGACAGCTAACTTATCCTATAAATAAAGTTTCTGTATACACTCAGGGGAAGGGAAAAGATAATCACATCTTCTTATCTGAGATAATAATATATAATAGTTGTATAGTTTTATAGGAATATAATCAAAACAAACAAATATCTGATCCTCATCAAAGTTAAGTGTTGTTTTTAATTTTATTTTAGCAAAATGTATCAGAGAGTCTGGAAACTACTGCACTTCAAGCATGGGTGGTTCCAGAACAATCTTTTGTCTCCTTTTAATAATGACCACTGATGATTTTCAATGATGGTTTCTACAGATCAAAAGGAAGCATCAGTTTCCAGAATCTCAATGTCCCCAAATAAGAGGTATCTTGGGATAATAGCTTTATGCTGAAAGCACAAATCTAGTTGAAACTCAACCATTTTACCAATATTTTATTTAATAAGAGCAATCAAGTAAGTATCAAACAACTTCATTCTAGGCAGTCCAGATACAAACCTAAATAAACTGGATTTTGTCACCTAATAACATGTTTTGAAAACAAATGCAGGTCAAAAACCTAAATTCTTTTTTTTTCACATACAAGTTAATTTTAGTAAGCTGTTGTACACACACACATGTGCGTGCACACTCATTTTATGGGCTTTAAAATGCTATTCATATTTCACCCTAAACACTAAGGATTCTTTCTGATGAGGACACTAAAATGACACAAATGACAGCATGGCTGCATTATGACAAAATATTCCATATTTCCTAAGAAAAAAGGATGAATTTCACCTAAATACACTAAATTTCACTTAAATACCTAAGTCAGTGGTTCAAGTTACAAAATTTACACTTTTAGTAATATTTTAATCAATTCCCCCAAAAAACTCAAAGCAATATAGAAAAACATACTGGCCAGTTTGGCTCAGCGGTTAGAGCGGCAGCCTGAGGTCCAGAGAGTCCCGGGTTCAGTTCCCGCTAAAGGCACAAACCTTGGTTGCAGTTTGTCCCCGGCCCCGGTTGGGGTCGTGTGGGTGGCAACCACTTGATGTATCTCTCTCACATCTATGTTTCTCTCTCTCTCTCTCTTCCTCCCTCTCTCCCTCCCATTCTATCTGAAGATAAATGCAAAAATGTCCTCGGGTGAGCATAAAATAAAAAAACATACTTCCTCCCCTAACACTCACCATCAAGAGGTGGTCATTACTAGTTAACATTTTGGTAAATATTCTTCTCATTTTTGCAGGTAAATGTATGCACCCAGGAACAAGGAAATAAAAATGTTAAAGAAAAAAACCTAAGCAGATGGTCCACACAATATTATTATACTATTTTACCTAATTGACTGCTTCCAGCAGAATCTCACTCCCTACCCCAACCAATCCCATGCCCCTAAAGCACAACCACTGAAACAAGAAAAATATCTCTGTTCAGTAATCAACTCTATAGAGAGCAAATAATTTCCTCTCACACCTTAACTCAAGGAGGTACACTAGTAACTAAAGGAAACAAATCTTGAAGGAGATGAGAGAGCATGTTGTCTTGTTATAGCTGTTTTTAACATCACCTCTTAAAACCTGCTCAAGTATTTCCATCTTTTGCATGATTCTCAAGACCCCCTAAACACCATGCTGTTCTGCAGAGACTCCAAGTTGAGTCAGCACACTTTATGACTGCAAATGGGTAAAAGGAAAAACTGAGGCTTTCCACAATCCCATAACGATCAGAAGATGCCCTCAGTTTGCCTTTTCTAGCATAGGAAAACATTCTCCCTCTCAGATTACCAGACCTCCACACCACCCTGCACCAGGGGGTGCGCGTGCACGTGTACATGTGCGCGCGTGCACACACACACACACACACACACACACACACGAGTTTCATTTTATCTCTTCTGGTTACCTGGTTCCCAAAAACCTCCAGGAGTATACTGATGAAGTGCACAGTGACTAAAATTCAAGGTTTTTTTTATAGTCTCTGTAAAAATGAACCAAAGAACACCCTTCATAAAATGGCCTAGAAAAGAAAGGCACTACAAAACCATTTAGACATTAAGCAAACACGGTCTTTTCTGTGCTCATCTCCTAGCCAAAATTCTAAATCTGATACAAAGTCACTCTAAATATTAGACAGAAATCGATTATTAACTTTTAACCTCCCAAACTCCAGCCAACTATATTTTTGGTCTCTTTGACATGTTTCAAACAGCCTATTTCTTTTTTCCTATTTCTAATTTCAGATAGAACTTACTCTTTCCTATCAAATTTCCCAAAGAATGACACTCTCCACAACCAATACTGGGTGCTTCACTCCATATGAAAGTGGCAAGTAAAAATGCCTACATTTTTAAAAAGAAAAAGAAATCTACTACAATCAAATGAAACAAACATAAAATATCTCCCAAAAAACTCATGTTTTTAAAAAGCACTTTCCTATTTTAAGAACCATGTTACCAATAAATGAGTTCAGCAAGGTTGCAGGATATAAGATCAATATACAATAATCAATTATATTTCTATATACTAGCAATGAACAATTTGAAAATGAAATTAACAGTTCCATTTACAATAGCATTAAAAATAAATTTATTCCCAAATATTTTGTTTAACAAAAAGATTGCAAATACACTGAAAACTATAAAACACTGTTGAAGTAAATTAAAGGAGACCTAAAGATATGAAAAGGCATCCCATATTAATGGATGAAAGATTTTATATTGTTAACATTATGATACTCCCCAAATTAGTCTACAGATTCAATGTAATCTCTATCAAAATTCCAAATGCTTTTTTTTGCAAAAACAGACAAGAAAATCCATATGTAAATACAAGGAATCCTGACAACCAAAACTATCATGAAAAAGAACAAAGTAGGAGAATTCATACTTCCCAATTCAAAACTTACTACAAAGCTACAAGAACCAAAACAGTGTGGTACTAGCATAAGAAAAACACACACACACATATATACCACATATACATATATATGTGGTATATATATTTACCAGTATATATGTGTATATACTGATACACATACACATATATGTGTATCAGTAGAACAGAATTTAGAATCTAGAAATAAACCTTCATGTTTATGGTCAATTGACTTGTAACAAGGATGTTAAGACCATTCAATGGGGAGAGAATAGTCTTTTCAACAAATGGTGCTGAACAATTTGATATCCACATGCAAAAGAATGAAGTTGGACCCCTACCTCACACTATATACAAAAATTAGCTCAAAATCGGATGTGAGGGCGATCTGGCTGTGACATTTGTCACCCCATTGATCACCAGGGTTGATTCGGCTGATCTGGCTGGCTAGGCAGGTGTCCCCCTCCTCCCTCACCGATCTATGTGCGTCCCTCCCAAAGCTGCGCGCTCAACCGAAGAGGATGACCTTCCCCCCAGAGGAGAGGACCGATCTTCAGTCAAGGGTATATGAGTAGCTGTGCTCCCCTGCTAGAACCTCCAAACAAGCTCTCAAAAATTAGCTCAAAATGGATTAAAGGCCTGGATGTAAGAGCTAAAACTATTAAAATCTTTTTTAAAAACTTAGGCATAAATCTTTGTGACCTTGAATTAGGAAATGGTTTCTTAGATATAACAATAAAAACAAAGCAACAACAACAGAAAGAGATAAACTGAACTTCACCAAAATTAAAAATTCTTCTACTTCAAAGGTTACTACCAAGAAAGTAAAAAGACAACTCACAAAATGGGAGAAAATATTGCAATTCATATATCTGATAAGGTAACTAGTATCCAGAATACATAAAGAACTGTTACAATTCAGTAATAAAAAGACAAAAAGCCCAATTTAAAAATAGGCAAGGGATCTAAATAGACTTTTCTCAAATGCCTAGCCAGTGTGGCTTAGTTGGTTGAGCATCGTCCCATGCAACACGTCACTGGTTTGATTCCGGCCAGGGAACATGCCTGAGTTTTTGGCTCAATCCCCAGTAGAGGGCATGCAGGAGGCAGCCCATGGATTGATCAATGTTTCTCTCTTATCGATGTTTCTATCGCTCTCCCTCTCCCTTCTCTCTGAAATCAATAAAAAAAATATTAAAAAAAAAGCCCAGCCAGTGTGGCTCAGTGGTTGAGCGTCGACCCATGCACCAAGAGGCCTGACCGGTTCAATTCCCAATCATGGCACATACCCAAGTTGTGGGCCAAATCCCCAGTGGGGGGCATGCAGGAGGCGGCCAATCGATGTTCTCTCTCATCGATGTTTCTATCTCTGTCTCCCTCTCCCTTCCTCTCTCTCTAAAATGAATAAAAAAAATAAAAAAAAAGAGGTCACGGGTTCAATTCCCAGTCAGGGCACATGCCCAGGCTGTGGGCTCGATCCCCAGTAGGGGGAGTGCAGGAGTCAGCTCATCAATGTTACTCTCTCTCTCCCTCTCCCTTCCCCTCTCTCTAAAAAAAAAAAAAAATCAATAAAATCATATTTTTTTAAAAAGATATACACATGGCCAATAAGCACATGAAGAGATGCTCAACATCATTAGTCATTAGGAAAATGCAAATCAAAACCACAATGAGATACCACTTCACACATACTAGGGTAGCTATAATTAAAAGAAAAAAGACAATAACAAGAGTTGGCAAGGATAGGGAGAAACTGGAACCCTCATACATTGGTAGTTAGAATGTGAAATGGTGCAGCAACTTTACAAGAGTTTGGCAGTTACCATATGACCCAGCAATTCTATATCCAAGAGAAATGAAAACATATGTCCACACAAAAACATGTATACCAATATTCACAGCAGCATTATTTATAAAGGCCAAAAAGTATGAACAGCCTAAATGTCCATTGACTGATGAATGAATAAACAAAATGTGGTATATTATATTATGGAATATTATTTGATTGTAAAAAGGAATGAAATACTAATACATGCTATAACATGGATGAACCTTAAAACATTACATTAAGTTAAATAAGCCAGACACGCCCTGACCGGTTTGGCTCAGCGGTTAGAGCATCGGCCTGCAGTCCAGAGAGACCCGGGTTCGGTTCCTGCTAGGGGCGCATACCTCGGTTGCAGTTTGTCCCCGGCCCCTGGTGGGTCGTGCGGGAGGCAGCCACTCGATGTGTCCCTTTCACGTCGATGTTTCTCTCTCTCTCTCTTCCTCTCTCTCCCTCCCACTCTATCTGAACAAAAAGTGGAAAAAAATGTCCTCGGGTGAGGATAAAAAAAATAAAATAAAATAAAAAAATAAGCCAGACACTGGCCCTGGCTGGGTAACTCAGTTGGTTAGAGCGTCGTCTTAATAAGCCAAGGTTGTGGGTTCAATCCCTGGTCAGGGCACATACAAGAAGCAACCAATGATTGCATAAATAAGTGTAACAACAAACAATGTTTCTCTCTCTCTCTCTCTCTCTCTCTCTCTCTCTCAAATCAATCAGTAAATTAAAAAAAAATGTTTTAATAAGCCAGATTGCTTTAATAAGGCCACATTGCGTATTATTTCACTTACATGAAATGTCCAGAACAGGCAAATCCACAGAGACAGAAAGTAGATTATGTTTTCTAGGGACTATGCTGGAATGGGGATGGAGAGTGACTACTAATAGATACTGAGTTTCTTTTGGAGTAATAAAAATGTTCTGGAAGTAGACACAGTCATGGTTGCACAACCTTGTGAATACACTAAAAACCACCAACTTCTACACTTTAAAAGAGGGAATTTTATGATATGTGAATTATAAAGAACCATTTACTTCAGCAATAAAATGTTCCTAAGGAGAAATGGAATAATATGCACTCCCTATATATGAGCAAAGGTTAGTTTTCCCAAGACCAGGACTCATAAATGTTCTCAGCAGATTTGTACTTTTTCCAGGTATGTTATTGTACAAAATTAACAAAGTGATTTTTGCAAAGACTGGCTATGATCGCCCTATCCTAACATATAAACTATTTTCACTTTTTCCAAGTTCTCTTTCAGTCCTTACACATGTATATTTTCACCTATCTATAATCCATGCAAAATAATCTTTATAAATTTTCCCATATTGCTACATGGACTTCAAAATTATCATTAAAAAGTTGTAATTAGTTGACATCTATAATTTTCTTAATTCTTCCTCTTCTATGCCCTGCCTTGAAGTGTTAGATATTTCTTCCCAATGTTTCACGATATACAATGTTGCAACATACACACAACATGAAAAGCCAACACAGCTCTTTTCTTTCCTTTAATTATTTCCCTGAATAAAAATTTCCAGGGGATGCCCGGCTGGTGTGGCTCAGTGGATTGAGCATTGTCCCATAGACTGAGAGGTCCCGGTTTGATTCCGTCACATGCCCAGGTTGCCAGCTCGATCCCCAGTAGGGGGCGTGCAGGAGGCAGCTGATCAATGGTTCTCTCTCACATCAATGTTTCTGTCTCTCTCTCTTTTCCTCTCTCTCTAAAAAAAAAATCAATAAAAACATATTAAAAAAAAATTTCCAGGGGGAAAAATTACTAAGCCAAAGGACATTTTTTTATGACTCCTGGCTGCCTACCAAAAGTATTATAAATTTACATTGCTATAAGCAACAAAAAATTTGCTATATTAGACATGGCCATTTTTTATGCTTTTGATGTATTCAGTGTTAAAAGATTTTATCAAGGTAATTTGAGATCTTCCTTTAGTCTTCAAACTTTGGTTATTCAAGGGCATGAGCTTGCTCTATTTCTCTTAAACTCTGTTGTTGTTTTCAGTCACTTACAGTTAAGGAGAATGAAGAATTTTTTAAAACTCAGTATTCTTCCTCTAAGGCGGGTAGAACATACAATCAATTGTTCTGTTTTCTTTAAAAACCTATATGCTTGTGGCCATCTTGTCAAGTAACAGCAACTGCTAGAAAAGTAACAGAGACTAAATTTCAATCACAATAAAAGAAAAACTTTACAATCATTAACTACTTTCAAGATTTCAGCATCCATAACAACTATGAGCACAAGTGGCCCAAGGTGTCTGTCTTGACTAGCAATCTCTACAGAAAGACCAAGAACAATGAAGAGCCTATAGAATTATCATGATAAAAATAATGGTTAACTGAGCACTAAGTGCCAGGTACTATTAGAAGCATTTTTACATCCATTATCACATTAATTCAAACTAAGTATCCTGTAAGTTAGAAAATATTCCATTTACTATGGAAAAAAAAACTGAGGCTTAATAAAGAGAGTAAGTTACTTTTCCAAAGTAGATCCAGGAAAGGGCACATTTTTCTTTTTTTTTTAAATCCTCACCCGAGGATATTTTTCCTTTTATCTTCAGATAGAGTGAGAGAGAGAGAGAGAGAGAGAGAGAGAGAGAGAGAGAGAGAGAGAGAGAGAGAGAAACATCAATGTGAGATATACACATTGATTGGTTGCCTCCCAAATGACCCCGACCGGGACCAGGGACCAAACTGCAACTGAGGTATGTGCCCTTGACCAGAATCAAACCTGTGACTCTTTGGTCTGCTGGCCTACACTCTAACCACTGAGCCAAGCCGGCCAGGAAATACATTTTTCTTAATCTTTGCATTAGCAGGTGGTGTCCTCCCCATAGGACGTGAATTCAAAAAGAGAAACATTCCCACCTAGGTCTGATGCACGGGGATATAGAGTATGAAGAAATGAGGATCTCACCATCATTACAGCAGTATTCATGATCAACGGTAGCACTAATATAAAATAGGGGGAGGATTAGCTCCCCCATTATCTCCATCAACCAACCCCTAAACCAGCCTAAAAAACATATCATCTACAGAGGGCTTATTAGTCCCTTAGCTCTGCCTTCCAAAGCCTGCCACCCCTATAATCCCTCTAAACAGACATTCTGGAGTTGCCAGTGGATGTGATGATGAGAGAGTGCTTACTTCTACTGTCTCTCCTTTTCTGTGTTGGTAGGATTGGGGGTTCTTGTTTGCACATTCTGAGAAAAAGAAGACGCAAAGACAATACTAAATTAAGTTGATCCTAGTTGTCCATTTCCATGTATTTAGTTTAACAAATATTCCCCATATGCCGAGCAAATCTTACAGAAGTTGAAGTTTACTACCAATAAAATACATGCATTTAGAGGAAAGGGTCCTTCAGAAATATGTACGCTACTTTATACGTAACTGAAGTAAATATCTGAGTCCAGAGGTTTGTTCTTAAAAGCTTAAGTAGTTCAAAAGCAAACAGAACCATAAAATATTATGTTGACTCAGTCTACTTTTTGGGTTTTCCTGGTTAATGATATTTTAAATTGTGTTCAACTTTGCTAATACTAATTAAAATTAACTGGTCCCTCATAGTAGTTTGGAATGTTTCAGAATTTAAATAATTCTGGGGCCCTTTGTGAGAGGGGGCAGGTGGCAGGTAATCACCATAAAAACCAAGACAAAAAGCAGAACAAGGTATTTTCCTGTTTCGTCCAGATCATACTAAGTCAGAGCCAGTATTTAACTATGGTGTCTCCAGACCTAGAAGGCTATACTCAGGATTCTGTAAGCCTATTAACACAAACATCCTCCAAAAATCAGACACGATTCTCTGGAAAAATTTAGGTTACATTATAAAAAGCCTGGAAAAAAGGCACATAGATTCATGCACGGGACACATGCCTCAAGTGCTTTGATGAATATTTCAGTGGAACTCTCACAAACTTCTATGTGAACAAAAATTACAAGAGCCAAAGAAGTTGCACCCCACAGTCCCAAATCCAATCTTCATTACTCTCAGAAGAAACAACCAAAAATAAAACATGATTCAGGGATATCCAAAGTGAACTCAAAAGAAATATCTGACATTTAACTACCTGAGGCTTCAAGAAATCTAGGTATTTCCTAAAATGCCCTCCTAGTCTGATATTAGCAGAGTAAAAAACTCAAAGTAAGCTAAATAAAACCAGCTCAGACTTATGTGTAACAAAATGCCTGTTAAAGATGTCTTGAATCCAGGATATCAAAAATATTGACATCAAAATCACAAGAAAATCAATGGCAAACCTGAATATTTGCTTTTTCAATGACACAGATCCATTTCAGTGATGCAGGGACCTTCAACTTGAGACCAGGAGGCCTGCTTGTTGGAGTGGCGAGAACTCCAGTCTAGAGTCAGTTCAGGGACATGGGTCCCAGTCTGGCTGATGCTACTAGCTAGGTGGGTAGCCCTAAGCAAGTCACTTAACATTTCCTCCTTCTCAGGGTTTACTATCCTCATTTAAGAGGTTGACTAGACCAATGTTTCCTAAACTCACCTAATCATAAGAACTGCTTCAGGGTAACTGTTAACATTTTGGATTCCAAGCCCCCTTCCCAAGAGATTCTGGAATGTTCAGAAGGTCTGAGGCCTAGGACCTTAGACTTAGTAAGTGATCTAAGTGAGAGGCCAGTAGCACCATGTTTTCTCCGGTGGGTGTTGTTGGGGTCTCTGACTGGGCTGTGAAGCTGCAGTGGATCCAAGTTCAAAATATGACAACTTTTAAAGAAATTACCAGGTGACTAAAGTCAATCAAAAACATCCAGACAGTTACCAAGTCTATAAAAATGGTAGCAGCAGCAAAATATGCCCGAGCTGAGAGGAAGCTGAAAGCAGCTCGAGTGTATGGAACAGGACCTTTGGTTCTGTCTGAAAAGGCTGATGTCAAGGTGCCTGAAGACAAGAAGAAACACCTCCTCATCGGTGTGTCGTCAGACAGAGGGCTTTGCGGGGCTATCCATTCCTTGGTTGCTAAACAGATGAAAAGTGAGGTGGCTACGCTCACAGCAGCCAGGAAAGAAGATAAGACTGTTGAAACTGGTGATAAAATTAGGGGTATACTTTATAGGATTCATTCTGACCAGTTTGTGTTGACGTTCAAAGAAGTGGGAAGAAAACTCCCTACTTTTGGAGATGCGTCAGTCATGGTCCTGGAATTACTAAATTCTGGATATGAATTTGATTAAAGATCTATCAGCTTTAATTGATTCAAGTCTGTCATCTCCTACAAAACAGAAGAAAAGCCCATCTTTTCCCTTAATACCATTCATTGCAGGTGCTGACAGCATAAGTACCTAGGCTGACCTTGATGCTGCAGAATTACCAGGAACACAATCTAGCCAACACCATCGACTATTCTGTGAAGAAATCCACTATGAGTGAGCAAAGTGCCAAGATGACAACCATAGACAATGTGAGCAAGAATGTGTCTGATGTGATCAGCAAATTGACTCTGACTTTCACCCGCACCTGCCAAGCTGTCGTCACAAAGCGGTCGATTGAAACATCTTCAGTGCTGCAGCTTTGGATTAATGAAAATCAAGTTTCATCCTTAGACAAAGAGGTAAAGGAGGGAAATTCAGCCAGCTGATTTTGATTTTAGTTTACTGCTGTCCTGGTCAGAAGAAATTACTGGTCTGCTGTTTAAATTACTAAGGACAGCAAGATAATTGTAAATTATTTTACAATAAACAACTTACAATAAGAAAAAAAGTGCCCTGGCTGATTTGGCTCAGAGGTTAGAGCATCAGCCCGCTGACCAAAGAGTTGCAGGTTTGATTCCGGGCAGGGCAACATACCTCGGTTGCGGTTCGTCCAGGGCCCTGGTCCAGGTTGTGCAGGAGGCAGCCAGTCGATGTGTCTCTCTCTCTCCCTCTCTCCCTCTTCCTCCCTCCCTCCCACTCTATCTGAAGATAAACAGAAAAATATCCTCAGGTGAGGATTAAAAAAACTAATAAAAAAAGAAAAAAAAAGTGATCCAAGTAATTCTTATCATCTGCTAAGTTTTGCAAACACTGAACTAGGTGATCCTCAAGCTGCCTGTCCTTCCAGCTCTGATACTATACTATCTGGATATTTCATAAGGATGTTCTAAAAACACGCACAATTATAATAGTTAACATGTGTTATTGGACAAAATCAATAAACATATGAGAGCATTGAAACAAATATGCCCATCCCCCAATCCCCAAGTCCATTCAGATCTTTAAACACCAATAAAAACATCCTTCTAGATACTGGGCAAACGGAACACTTTATTTGGTGAAAAAAAATTTTTTAATATTAAACTCTCAGCACATTAATATGGAAAGACTTGTGTTGTAGAAAGAGAGAATCGTATACCTAATATTTTAAGTGAAAACTATACATTGCATTCTTTCCTTGAAGAACACCATTATCTGGTGATTCCACCTGTTCCTAGCTAAGAAAAAGCTAGAAAACTGGCTAAGTCCCTAGCAGCTATAAAACAGCATGCTCTGTAATACTGGAATGCAATTGTTACAAAGCTAAAAGTAAACAACAAAAAACAAAAGAACAATAACTAGTTACCAATGCTTCAAATTCAAATGTGGAAACAACTAGGTGGCTAAGAGTCCCCAACCTTTTGTTAGGAAGGTTTTATCAGGCAAATGAGAACCTCTAGAATGCTTTCTGCATGCAAAGGTAGCAACCTTTAATTTAGCTTTTTCTACACTATTTTGCTGTAGACCATTTCTCTAAAATTTTCATAATCTTCTAGTGGGATTTACTTATATTCTTGTATTTAGATTTATAAGCAACAAAACAAAAAGAGAAAGCCTGATTGCATGGAGCGCAGAGGGGCAGAGCTGCAAAGGATGCTCAGGAGCGACCAATCATCATATAGGTGGCTACAAAAAATGTAAAGTCAAGATTAAAACACAAAACTGAGTTTGAGTTACCCCTGCAACACAAACAGATAAGAAACTAAGAGTAGCCTGGCTGGGGTGAGCATTGTCCCATGCACCAAGAGGTCACCAGTTCGATTCCTAGTCAGGGCACATGCCCAGGTTACTAGCTTCATCCCTGGTGGGGGCGTGCAAGAGGCAGCCAATGTTTCTATCTTTCTCTCTCTCTCTCTCTCTCTCTCTCTCTCTCTCTCTCTCCCTCCCTAAAAATCAATAAAAACATATTTTTTTAAATGTTTATTTAAAAAAAAGAAAGAAACTAACAGTAAAACATTACTACTTATTTTAGCTATTAGGAAAACAGTGCAGAGTAGCCCACTACAGCAGCACACACTAGTACATTAGGTTAGTATAAAACATGTTCAAAATGAATCTTAATGCTTGACATGGAAACATTAATGAGTTAGACTTAGGACCACACAGACCAAAAAGTGATTTGCTTTCATTGCAAAAGTAGGGATACCAACTGTTATGTACTGTATCACAGAAGCATTGAGTTTAAAACCAGATATATGTTTAAATACATTTCTGGGTCTGTGGCCAAACAAGCTCTAAGGCAATGTTTTGACCAAACCTCACCTTCAATTAAAATAGAAATCTAAAATCAGGATCCAGGGGGACAGCATAATACCGTGGTTAAAAGCACAAGGTTGGCTGTCACACAGACCTGAGTTAAAACCCCAAATCAACAAATTACTGTGTGACCTTGAACAAGTCATTTAACCTAAGTCTCGATTTCCTCATTTGTAAAATGCAGATAATGCTTCACTCAGCTATTAGGAAATTTAAACGAGGTGATTTCATGTAAAGCATTCAGCCCTGTACTTGGCACAGAGTAAATAAGTAAGCACTAATAATAAAGCTAACTGCAAAATTAGCATGATTACTGTCTTCCAACTCAAGTAAAGAAAGCTAAGAGTTTCCTGGTAGCCAGACAAAAGTTCTAATCATTAGAAAAAAGACATTCACATATACTTATATAAAGGTAGCTTTTCATTTCTTTACACATTACAGGAACTTTCCGCCTCCTTAGTAAAGAATACATCAGACTAATGATGTACAACTATATGCAGGAGAGGCTTCAATGCAGACATTCTTAATTAGAAAGGGTAATTTTCAATGAGATCTAGATTCATGATCTAACCAGTTTGGGGGAGTTAATAGTTGGTATTGTTAGGAGAAAGAGGGAAAGAAGAATTAAAAGCCTTCAAACCAACCCACACACCATTGTTCAATAGAGAAAAAAACTGTTTCAT
Source organism: Tadarida brasiliensis (assembly GCA_030848825.1). Classification (NCBI taxonomy): domain Eukaryota; kingdom Metazoa; phylum Chordata; class Mammalia; order Chiroptera; family Molossidae; genus Tadarida; species Tadarida brasiliensis. The sequence goes on from CM061271.1 coordinate 21,232,545, forward strand.
AATTGAATTATAGAAAATGTAGAAGAAAAAAATCAGGTGAAATATTTTAACTCATACACACTTGTTAGTAAGGTTAGAGTGACCAAACTCATCAAAAAAAAGATCATGAAAAGGAAGGTGAAAAATCAGCTATTCCCAGAATTTAAGTAACATCCACCCACTCTATCCTTTTAAGATCATGGCTCGCCCTGGCCGGTTTGGCTCAGCGGTTAGAGCGTCGGCCTGAGGACCAGAGAGTCCCGGGTTCGGTTCCCGCTAAGGGCACGTACCTCGGTTGCAGTTTGTCCCCGGCCCCGGTTGGGGTCATGTGGGTGGCAACCAGTCGATGTGTCTTTCACATCGATGTTTCTCTCTCTCTCTTCCTCCCTCTCTCCTTCCCACTCTATCTGAAGATAAATGCAAAAATGTCTTCCAGCGAGGATTAAAAAAAAAAAAAGATCATGGCTCAAATTTCCCATTTGCAACGGTCTTGGCCTACTCTTCCAAGCATGCCACTAGCTTGAATCTTGAATGTACCTTTAACTTGTACTGTCTCCTTAACCAAGTACATTACTTTGGTTAAGGACAAAAATAAAATATTGTGCATTATTATTTTTCTAGAATTCAAGAGAAAATATTACTATTTCAATTTCTTAAGGGATATATTTCAAAAATATTCTGAGAGGTCATTTGCAGGGAGGTGGAGTTCCTCATTAGAATAAATCAGTCATAGGAAAATTGTTCAAGGACAACCAAAAACAAATTTTTAAAAATTCAAATTTTGAAATTTTGAGTTAGGAGCAGGATTAATCAGTTGTGAGGTACAGAACTAAATTCTCAAAGACAAAACAACATAAGTGAATTAAAGGCTTCTGCAGGGAGTACACACTGCTTATCAATCCATCAAATGTGCAAAAATTCTGAACAACAACAAAACAGAATAAATTATCTGTATCAATATTGGGAAATTTAGCGACAGAAAGAAAAGTATTTCATAGGCATTTTCAAGCATTCAAAAATATCTTCTTGTATTACAGATATTACTGCAAAATGAAAGAAGAGACTGGTTAGATGGTCTAATTAACAACTCAGCAGTGAAAGAATAATGACATGGCCAAAAGAAGCTCTGTCACCTAGAGATAATGGACATTTTATTTTTACTGTTTAAAAACCCAGAAGACTCTCCTTCTGCTTTTAAATGCAAATTACCAATCTCAGAAGCACATTCTGCTCTATTCCTTTATCTGGAAATTACTGAAATGTGATCCTGTTCCAGAGAGGACACCATTCAGGCAGGAAAATGGAATTAGGACAACCACACACTCTGTAAGTATGTTGAGATCATCACATACAGTGAGCTGTCACTCTTACACACAGTCTTTTTCAGTGGAGAGACCACCATCTGTGATCAAAATTCTATTTGAAGAAGGAAACTTAAATTTGAAGACTATCAGGTCTTTAAAGTTTGTATAGACATTTTAATATGTGAATATTGCACTAGAATCTTAGCAATTTAAAAACTCGACATCCCTGGGTTTTCAAATAACACAAGCTATTTACTGGAAACTTTTAAAGGCAGAATTTCAGTCATAGTAGTATGAGTTTTCTATTTAGCTGTACATTACATGGTAAAACAAACAAAAAAATATCACAGTGCAAGAAAGGTGAGCACCTCAGACTCCACTTCTCTTCCCTGTTAAAATTCCCCGGAACAATGGATGCTGGCTTGGAACCATACTGCAATTTCACGTACCAGGTGATCAAGGTTAAAAAGAACACTTTTACACCAGAAAAATTCAAGGAATGAATAAATCATAATAAAGGAATTCGTCCCGTTGTAAAAGGTTCAAGTTTTCTGCCAAAACCACACATGGTTTGGGAAATTTTATTTGTTGTCAGGTAAATATAAACAAATAGTGAGGAATCCTACAGAAGTTATAGCCTCATAAAAGGTTAACTTACCTCTAGTCTTTCCAAGTTACATATTAATAAAGAACTTTAGTGTTTTAAAAACCCTCTTTTCTAGCTAAGGCAAGTCACATCCAAATGAGCGATTTTTTTTTTTTTTTTTTTTTTTTGGTGATACTTGGTTTATCCCATCCCCTACCATCAAAGGCTGACCTCAATCTTCCCCCACAGGTCACCCATAACCAGAAACAGTAGCTACTGAAAATTCACTTCCAATCTCTGAAACGTCAGTGAATGTTTAAGGGGGGGAGGAAAGGGATTGTATTGGGTTTAGAAAAGCTATTTAAATGTTTTCCAAATGCCTACGATTAGTACATGTCAACCAAATGGCAGAGCATGGCATTAGCCGCCCCCTGCCCCCCTTTCATCTACCACTCAGAACCCGGGCAATGAATGCAGCAGAGCACTCAAGACCAGAGAGCCGGAAGAGTATCATGCACAGAAAATAGTAAGCCTGCATTTTTGATATGGGAAAAAGCAAGTGAGGGCAGTCTTGTGCTTTTAAAGAACCTAGAAGCGCTTACTAGTTCAACCCATCCCCCAAATCCTCGCCACCCTTTCAATTTTGCAATTAAAAGAGAGAAGAAATTCCGGTCAACTCGCCTTGGGGGGTTGGTCAGAGGGTTGAGGACTCAAGCAGGGAGGAGGATGGAGAGAGAGAAAGAGCAAGCCAATGAAAGATACCAAAATTTCCCACCTTTCTTAAATTCTTCCAGCATAGCGTCCAACTTGGTGTCATTGAAAACAAAGTGCAAGGGGTGGTTATAAAATTTAGTGATGGTTTTCAGGGGAGTACAGTCATCTGGATCCACGAAGGCCAAGTCTTTGACAAAGAGGAGGTCCACGATGTTGGAGCGCTCTCCCTCGAACACTGGAATGCGAGTGTAGCCACTCTCCATGATCTCCGACATGGTGTTGAAGTCCAGAATGGCTTCACCGGTGATCATGAAGCAGTCCCGGAGGGGAGTCATCACGTCCTCCACCGTCTTGGTGCGGAGCTCCAGCGCTCCTTGGATGATGTTCAGCTCCTCCTTAACCAGGTCATTGTAGGGGTCTGTGACCCGGAGCATCTCCAGCAGTTTTTCCCGGTTATAAACTGTGCCTATCTCCTGGCCCAGGACGCAGTCCAGCAGCTTGCTGACTGGGTAAGAAGCGGGGAAGGTCATCATCATGAAAAACTTGGTGAGGAAGATGGTGTTGGCTCCTACAGCCAGGCCGTGTCGGGAGCAGATGGCCTGGGGCACGATCTCCCCGAAGATGACGATGCCGATGGTGGAGACCACCACGGCCACCAGGCCTGAGCCGGCGATGTCGTCGAGCAGGATGGTGAGCGTGGTGTTGACCAGCACGTTGCCCAGCAGCAGCGAGCACAGCAGGTAGTTGCCCTGCCTGCGCACGGGCTCGATGCGCTTGGCATAATTCTTCTCCTTCTCGGTGCCGCAGTTCTGCACGATGCGCAGCTCCATCGGGTCCAGGGCCATGAGCCCCAGGTTGAGGCCGCTAAACATGCCCGATAGGCACAGGAGCAGCGAAATAAAGATCACCTGCAGCCAGAAGGGTAGCAGGAACTTCTTCTCCTCGCCCACGATCATTTTGGTGTCCTCGCCGTCATGGTAAATCCAGGTGGTCTCAGCCCAAGGGGGAGGCGGGAGACCCGCCACACCGGAGCCGCCCTTGCCCCCGACGGTGCCACCCGCGGACCCCGGGCCGCCGGCACCCAGGGCTGGCGTGGACAGCGATGTGCACAGGTAATAGGACTTGCTCTTCTCCATCTTGCGCAGAGGTTTTATCTCGATCTCAATGATGCCCGATGTACGGCGGTTGAGAATGATATGGGGCAAGATGATGATATCTGATGTGCGGATGCCGCAGCGCTGGGGGCCGCTGTCCGGCTCTGGCGGCGCGGGGCCCCCCAGCCCGCGCTCACCGGGGCTGTGGCGCCGCCGCTCGTGCTCGGTGAAGGCGATGCGGGACCACGTCTCGTTGTTGATGTTCTGCCCGTACACCCGCAGCTTGACCCGAGTCCGCTCGCTCACCCGCAGCGCCCCCCCTTCCATGAACGACACGTCGTTGGTGTCCTCCAGCCGTAACCCGATGATCACCGTCTCCTCGTTCTCGCCCGCCGCGGCGCAGCCTCCCGCGCCGCAGCAGCAGCTCAGCAGTAGCAGCGGCAGCAGCCGTTCCGCTGCCGCCTGCAGTACCCCCCGGCCGCGGGCGCTGAGGCTGCGGCGCGCCGCCATCTTCCAAGTGGGCAGTGCGGCGGATGCCTGCCCGCCCGCCATCTTTACTTCGGGTTCACAAGAGCCACAGCCAATCATAGGGTGGCTGCTCCAGCTGCGGCTTCATCCTTGCCACCCGGCGGCGCGAGTGCAGGCACCGGCCCCTGAATGAAATTGCAACGGAGCGTCTGCACCCACTGCTCAGCAGTCCGCCTCCCTGACTGACACTGACTCGGCCTGGGCCAGCTAAGGAACCTGGGGTTCGCGGGTGGGGAGAGAGGGAGGAGAAAGCGCCAGCCGCTACCACAAGAGGCAGGCCGACCAGCCAGTCACGAGCGGGCGCCCGCACTCCCAGCCAGGGGGCTGGAATGGGGGCGTGGTCGTGAGCGGAGCCGCGGACCAATGGCAAGGTAAGTGGGTGGGGAGATGAGGGCCACGATCCTCATCAGCACGCCAAGTTTCCTACTGAAAGGCGCGTGACTCTTGTGTATGTGCAAGGGGAGGAGGTGTGGCCAGCCGGGGCCCGAGAGCCAATCACAGATGAGAGCTGTACGAAAGGGGCGGGGCCTCCCGTCCGGCTGCCAATGAAAAGGGGCGGTCCACGGATTCGCGGTTCCCTGAGGAGCCTCGGTAGTAGAACCGGTACTTGGTTTGGCCCGGTCGGACTGAAGTCGTGCGGCTGGAAGCAGCCGGTTTCTCGCTGCACTGCATTGAGAGCTCCCCAGTGCTAGTGCCGGTGAAGAGAGAGTTGCGCCTTCATGCCCCTGGAGCCCACTAGACACGGCTTAAGATGCACATTAGCCTAAAATGTAGCCAGGGCATCGGCCGCATCCCCCTCCTCTAGTCGTGCGCGCCGCCCCATCCGAGACAGGCGGCAGTCGGCAATCGGATGGCCCCAGCACCGCACCGACCGGCTCTCCTGCAGCCTCTCGCTTCTCCCTCAAGGACGCGCGCACTCTGCTCGCGGTCAAGCGCCGCCACCTGCCGGCCGCCTGGGCGCTCTGCAATGCCTTCCATGTGTGTCCCAAATCCCAAAGGGTGTGCGGGACATGGGGTTAGAGTCTACCCATATTCTTGCTGAAAGTATATATCTCCCATGGACCCCATTTACTGAAAGGGTAGGACCCAGGAGTCTTTCTTTTTTTTTTTTTTTTTCATTTATCTTGAGATAGAGCGGGAGGGAGAGAGGGGGGAAGAGAGAGAAACATCCATGTGTGATGTTTCCCCACACAACTTCAACCAGGCCGGGGACAAACTACAATCGAGGTATATGCCCTTAGTGGGAACCAAACCGTCTCTCAGGACCACAGGCCGATGCTCTAACCGCTGAGCCAAACCGGCCAGGGCAGCAGTCTATTTCCAACAGGCACCAGGCAAGTTTGGGAAATGGGAGGTGGCCGACATTCTAAGCAGACACATGAAGGCTTTTTTTTTTTTTTTTTTTTTTTTTTTTTTAATTGATTTCAGAAATAGGAAGGGAGAGGGTGAGAAAGAGAGAAACATCACTCGTTTGCCTCCTGCACACACCATGACCAGGGACTAAACCCGAAACCTGGGCATGTGCCCTAAAGGGGAATCAAGCCAGCAACCTTTTAGTGCAAGGGGCAACGCTCAACCAACTGAGCCACACCAACCAGAGCTGAAGGCTCATTCTTAATCACACTGACCAAACCCACCTGGGTTCTGCAGTTGTGCAGGAGAAAAAATCCTGAAGACCTAGCTCCCTAGGATTCCTAAGCCAACTGCATCTGGAGGAGATAGGATGGTGGCAGAGTAACTAACAAATTGATCTTTTTCTTGCAACTTTAACATCTAAAAGATACTTGCTTCCTTTTTTCTCCCCCTGTATTCTGCAAGCACATTTTCTTCCCTTTTTGTAAACCAGTCAAACGTCTCTGATGAATTTCTAGTAAGGATGATTACAATGGCCTTCTAACTGCTCTTTCCTCTTCTACACCTGCCCCCTTCCCTTCTCAACCCAGCAGCCAGTGGTCTTGTTGAATCAGATGCTGTTTGCTCCCTTGTTTGAAATTCTCTGGACTTCCCATTTCATCATAGTAAAAGCTACAGTACCTACATTATCCAACAAGGCTCTAAAGCATCTACTGCCTCCTTTTACTTCTCTGACTTCATCACCTGCTGCTCTAGCAAGATCCTCCTAGCTGCTTCTCTTTCCAGGATGCCCTCTGGGAGCCTGTGCATTTGCTGTTGTTTCCTGTGCCTGGGACTCTATTCCCCTAGATGTCAGCATAGCCCCTCAATTCACCTCCTTCAAGGCTACTCAAAGGCCACCTTTATTGTTGTTGCTGTTTTCTAATTGATTTTTAGCGAGAAAGGAAGGAATGGGGGGGGGGGGGAGAGAGAGAGAGAGAGAGAGACATCGATTGGTTGCCTCCCGTACATGCCCCGACCGGGATCCAACCCACAACCTGGGTATGTGCCCTGACCGGGAATCGAACCCGCTACCCTTTGGTACACGGGATGACATTCCAACCAACTGAGCCACGCTGGCCAGGGCCAAAGGCCACCTTTTTTTAAATTGTAAACAAACACCCCCTGTCCTCCATCTCTGTTTTATTTTCCTTAATTTAGTTTATTGTCAGTCTTCTTCCACTAGAACTTGAGCTTCCTGAGGGCAAGGATTTTGTCTGTTTTGTTCACTGCCATATTATCAGGGCCCATGACAATGGTAGATGTTCAAAACAATATGTGCAGAATATTAAAGAAATGAAAGAATTTGTATTCTGATTATTTTTAAAATGTCCCAATTCTAGCTTCCAGGCCTTCAGCTCTGGTGCTGCTTCCCCACCTCCAATTCTCATACTGCTGCATTGAAAAATAAGTTCAAATGAAAAAAAATGATTCACAGACTTGGCATGCATTTATACAAATAGCATTATTGAATGTTAGAAGAAAAAAAGTTGAGTTTTTTAGGAATAGCTGACAAAGGTTAAGGATAGATATGGTCCTTCTAAGTCAGCTGATTGAAAATGAAACTGTTTTGACTTCATAAAAAGTGTGAGTACAAGTGTGTTTAAGGGAGCTGAGAGGAAATATGACTAAAAGCTCTCAAATGCTGAATATATAGTTTTGGAATAAGAGTATGGAGAATATGCATGTATGCGTAACCAATGGACATAGACAACAATGCTGGGGGGGTGGGGGCAGGATGGGGAGGAGGGTGTCTAGGGAGGCAAAAGGAGAAACATCTGTAACAAAAGTAAATTAATAAAAATTGAAACAAAACAAAAAGAGTGTGGAGAATGCCTTGGCTGGTTTGGCTCAGCAGTTAGAGCATCAGCCCCATTGACCAAAGAGTCTTGGGTTCAATTCCGGTCAAGGGCATGTACCTTGGTTTTGGTTCATCCCCAGCCCTGATCTGGGTCATGCAGGACGCAACCAATTGATGTGTCTCTCTCACATCGATGTTTCTCTCTCTCTCCCTCTCTCTCCTTCCCTCCCACTCTATCTGTAGATAAATAGAAAAATATCCTCTGGTGAGGATTTAAAAAAAAAAAGTGTGGAGAATGGGGTGGGAGAGAGTTTGCCAAACCTACAGACATTTCCTATGCATTTTAGAGAACCCTAGAATGTCAGGAAAGTGTGGTATTCAGCAATTTAGAAGCAAGTTAGAAATTTAGGACTTCATAACAAAAACATCAGAAAGGACATTTCACAATATAATCTACAATATAAAATAAACCAAGCTCAAACTCATACATGGGATTGCTGAGTGATGTTTATACTGGGTAAGGGTATCATATTTGTCATCTACACCCAAGTAATTTTTTCTTAGCAAAAGGGATCTTCCTTCAAGTTTGGAGGCTTTTAAGCTGAAGAAGTGACCCTCTCTTTAGTGAGGGGCTGCTGGTGCAGGCTTATCGTGACTTGCAGGGGCTTCCCATCTGTCCATCTGGATGAATGGAAGACAAGGGCAACATTTGCTTCTAGGGATCACTTTTTAAATCTGTAAGAAAACAAATACAACAAAAACCTGAATTCTGAACGTATTTCACCTACAAAAGACCTACAAAAGGCCCAAGATTGCTAAATGGTTGCTACAGATGTCCAATCCTAGGTAGGTTCTGACTTTGATCTTAAGCAAGTCATGTAGGTGAAGCCAGAACCTCCTAGCAAACACCTTCCCTAACATTCTCTCTAAATCTCTCTTCCCTAACCCTCTCTTGCCAGAATCCTTCACTGGATACTAAAGGGAAGAGTGCTGGTCCGGCCATTGTGGCTCAGTGGTTGAGTGTCAACCCATGCACCAAGAGGTCACCGGTTTGATTCCCAGTCAGGGCACATGCCCAGGTTGTGGACCAGATCCCCAGTGGGGGGCATGCAGGAGGCGGCCAATTGATGTTCTGTCTCATCAATGTTTTTATCTCTCCCTCTCACTTCTTCTCTCTCTAAAATCAATAAAGGAAAAAAATATTTATAAAGAGAAGAGTGCTGTTCAATTTCCTATCTGCAAGGATAAGCTCCCATGCACTGCCTCCAGACCTAAAAGTCTTTTAGAGTTTGATTTTAAAGATTGCAAGTAAAACACCAAATGGCTCTCTACACATTTTGTTTCTCAACATAAAGCTCTAATTTTATAAAGAAGCTTTTTTCTCCCAGAAAATCACCTAGTTGTGGAAAAATATTCAGTTATTACTTCAACAGTGACATTGTAATTGCACCGAAGCACAGGGTCTTCTGAGGAAAATAGGAACTGGGCAAATGCTGGAGTTACCCAAACATTCCCTGGACTCTAATCTGTTCCCCTGAAGCAACAGTGACAAAAATAAACTAAAATAAAATTGGCATTGCCATTTACCTTTTCAGATTGTTTTGGGCTTTCCTAGTTCCCTCCTTTTCGAGATATTTGCTAGAAATAGTCACTGGGGTAGGAAGAGAAAGAAAAATGTGGCTTTTTGACAGAATTATGAGAAAAGCTCCCTCTCTGGAGAAGGGTCCAAGCTCCTCAAGAATCTGGAGTCTGGAGTCAGGTGTGAGGAAGCCACCCTACCAATGGCAGGTTGCCCTTTGCCACTTCCTGGTCTGCCACCTCCTCCCACTCTCCCAGGACACTGGACAGCACCCCACACCCCCTCTGCCCTTCTCCCAGGGAGCCTGCCCCTCCTGAACCTCCTACTGGGCAGCCCCAAAGAAGTCTACTCTACCCTGCGCTGTGCACTGTTACCCACTTCGTTCCTCACTGCCCCCTTGACCTTCTGGGATATGCAGAGAAAACATTTCTGCGGCTACAGGTGCACTGTTTGCCCTGCTCTAGGACACCTATCTTTCTGACTGCAATGCCCTGCAACTACAGGATTTTCTAGAATCTTTTAGGATGTGCTTTCTGACTGCAGTTCCATCCCAGTTCCAGCCTCCAGCTCAGCCTTGAACAAAGGTGTAAGAAAAGTCCTGAGCTCAATTATCCTTATCATTATGATTAAAGCGCTCAACCCAAGATGTGATTTTAAGGAAACACTTCATTTACAGTCATTAATATTGACCCACGTGAATACTGCCCATTCAAAAATCTAAATTTAAAAACCACATATGGGGCCCTGGCCAGTGTGGCTCAGGTGTTTGAGCATCCTCCCGTGCACCAAGAGGTCGTAGGTTCGATTCCCGGTCAGGGCACATGCCCGGATTGCAGACTCAATCCCCAGTAGGAGGCATGAAGGAGGCAGCCAATTCACGTTTCTCTTCTCCCTCTCCCTTCCTCTCTCTCTAAAAATCGATTAAAACGTTAAAAAACACATATGGGGAGTAAGGAAGAGGTTGGAGATAAGGGAGACTCTGACAGGAGGATGGTAACTAGAAATGGAACCACAGGGGAAAGGACAGATATGCATGTCCAATTCTGAGCCCTCCTATACAATTCAGACTTGCGTAAGTCTGATACCAGAGCTTTAAGGTATAATCAGGATTCAAGTCATAAAATGCCAGTTTCCCCATACCAGCTGACTTTGTTCCCATGGTCTTTTTTCTACATCCTTAAAAATTCTGCTTCAATAATAAGTTGAATTCCTCATGTATAGACAAGTAGTATGTCAGACCTCAGTGGGAAAAACTCTATTTTTAGTTCCTCTGAGATATCTATTTGCTTGTTTTCTTTTAAACATCACTAAACTGAAGATTTAACTTATTTCTCCCCATTTATTAATACACATCACAATTTTCTGCTTCCTCTTTAAATTTTATTTTTCTTTATTGATTTTAGAGAGAGAGGAAGGGAGAGGGAGAGAGAGATAGAAACATTGATGAGAGAGAACACTGACTGGCCACCTCCTGCATGCCCCCCACTGGGGATTTGGCCCACAACCTGGGCATGTGCCCTGACCAGGAATCAAACTGGTGACCTCTTGGTGCATGGGTCGACGCTCAACCACTGCACTACACCGGCCAGGCGCCTCTTTAAATTTTAAATAAAGTCTATATCTTATTTCTCACCCTAATTCTTTTTTCTCTTTTATTCATTCAATCATTCAATATATATTATATAAAATATATTATATATCAACTAATGTATTTTATATCTATAGTGTATCTAATAAATTTCAAGCACTGTACTAGGCATTGTAGAGCTGTTGCTATGAATCAGAGGTTGCCCCCAAAACCTACCAGTAAGGGGGTTAGGAAATGTGCTAAATAACTACATAATACAAGATAGAACATCAGATGCCTTAAAGAGAAGTACAAATAAAGTGGAGAAATTGAAAGTTTTATGGTCCTTGACAAATATGCAGATGTAAAAGCTATTCCAAGAACAGTGTCTTAGTCTGCTTGAGCTGCCATAACAAAATACCATAGGCTGAGTGGCTTAAACAACAGAAATTTATTTTCTCAGAGTTCTGGAGGCTGGAAGTTCCAGATCAAGGTCCTGCAGGGTCAATTTCTGGTGAGCTCTTCCTGGCTTGCAGACATGGCCTTTCCTCTGAATGGGCATGGGGAGAGTACAAGCTCTCTGGTGTCTCTTCTTATAAGGACACTAATCCTATTGGATCAGGACCCCACTCTTATGACCTCATTTAACCTTTACTTCCTTAGAGGCCCTATCCCCAAATACAGTCACACTGAGGGTTAGGGCTTCAACATATGAATTGGGGAGAGGGGCACAAATATTCAGTCCATGACAAAGGCATTGAGAGAGAAGAAAGAGGAAAAGGTATTCTGATGGAAGAAAAGTGTGAGGTGAGGCTGGAAAGTGAGCAGCATTTTTGGAACACCATGTGGTTGAATATGGTTCTATATAGTCCTTGAAGAGGAACAGCAAGAATAATGTTGGAAAGTTGGTTGGGGTTGGTTTGTGGTGGGTTGAATGCCAAGTTTAGGAGTTTATATCTCATTCTGTAGGCACTAAAGAGGTATAAAAGTTCTAAGTAGAAGAGCTCTGTTATAGGAAGATTAACTGACAGACACCAGTGCAGTGTTGCTGGGGCCCTGCCGTTTAGGGACTCAGGAAACTCCTGCCACTCCAAGTAGAAAAACACCTTCATGGTTCACAAAGCACTTTCTCATATATTATCTTAGACTGACCTTCACAATTAGGACTAAAGGATACACCACTTCTCAAGACACATACAGGACAAAGAAACAGATCTCCTACCACAGGAGCCCCAGAAAACCAAGAGGGGACACCATACCCTCTGTCCATGTCCACACCTGAATCACAACCACTAACACTATGGTCTGTACAGTAATCATAAATCTTAGAGTGAACATAAGGTTTCTCAGAATGACCTAGAATCCTAACCATAGGTCGGACTTCCTGATATATATTTTTAAACTTAAAATTTTTTTGAGATATAATACACATGCATAAAAGTGCATAAAACATGCATATAATAAATAATTCACCATATAATTTATCATCTAAAATAGAGCCCATTTGAGAGTGAAAAAAAGGGTACTATTAATAATTAACCTAGTTTACAGCCTAAACTAGGACAGTCCCAGGCAAAGATTAGGTTCACTTTAAAGTAACTTACAGTGGTATAGTTACCACCCCCTAGTTGAGCACACCCCTATAATATCCCTTTCAGATCACACCCCTCTCCTCCACCATAGATGTAACCACTATGCTTACTGTTATAATAATCATTTCTCTTTTTATTTCTATATTTTTAAATTTAGGAATTCCCTGAAGAAGAGCAAGGACAAACCCTATAATACAGTGGGCGAGGAGTCAGAAGACCTAGTTCTAGTCTTGGTTCTAACACTCAGACTGTCCTCCCATCGTGCAAGTCACTTAAATGTTCTCAGCCTTGGTTTTCTCTTCTGTAAACTTAGAAAAAAAACAGCATTGTGAGGGAGGTGTGAGGAAATTATTTTCAGTAAAGAAACAACTGGGGATATTTGGCTTGGTTCACATCCACAATGAATCTTCCTCATTACCATGAGAAATCACCATTTTTAAAAGATTGCATCAGCTTCATGGGCGTCTGTTACATTATTTAAAAACAAAAATAAAAATACCTCCTTCACAATATTTCCCTAGTTAGATCCAAATGAAAGGAATAATAAGGTTAATAAGAAAAAGAAAATAAAGACTGTTAATAAAAGATTAACTACTAAGCTGGGCAGCCACACAAGTCCTCCTGCCCTTGCTGTGCAAGCCTTTCCTCTTTAGCAACTTGACCTTTTGAGGATTTGCTTTCCGGAGGATGCTCATTTAATATTCACAAAGAAAGTTATGTGATGGAAGCTTGCTAACTCTGGGAACAGAGGATAAACTGTCCAGGCCACCTCACCTGACACAATTAGGCTCTGAGTTATATGTCAAATTACCATAAGCAGCTCCAGCACTCTTTGGTTCCCTCCTGTGAGCATTCCCTGCAAAGCTCCATGTGCCCTTCTTGGCTTCTGCTTATAATGAATTAAAGATATAAGTCAGAATCATAGATTAAGCCATTGACCTGCCATCATTTGAACTATAATGGAGAAAGAAAAGAAAATTCTTGTCCTAAAACGGCCACAAACTCAAAAGGTCAGAAAAGTTGACTGGGTGGGGATGGTGATGAATTAATTGTCTAAGGGACCTGCCCTCCTTGCAGGGGAAGCCGTTACTCACTCTGGCCATGGCAGCTGTGGCAGAAATGCAGGCTCAACGATGCCAGCATTTCCAGTTTTTCAAGAGAAGCCAGCAATTTGTATTTTATGTAAAATCTTCTGATTTATAAATGTGGGCAACTAATTCAAACAATTTTTAAAACTCTGGGACCTCTCCAGAATCTAGATCCATAAATCTGTTTCTAAGCCTGGAAGGGAACTTAGAGTATACCGAGTTCAATACCCTCATTTTATAAATAGGGAAAGTGAACCCTGAAGCAAACAAATGATCTTCCTATGGGCAAGTAACCAGTTCAGCAGCAGAGCCAGGTCTAGAAAGAATACCAGCTTTCTGTCTGCTGCATCCCTTTTCATTCCATGAATGAGAAGAAGGTTGATGGATTTAGGCCTAGTTTTAAAAGCTAGTAGACCTCAGTCTGACTTACAGTGCCCCAGACGTTATTGATTTACCATTGTACGTTTTTTATTCTGTCTTCTGGACAATGTAGATGAGACAATGGAGAAGCATTAGAGCAGAACATTTTTTGTTCCAAATTTATTTTCCCCTCACCTGGAGCATATCACTGCCCAGTGGCTCTGCTACATGAAAGGAGGGGCTAGCGTGCTCCCTTTGGGGAAGGGGATTGGTACCATAGTCAGTCCAAGACAAGCAAGGCTCACTCAGCAGGAGAAGATTAAGTACAAAACTTACATGCACATAACACTCCCATTAACCTCAGTGGGAGTTGTGCTTACAGGAACTGCAGGATCAGCAGTTGAACAGAGACTGGAATGAAGCAATAAAGCTCAAGTCATAGGTTACTATCAGGACTTAACAAAATTTTTTTTTCCTTTATTGATTTTAAAGAGAGAGGAAGGGAGAGGGAGAGAGAGATAGAAACATCGATGAGAGAGAACATGGATTGGCTACCTCCTGCATGCCCCCCACTGGGGATTTGGTCCACAACCTGGGCATGTGCCCTGACCGGGAATCAAACTGGTGACCTCTTGATGCATGGGTCGATGCTCAACCACTGAGCCACACCAGCCGGGCACTACTAGGATTTTTAATTCCATCTTCCTAGTTGCAAAAGACTTCATCTTTATAAGCTAGTGCGATCTCCCTCTACAGACTCTTAGGGCAGGGTCTACAAAAGAACCCTTGTTTAGACCCAAATTGTGGTGTGTGGTTGAAGAAACTTGGCAAATCACAGAAATTAGGACAGATGCCAACAAAGTTTAGAAAATATGCTTAGCCCGGCCAGTGTGGCTCAGTGGTTGAGCATCGACCCAGGTACCAAGAGGTCATGGGTTCGATTCCTGGTCAGGGCACGTGCCTGGGTTGTGGGCCAAATCCCCAGTGGGGGGCATGCAGGAGGCGGCCAATTGATGTTCTCTCTCATCGATGTTTCTCTCTCTCTCTCCCTCTAAAATCAATAAAGAAAAAAGAAAATATGCTTAGCTATTTTTGTCCCATTGCTCCACAAGGTTGATAATATTCTGTTATTAGCGATCCTTGCCTAGGACACTGCCTGATATACTCAAGTAGGTGTTTAATTAACATTCGTGAGAAAATGAAATCATGAATAGAAAGGTTCAGAATCCTTGTCAGATGAATTTAGTCAACCTCCCAACCTAATAAGGCAGAATTACTGACTGTTTTGGCTGCTTCCTTTGAGCCACTCAAGGACAGGCCATGAATCAACCAGAGGAGCAGCATCTGTTACTGTCTTGGCACAGAGCCATGCCCTTTTAAGCTGTGCATGGCTGGAGGTGCTGGAGGTGGGAATGGGGGTCCTGTTCAGGCTACTGCTGGGCCTAGTCCAGTAGATAAGCTGAGAAGCCTCTGCAAGCTTCCATGATTTTTATTTTTTTATTTTATTTTTTTCTTTATTGATTTTAGAGAGAGAAAGGAAGGGAGGGGAAGAGAGAGAGATAGAAACATCGATGAGAGAGAACATCGACTGGCCGTCTCCTGCATGCTCCCCACTGGGGACGGAGCCCACAACCTGGGTATGTGCCCTGATCAGGAATCGAACCAGCGACCTCTTGGTGCATGGGTCGACGCTCAACCACTGAGCCACACTGGTCAGGCTCTTCCATGATTTTTATTTTATTTTTTTTATCCTCACCCGAGGACATTTTTCCATTTTTTGTTCAGATAGAGTGGGAGGGAGAGAGAGGAAGAGAGAGAGAGAGAGAGAGAAACATCGACGCGAAAGGGACACATCGAGTGGCTGCCTTCCGCACGACCAACCAGGGCCGGGGACAAATTGCAACCGAGGTACGTGCCCTTAGCGGGAACTGAAACCTGGGTCTCTCTGGACCACAGGCCGATGCTCTAACCGCTGAGCCAAACCGGCAAAGGCATCTTCCATGATTTTTAAATAAATACTCCCTGTGTGATAATGAAGCACTGAAAAGACTATATTTGATATAGTGATCAATTAAGAGAAAATCTGCTCCTTAAACTTTTTAAGTCCATTATCTTTTGGAAAGGGCTTGTGGCTAGGAAAGAATTAGGCCCCTGTTTCTGCAACTCTAACGTTAGCAAATATGTTTAAATGTGTAAAAGGATTGCAAAAGGTTAAAAAGTGTGTAATCTAGGTAGTGGGTAAATGGGTAGTCATTACAAATCTTTTTTTTTTTAAACCTCACCTGAGGACATACTTAGAGAAAGGAAGGGAAAGAGAGAGAGAGAGAGAGAGACAGACAGACAGACAGACAGACAGACAGACATCAATGTGAGAGAGAAACATCAATCAGCCCCGACCAGGGATGAAACCTGCAACCTAGGTATGTGCCCTGACCAGGAATCGAACTGGCAACCTTTCAATAAACAGGATAACCCTCCAACCAACTGAGCCACTCTGGCAGGCTCATTACAATTCTTTAAACTTTCCTGTATATTTGAAAACTGTCCAAAAAAATGTTTGGGGGAAAGTTGCCTGTTGTCGAAAGAGCCACAGGCAACTTCCTAAACCATGATCTAGCAACAAAAGGCATCACATGCTGGTAGCAACCATCTAGATCTAAACTAACAATAATCTAAACCATGTGCCATGCACTCTTTCAAAGAACTTCATTCAAATGAGGAAATGAAGACATAGAGATGTGAAATAATTTTCTTTTTTTTTTTTTTTTTTATCCTCACCCGAGGACATTTTTTCATTTTTTGTTCAGATAGAGTGGGAGGGAGAGAGAGGAAGAGAGAGAGAGAGAAACATCGATATGAAAGTGACACATCGAGTGGCTGCCACCCGCACGACCAACCAGGGCCGGGGACAAACTGCAACCGAAGTACATGCCCTCAGCGGGAACCGAACCCGGGTCTCTCTGGACCGCAGGCTGACGCTCTAACCGCTGAGCCAAACCGGCCAGGGCTGAAATAATTTTCTCAAGGCCAAATGCTAAGTGGCAGAGTTGAAAGGGAAAAAGAGCTAAAGTTGGCATCAGGTTTTTGCTCTTAATCATCGCTCCATACTGCCTCTCATTTTTGAAGTAGCGATATCCTCTCTTATAAGGGTTGTACATTCCTAGTTTTCTCTTTCTCCTTTTAAATATTTAAATAACTATTTATGCTATTTTTCCGGCAAAATACATCTATTTTAATTTTATATACATATCTTTTCTAGATTATAAGTCAAATACAATTCTTAAAATGTATACTTTGTTGGAAAATAATGTATAAAACATGTATTCTTAGGAAAAGGACAACATGAAATCTCTATATTCCAGCTCCATCTTATCATTCAACATCTTTTGGGGGGTAACTGAAAGTTCAGAACGACAAGTGATAGGCTAATAAATACCTCCTTCCTCCACATTTAGAAGAGTCTAATAAGCCAAATAACCAAAACACTCTTTCTTTTCATCATTTCTCTCTAGCAGGACTACCTTGTGTTCATAGATGATGAAGTATGCTTAATCCTAGCTGGATCATTCTAACTAATGCTGTCACCAAAGTAGGTTATGACTGGGTAAATATTGAACTCTAACACCAAGAAAGCACTGTTTAAAATCAAGGTCACAGAGATCAATAGAGCTTAAAAGATATCACCCAGTACTTCCCTTGGTCAGTAGTATAGTAAGTCAGGGTCTATAACTGAACACACTTAGTAATCTGAGAATTTCTCTATTTTTAACAGCTGCATTAAAAGAGGAGTCTGTCCCTGTAGAATCTATTCCAGTGTTTTACAAGGTCTAAAAATTCTCATACCCCTAACAAAAAATTGGGCCATGCCAGCTCCCCCTTGTGTTTGTGCACTGAGCTCAGAGCGGCTCGTTGAAATTTTCTTATTAAAACTCTTCTTTGCGCCCTGGCCAGTTTGGCTCAGCGGTTGGAGCGTTGGCCTGCGGTCCAGAGAGACCCGGGTTCGGTTCCCGCTAGGGGCATGTACCTTGGTTGCAGTTTGTCCCCAGCCCTGGTTGGTCGTGTGGGTGGCGGCCACTCGATGTGACCCTTTCACGTCGATGTTTCTCTCTCTCTCTCTTCCTCTCTCTCCCTCCCACTCTATCTGAACAAAAAATGGAAGAAAAAAAAAAAAACAACTCTTCTTCGCTTTAAGCTGTGATTAAAAATGAACCATTAGCTCCTGATGACAAGGATCATGCTTATATGATCCTTGTCATCTTTCTGTGTTCTCTGACAAAGTCTTCAAATACAACTGGACTTCAATTTCTTTCATCATTCTTGAGCTTTCCTTAATGTTCTTCATTGCTAATAATGTAATCAGCCTTGAAATATTCCTCAATCTTCTTTAACTATGGAAACTAGAATTAAATCCAATACTTTCCTAAGGTGCCTTAAAAAGGAAAAGAAAACCCCCAGTCTCCTAGCTCTTTATTTAAAAATTATCAAACTCAGCCCTGGCCAGTTTGGCTCAGCCGTTAGAGCGTTGGCCTGCGGTCCAGAGAGACCCAGGTTCGGTTCCCACTAAGGGCACATAACCTCGGTTGCAGTTTGTCCCTGGCCCTGGTTGGGTCATGCAGGAGGCAGCCACTCGATGTGTCCCTTTCATGTCGATGTTTGTTTCTCTCTCTCTCTCTCTCTCTCTCTCTCTCTCTCTCTCTCTCTCTTTCTCTTCCTCTCTTTCCCTCCTACTCTATCTGAACAAAAAATGGAAAAATGTCCTCGGGTGAGGACAAAAAAAAAAAAAAATTATCAAACTCTCTTCCTAACCTGGTTGGGATTGACTATATAGATATTCATTATGCTGTCATACATTAGGGTGAACTGAGGCCAAAGAAATGTATCATTCGTTTTCTTCATTCAACTGCAAATGTTTTTAAAGGTGTTTTATTTAAAAGACCAGTTAACCTAAGAGCACTCCTACCAAATTTGATTTGTCAATCTTTTGGCATGATTAGCACAATTTCAGTAGGACTTTTGCTTAATGAGCAAACAAGCTGAAAAGTCTAAAAGGTGCTATGCGGGTGAGAGGACTATATTTTTCTCTCTGACAATTGTTATTTCTGAAGCCTTGCTTGCCCTTTGGCCAAGCCTTAAGACTGCTTCTCAGGTCCACTTCTGACCACTAGGTGGCACCATTACTTAAGAGGGAGAAAACTCTGCTTAACTAGTCTTTAGGTGATATGCTGTGAAACCTTTGTTAATACCTTCTAAAAAGAATTCATTTCTTTCAATGATCTAAAATACTGTGACTTTTTGCCATTTATTCTTTCTTATGGTCTGTGCTATGGGGAAGAGTAGATTAAAAGACATATGTAACTCATTCCTTAGCCTCCTGCCGAATGTCTTCATAACAGCTTTTCTTTGTGCCTCAGCAGACTCTAGCAACATCAGGGGAACCACCAGGATTCATATTGTCAGAATTTTTTGCAAGCTTGAATGGATCTGTGATTTGATCCTGTCAAAAACAAACCAAAATGAGGGGACAAGTTAAAGGTGTTTTGATGGACCCAAACACTAACATTTCAGTTTGATTTAGGTTTATTTACCTAGAAGGGAGGTAAAACTTTACAATTCCTTGGGGTCCTGGGAGTAGTATCATTCAGTTATAAAAGTGGCCGTCCTTTTCTGAAGATGTTAATCAAGTTATTACCACTTCCAAGGTAAACTTCATCTAAAGCTTCTTAAAGGCAGTCCCTATTGGGCCAGGAGAGTTTATTTTGCTTTGTTTGATTTTGTGGAATTCCCATTTATATGTGCCTTTTAGCCTTTAGGAACTGAGATACTGAAATGCTGAAACTTCTCTAATCTCCAGGACAATATGCAAGATAAGAAGGGTAAGTCCTACCTACCAAGGCCATCAGCAATCACTGATTTTCAGATGCTGAGACTGCCAACAACGGCCAGCAAGATCTCAGGGCTGAGTAAGTGGAGTTTTCAAAAGACAAAATGGCTTCTTTATTTTTTCCTCCTTTTACCTTCTACAGCAGTGCCAGTGGGGGCAGAGAAAAACCAGACACAAAGGTAGGAAACCAGGAGCATGTACAAGCCACCTTAAATAATGAAAATGAATTCACTAAACATATATTTACACTCTTACTATTTGTTGTTGGTCACTGCAAACAGAAGGGTGGACAAGACAGGCATAGACCTTACACTCATGGATGGTAGTCTTATGGCCCTCTCCCTTCACTGAAGTAACTTACTAGTTGCCTGGGCCACTATGGCCCTTAGTTTCCACCTCTCTAAAATGAAGAGCTCTGCCTAGATCTGGGCTTCCTAACAGGCAGACTAGCACCCAGCAGGGGATCTCCAAGCCTGGAATAGGGCTGGTGAGGCTGGTTGCTGCTGCCAGGTCTCACACCCATTGTCTTTCCTCCTCTCAGTGCATTGGAATTTCTGGTTGGAAGAGTTAGCCTCTCCTCTTTTTCACGCAGGAAAATGATTTTCCATCCTCTTCTTCCCACTCCATGTCCTTTCTATCAATAGGAAATAGTGATATTAATATCACTTCCAAATGCACGCTCTCAGCCCTAAAAAAGATCTCAAGACTTGAAGTAAATAGGTGAGACATCTTAATAAGTGGTTCTTTTGAGCACCAAACATCTTGTGATTCTATGAAAGTATAAATATGGAGAGTTAATACAGCATATGGCAAGAATGTCAGCTCTAGAGTCAGACATGGGTTCAAATGCACCACTTTCTAGCTGTGTGGCCTTGGATTAGAAAATTAATCTCTCAGGGCCTCAGTTTCTTTACCTGTAAAATGAGGATAATAAGAGTTATTGTGAGAACTAAATGGCATGGGCCTTGTGCATATTAACTATTCAATAAAAGCTAGGTCCTCGCCCTGGCCGGTTTGGCTCAGCGGTTAGAGCATCGGCCTGCGGTCCAGAGAGACCAGGGTTCGGTTCCCGCTAAGGGCATGTGCCTCGGTTGCAGTTTGTCCCCGGCCCTGGTTGGTCGTGCGGGTGGCAGCCACTCCATGTGTCCCTTTCACGTCGATGTTTCTCTCTCTCTCTCTTCCTCTCTCTCCCTCCCACTCTATCTGAACAAAAAATGAAAGGATGTCCTCGGGTGAGGATTAAAAAAAAAAGCTAGGTCCTCTGTATTATTACTGCTGTTGTTGATGTTCATGGATTACTAACACTACTGTAAGAACAAAAAACAAGGCCCTGGCCGGTTTGGCTCAGCGGTTGGAGCATCGGCCCGCAGACCAGAGAGACCAGGTTCAGTTCCCACTAAAGGCACGTGCCTCGGTTGCAGTTTGTGGCAGCCAGTCGATGTGTCTCTCTCACATCGATGTTTCTCTCTCTCTCTTCTTCCCTCTCTCCCTCCCGCTCTATCTGAAGATAAATGCAAAAATGTCCTCGGGTGAGGATTTAAAAAAAGAAGACTTCCAGTCAAGATGGCGGCGTAGGTAAATGCGGTATCGCGCCCTCTCACAACACCACCAAAGCTACAACTAAACTACAGAACAACCATCATTCAAAACCGCCTGAAATCAAGCTGAATGGAAGTCCTACAACTACGAAATTAAAGAAGAAGCCACATCAAGACTGGTAAGAGGGGCAGAGGCGCAACGGGCTGGTCCCACACCCACGTGTGGCGGATAAAAGTTAGGAGGATACCTCGGCTGGGAAGGTCCCGTCCCACACCAGGCGCCCAGCTCAGGGTTCCAGTGCCAGGAAGAGAAGTCCCCGTAACTTCTGGCTGGAAAAACCAGTGGGAACTGAGGCTGAGGCAGCTGGAGCCCCCGGGCAGCTCCTCTTAAAGGGCCCGCGCGTGGACTTACTCAGACTCGCACCCTCCAGGCTCCAGCATGGAGGAGGCAGCTTGAAAGGCACCAGAGTCATATGGGGAAGAACTGAGTTGTTTGGCATTGGAGCCAGGGGTGGAGAGGCAGATTTTTCCTGGACCGATGTGCTATCAGAGGCCTTTGTTCCTTTGATGAGCCCTTCCCTGGGCTGGCAGACGCCACCATATCTGGGGCTCCAGCAACCTAGCTCACACTGTTGGCCTCGCCCTGGTGATTCCCTGAGGCCCTGCCCCACCCAACTTTCAGGCCCACCCAAGCTGTTGCCAGTTGCTTTACCATAGGATTGGCCTGTCTTGGATCCTGCTTCAGCTCTTCCTAAATTCTTTCAAACAAGCAGCATCTGGTCTCAGCTAGCCCCACACCTCTCGTTAAGTAATACATAGAAACAAACACAGGGAGGCAGCCAAAATGAGGAGACAAAGAAACAGGTCCCAAATGAAAGAACAGAACAAAACTCCAGGAAAAGAACTAACTGAAATGGAGTTAAGCAACCTAACAGATGCTGAGTTCAATGGACTTAGTGAGAACCTCAGTGGACTTAGTGAGAACCTCAGTGAGGGCCTCAAGAGCATAAAAAAGGACCAGTCAGAAATGCTGGATGCACAGTTAGAAATGAAGGAGGCACTAACTGAAATAAAGAATAATTTACACAGAATCAATAGTAGAGTAGGTAAAGCCAAGAAGCAAACCATCAATTTGGAATATAAGGAAGCAAAAAACACCCAATCAGAACAGCAAAAAGAAAAAAGAATACAAAAAAATGAGGATAGTGTAAGGAGCCTCTGGGACAACTTCAAGCGTGCCAACATTCGCATCTTGGGGGTGCCAGAAGGAGAAGAGAGAGAACAAGAAATCGAAAACCTATTTGAAACAATAATGGCAGAAAACTTCCCTAACTTGGTGAAGGAAACAGACATACAAGTCCAGGAAGCACAGAGAGTCCCAAACAAGATGAACCCCAAGAGGCCCACACCAAGACACATCATCATCAAAATGCAAAAGGTTCAAGACAAAGAGAGAATCTTAAAAGCAGCAAGAGGAAGTTAGTTACCTACAAGGGAGTTCCCATAAGACTGTCAGCTGATTTCTCAAAAGAAACTTTGCAGGCCAGAAGGAGTGGCAAGAAATATTCAGAATGATGAAAAGCAAGAACCTACAACCAAGATTACTCTATCCTGCAAAACTGTCATTTAGAATCGATGGCCATACAAAGAGTTTCCCAGACAAGGAAAAGCTAAAGGAGTTCATCACCACCAAACCGTTATTATATGAAATGTTGAAGGGTCTTCTTGAAGAAAAAGATAAAAAAAATATGAACAAACAAAATGGCAATAAATACATATCTATCAACAGTTGAATCTACAAACAAAATGAACAAGCAGAACAGAAACATTCTCAAAGATACAGAGAACTTTTGTTGGTTACCACATGGGTGGGGGCTGGGGGAATGGGTGAAAAAGGTGAAGGGATTAAGAAGTACAAATTGGTTGTTAGACTGACAAACCTCAAAGGGAAGGGGGATGGGGGGTGGGAAGAAATAAACCAAAGAAATTATATGTATATATGCATAACCAATGGACACAGACAACAGTGTGGGGAAAGGCAGGAGGGGGGCGGGAATGGGGAGGAGGGGGTCAATGGGGGAAAAATGAGGAACATCTGTAATACATTCAACAATAAAGATAAGTTAAAAAAATAAAAAAAGACAAAACAAGCTTTTCTTTTTTTATGATTTTTTTCCACAATTTATGAAAAGCACAGGGATTGCTGGTGTCTACAACTTCAAACCACCTTTCTACTCAACTGAAAGGGGCAGGAAAGAGTATTAGTATTAACAGAAAATATTAGAAGAGTAAGAAAACTAATCATAGTGGGGTACTAGCCATAGTTAGAAAAATGTTAATCATCCTTTACAATGGTGGTCGTGACTACTTTGTTCTGATTAAAGAAAAGCCCACTCTGACCTGGCTGGGAGGTGTGTGCCTCGGGAATGCTGTCCATCCTCCTAATCAGAGGACAAGGGGGACCACCTGACATCATAGAAAGATTAACAACCTGATTATTGGAACACTGGACCTGTGACTGCAACTCATTGGCAACCAGTCCCCAGCCCACATTCCTTCTCTCCTTTTTCCCAAGCACATTTTACAAACTAAAGAAGACATGATAAGAAACCCCCTCCTACCCTGGCCGGTTTGGCTCAGCGGTTAGAGCGTCGGACTGCGGTCCAGAGAGACCCGGGGTTCAGTTCCCGGTAAGGGCATGTACTTCGGTTGCAGTTTGTCCCCGGCCCTGGTTGGTCGTGCGGGTGGCAGCCACTCGATGTGTCCCTTTCACGTCGATGTTTCTCTCTCTCTCTCTCCTTCCCACTCTATCTGAACAAAAAATGAAAAAATGTCCTCCAGTGAGGATAAAAAAAAAAAAAAGAAAGAAAGAAACCCCCTCCTGCCCTGGCCAGTTTGGCTCAGTGGTTAAGAGCGTCAGTCCGCAGACCAAAGAGTCCTGGGTTCAATTCCGGCCTAGGGCACGTACCTTGGTTGCGGTTTTTCCCCGGCCCTGGTTGGGGTCGTGTGGGAGGCAACCAATCGATGTGTTTCTCTCTCTCTCTTCTTCCCTTCCTCCCTCCCGCTCTATCTGAAGATAAATGGAAAAGTGTCCTCGGGTGAGGATTAAAAAAAAAAAAAAGAACCCCACCCCCACACACACACCGGCACATGGGTAGGGGTGAGGGGGCTTTCTCCTGAAGAACCAACAAACCAAATCTCCTCAAGGCAACCAACCTACGGCATCTATCTTTGTGACTTAAAATATGACCCCCTTCCAATAAGAAGGCATCTTGCCTATCTTTTGTTGCCCAATGCCACCTGGTACTCGGCCCTTTCCCTGTCTATGGGGAAAGACAAATAAAATTTCCTCCCTTTTCTCTCTTCTCTCAGTTGTGAATTTTTTCACAAGCCTGCGTCACTGGCCCAAACACAACCCTAATAACTACTATTCACTGAAGCAAGACAATACATAGCATAAGTCCTATTCATACCATTTCAGATTCTGCAGTGTTTTAATAATGTAGTTCTTTTAATAGCAAAATGAGCTTTGTCAGGATTAAGGAGGAGAAAAGAGAAGAACGGAGAAAAAATGAAAAGAAGGAGTCTCAAACAGAGGCAGCACCTTGCATTCCTTTCTATTGCAACAACACATGGGAAGACGTAAGTACGAGCGGGACCCTGTGCACTGCCTGCCGTACTGTACTTGAGGGTTTATCATAAAGGTTTGCCATAAAAAAGATATGAGTGTCCTCCCCTAAGAGCACAAGGTTATATTTCTAGGACACACCAGCTGTTTCATTCTTTAAGTCTTCATTCAGTGTCAATTTTTCCCATTTCAAAAACTTAAAATTGCTCTAAAGACACTGGCACAGGTGTGGGCTGAAAGAAATAAGGCAGAATAGAAAGGAGATTACTGGGATAAACCAGTTCAAATATGAAGAATGTTACAATCTGTATCTGAGGTCAAGGGCCCTCCTGGAGGAAGCCCCATGTGCACACCAGGAGGGAGAACAAAAATAGCTACGCTGGAAGAAAATGGTTTTCTGTAGGACCCAGAGCATACTGTAATGCTGTGGCTGGAGGAAAGACTCCCTTTACGTGTAACTGTAACCTCCTGTCAGCTTGTAGAGCCTGTATTCAGGAAACCAGGATACAGGAGAATTAGAATGATGAAAACATTTCAACATAAACACTGATCCCAATCAGAAAGGTTTTGTAATCAATGAACTCCCAAGAAAATAACCTGTTTGTGAAATATTTGCTGGGCTGAAAAGTCAGAAGTCAAATTTCTCTACCTTCTAAAAAGTCATCGCCTTAGAAAAAGAGAAGAGTCACGATAGCAGAGTGCTCAAGATTTTAACAAAGCAACAGAAGTAAATCACGCCTCAGCTCTACAGGTGTCTTCTGCGCTTACCTGGGCTTGACTCACGCTGATGATTGTGGCCAAACAAGAACATATTGGTCTTTTTGGCTCTGGGATTCTTGTCTCTTATGTTTGATTAAACTTTCTCAACTACAAATTTGCTATTTTTTAGAGTGATCTCTAAATAAGCTTTACTCTTAAAGACTGCTTATGAGGTAATAAAAGGAGGAGAAAAAGGCACAAGTTACTTGGATATCAGTGCATGCTCAATGTATCCAAAATTACTACAAAATACAAGCAACAGAAAGCAAAAAATTCATGGAGAGAGATTACAAACTTTCTGAGCCCAAGATGGTCAGAACTCAAATTCTTAGAGTCCCAAGCAACCAAGATTCTTAGTAAGTACAAATCCATACTTATAACTGCTTCTATCTCTTAAGTATGTATTATATGCCAGGCATTGGACTAACATTTTACATTTTCATTTCATTTGGTATTTACAACCTGAGGGGGAAAGTATTACCTCCCCATTCCACATGAGGAAGCTAAGGGTTCAGGGAGTTAGTGTAACAGTACCCAAGATCACATGTAAGTGACAGAGCCAAGCTCTGAACCTAGTCTGTCTGATTCCAAGGCCCATGTACTGAAACCCCATGCTACGCCACCATCCGCCCACAGCAATATCAGTATATTTCCCTGGCTTCCAGCATTCAGTGCCTTCAGGTGGTAAACGTTAGTTCTGTCAGCCAAAGACCTGACATCCATCATAAGCCTGTTCTAAGCAATAAAATCTTATCAGTTAATGACTGGGTCAGTAAAATAATTATGATAGCATGAATAGAGAAAAGGTAAAAATATATGAGAGAAAGGCAAAGAGGGATGCTAATATCTGTTATGTCTACCTGTCTTCTTTTTTGGATAGTTGTGAGAGATAACATGAGATAAATTGTGATAAAATTCTATAAAAAATGTTATACCAATATCTCAGTTACTAGAATAATTCTAAATATGAATCAAAAGTATTTTCGAAAATAATTTTAGAATACAGTGAAATACTAGCTCAAATATTACATTTAAGACATTAACATATGATATAAATTAGCTTTTTAAAACAGTGAAGAAATGATGTTTATTTAATAAATGAAATGGGAAAACTTGAACTAGTTAATACTTGGAAAAATAATCACACTCTTACTCAACACTTATGCTAAAGTAAATTCCAGGAGGATTAAAAGTTTAAACATGAAAAACACAGCCGTGAATGTACTAGAAGAATCTTCATGGCCTTGGATTAAACACAAGCAACCAAAGAAAAAATAGATAAATTGGACTTCATCAAAATTAAGACCTTTTGTGCATCAAAGGATACTACCAAGTGAAGCCTGCCAGCCTGAATCTGCTTTTTGGGGTATTGATTTTAAGCTGTTTATTAAGAAACAAGATCAGAAAGAACTTTTGACCCTCCCCCCTTTCCTGCCCAAGAGATTCAGACAGAGAAAACTGCTTCCAGAAGATCTTCAGATGCAGCCTCAGCCCAATTTGAATGAAGTACGGCAAACAGGGCTTCAGACAGGAGCTGTTAGCTAGATAACCTGTGCCCCGCTGTTCGATCATGTTGCCCAGCAAGAATTTTCCTGCCATGTGTGTTCTGTTCTTCCTCAACCACCTGTAAATTGCCATTCTCACTTCTGAAATCTAATACTCCACTCCCCCTCTTTCTCTTTGGTCCAGAAATGTCTTATATACCCAGGGTTGCCTCATTCAGTCTTTGGAGTTTTCTTGGAATTATCATGCTTATATGAATTCCCTATGCACATTATTTTTTTATTCCAGCCTCTCCCAACTTCTCT
Source organism: Tadarida brasiliensis (assembly GCA_030848825.1). NCBI lineage: Eukaryota > Metazoa > Chordata > Mammalia > Chiroptera > Molossidae > Tadarida > Tadarida brasiliensis. The sequence goes on from CM061271.1 coordinate 21,259,743, forward strand.
ACGTAGCCATGACTAAAAGTCACCTTGGGTGTCTGGAAGCCATATTATTCCAGGTCATATTCAATATACTTTTTAGCCACTTCTACCTAAGAAAAATTTAGATTTGATAATTAACATTTAGAAAAATACACTACTTTTTTCCCTAAAAATTTCCTATTACTAATGGAATATACTTCCCCCAGACTATTTTGGATAAGTATACAAGGTTCCTCTGGGCATGTAGGATATACTAAAGCCTGAGACAACTCAAGGCATCCCCTGCTCCATACGTGGTTTTTGCTTGAATAAGCCATTCATTCATTAACAAAATCTTTCAGGATAGATGTCAGAAAAAAAGAGCAAAATTGCCCTGGCCGGTTTGGCTCAGCAGTTAGAGTGTCAGCCTGCGGTCCAGAGAGACCCGGGTTCGGTTCCCGCTAAGGGGCGCGTACCTCGGATGCAATTTGTCTCCCTGGCCCTGGTTGGTCGTGTGGGAGGCAGCCCTCGATGTGTCCCTTTCACGTCGATGTTTCTCTCTCCCTCTCTCTCTCTCTCTCTCTCTCTCTCTCTCTCTTCTCTCTCCCTCCCACTCTATCTGAACAAAAAATGGAAAGGTGTCCTCGGGTGAGGATTAAAAAAAAAAAAAAAGAAAGAAAAGAGCAAAATCCACTGGGTCATCATGATATTCAAATACCAGATCAAACCTTTGACCCTCTGTTCTTCCAGAAGAGCCCCTAACTGTCAAAGTTCTCAGCTTCCAGGGCACAGAGCATGAGTGGCACAAACAAGCACAGCCAGTTAGCAGCCTTCTTAAATTCTCCTTGAAGGGTCACATAGGAAACAACTTATCTCTAAAAGAATTCTTTTGAGAAATTTTTCCTCCAACTCATTGTCTCACCTGACCTTCTGTCACATCAATTCCAGTAACATGTCCCTTCTTACAAACCACCTAAATGCATAGCAAATCTCTGCCACCTTCACTACCCAAGTCCAAAATGCAGCATTTTTATTTTTTATTTTTTTCTTTATTGATTTTAGAGAAAGAGGAAGGGAGAGAGAGAGAGGGAGATAGAAACATTGATGAGAGAGAACATTTTGGCCACTTCCTGCATGCCCCCCACTGGGATTTGGCCCACAACCTGGGCATGTACCCTGACCAGGAATGGAACTGGCCATCTCTTGGTGCATGGGTCAACACTCAACCACTGAGCCACACGGGCTGGGCAGAAATCCAGCAGTTTTGGTGGATGACTGAAACACAGCCATAATACCTGGGAAATAGAAAATACATATACACATATTCCCCCCCCCCCCATAGACTAGAAGATATGGAACCACTAAATCTTATAAATCCTTCCTCCTTCCCTTCTTTCCTTCCATCATTCATTCCATTTTGATGTAGGTATTTAATCTCCCCCACTAAACTGGAAGCTCTGTGAAAGCTGGGACTCTGTTTTGTTCACCATTGTATTGTTGGGCACTGTGCCACGTAATAAGACAAATAAGCCATCTAAAATATTTGTTGAATAAATACATTTAGGAATTAACTGAGCATCTAATGCAGGTCCAGACTGTGCTAGTTATTGAAGAAAAAATGTAGGACGAGACTTCTGTCCCCTAGGTATACTTAACTGGGGCAGTAAACCATGAGCACAGAAAATGTTTTCCATGACTTATTGACAAATTGGCACAGGCAGTAAGTCCTACAGTGGTTTGGGAAAGTGGGTGCTCAAGGATTGGAGAAAGATTCACAGTAGGCAGGATATCAGTGAAATATTGCTTGGGCAGGATTTGGAAGGTAGAAAGGAAAGAGAAGGCATTCCAGATTGATAACTGCATGCTGGCAGGCAGAAGTCACCCTGGCAGTTCTGATAGTAGGAGGAAGGAAAAGGTCTGGCTAGAGTAGTATAGTGTAGCAGAGGGAACCAAGGTTGGTTAGGAAGGAGAGCCAAACCACTGGACAGTCTTGAATGTCAGGTCCAGGGAGTGTGACTGTATCCTGTGAGTAAAGGGAAGGGGGTGAAGTCACTGGAAATTCTTAGAGAGCAGGAAGATGACCAGTGCTGTAAATATCAGTTCTATGATAGACAAGGCAGGCAGGATGGATTGGAGGAGATGGGTTAATTCCTTAGTGACCAGCATCATTTTCTTTTGAAAAAGCTGTTGTCTGGGGTCTTCATGGGGGCAGCACAGGACACTCTACCTCAAGGCTACTTCCTCATATACATTCTGCAGGGTTTCCCAGATGTGCTTGGGGACCCAGCTAGCTGCAGTGACACAGGCATTAGTCTGGAAGTCCGCTCATTTCTTTAGCACCTGCCTGTAGTAGGCCTGATCCAAAGACCAAGGGTGGGGTGAGTTGGGGAGAGAGAAAAAAATACTGAAACTAGTGTCTGCATGCCACCACTCCACCCCCACTCATCCAGCATCCAGGCCTAGCCAGCCTTTGTTCCCACAAAGCTCTAAGTCCAGACTCTGCCCTGCCCCAGTCTTGGGGGCAGGGGTGTGGGCCAGGTCTTCTCAAGCCTAGGGCTCCCACCCAGCCCAGGCCACTCCCTACCCTGCTGTTGTCACCTGCAAGTCCTTCCAGATCCCACCCAGTATGGTGATGAGGGCACTGCCTGGAGGGGGAAAAGGTGGCTGAGAGGAGAGGGTGCTGAGCACCAGCCTGGGAGAAGGGATAAAGGGGTGAGTTAAGAGTCAGGTGCAGGCCCCAGTGTTAGTTGGGGTGGTGGAGGAGGGGTCAGGGAAAGGGGTTGGGGGCCTGGGCCAGGAGGCAAGGGGTGGCACACTCAGTCTCCTCAGTCTCCGGATTTCAGGACTCGAGTTCCCCACAGCCAGCTCCAGAGACTGAGCCTACGGAGGCCCCATCCAGGAGAGGCAGACTTGAGCCAGGTGGGCTTCCAAGCCAGCATCCAGCCTCTGCTGGCCGCCACTCCTGGACTGCTTCCAGCCCAAACCTCCAGCGCAGCCTCACTCTCCGCTCTGCCCCTGCTGGACCCAATGTCATCTGGGCTGTCTTTAGTCTTTCCAACCAGGAAGAGGCTATTACTATTAATTACTATCTTCCTTTATTTCTGTGATTCCCATTTTATAAATCTTGTATTCTGACTTAAATAAACACCTACATATATAATGATCTTTGCCCATTTTGGGAATGAAATCACCTTTACTCAATCTATTTTTTAAAGTCAGGTTTATTGAGATATAATTAACATTCAGTAAAATTCACCTTTCTTTAGTATACATTTCTGTGAATTCTTAGAACAGTTCTCTTTCCCAAAAATGTTTCTTCCTGCCCCTTTGTACTAAAAGCCCCTCTGTCAAGGAAAGAATGTCCAAACCTATAGAAAAGTTTTGTAAGAGTTTATTTGAGCTATGTTTTTGAGGACATGCCCAGAAGCAAGATCTCAATGAATTGGGACAATGCTCTTGCAAATGGCAGTTTTCAGTTCCTTTTATGAATTTAGAATCAAAGAAGAGAACTCCGGTCTGGCTCAGCAGTTAGAGCGTCGGCCCGCAGACCAAAGAGTTGTGGGTTCGATTCCAGTCAAGGGCACGTACCTCACTTGCGGTTCATCCCGGCCGTGGTCGGAGTTGTGCAGGAGGCAACCAGTCAATGTATCTCTCTCACATCAATGTTTCTCTCTCTCTCTCTCTCTCCCTCTCCCTCTCTCCCTCCCACTCTATCTGAAGATAAATGCAAAAATGTCCTCGGGTGAGGATAAAAAAAAATAATGAATAATAATAATAATAAAATAAAGGAGAGAACATAAGGAAGGTTCCTGAACTCCACTGGTGGTAGATTAAGGAGTCAGGAGAAAGCAAAGCGGAGAAATTTCTAGACTTGGATAAAAAGCAAAATAGAGCCTGGCTGGTGTGGCTCAATGGTTGAGCATCAACCCATGCACCAAGAGGTCACCGGTTCGAATCTCGGTCACTGCACACGCCCAGGTTGTGAGCCAGATCCCCAGTGTGGGGCATGCAGGAGGCGGCCAATTGATGTTCTCTCTCATCGATGTTTTTATCTCTCTCTCCCTCTCCCTTCCTCTCTCTCTCAAATCAAAAAAGGGGAAAAAAAGCAAAATGGGGAAACACTTCTTTTACTTTCGTGGGTACAGGATAGGTGATAATGAACATTTATAGCACATAGAGATGGCATGCGGGGAACAAGATAACTATGAGGGATTCTATGGTGTCGTGCTCTGGTGGTCTTGTGCTCTTGTGCCTGCAGTTGTGCCTTCAAGAGTCTAGAAAAGAAAATTACTGTGACATCAAAGGTATGTTATCCCAGACACACAAGAACAGGGCTCGCTTAAGGCAAAGATTGATCTTTGCTAAGGAAGCTATAGGCCTGGGATGTGACTACCTCCTATGACATTCCAGTTAGGAATGTTTGATCAGACCATGTTGTATGGTTTCTTTTAGTCACTGAGCTTCTCAGGCCCGCCACGTGCCTCTCCCCAACCCCCCACCCTTCCCCTGAGCTTGCCAGGTTTATCATAGCCCCCTTTTCGCTCACACCTCCCCTCATCCCAAAAACCACCATAGATCTGTTCTCCCTCCTTTTCCAGATTGTCATAGAGATGGAATCAATACAATATGTAGCAGTTCTCAGTCAATTTTGAATTTTATTTAGGAAAGCAACTGTTGCTCAATTCATTCTTAACCAATAGTCAGTTTCAATTGATTCACTTGTGTCTATTAGATATTATCATTTCATCTTACAGAGTGTTGCATTTATTTATTTTTCTTCCACCCTTATATTTGTATATCTTATTTCCTTTTGTGGTTGTAACAAGCATATCTGTTTATTAGTACAGTAAGGAAATATAGGGTTCCAAGTGAAAGGATATCTAAATGAAAGATTTACTAAATTATACTCATTTTAAATCTCATCTGCTAATTGTTGTCAAATATTAATAGGAAGGTATTGTATCTTTATTTTCTTAACAAATTAAACCCATGGGGGAAAAATCCTGGTTGCAATATTTTTATGTTAGAATATTTCCAACTATGAAGTATGTTAAAAAATGAGTGTTTTTATAGGAATCAGTTTTTTTGGCAGTCATATAATGATGAAAGCTCTCTTAGATATTAGTTTACAAAATACTCTCTCCATAAAACTAGTTCCTTCAGAGAGGCAGCCACTGTCTTACTCCTTGTTAAGATGGTATCTTTATTATCTTGAAGGGGCAGATTAGTGGGAGGTTAAGGAAAGGGCTCTATCATTTCCACTTGTTCACTTGTGCTTGCTTTATTATATTATCTCCAATTTGTGGTTATTCACAAGAATCATTTGATAAGCCTTAAATCCACTTAACCACACACAGATAAACTGTAAAAAAGCAAACCACCATCGACTCAAACTGAGTTCTTCCCAGTTTTTCCTCAAGTATCTAGTGTGCAGGGCTGATTTTGGACCACACTGCTTGCAACCATCATTCGTTCTGATTGGTCAGTGCCTCAGCCACAGTTGTTGTTGTTGGTTTTTAGTATCATCCCCGCTAAATGACAGGTATGCTATGTAGATCAGTCTACTCCATAGACCAAATTAGAGCTCTCATATTAAGCCATATTTTAAATATTAGCAAAAGCTTATTTTCTTTAAGATAAAAAATAAACATACATAGAAATTTTCATATATTCTTCCCTTACCTCCAAGGATGGCCTTGTGTGTACTTCCACACATCCTACCTTGGAAGCTACTGGTCTGACAATTACAGGATAGTTCAGAAAGTCGGCATTTGGTTCAGTACACAGAAACATCTTTCAAGAAGTAGAGCTTTCCAAAATGGCCAGCATCCCTAAGTAAAGGATTCCCCAAACATTGGAAGCATTCAAGCAGCAGCTAGATGTCTACTTGCCAGAGATGCAGAGCTGGGAGACTGGATTCAATTACTTCCAAGATCCTTTCCTTTGTATTAGGTTAAGTACTAGAAATAAGAGGCAGCGCCTTTGTTTTTATTTATAAGGAAAGTAACAAATAATAGAGAGCTAGACTAGTCAAAAGACCTACTCAAGCTCAGTGACCTTGGGTAAGTCATTTGATCTCCCTGGCTATGTTTTTTTCATCTGTAAAACATGGGACCAGAATTTAATCACTTTTTGAGGTCCCATGCAGGCTAATGATCTGGGCTTCTATGATTCTTTCTTCTTCACCAAATATTATATGTCAGTTCTTAGATTTTAAAACATACTTTTAGAAGGAGTGTTTTTAAATTTTTTTTTTTTTATCCTCACCCGAGGACATTTTTGCATTTATCTTCAGATAGAGCGGGAGGGAGAGAGGGAGGAAGAGAAAGAGAGAAACATCAACGTGAGAGAGACACACTGAGTGGTTGCCACCCACACAACCCCAAACGGGGCCAGGGACAAACTGCAATCGAGGCACGTTCCCTTAGCGGGAACCAAACCCGGGACTCTCCGGTCCACGGGCCCACGCTCTAACCGCTGAACCAAACTGGCCAGGGCTTTTAAATTTTTAAATAAAAAATAGAAGTTGAATTTTTTCAAGTGCCTTTTTGGTGTATATTACAGTAACATATGATTTTGAAAGGGGAGGGAGAGACTGAATAATAGAGAACTAATCATACTGGGGTACTAGCCATAGTTAACAAGGAATATTAAAAAAACCTTGGTCTGTTAATTGTGATTGCTTTGTTCTGATTAAAGAAGGCCTATTCTGACCTGGTTGGGAGTTGTACACCCTGAGAGTTTACCTCAGAAATGCTGTCCATTCTCCTTATCTAAGAACAAGGGAAAACTGCTCAACATCATGGAAAGACTAACAACCTTGGAGCCCTGGAGGCGGACAACCCTTCCTAGCCCCCAGCCCACATTCCCCAGCCCCGAATTACTTCCCCAAACATGTAATCTGTAACCCTTTTACCTATTGTTATTCCTCATGCCTATAATCTGTAACTGTTATTCCTTTTTTGCCTACCTACCCTTCCTCACATAGATAACCAATATAAGCGAATATCCAGGGAGTAGAGAGCAAATTTTTTAGGGATGACCCACTGCTCTCCCATACTGCTGGCAATACTGGAATAAATGCTCATATACGATTCAACCTTGTCTCTGCTTAATTGGCTCAAGTAGTGACAGGCAGCCTGGACCCATTCGTTGTCCAGTTTCGATTTTATTGTTTCTTAATGTAATATGTTTTCCAGCTGTTATATCAACTTTGTAATTCTGGAATTATTTTAGCAATTCTCCAAAATATTTCTCTATTAAAATTTTCTAAGATTTTATTAGGATTTTTGCATCTATGTTCATAATTAAGAATCTCCTAAATTTTCTTATGTTATCTTGCTTTTTATTTTTATTTATTTATTTTGTTTTTTTCTTTTTTTTAAATGAAATCCACATCAGTTCAGCAAATGAATTGGGTATCTTACCATCATTTTCTATACTTTAGGAGTATTATGGAAACAATTTCTTTGACAGTTTAGAAAAGTCTCAGGAAAGCCATCACAAACAAATGACATTTTAATTGGTTATTTTTGACAATTTGTGGATTAATTCTCATAACCAGTCTTGACATATTCTCTTTGAAATGTCAGTTTTGTAATATTACATCTTTATAAGAAGCCAGACATTGTGATACCAGAAACCAAATTTTTAGCATCAAGCTGTCAGATAACTCTTTCCAAATCTAATTGGTTTATTTTATATATCTTCTATTCAACTATAAATTTACTGATTTGTATTTTTATTATTGAGCTGCCACTTTTTAATCTATAAGAACCAATTAATGGTTTCATATATTCTTCCATTTTTTATCATTCATGCTTGGTTTTCTTTCTTTTTTTTTTTTTTAAATTTTTTTTTCCATTTATTGATTTTAGAGAGAGAGGAAGTGAGAGGGAGAGAGAGATAGAAACATCAATGAGAGAGAACATCAATTGGCCGCCTCCTGCATGTCCTCCACTGGGGAACGGGCCCACAACCTGGGCATGTGTCCTGACCAGGAATTGAACCGGCAACCTCTTGGTGCATGGGTCGACACTCAACCACTGAGCCACACCAGCCGGACCATGCTTGGTTTTCTTATTCCATTTTGATTTCTTTTGTTTTATTTCTAAATTCTAACCACAAACCCCTTTAAAAAAGAAAAGATTTATTTCTACTCTTACCCCTAATACAGAAATTTAAAGCATAATTTTTTCTGTATATTACTACTTTGGTATCATCACATAAATTTTCCTGCATAGAATTTGAATTTTAATTAGTTTAAAAATACTATCCCAACATATCCTCTACAAACCAGATTTATTTAAATAAGTAATTTTTTGTTTCCGTCTTTGCTCACCATTTAATTCTATGTAACCTATCTATTTCTGTAAGAAACAAACAATCAAATTATGTTTATATTTCAGTCTGTTCTCACATTTCTGCTTACTTTTCTTTCATGTAGTTTGGCATTATGGTCTTTAAAATGACTAAATTCAATACTACTAGGTTTTTATTATTTAATGTAAATTTTATCTTTACATTAAATAATCTTATTTACCATTAACATTTTGACTGTGAAATTTATTTTATCAGGTATAATGTAAGCAATCACTGCTTCTTCATGTTTGTTCCAGCATGAAAGAGCCTACCTTTATTTTAATTTGTTTTTCATCTTAAGTATTTTTTAATTGATTATTTTAGAGAGAGGGGAAGGTAGTGAGAGCGAGAGAAAGAAAAACATTAATTTGTTGTTCCACTTATTTATGCATTCATTGGTTGATTATTTTATGTGCCCTGACTGGGGATGGAATCTGCAACCTTGGCATATCCGGACAACACTCAAACTAACTGAGCTACCCAGCCAGAGATTACGTATTTCTTTGCTATTTAAATACTTAGATGGTTAGACTTTTGCTGTCCAAATTGGAGACCATTTTTTTTAAACCAGTCCTTGGATTTTCTAAGTAGATAATCCTACCATATAATAATAATAATTTTGTTTCTTCATGGCCAATAGTTACACTTATTTTCTACACTTAATTTCTGCCTTAGGCATGGCCACCAGCAAAATGTTGAACAGAAATAGTGATAATAATATCCTCAGATATTACTTCAAATGGTTTACTTTTTTAAAATCTCAATATATATATATATTTTTAAGATTTTAAAATTGATTTTGAGAGAGAGAGGAAGGGAGAGGAAGAGGGGGAGAGAGAGAAACATCCATGAGAGGGGGAAACATCGATAGACTGTCTCCTGCATGCAACCTACTGAGAATCGAATGTGCCCTGACTGGGAATCGAACCAGCAACCCTTCAGTGCACAGGACCACACCCAACCAACTGAGCCATACCAGCCAGGGCTTATCTCTGAACTTTTTATTGGCCTCCTGCCCCTGCCCCACTTCTGCTGCCTTTAACGCCTCAGAACTTTGGTGTCGTTGACCTCAGACACCACTTTGATGTCCACAATCCTGCAGTGGTGGTCTTTTGGATGGACTGTACGGAGTGGCTATTGTCCAAGATTGAAGTCCTCCCCTTCTTCCAGCAGGCAATGTAGGTGGCAATCTCAGCCTCCATCTTGACTTGATATTTAGCAGGGCCTTGTACTCCTGGGTCTGGCGCTGCCCCTCTGCCCGGGTCTGGGCCAGCTCTGACTCCACAGGATCCTGTTGAGCTGTTCCATCAGTATGGCATAGCACGTCTCCACCTCTCAGGCTCTTCTCCAAGCTGGCCTTCAGATTTCTCTTTAAGTCCAGTTCAATCTCCAAGGACTAGAACGTATGTCTCAGCTCTGTGTAATCTCAGCAGCTCCTATCTCAGTGGTCTGTGAGGTGACCACTGTGGTGCTCTCCTCAGTCTGCTGGGACCAGTACATGTTGAGCTCCTCTCAGTTCTTCCAATCCAGCTCATCATACTGGGCCTGGACGTCTACCATGATCTTACTGAGGTCCTGAGATTTGGGGGCATCCAACTCCACGGTCAACCCAGAGTTGGCCATCTGGTTTTGTAGACCATTTACTTCCTCCTCATGGTTCTTCTTCATGAAGAGCAGCTCCTCCTTGAGAGCCTCGATCTCTGTCTCCCGCTGCAGCTGAGTGATATTGGTGTCATCAGTGACCTTTTCAGAGCCCATTGATGTCACTCTCCACAGACTGGCGCATGGCCAGCTCCCTCTCATACTTGATGCTGAAGTCATCAGCAGCAATACCCACACTGTCGATCTGTAGAACGATGTGGGCTTTGTCCACAGAACTTGCAAAGATCTGAGCCCTCAGGTCCTCAATCATCTTGAAATAATGCCCCCAGTCTCTGACTTAGGGTCCCTTCTTTTCCAGGTGTTCCCAGATTTTGCTCTCCGGTCTCCAATTATCAGCCTCCAGGCTTCTCACTCTCTCCAGGTAGGAGGCCAGATGGTCATTCAAGCATTGCATAGTTTCCTTCTTATTCTGAATAGCCCCCTATGCCCACCAGACCCCTGGCCATCCCTGCAGTTAGCCCCCCAGGTCCCCAGCTGCCCCACATACTGCTGGAGTGGGAGACGGAGATCTGGGAGCCCGAGCCCTTAGCACCTGCATAGACACTGGCCATACTGCTGGCTGGCTGGTCCCAGTGGCTTGGCAACTGCACAGAGCCCAGAGCGACTACTACACTACTCTCCAGTAGTTTGTGGAGAGCTGGAGTGGGTGCTGAAGCTCATGTTGTTCAAGGAGGAAGGGAAGAAGCTGAGACTCATGTTCCAGCAGTCAATGTTTACTCTTAATATGACTTTTGCTGTAAGCTGCAACCCTTCTTTTTAAGTTAAATTGAGCATGTTTAAATTTAATAACTGTAATAAAGGCTTATAGAATAAATGCATAAGTGATTTCCTTCACACCTCATTTGTGTTTTTTAACCTTAAGTTAAGATGTATATGTACAATGAGGGATAAACGCAATCTGATATGATTAGTTAATTTGATGATATATGATATGAATTAAATTACTCATTTTTTTTTCTTCCAGTGAAAACTTCATTTTTTAAAAAATATGTTTTTAGTGATTTTTTTTTCTCTAGAGAGAGAGGAAGGGAGAGGGAGATAGAGAAACATAGATGGGCTAGCTCCTGCACACCCCCTACTGGGGATCAAGCCACCAACCTCAGCATGTGCCCTGACCAGGAATTAAACCGGACCTTTAGTGCATGGGATGAGGCTCAACCAACTGAGCCACACCAGCCGGGGAAAACTTCATTTTCTTATGTCAACTTTCTCCCAATCCCTTAGTATATTAAGAACTGAACTGGAACAGGAGAGAGTTCCATTTTAAATTGAAGCAAAGTAAAGACATTCAGGTTTAACTATAGACAATGGTAATGCCATTTAACAAGATGAATTCAATAAATATAGGTAAATATCTACAAACATAAGGTTTTCCCCATGGTACAATCCTACACTGCAATCACTCACAGTAATTCAACTGCCTTCACATTTGGTAAATGTCATACAAGTGAATTTGCTGATTACTAGCGATATTACAAAATGAACACAAGGCCACATAATCAAGAATCACAACAACAAAGAAACCCTAGGAATGCAGGTCAAGGCAGGAGTTTGCAGCTGGGCAGATATGATGAAATTTGCCTAATTTCATTTAGGTATTTGCTATAATAAATAAAATAAATATCCCCTGAGTTACTAGAAAACAGGAATTACCTATCGCCATTCTGTGACCAGGAAATTAAAATATTTAATTTTATATTTAATATTTATGATTAAAAGAAAAAATTCTTTAAAAGGAGTATTAACCATTCTTCTATGTTCACAATAGAAGCTCTATTTCTGAATTTAAAACACTACTTGATACTTGTTTAAGAATCACACTTAGACAATATGGCTTTTGACACTGAAGTTCTATGGAAAAAACTAAGACAACTTTTAATTTTGCTTTCATATCAAACTAATAGAACAACTTAAAAATTCAAGAAGAGCATGGGTTAGTCTGATTCAAGAAGTGCTTCCAAAATTCAAGCACCTAGCTTCTTTTCAGGAGAAACTATACATCATCGCAAATGTTTTCTAAATTAACTTCTAGAGAAAAAAATGGAAACCAACCCACAGCACAATGGTTTTGGTAGATATTTCCTCCTCAGCATCAGGCAAAGCTTCTTATGAGCCGTTCTATTTCAACAGATGATTCAATTGGTCCTGTAGGTCTGATGACTGCTCAACACTAGAAATGAGAGAAAAAGTTTATCTGGAATGAGCAATAAAGACATCTCTGTGCTAATTACTTGTACTTTAGTGTATAAGTACTGTTGAAGCTAAATCAAAATGTATATTGGTCAACTAGGGTCCCAGAAGTTCTTAAACTATGAAGAAAAGGTTTGTAAAGCCAATTAGTAGTATAAACAATATTGCAAGGGACAGATTTAATCCATTAAAAACAACAACAACAAGGCTGTTTAATAACTTTAGCACATTTACTCTACTTAATGATTATCACTAATGTAAAAAGTTTTCTTAAGGTTGGTCTCTACACCCTATAACTTTTAGAAAGTCTTTACTAGTAGTGCATGCCTTTGACTTACTGCATGCCTTTGAAATATACTGCATTCTTTATATTCCAAATGAGGTATCTCAGAGCATATGTCAATTTAAGGGCATCTGTCAACCAGAGTTTTGTACTGATCCTAGGCCCAGCAGTATAATTCCCTCTAGCCTGCTTCAGTTGACCACCCACTCCCCTACTTATGGGGTTACTTACTTCTTCTGAATAGCTTCTTGCCTAAATCAGAAGAGGACAGAGGAAAATAAACATAAGAAAATTCAGTGAACTAGTAGAAGTATTTATGGCCAGATATATATATATAGGCAGAACACATTTTCAGCTTATGTCACATTCTATTTTTTTTTTTTTTTTTTTTTTCCTTTATTGATTTTAGAGAGAGAGGAAGGGAGAGGGAGAGAGATAGAAACATCAATGAGAGAGAACATCGATCGGCCACCTCCTTCATGCCCCCGACTGGGGATCGGGCCCACAACCTGGGCACGTGTCCTGACCGGGAATCGAACCGGCGACCTCTTGGTGCATGGATCGACGCTCAACCACTGAGCCACACCGGCCGGACTATGTCACATTCTATATTTCTGTCCATTCTATCCTGTTTGTGTTATTGAACCCATTCACTATCTGACTGCAGAGCTGCTGAAAAGATAGATTATAGCCCTGGCCGGTTTGGCTCAGTGGTTAGAGCGTCGGCCCGAGGACCAATGAATCACGGGTTCGATTCCAGTCAAGGGCACGTACCTCGGTTGCGATTCGTCCCTGGCCCTGGTTGGGGTCATGCAGGAGGCAGCCACTCGATTGTCCCTTTCACGTCGATGTTTCTCTCTCTCTCTCTCTTCCTCTTTCTCCCTCCCACTCTATCTGAACAAAAATGGAAAAATGTCCTTGGGTGAGGATAAAAAAAAAAGATAGATTCTAAACCTAAAGAGCTAATATTCTATCACAGCATGTGGGATGTGGTCTAACAAACTACATGTATGACTCAGATTCAGTTCACAGAGTATGTGGAGTCAAGTGGTCACATACCTGATATGTATACACCCAAAGAATGAACATCTAGCTATTTAAATATCAAGAGTTAAATTCCCAATTTCCAATAGGGACATAAGTATAATATCAACTACATAAAATATAAAACAAAATGAAATAAAATGAAAAGCTAATTAAAATATAATATTATCCAAAATTAAAATGGAGAAGATGTCTTTACATTTCAAAATATCCTGGATGATTTACTCGTAGCTAGGGCTGGGCTACATATGGAAATGTAGGATACAGGTCACAGTTACACTTGACTCCCCAGTGAAGGAGCAGACTCCCCAGAAGAAAGCTCAAGCACAGACAACAAATACTAATTAAGTGCCTACTGGGTGCCAAGCACTGTGTTAGCATGGTCCTGGCATGGGCCCTGCCCTTATGGGGTTTACAGTCCCTTCCTCTCAGTAGCCTTCAAATTAACACAGAAAGGTTTACAAAAGGTGGTCCCTGCTCCTGACCTCTCCCCACCCCCTAACTTCTTCAATCTCAGGCATCTTTTCCAGAGGGAACTCATCCTTGACCAACCCCACCTATACTCCCAACTCCGCCTCCACAGGAAAAGAGCTGAAGCACAAGGCAGCAAGAAACAGCCTGAACATGATGAGTTTGTAGCAACAGCCAGCTGAAAGGGCATACTCACTGGTACTGAAGATGTGTAGTTATTATTGCCATTTTCCTTAAACTCTACATTAAAAAAAGAGAGAGAGAAATAGAACATTCCACTTCTCTGTAGCCACACAAACTATGTATATATAAAACCCAAATAATAAAAGAAATGGTTCCTTACATCTTCTGAGTGCAAGATGGCATCTTCCTGTAGAACCATGTTTCGAGCTGCCTGACCTAGCAGCTGGAAGACAAAAATAAAATGGTAATAATCAAAATTTCCAAACTTCTTGTAATCTCTCTGCAGCTGTTCTACCCCTGCCCTCTCTCCTCCCCACACAGTTGTAATACAACTACAAACACTCTATGTAATTTTTGTTTATGCTAAAAATCCATTTCCTTGTCACTGTGGCAGCTCTGGCACAGGCTTGACACCTGTTGCAAAGGCCGCTGCCTGAGAAACCCAGTGCTCCACAACTGCGGAGCTTATAGTCTAGTGTTGCGAGAAGTATGCAAAAAAATCACCTTTGGCTCCACAAGCCCGTTGAGAACCTAACTTTTGATTCTTCAAAGGCAAATTTGAGAGTTGGGGTGGTTTGAGAGGAGTGAGGGGGCAGGACTGAAAAGGATAGAAGGAATGCAGCTCTTTAGAAGTGGAATGAGAGCCTCAGAGAGTGGGGGGGAAGGCCTGGGAAGAAGCTCAGGATTTAAAGTGGGAAACCACCACAGGAAGGATGGCAAGACGGGGGTAGAGAAGAGGAAAGAAAGGAGAAATGTGGAGGCAGATTTTAATGAGTTCACTGATCGCTGGGCTCTGAGCTCTGATTCAACTGGGTGGCCTGTGGTCAAAGAGATGTGACTCAGCACTGAGAGGCAAGAAGAGATCAACAGAGGTTTCTGACCTCCTGTTGCACCCTGATCCTGGCAAACATTGAGTCCAGCCATGTAAAGGGAGCTACTGTTATGTATGTCCTACCAACCGTCCCTGTTCCCTTGGGTCAGAAAGATGCTGGTAAAAGGGGACCTGTGACCTCCAATTAACCAGGAACACAAACACTGCTACAGCCACCAGATTCCTTCCCTCGTGGCAACCTTTATTTATTTTTCTTTTTAAGTTTTAAAATTAATAAACCTTGCCCGGCTATGGAAGGAAGTGGCAAAAAGATGTAAGCAAATATAGAAAAAGCAAATACAGTATATGATAAGTATCATGTAAGAGACTCAGTAAAAAGACAAACTTCAGGGCGCACTCTCCCTCCAGGAAGCACACGGGCACCTTTCCCTTCCCCCCCCTTCTTTCCTCTCAGGTGTGCATCTCCTAAACTCTAAGGGACCCACAGGCTTGCAACAAGGAAACAATGGGCAGCCCCAGGCTTGCAACAAGGAAACAATGGGCAGCGGCAGCTCGTCCCAAGCTAACTAACCCCCTGAACCTCTCTCCAAGGCCCCCTTTTTTCTGATTTCTCAATGAGCCAAAGTAGTCCCGCCTAGGCTCATTTCTTCCCTATAACATTTCTAGAGAGCCAAAGCAGCCTTGCTTAGGCTCTCCTGTTGCTTCTTCTATCCTAAGCCCTTCCTTGTTTCACTGCCTCTAGTTTTAATAAATGTACTCTCAAACTACAAAAAAAGAAAATACTGAACTCATCAGCTGATTTCTCACTAGAAAGTTTGCAGGCCAGAGATTGGCCCAAAATACTCCAAGTGATGAAAAGAGAAGGCCTACAATTAAGACTACTCAACCCAGCAAAGCTACCATTTAGAACTGAAGAGCAAATAGAGCTTTCCAAACAAGAAAAAGCTAAAGGAGTGCATCACCAAACCAGTATCACAAGAAATGTTAAAGGGACTTCTTTCAGAAGAAGAAAAGCAAAAATATGAAGAATAAAAGGGCAATAACTACTTATCTATCAATTACTTTAAATGAAAATAGAGTAAATGCTCCAATCAAAAGACAGATGGAGGCTGAATGGATAAGAAAACAAGACCCTTACAAATGCTGTCTACAAGAGAGTCACTTCAGATAGAAAGACACATAGACTGAAAATAAAGGGATAGAAAAAGATGTTTCATGAAAACGAAACAACAACAACAAAAAAGCTAGAGTAACAAGACAAAATATAGGCTTTAAAACAAAGGCTATAACCTCTTGTTATAGAGAAGGCCTTGGCCTGGTAGCTCAACTGGTTAGAGTGTCATCCTGATACTCCAAGGTTGCAGGTTCGATCCCCAGTCAGGGCACATACAAGAAGCAACCAATGAATGCATAAATAACTGTAACAAAAAATTGATGTTTCTCTCTCTCTAAAATCAATAAATTAAAATAAATAAATAGCCCTAGCCATGGCTCAGTTGGGTTGGACATCATCCCATGCACCGAAGGGTCACCAGTTCAATTTCTGGTCAGAGCACATGCCCAGGCTGTGGGTTCGATCCCCAGTGGGGGACATGCAGGAGGCACCTGATCAATGTTTCCCTCTTACATTGACATTGATGTTTTTCTCTCTCCCTCCCTCCCTTCTACTCTCTCTAAAAAAACACAAAAATCAATGGAAAAATATCCTCGGGTGAGGAGTAACAACAAAAACATCCACCATCTAGCCACAAGTCATGGTCCCGTCTCTTTCAGTTAGCCTCAAATAAGGAGGGACCAGTCCTAATATGAGTAAATGAAATCCACAGGTAACTCACTCCCTAATTTTATTTTCGCTAACAGCTTTCCTCTTTAACTTCAACTAACCCTGTACCAGAAATGCTAAAGATAGCAAAATCATCTGCTTAGAATTTGCTATTTTTGCATTCCCTGATCATCTCCTAGGAGATGCATGTTGAACATTTAAGTGTCAAATTAGCCAACAGTAATGAGTATAAAGTCAGGAGCCTGGGTGATCATCAGTCAGTCACTAACCAAATGCTAGTGTCATCATCAATCGCAGTCTCTTTTCATAACAATAAAACACTTTCACTTTAAATCATGCCAACCTCCTTGTGTTGTATAAATTAGTCAGAGTAAAAATAAATAAATACTCTATTGTTTTGAGGACGCTTTCATAATGAAATTGGAGGTTCTACAGAAACATGTGCACTTGGACATCTTGACATATAAATACAATTCTAAATTTGAAATAGGGTTAACAGAAAATACCAGTATTTATGGGGTGGGGGAGAGATGATCCTATCTAGGTTTTAATTTTGGGGACATTGTAATTCAAAATATATGAAATAGAATCTCTTTCTAAAAAAATCCTACAGATTAGCACTAAGAAGCAAAAATGTTCTGTTTAGAATGGAAAGAATTTTGAAGGGACAAAGCAGATTAAGAGATACTCAGACACCTGCAAGTAGTGAAAATCTAAATGTAATTGCTAAATTTTATAGTTCACTAAGAACATTTAAAAAGAGATAAAGGTTTTAAATACTATAGAGTGTTGTCTCCCTGGTCTCTCCACTCTTTGTAAATGTCAATTAATGTAAATAATGTAATAAATACTAAATCTTTTTTTTTTTTTAATCCTCACCGGAGGACATTTTTGCATTTATCTTCAGATAGAGTGGGAGGGAGGGGGAGGAAAGAGAGAGAGAGAGAAACATCGATGTGAGAGAGACACATCGACTGGCCGCCACCCACACGACCCCAACCGGGCCGGGACAAACTGCATCCGAAGTATTATACATGCCCTTAGCAGGAACTGAACCTGGGACTCTCTGGTCCGCGGGCTGATGCTCTAACTGCTGAGCCAAACTGGTCAGGGCTAAATACTAAATCTTTTAACAAAATAGAATATCCACAAAAATGAGCGTTTTTAGAATTTCAATAGCAAATGTAGTTCAGCAATGGAAATGTTTTAACTGAATGGACAGAATCAGTCCTAACATGTGTGTGTCCTTTTTCGGATTTGGAACTAGACTCATCAGTGATTAATTTTCCATTAGTTGGTGTAGAAATCTGGTTTCTTCATCATACCTGTCAGTAAAGATGAAGATTATTTCTCAAAAAGAATAATATGTCCAGTGTTTCTTTTAATAAAGCATGCTACTTTGAAAGCAATATAAAAAATAAAGAAAATTATAAAATTATTTTTAATCATAAAAAATAAAGGAAATATTTATATGACAAAGTTTTTTTTTAAGGAAAAGTTAAATAAGTAAATAAAACAGAAAACCAAGAATGTGCCCAGAAAGACAAATCAGAAAAGAATAAATCCATAGACAGATGATGCACACAAGATGGAATAAACCTGAGATGTTGAGGGCAAAACCATGCGGAATTTGGGGCCGAAAGGGACAGAGACAACCGGAGAAACAAATGAGGAACTCGTTAGAGGAACTCGTTAGGACCACTACCTCATCCATCTTCCTGCGACAATTGCCACTTTTTTTTTTTTAATCCTCACCCGAGGACATTTTTTTCATTTTTTGTTCAGATAGAGTGGGAGGGAGAGAGGGGAAGAGAGAGAGAGAGAGATAGAAACATCGACGTGAAAGGGACACATGGAGTGGCTGCCACCCGCAGAACCAACAAGGACCAGGGACAAACCTGCAACTGAGTGTACGTACATGCCCTTAGCGGGAACCGAACCCGGGTGTCTCTGGACTGCAGTCCGACGCTCTAACCGCTGAGCCAAACCGGCCAGGGCACAATCACCACTTTTTAAAGCATAATTTCCCATCATCTCGTTTCTTTCCCCTTATCTACCTCTAGTCCTCCCAAAGACTACACATCCCAGAATGCAACACTTGCCCTCCGCAAACGAGCCTACAATTCCCAAGGTGCAACGCGACCCCCTTCCCACAGCTGAGAAAGGCCGGAGTACCCGGAGGTATGAGACCCTGTGAGTGCACTACCAGCCTACCTCGGAGCTCCGGGAGCCCTTCAGCACCTGCTTAGTGAGGGCGATCACGTCAGTACCGCAGGTGTTCACCTTCTCCGTGAGAAGCCCCTTCACGGACTGACCGAATCGCGCCTGTGAATCTGGCGTCCCGGTCGCCATCACCTCAGCTAGTGAATGCCTCCGGACGGACGATGGCGAGTCGCCGGGGCCAAAAGAGCTGCAAAGCGGAAGGAAAGGAGGAAGCGTCCTTTTCCCTACCGTGGGAAATAGGAGGGACGCGCTGTGCCTAGCGGAGGTCAATTTTGGCTAACTTTAAACTCATTTAAGTCTAGCCGGTGTGGCTCAGTGGTTGAGCGTCAACCTATGCATCAAGAGGTCACTAGTTCAATTCCGGTCAGGGCACATGCCCAGGTTGTAGGCCAAATCCCCAGTGGGGAGCATGCAGGAGGCAGCTAATGGATGTTCTCTCTCATCTAAGTTTCTGTCTCTCTCTCTCCTCACTTTCTCTCTAAAATCAATAAAGGAAAAAAACATTAAAAAAAATTTTCATTTAAAATACTCAGTTGATACCCTGAAGAAGACAGGTCCCAGGCAAACATCTCTGGAGGGAATGGAGGCCAGTTTCAGTAAATCCGTGGTTTAAAATCAGAAGGCCTGATTACAATCCCAATTGTGCCATTTGTGTGACTGCAAATTATTCAACCTCTGCATCTTGTGTTCCTAGTGTAAAATAAAAATAATAATGGTAAAGTCCCCAAAGGATAATGAGAATAAATTAAGATAATTCAGTTCTGTTTTAACAAACATTTCATGAACGAAATACCAAACATTGCTGGACTGAGGATAGAGAAAGAACTGAGATACAGTCCTTGTCTCCAAGGAGCTCCCAGGCTGATGAGGCCTGTAAACAGGAACTAGGAAAAACAACCCAATAGAGAAATTGACAAAGTTCACAAACAGGCAATTTTTATTTTATTTTTTAATATTTTTTCTTTATTGATTTTAGAGAGAGAGAAAGGGGGGGAGAGAGAGAGAGACAGAAACCTCAATGAGACCATCGATTGGCTGCCTCCTGCATGCCCCCCACTGGGGATCTGGCCCACCACCTGGGCATGTGCCCTGACCGGGAATCGAACCAGCAACCTCTTGATGCATGGGTTAACGCTCAACCACTGAACCACATTGGCCAGGCCAAACAGGCAGTTTTTAAAAATTTAAATGGCCAACGAGTGTAAAAAAATTCTCAACACTACACCACTAGTAATTTTTTAATGATAAATTACCTCTTTGTTCTATTAAAAGCAAACTGATTATTACCTTGGAAAATAGTATCTGAAATGTTTCATGTAGCTGTTTCTTTTTTAGCTAAAGCACAAGAGAGGTGAGAATGGCATATTGCAAATTTTGTTTAAAATCACGTTTACTCAATATCAACATTACTTTTTCTTCCAAATGCCTAGATTCATTTCTCTGTTGATTCGTTCATTTAACTCTTGTTCTTAATCAGCTTTATTAAGGTATAAAATATGTGCAATGACTACATTTTTTAAAGTGTACAATTTGAGGAGTGTGACATATATAACACCTGTGCATCACCATCACTATTAAGATACAGAACATTTTATCACTCCCGGAAGTTTCCAAGTGCCTTTTGTAGTCCATCTGTCCCTTCTCCAGGCAACAGCTGGTCTGCTTTCTTGCTCTATAGATTAATTTGCTTTTCTAGAATGTTATATAAATGGAATCATACAGTAAATACTTTTGTGTGTGTGGCTTCTTTCTCAGAATAATGATTTTGAGAGTCATCCACATGGTTGTATCACTAATATGTTCCTTTTTATTGATGAGAAATATTCCATTGTTTGGATATACTTCATATTGTTTACCCACTCACTTGTTGACGGATATTTGGGTTGTTTCTCCATTTGGGGCTATTATGAACAAAGCTGCTATGAACATCTATATACAAGTCTTTATGTGAGTTGTTTTCATTTATCTTGAATAATATCTAGGAATGAAATGGCTGGGTCATGTGGTAGGTGTTTAACTTTTCAGAAACTGTCAAACCATTTCCAAAAATTGTTTACCATTTTACATTCCCAACAGTGGTGCAGGCAACTCCAGTTGCTGCACACCCATAAACTTAGAAAAGATTGATTGTTGTACAGTCATGGTAACAAGTAGCAAACTGTTGACAGACTGTCCACTGACAGCTGGCTTCCATAATCCCCATCTCCTGGTTTTCAAGCCCTTATGTGGTCCCCTTCTCTTACTTGTGGGAAGAAACTGTGACTTGCTTCTAAACAATAGTGTATGCATGGTGATGGCACATACATAATTATGTGTACACAATTGTGTGATTACATTACATAAGATTGTAAGGCCTATTCTGCTGGAGTCTTCCTTATTGGCTGTGAGTAAGCAAATGGCCGTGTTGGAGATTCCACATAGCAAGGAACCACAAGCACCATCTAGTCTTTGAGGGCTGAGATTTGTCCCACGTACCAGGAGGTCACGATTTGATTCTGGTCAGGGCATATACTGGGTTGCAGGCTCAATCCCCAGTAGGGGCCATGCAGGAAGCTGTGGATTGATGTTTCTCATCCATGTTTCTATCTCCCTCTCCCTCTCTCTCAAATAAAAATTTAAAAACATTATAAATTAATAAATAAATAAAATCTATTCAATCAATCAATGACAACTCACCTCAATGAATCCCTTCTACAAATCAAGCAATCTGCCCCTCACTTCTTGTATAGATGCTGATGTAAAAAAAAAAATAAAAAAATCCATCTTTGTATCCCAGAGTTCTCAGGCTGTGACTTTTGATCAACATTAATGTCCTTAGCAAAGCATTCTGAAGCCTTCTAGGTGATTACATATTCCTTAAACTGTAGCCATAAATACATTTTTAAAAATATGTTTTTATTTTTTTAGAGAGAAACATCCATGTGAGAAACATCCATCAGCTGACTCCTGCACGCCCCCTACTGGGGATTGAGCCTGCAACCCAGGCATGTGCCCTGATCAGGAATAGAACCAGGATCTCTCAGTCCATGGGACAATACTCAATCCACTGAGCCACACCAACAGCACTATCCATAAATACTTTTGTTAATGATGGCTGAAATGGCATGACAACCGAGATAAATATCAAACTGGTCATAGTATCCATTATAAACAATCATCTTTCACAAGACTATCAGGAGATATGGCCCCTGGCCTGTACTGCATTCTTTGTCTTATCAATCATTAGTATTTGAGTTATCTTAAAAACTAAAAAGCCCAGCCAGTGTGGCTCAGTGGTTGAGCGTCGACCCATGCACCAAGAGGTTACTGGTTCAATTCTCAGTCAGGACACATGTCCAGATTGTAGGCCAAATCCCCAGTGGAGGACATGCAGGAGGCAGCCAATTGATGTTCTCTCTCATTAATGTTTCTCTCTCTCT
The DNA here is from genome assembly GCA_030848825.1 of Tadarida brasiliensis. Classification (NCBI taxonomy): domain Eukaryota; kingdom Metazoa; phylum Chordata; class Mammalia; order Chiroptera; family Molossidae; genus Tadarida; species Tadarida brasiliensis. Next base: position 21,282,149 of record CM061271.1, read on the forward strand.
CTAAACTCAACAAAGGAAAAAAACTTTTTTTAAAGTACTGTAACAGAGGTCTGTTATCAGAGAATAATTTGCATGGAACTGCTAGGTCATCTATCTACTCCAAGTCTACATTCCTGTAAGTAAATCACCCTATAATGAATTCTTTTGTATTCTATGGAGTTGCCTGTTTTGTTTGTCGGTCTTATGATACTACTTCTTGCTACGGTGGCCAATACACCTTTGCCCCACCATCAGTCACTTCTGTAAGTCAGTCATTCAGGGACAGATTCGTGTCAATAATCACATCTTATCAAATAAGTGTTGGTGAGGGTGTGGAGAAAAGGGGACTCTAGCCCTGGCCGGTTTGGCTCAGCGGTTAGAGCGTCGGCCGGCGGTCCAGAGAGACCCAGGTTCGGTTCCCGCTAAGGGCATGTACCTCGGTTGCAGTTTGTCCCCAGCCCTGGTTGGGTCGTGCGGGAGGCAGCCACTCAATGTGTCCCTTTCATGTTGATGTTTCTCTCTCTCTCTCTTCCTCTCTCTCCCTCCCACTCTATCTGAACAAAAAATGAAAAAATGTCCTCGGGTGAGGATAAAAAAAAAAAAAAAGAAAAGAAAAGGGGACTCTAGTATACTGCTGGTGGGAATGTAGATTGGTGCAGCCACTATGGAAAACACTATGGTGTTACCTCAAAAAATTAAAAATTGAACTGCCATTTGACCCAGTGATCCCACTTCTAGGAATATACCCTAAGAAGCCTGAAACACCAATCAGAAAGAATACATGTACCCCCATGTTCAGAGCACTATTTACAATAGCTAAGATCTGGAAACAGCCCAAGTGTCCATCAATAGACGAATGGATAAAAAAGCTGTGGTACATATACACAATGGAGTACTATGCAGTTGTACGAAAGAAAGATCTCTTATCCTTTGAGATAACATGGAGGGACCTGGAGAGTATTATCCTAAGCGAAACAAGCCAAGCAGAGAAAGACAAATATCACACGATCTCACTTATTTGTGGAATATAATGAACATAACAGTCTGAGGAACAGGGTAGACCCAGAGATGTAGAAGTAAGGTACAGACTGACAACCCTCAGAAGAGGGGGTGGGGGGGGAGGGAAGAGATAAACCACAGAACTTATATGCATGTACGCATAACTGATGGACATGGACAACAAAGCTGGGGATGGGGTGGGGGGGATGGGGAGGAGGGTGTCAATGGGGGAAAAAGGAGAAACATCTGTAACAAAAATAAATTAATTTAAAAAAATAATCACCTCTTAGAGTGCCAATCAATCAACAATCGCCTCCTCAAAATAATGTCACTTCTACTGATGTTATCAACCTGCTTATGTCCATCAATTCCTGGAACCAGTGCTTCCCAAACACTCAATTATGATCAGCAGTCTACTCTGCTTAGATAGACTGCCTGTTCTTCTTTATTATGCTAAACAATTCAGTTTTGTCTTTTTATTTTATATATTGAGTTGTAGTCTTATCACCTTTTGACAATTCTAGAGGTTCCACCAAGATCATTTTGAAGACCCTCACTTGGCAGCATTCCTGGGACCTCAGATCAACAGGTGCACTCACTGGACCCCTTGTGCCCACACTCTGTCCTTCAGATCACAAGCCACATGAATCAGTCTCAACAACAATTTGAATTCGAACTAGTTCTGTTGAGCTCTTGATGCTAAATTTGTTATCCAATGACATGTAACCAAATTGATCTTTGTATAAGGTCATTAGACTCAGGTCTTTATATAAGGTAATTAAGCCCTGGATCTTTGTATTAAGCCATTAGACCTTTGGGTTTGGAAATGCAGCAATTAGTTATTAATTTTAGGTCTTTTGTATAAGATTATTAGATCTTTTTTTTTTAATGTTTTTTCTTTATTGATTTTAGAGAGAGAGAGAGAAAGGAAAGGAGACGGAGAGAGAGATAGAAACATCGATAAGAGAGAACATTGATTGGCTGCTTCCTGCATGCCCCCCACTGGGGATTGGGCCCACAACCTGGGCATGTGCTCTGACTGGAAATCGAATCGGCAACCTCTTGGTACATAGGTCGACTCTCAACTGCTGAGCCATACCGGCCAGGCAAAATAATTAACTTCTTTAAAATGCTATTTTAAAAGTTTTTTTTACTTCCTCAGAAACTCTTTAAAAATAAACAAGTGTGCCCGGCTGGTGTGGCTCAGTGGTTGAGCGTTGACCCATGCACCAAGAGGTCATCAGTTCAATTCCCCATCATGGCACATGCCCAGGTTGTGGGCCAAATCCTCAGTGGGGGGCATGCAGGAGGTGGCCAATCAATGTTCTCTCTCATCGATGTTTCTATCTCTCTCTCCCTCTCCCTTCTTCTCTCTCTAAAATCAATAAAGAAAAAAAGAAAAAATAAATAAAATAAAATAAAATAAACAAGTGTGAATTACCTGATGCCTTGATACCACGTAAAATAGTTGTTGGTCCTAAAGGTAGAGAGTCACAGTATTAAACTATAGAAGCTAGTGCAATACTATAAACATACTTTAAAGATCATCATGTTGCCCTGGCTGGTTTGGCTCAGCAGTTAGAGTGTGGGCCTGCGGACCAGAGAGTCCTGGGTTCGGTTCCCACTAGGGGCACATCCCTCAGTTGCAGTTTGTCCCCGGCCCAGTTGGGGTCGTGTGGGTGGCAACCACTCGATGTGTCTCTCTCTCACATCGATGTTTCTCTCTCTCTCTTCCTCCCTCTCTCCCTTCCGCTCCATCTGAAGATAAATGCAAAAATCAATCAATCAATCAATCAATCAAAATAAAGATCATCATGTTGCCCTGGCCAGTTTGGCTCAGCGGTTAGAGTGTCAGCCCGTGGATCAATGAGTCTCGGAGTCATGGGTTCAATTCCAGCCGAGGAATTGGTTGTGGTTTGTTCCTGGCCCTGGTCGGGGTTGGGCAGGAGGCGATTAGTCGATGTGTCCCTCTCACATCGATGTTTCTCTCTCTCTCTCCCTTTCTCTCTCTCTCTCCCTTTCTCTCCTTCTCTCTCCCTCCCATTCTATCTGAAGATAAATGGGAAAATGTCCTCGGGTGAGGATTAAAAAAAAAGATCATCATGTTAGTCCAGCCTGTGTGGCTCAGTGGTTCAATTCCGGGTCGGGACACATGCCCAGGTTGTGGGCCCGATCCATGCTTCTATCTCCCTCTCCCTCTCCCTTCCTCTCTCTCTAAAATCAATAAAGAAAAAAAAAATTGGGAAAAAGAAAGTTATATTTAAAAAAAAAAGATCATCATGTTAAACAGGCTGCTGTGATTAAAAGTTTGTATTCAAGGAGCTCATATAAAACAACAAAAATAATAACAAATTCATGGAGAAGTTAAAGGATTCAATCATAAATACACAAAATCTAGCCATCTAAAGTCTGGAAAGAAACAAGAGAAACAACTGAGTTTAAGACCCATGAAGATAAGATCTTTCCAAATCAGCAATGTTACCTAGTTGCACCAGATAAAACCTCAAATGGATACTAGATGAAGTTCTTCATGAAACATCTCATTCCAGAAAGTACAGCTTAGCCACAGTAAAAAAAATTGGGAAATTTTTTCTAAGATAACAAAGGATGTGGCCAGTTCATACCTCATCTATAATTAAATAAATCTACAAAAACTTGTAAAGGTATGATCGCAACTATTTGGCACTGTGGAAAAGGCAAAACTATAGAGACAGTAAAAAGATCAATAGTTGCCAGGGGTCCGAGAGTGTATAAGCAGGTGGAACATAGACTTTGTAGAGAACTGGTATCATTTTTTTTCCTTACATGTTTGGTGGAATTCACCAATGAAACCATCTGGGCCTGATGCTTTCTGTTTTGAAGGGTTATTAATTATTGACTCAACTACTTTAATAGGTGTAGACCTATTCAGATCATCTATGTCTCCTTGTGTGACTTTGTTAGATTGTGTTTTCAAGGAATTGGTCCATTTCATTTAGGTTATCAAACTTGTGGGCATAGAGTTGTTTGTAGTATTCCTTTATTATCCTTGTGATGTCCACGGCATCAGTATTGATGGCCCCTATTTCATTTCTGATTATTAGTAATTTGTGTCTTCTCAGGGGAAAAAAAAAAAAAAGCCAGGTTAGCCTGGCTCGAGGTTTATCAATTTTATTGATATTTTAAAGAACCAGCTTTTGCCCTGGCCGGTTTGGCTCAGTGGTTAGAGTGTCGGCCCACGGACCAAAGAGTCTCAAGTTCGATTCCGGTTAAGGGCACGTACCTCGATTGCAGTTCCCAGCCCTGGTTGGGGTCGTGCGGGAGGCAATCAGTCGATGTGTTTTTCTCACATCAATGTTTCTCTCTCTCTCTTTCTCTCTCTCTGTCTCTCTCTCTGCCTCCCTCCCTCCGTCCCACTCTATCTGAAGATAAATGGAAAAATATCCTCGGGTGAGGATTTAAAAAATAAAAAAAATAAAGAATCAGCTTTTGATTTTGTAACTTTTCTCTATTGCTTTCCTGTTTTAAATTTTATTGATTTCTACTACTTATTTTCTTCTGCTTGATTTAGGTTTTTTTTTTTTAATGTTTTTATTGATTGGAGAGACAGGGGAAGGGAGATGGAGAAAGAGAAACATTGATTGGCTGCCTCCTGTATGCCCCCTACTGGGGATAAAGCCCACAACCCGGGCATGTGCCCTGGCCAGGAATCGATCCGGTGACCTTTAGGTTCATGTACTATGCTCAACCAACTGAGCCACTCTAGCTGGGCTGCTTGATTTAGGTTTATATTGCTTTTCTTCCTCTAGTTTCCTAAGGTGGCAACTTAGAGTATTTATTTTAGATGTTTTTTCTTTTTCTTTTAAATAAGTTGGTTTTTTTTTTTTAGTTTTATTAATTTATTTTTGTTATAGATGTTTCTCCTTTTTTCCCCATTGACACCCTTAAATATGTTTTTATTTATTTTAGAGAGAGAGGAAGGTAGAGGGAGAGAGAGAGAAAAAAAAAATCTGTGTTGATTGGTTGCTTCCTGCACGCACACCAACTGGGGATCGAACTCAAAACCCAGGCATGTGCCCTGGTTAGAAATCGAACAGGATGATGCTCAATCAACTGAGTCACACCAGCCAGAGCTAGATGTTTTCTCTTTTCTAACATATGTATTCAATGCTATAAATTTCTCTCTAAGTACTGCTTTCACTGCATCCCACAAATTTTTATGTTGTTTTTTCATTTTTATTTAGTTTAAAATATTTTTTAAATTTCTCTTAAGATTTTTTCCTTGACTTGTGTTATTTATTATTTTTTTTTTTAAAAGAAGTTCATCATAGCCCTGGCCAGTTTGGCTCAGCGGTTAGAGCGTCGGCCTGCGGACCAGGGAGTCTTGGGTTCGGTTCCTGCTAAGGGCACGTACCTAGGTTGCAGTTCATCCCCGGCCCCAGTGGAGTCATGTGGGTGGCAACCAGTTGGTGTGTCTCTCTCTCATCGATGTTTCTCTCTCTCTCTCTCTTCCTCCCTCTCTCTCTCCCACTCTATCTGAAAATGGATGCAAAAATGTCCTCAGGTAAGGATTAAAAAAAAAGAAGTTCATCATATAGCATGTATCAGAACATAATTCCTTTTTTTTTTACTCCTCACCCGAGGATATTTTTCCATTTATCTTCAGATAGAGTGGGAGGGAGAGAGAGAAAGAGAGAAACATTGATATGAGAGAGACACACCAACTGGTTGCCTCCCACATGACCCCAACCAGGGCCAGGGACAAAACACAACCAAGGTACGTGCCCTTGACCAGAATCGAACCCACAACTCTTTGGTCCACAGGCCAACACTCTAACCACTGAGCCAAATGTGCCAGGGATTGACTCATTATTTAAAAGTGTGTAATTTAATTTCCAAATATTTTGGGATTTTCCCAGCTATCTTTGTTATTGGTTTCTATTATTATTATTATTATTATTATTATTATTATTTTTTTTTTTTGTACGTGCCCCTAGCGGGAACCGAATCCGGGACTCTCTGGTCCGCAGGCCGACGCTCCAACCGCTGAGCCAAACCGGCCAGGGCTGGTTTCTATTATTATGTCGTCTAAGAACATACTTTGTATGATTTTTTTTGAAGTGTGTTATATGGCCCAAAATATAGTCTATCTCGGTGAATGCTCCACAGGAGCTAGAGAAGAATGAGTATTCTGCTGTTGTAGATTGGAGTCGTCTATAAATGTCAGTTATCCAGTTGGTTTGTAGCTAATGAACACTAATCATCCGAGTCAGGCAACTGCGATGCTGTCAAATCTGGCTGGAAGCTCAGAGAGAACAAGTATGAAACTTACCTGGATAAATGTCAGTGTTTTGATAAGACTCCTGCTTTTGGCTAAGATGGAGTAAAAGAATTGGATTTACACTCACACCTGAAAAAGTATATAAATAAGTTAAAATATATGAAATAACAGCTTTTTAAGACACTGGGCATCAGACAATAAGGGCTAGCGATCGATCTCCAAGGGATTGGAAACAAATGAGATGAGTCCAATGATTTTTCCAGCTAACTAACTGCCTGAACAAAGTTTCACAGGAAAGGAAAATTTAAGCAGAGCCTAGTGGAGGTGACAAACCCGGGAGAGGAAGAGACAAAGCTGGGAATCTGGGGAGGTCAAGGAGACTAGAGGTCACAGAACAGCAAAGAGAACTTTACAGAGAAACTCTAGACATCTGCAGAGTGGTGACTTTGAATTTTTAACAGAGTCCCAACAGTGGCATTCATGTGTGAAAACTACTGGAGGCCAGTGAAAGAACCACCTGAAAGGACTGGAGGAAACAATGTTTGTTGTTCCCTCCCATAGGACTGACAATAGTTCCTGTTCCCAACAACCAGAGTGAAAACTTGAATAATTCACAGGGCACTGCGTAGAGTACTCAGAGGGTTTTGCCTTAGTAGTAGCGAATTAGCTCTAGACTAAATGTTGCTCAGCTCACCCAACAAGTCAAAAGTAAGACCCAAAGGATCAAACCAACAAAGATGAAAAAATGCAATCATATATATTTGGCAATTTTTTTTTATTTTGAAACAGTAGCTTTATTTTATACAAGTTAATTAAAATGCAAATGTTTTAATAAACTAAGTTTTTTTAGTAATCAGATGATAGTTATCACTGATATCCAAGGATGAAAGTGAAATACAAAACTGTGTTGTAGCTGGGACTCTTAAATCAGCACGAGTCCACTGCCCACACTGTTCATGATGGTGGAGGGTCAGGTCAAAAAGGAGAATTTGAGCCCTGGCCATTTGGCTCAGCAGTTAGGGCGTTGGCCCGCAAACCAAAGAGTCGCGGGTTCGATTCCGGTCAGGGGCGCATGCCTCAGTTGTGGTTTGTCTCTGGCCCCGGTTGGAGTCATGTGGGAGGCAGCGAGTCGATGTGTCCCTCTCACATTGATGTTTCCCTCTCTCTCTCCCTCTCTCTCCCTCCCTCCCTCCCACTCTATCTGAAGATAAAACAGAAAAATATCCCCGGGTGAAGATTAAAAAAAAAAAAAGGAGAATTTGATTAGTTTAACTCAGTCTGAGAATTTATTCCCCCTCAGCCATATTCTCCTAGTTCAATCAGGGCCATAAGACACAAACGCACAAACTGTGGGTGAAGTGAGATGAGTATAGGGGGCAATGATTGACGTCTCTAGTATAAGAGTAATCCATTTCTTAACTCTATGAGGGTCAAGGGCAGTACCTATTTGTTAAAGGTTAAATTTTGGTGCTAGTTAAAACCTTGAGAAGGGTGAGATCAGCTAAGGAGAATGTAGATGGAGAAGGGCCAAGGACAGACTTGACATTCATGAGAAAACAGAGGGAACAAGAGGAGTAACAATCCAGAGCTACATGATGTTTCATATTAGAGGGTTTAAAGAAGATGAAAGTCATCAATAATGCTAATGGAGAGTTTTTATAAGAGAAGGTCTGAAAGACATCCAATGGATTTGGCAATGTGAAGGTCATTGCTGACGTTATTAACAGAAGTACCAATAGTGTGGTGGGGTCAGAGGCCAAACTGCAATGAGTTACAATGAATGGGAAATAAGATAGAGATACAAATGTCCATTACATCATTTTACCAAGAATTCTGATTGAAAAGAGGAGAGAAATTAAAGGAAAATTAGAGGGGAATGTGGGATTAGTGCAGGATTTTATTTTTTATTTTTTATTTTTTGTTAATCCTCACCCAAGGATATTTTCCCACTGATTTTTATTTTTTTATTTTTATAATGTTTATTTATTTTTGTTACAGATGTTTCTCCTTTTTTCCTCCATTGACACCCTCCTCCCAATCCCGCCTGCCCCCCAGTCTCCTTGTCTACACATACATGCGTATAAATTCTGTGGTTTATTCTTCCCTCCCCCCACATCCACCTCTTCTGAGATTTGTCAGTCTGCACCCCACTTCCATGTCTCCAGGTCTGTTTTGCTCCTCAGTTTGTTTTGTTCATTATATTCCACAAATAAGTGAGATCGTGTGATATTTGTCTTTCTCTGATTGGCTTGTTTCGCTTGGGATAATACTCTCCAGGTCCCTCCACGTCGTCTCAAAGGATAAGAGATCTTTCTTTCTTACAGCTGCATAGTATTCCATTATGTATATGTACCACAGCTTTTTTATCAACTCATCTACTGATGGGCACTTGGGCTGTTTCCAGATCTTAGCGATTCCACTGATATTTAGATAGAGTGAAAGGGAGGGAGGGAGGGAGAGGGACAGAGAGAAACATCGATGTGAGAGGAGAGACACATCGATTGGTTGCTTCCTGCACAACCCTGACTGGGGCTGGGGATAGAACCTGCAACCCAGGTTTGTTCCCTTGATTAGGAATTGAATCCGAGACCCTTCTGTCCTCAGGCCGATGCTTTAACTGCTGAGCCAAACAGGCTAGGGTATCAGTGCAGGATTTTAAAAATTTTATGTGGGCCCTGGCCGGTTTGGCTCAGCGGTTGGAGCGTCGGCCTGCGGTCCAGAGACCCGGGTTCGGTTCCCACTAAGGGAATGTACCTCAGTTGCAGTTTGTCCCCGGCCCTGGTTGGTCGTGCGGGTGGCAGCCACTCGATGTGTCCCTTTCACGTCGATGTTTCTCTCTCTCTCTCTTCCTCTCTCTCCCTCCCACTCTATCTGAACACAAAATGAAAAAATGTCCTCGGGTGAGGATTAAAATAAATAAATAAATAAATAAATAAATAAATAAATAATTTTATGTGGGATAAAAGTCTTAAGTGTATATGTCAGATGAGGAGAAGAAGCCAATAGACAAGATGTATTGAAGATGCAGGAGGAAAATGATGAAAGAAACAAAATCTGTGGGAGGTATGAGGGAACAGGGTTAAGGGGTCAATTTTTTAAAAATACATTATTTAAGCCCAGCTGGTGTGGCTCAGTGGTTGAGGGTCGACCCATGCACCAAGAGGTCACCAGTTCGATTCCCGGTCAGGGAACATGCCCAGGTTATAGGCCCGATCCCCAGTGGAAGGCATGCAGGAGGCGGCCAATCGATGTTCTCTTTCATCGATGTTTCTATCTCTCTCTCTCTCTCTCTCCCTTCCTCTCTCTCTAAAAAAATCAATAAAGAAAAAAAAATTTTTTTAATAATAAAAAAATAAAAAATATATTATTTAACACAGTCAGTTAAAACATTTTCTACCTCTGTTCCTCTCTTCCTTTTTTCTTTTAAAAAAATTTAACTCAACTTTGAAATGAGTAATGTGTTCACATAATTCAAAATTTTATAAAGGTACAAAAAGGGTATACACTGGAAAGTCTTGTCCGATGGTGGGCAAAAGTGTATGCCACCATAATGAGAAAGTATCTTAAGACCAACAAATGAAGTAGGCAACTCCATAGAATATAAAAAATTGACTGTAGGGTAATTTATTACAGGAATGCAGGGTTGGAGCAGACAGACAACCCAGCAGTTTTGTGCAAATTTTCTCTACTAACAGATCCCTGTTACAGTACTTTTTTTCTTAGTACAACTCAGGTACTAATGCTTGATAAGACAAGGAATGCAGTACAGGCCAGGGGCTGTACCTTCTGGTGGTCTTGTGAAAGATGATTGTTTATAATCAATATTTCACCAGTTTGATATTTATCTTGGTTGTTACACCATTTCACCTATTACTAACAAAAATATTTATGGCTACATTTTAAGAAGCACAGATAATCATCAACTGGAAGGCTTTGGTATGCTTTGCTAAAGACATTAGTGTTGGTCAAGGGTCAGAGCACTCCAGATACAAAATTGGTTTTGTTTACATCAACATCTATACAGTCTTTCTTCCCACCACTGCCCCAGCTTCCTAATTCTTTTTTCCATAGGCAACCAAATTCAGAAGCTTCTTGTGTTTCCTTCCAGGGATATCTTATGCATATACAAGCAGAAAAGTACATATATTCTTCTCCGGGGAGAAGAATACAGTCATTCATTACACACTATTCTTGCTTTCGCTTTTTTTTTTTTTTTTTAACCTAATGTATTTTAGAAATCGTTCCACAATAAGCACATAAAGTGTTTTCTCCTTTTTCTGATTGTATTCTGATCTCCTACTGATGCAGCATATATTACAGGCAATTATAAACATCGCTGAAATGATTTGTTTTGTATATTGAACTGTGAGATGTCTGCAGGTTAAATTCCTAGAATTAGAATAATTCATTCAAAAGTATGTATAAAGAAATTTTCAATCTATATTATGAGAAGCAGAATAGCATTGCAGTTAAGAGCTAAGAGCTCTAGACTGCTTAGATCCTGGCTTCATCATTGACTAGTTGTGTGCCCTTGGGCAAATCCTTCTGCCTGTTTTCTCATCTGAAAAATGGAGATGGTAATAATAATAGTACCTATCTTACAAAATTTTTGTAAATAGTACATGAGCTAGCCCTGGTCGGGCATTGTCTCATGCACCGAAATGTTGCCAATTCAATTCCTGGTCAGGGCACATGCCTGGGTTGCAGATTTGATCCCTGGTAGAGGGTGTGCAGGAGGTAGCCGATCAATGTTTCGCTCTCACATTGATGTTTCTCTCTCTCTCCCTCTCCCTTCTTCTCTCTCAAACAAACAAACAAACAAAAAAACCCATGAGTGTCCGGCCAGTGTGGCTCAGTGGTTGAGCATCGACCCATGCACCAAGAGGTCGCCAGTTCAATTCCCAGTCAGGACACATGCTCAGGTTGTGGGCCCAATCTCCAGTGGGGGGCATGCAGGAGGCGGCTAGTCGATATTCTCTCTCATCAATGTTTCTATCTCTCTCTCCCTCTCACTTCCATTCTCTCTAAAATCAATAAAAGGAAAAAAAACTTAAAAAAAAAACCATGAGTGCCTGGCTGGTGTGGCTCAGTGGTTGAGTATCAACCCAAGCACCAAGAGGTCACCAGTTTGATTCCTGGTCAGGGCACATGCCCAGGTTGTGGGCCCAATCCCCAGTGGGGGGCATACAGGAGGCGGCCGATTGATGTTCCCTCTCATTGATGTCTCTATCTCTCTCCCTCTTCCTTCCTCTCTCTCTAAAATCAATAAAGAAAAATTATTTTAAAAAAACAAACCCATGAGTAATACATAGCAAATGCTCAATAAAGTTATTCTTTTACCAACTTGTTAGATAGTTTGATTAGAAACAGGAGTAGCAATGCTTTATCTTTATGGTTAAGGAAAAAAGTGATAAAGTGGAAAGTGGAAATTAAGGGAGATTAAATTTTATGGCCTCAGATTCCTTAAGTAAGAGATAAGATTATCTGCTGTGAATGAAAAGAATGGGGTTGAGAATGAGGGTTGAAGTTTGGAGGAGTAATTTAAATCTAGTAAGGGTGACAATCTTTGAATCTGAGGAGATGAAGGAACTATGATGTAGGATGTTGGCTAGTCATCCCCCATGGACTCTGAAGTCACGCAGGATGACAGCAGTATGAAGAGGAAGGGTGTGAGCCTGGTGCCCAAATCTTAAAAAGAATCTTAAAACGAGCAACAGGAGGTCAGTAAGTAACTGCAATAACAAGATCCGAAACCACAAAGGAGCAAGAATTTGTACTCAGATGTTGATGAGGTGGTCTGGAGGCTGTGGGGAGTGAAAAGAAAGTCACTTCCATTGCCTAACCTGGACATTAGGTGTCTTCATTCAAAAGGACAGCAGGGAGCCCTGGCAGTTGGAGCATCAGCTCAAGGACCAAAGGGTCATGGGTTTGATTCCCAGTCAAGGGCATATACCTGGGTTGCAGGTTCCATCCCCAGCCCCGGTTGGGGTCATGCAGGAGGCAACCAACTGATGTATCTCTCTCACATCTCTCTCTCTCTCTCTCTGTCTCTCTCTCCCTTCTTCTCTCCCTCCCTTCCATTCTATCTAAAAATCAATGAAAAAATATCCTTGGGTGAGGATTAAAAAAATAATAATAAATAGAAAAATATCTATGCCCCCCCCCCATGCAATATGGCCTCACTGAGGTTAGAAAAATACACTTACAATTTTTAATTTATTGTTAGCTATCCACATTTTCCAAATTTTCTGTAATTCTGTAATTATAACATGGTGATAAAAATGAGAAGCAACAATTTTTTTAAATTCCATTTCTTGTTTGTGATTAGGGGTAAAATATCAGAGAATAACCTTGACATTCACTTTAGAAACAGAAAGTACCCATTTATATTTTTCTATCCGTTGGCTGACCCCACTTAGGGCCATGCCTGGATCACAGAACTCAGGACTTCCCACTTCTCACCCAGCTGCCAAAGTTTACACAGGATCTCCTCATCCAGTCTACCCCAGCACTGACACCAGATTTACCCCTAAAACACCGCTGTCCCCTGTCACTACACTGCTGCAGAACTTTCAATAGGACCTCTGGGCAAGATGGCAGTGTGGGTAAACACGGCAGTACTCGCCTCCTTCCACAACCACATCAAAATTACAACTAAACTACAGAACAACCATCTTTCAGAACCACCTGAAATCTGGCTGAATGGAAGTCCTACAACTGGGGGAATTAAAGAAGCAGCCACATTGAGACTGGTAGGAGAGGCAGAGTCGAGGAAAGGGCTGGTCCTCCCGGGAGACCCCAGAGCTAGCACACCCAGTGGACAGCTTCAGACCATGTCAAAGAACCACATCCACAAGTGACACACACAAGGGGCAGACTCAATGGGCAACAAAGCCCCACTGAAGTGAGTCCTGCTCTGTGGGGTGGGCCTCTGTACAGCAGATCTTCCATGGTGGTTGGAGGTTCAGTGATAGCAGCCAGACCTTGCAGCTGATCATCCTGGGGGTAAATCCCTCCCATTGACATACCAACAACAATCAAGGCTCAACTACAGCAGGAGGGTGTACACATCCCACATGGCGGGTGCACCTCAAGTGCCGAGCTTGGGTAATCAGGGAGGCTGTGCTATTGGACCCTACAGAACACCTACTACATTAGGCCACTCTACCAAGCCTGGGAGACATAGCAGCTCTACCTAATACATAGAAACAAACACAGGAAGTCTGCCAAAATCAGGAGACAAAGAAACATGTCCCAAGTGAAAGAACTGAACAAAACTCCAGAAAAACAACTAACCAAAATGGAGACAAGCAATCTACTAGATACAGAGTTCAAAACACTGGTTATAAGGATGCTCAATGAACTCAGTGAGAACCTCAACAGCATAAAAACGGACCAGTCAGAAATGAAGGATACACTAACTAAAATGAAGAATAATTTAAAGGGAATCAGCAGTAGAGTAGATGAAGCTGAGAATCAAATCAGCGATTTGGAATATAAGGAAGAAAAAAAAAAAACACCCAATCAGAACAGCAAAAAGAAAAAATAATCCATAAAAATGAGGATAGTGTAAGGAGCCTCTGGGACAACTTCTAGTGTACCAACATTTGCATCATGGGGGTGCCAGAAGGAGAAGAGAGAGAGCAAAAAATTGAAAACCTATTTGAAAAAATGACAGAAAACTTCCCTAACTTGGTAAAAGAAATGGACATACAAGTCCAGGAAGTGCAGAGAGTCCCAAACAAGATAAACCCAAAGAGGCTCACACCAAGACACATCATAATTAAAATGCAAAACGTAAAGATAGCCCTAGCCCGTTTGGCCCAGCAGTTGGAGCATCAGCCCGTAGACCAAAGGGTCGCAGGTTCGATTCTGGTCAGGGGCACACACCTCAGTTGCAGTTCGGTCCCCAGCCCTGGTTGGGGTCATGCGGGAGGCAACCAATTGATGTGTCTCTCTCACATCAATCTCTCTCTCTCTCTCCCCCGTCCCCCACCACTCTATCTGAAGATAAATGGAAAAAATATATATCTTCAGGTGAGGATTAAAAAGAAAAAAAGTTAAAGACAAAGAGAATTGTAAAAGCAGCAAGAGAAAAGCAGTTAGCTACCTACAAAACTGTCAGCTGATTTCTCAACAGAACTTTGAAAGCCAGAAGGGATTGACAAGAAATATTCAAAGTGATGAAAAGCAAGGACCTACAACCAAGATTATTCTACCCCACAAAGCTACCATTTAGAATTGAAGGACAGATAAAGAGCTTCCTCGACAAGAAAAAGCTAAAGGAGTTAATCACCACCAGAACAGTATTATATAAAATGTTAAAGGGTCTTCTTTAAGAAGAAAAAGAAGATCGCCCTGGCCTGTGTGGCTCATTTGGTTGAGCATCATCCTATGCACCAGGAAGTTGCTGGTTCAATTTCCAGTCAGGGCACATGCCTAGGTAGTGGGCTCGATCCCCAATAAGGGGCATGCAGGAGGCGGCCAGTTGATGGTTCTCTCTCATCTATGTTTCTATCTCTCTCTCCCTTCCTCTTTCTCTAAAAAAATTAATTAAAACATATTTTTAAAAAGATAAAAAATATGAACAATTAAATGGCAATGAATACGTATCTATCAACATTTGAATCGAAAAAACAAAATAAATGAACAAGCAGAACAGAAACAGACTCATAGATACAGAGAATATTTGATGGTTGCCAGATGGGAGGGGGGTTGGGGGAATGGGTGAAAAAGGTGAAGGGATTAAGTACAAATTGGCAGTTATAGAATAGTCATGGGGATGTAAAGTACAGCATAGGAAATATAGTCAATAATATTCTAATAACTATGTGTGGTGTCAGATGAGTATGAGATTTATTGGGATGATCACTTAGTAAGTTATGTAATGTCTAATCACTAGGGTGTACGCCTGAAATGAATATAATAATGTATGCCAACTGTAATTGAAAAAAAAAGAATATTTTAAAAAAAAAGCTCCTCACCCGGCTGGTGTGGCTCAGTGGTTGAGCATCGACCCACGCACTAAGAGGTCACCGGTTCGATTCCCGGTGAGGGCACATGCCCAGGTTGTGGGCCTGATCCCCAGTAGGGGGCATGCAGGAGGTGGCCAATCAAGGTTCTCTCTCATCGATATTTCTATCTCTCTTTCTCTCTCCCTTCCTCTCTCTCTACTATATCAATAAAGAAAATAAAAGAATTTTTTTTTAATCCTCACCTGAGGACACTTTTGCATTTATCTTCAGATAGAGCGGGAGGGAGAGAGGGAGGAACAGAGAGAGAGAGAAACATCAATGTGAGAGAGACACATCGAGTGGTTCCCACCCACACAACCCCAACCAGGGCTGGGGACAAACCACAACCTAGGTACGTGCCCTTAGTGGGAACCGAACCCGAGACTCTCTGGTCCGCGGGCTGATACTCTAACCGCTGAGCCAAACCAGCCAGGGCGAAAAAAATTTTTTTTAATAAAAAAAAAAAGCTCCTTACCCTCCCTAGCCTTCCATTTCAGGGCTCCAGAGCCTGATCCAGTCCACCTGTCAGATCTTATTCCTCAGGGATCCCCCACAGCACACATCCTTCATGTCTGCAGTCAGGACCATCACCATTCCACACACATCATGCCCTTTCCAGTCTCCACATATTTGACTCTGCTGTAGTCTCTTCTGCTGTAGTCTCTTCTCCCCTACTCTCCATGCCTCTGCCTAATAGTCCTCTCTTTCAAGGCCTACCTCAAATCCCCTTCCTTTCATGAAGGCTTCTCTGACTAGCCCAACCCATGCCTTTGACCACAGTGGTCCTAAAAGTCTGAACCATATTTGACCATTTGGAATAGTGGGCAACCAGACAGTCTGGCTTACAAGGCCTTGCCGACTCATGTTCATCATAAGGTCCCTACCTGCTGCCTTCCTGACTAAATCCAGCAGCTGTCACACCAGTCTGTATTCCTCAAAGTACAGTCACTGGCAGGTCATCCTCAGAGAGGGGCAGAATGTCACGTCCCACTTTTGTGAGTCTCACTCCAGGAGTCCTGGTTGCCTGCCTGAGGTTCTACCTCTTCTATGATGACTGACACCAGGAATGTTTACCTCCTTGGGGCTCTGACTTCATCTGATAATATCAAATCATTGATAAATACTGATGAGCCACTGAATGCTTCTATCAGGAAGATCTAATAAGAGCTCAGAAAAACCAGGAGGCCCATTTTGGTATGATAATGATAACAGTAAATATTGAATGAGCACTTACTTCATGCCAGGCAGCACTTTTACATGCATGATCTCATTGAATCACAACTCTGAGAAGTAGATTCCATTTTTATTCCTATTAACAGAGGAGGAAACTGAACCTTAAAAAGGCTAAGTTAACGTAAAATTACCATATGATCTAGTAATTTCACTCCTAGGTATATACCCAAAACAACTAAAAACAGGTATTCAAACATATATTGTACACCCATGTTCAGAGCAGCATTATTTTCAATAGCCAAAAAGTGGAAACAACCTAAGTGTTCATCAACTGATGAATGGATAATATTCCATACAATGGAATATTATTCAGTCATTAAAAGGAATGAAGTTCTGATACCTGCTACAACATGGATGAATCTCAAAAACATTATGTTAGGTGAAATAAGCCAGACATGCACACACAGAAAATTATATGATTCTACTTATGTGAAATAGCCATATTCATAGGGACAAAGTAGATTAGAGGTTACCAGGAGCTGGGTAGAGGGAGAAATGGGGAGTTACTTCTTAGTGAGTACAGTTTCTGTTTGGGATGATAAAGTTTTAAAAGTAGATAGGGGTGCCCGGCTGGTGTGGCTCAGTGGTTGAGCATTGACCCATGCACTAAGAGGTTGCTGGTCCAATTCCTGGTCAGGGCACATGCCCAGGTTGCGGGCCAAATCCCCAATGGGGGCCATGCAGGAGGCAGCCAAATGATGTTCTCTCTCATTGATGTTTCTGTCTCTCTCTCCCTCTCACTTCCTCTCTCTCTAAAAAATCAATAAAGAAAAAACAAACAAACAGAAATTAGATAGGGGTGATGGTTGTAGAACTTGTGAGTATATTTAACACTACTTAATTATAAACTTAAAATGGTTAAAATGGTAAATTTTATTATGTATGTTTTAATATAATAAAACCAATTTTTAAAAAAACATCATATAGCTAGAAAGTGGTCAAGCTACGCCCTGGCCGGTTTGGCTCAGCGGTTGGAGCGTCGGCCTGCGAACCAGAGAGTCCCAGGTTCAGTTCCCGCTAGGGGCACATACCAAAAAACAAAACAAAACAAAAACGAAAGTGGTCAAGCTAGGATTTGAACCCAAACCTATCTGACTCTAGGGCCCATGCTCTCAACCTTAGGGCTTCACTGCCTCTGGAAAGGACAGCAAAACACAAATCAGGACATTCGGATTCTTGCCTTGGCTGTCTTGTGTGACTTGTACAGCCTGACTTTTTAAGGCTTCACTTTCCTTAACTGCTACATAATAAGACTAGATAAAATGTCTTTGACAGTTCCTGACAGTCATCTGTTGTGATTTTTTTTTTTAGATAGAGTGGAAGGGAGGAAGGGAGATAGAGATAGAGAGAAACATCGATGACACATTGATTGGTTGCCTCCCACATGACCTCGACCAGGGTTGGGGATCGAACCTGCAATCCAGGTACGTGCCCTTGACAGGGACTTGAACTCGCAACCTTTCACTGTGTAGGCTGACGCTCTAACCACTGAGCCAAACCAGCCAGGGCCTATCTGGTGCTTTTGATTTTACAACTTGGAATGCCCCAAACCTGATTACTGACCAGATACCATTTGCTTTTGGTGCACACTGGGAATAAGGAGGGAGACAAGCTGTCCATCCCTTACTTTGCTCCTCCCTTAGAGAGTTGCCCTGGAGTTAAGCCAGCCCTTGAGGAGAACTCCACTCCCTCTTCCTTTCCCCATTCTGGGAGAGGGCTCGGGCCTGGCTGCACTCCAGGATAAACTTTCACAAGGCAAGAGATAACACAATGTCAAGGTGAAGATCACGGCAGCCCTTAAAAAGGCCTCCTTGCACCCTAGAGTGGCTGCAGCTCTTCCACTCCAGAACTGTCCGCCCTGCCTGCCGGCACCTGGCCACCATGTGGGAGCTCTTGGCTCTCTTGCTGCTCACCCTAGCCTATTTTTTTTGGCCCAAGGTAAAGAGCCCTGGTGCCAAGTACCCCAAGAGCCTTCCATCCCTGCCCTTGGTGGGCAGCCTGCCATTCCTCCCCAGAAATGGCCATCCGCACGTGAACTTCTTCAAGCTGCAGGAAAAATACGGCCCCATCTATTCCTTTCGTATGGGTAGTAAGACAACAGTGATGATCGGCCACCACCAGCTGGCCAAGGAGGTGCTTATCAAGAAGGGCAAGGAATTCTCCGGGCGGCCCCAAGTGGTAAGCAGTGCCCATTGTCCCTCCTCTCTCCCACCCTCCTGGGGTTGTTCAGTTCTTGGGCCAAGGCCATGCCTAGAATGACCCTTCCAGCTCCAACAACCTGTAGTTCTTCCCCCAAAACAGACTAGCAGGGCTATGGGTGGGGAGTGACTCCTCAGGGTTCTACCCAGCCTCTAACCTAAGCAGGAAGAATGAAAAGACCTCATTTTCTGCTCAGAAGGTGAAGTGGGGTGGGAGCAGTAGCCTGAGGGGTCAGGGAACCCTCATTCCCACCATCTCACCCTTGAACTGAAAAATGATCTCTCTGAGCCTAAGACTTCCCTAATTAACGGAGATAGTGCATGTAAAGATCTTAGCCCAGTGCCCAGCACAGTAAGTGCTCAATAAATAGCTTTATGGATGTTACTCTTCATGTGAAAAATGGAGATAGTGACTACTGTCCTCTCTGGGCAAGTGCAAGGGAGTAGCCTGCTCTGGGAGGACCGGGGTTGCTGTTTCTCTGGAGCCATCCCCAGCTGCTCCAGCTCACAGGGGGCTGACCCCTGGTAGCATTTCCAGGATACAGATGATCCATCCTACAGAGCTTTTGATGGTGCTCCTAGGGGCGTGGGGAGCTAACAATCCAGGAACACTGCCAACGGCCCATCCCAGTGCCATGCTGCTGAGTATTCCGCTGAACACCCCAGGCAGGGCTCCCAAGCCACTCATCTTTGATTAGGCCAAGGGTTAGCTCATTTTCCCTTGGACCAGTCAGCCAGGTTTGTGGCCAACTACCTCCCTCCCAACTCTACTGGGCTCTTCTCTCCAGTGCAAAGAGGAAGGAGGAGGCTAGTTGGTTGGGGTTTGAGGGAAACGGGGAAAGGTGAGGGGAGGCTTTGGACCCTTATGCTTTTTGGGGTACCTCTGGGAAGAGACGGCTTGACCCAAGTTCAGACTGGGTGGACAAGACATCTACACTCTTCAGATGTGGCCCTGTGGTGGGCACATAGCCTTGCAATGGAAGGTGACAAAAAGGAGATGAGCTGCTGTGCCCTTAGCACTTCCCAGAGGGCCCAGGGAAAGGCAGAGGTCTGGATAGTCCTCAGTGTCTACAAGCCCCCCATCCCCACTCCTGTCCCCAAGACAGGCCCATTCGGAGAGCTTATCCCATCTACAGCTGCCCTCCCCAGTCAGAAACTGATGAGAAAAGAGAGGCCCAGAGGTCACCCTGTCATTGAACTGAACCCCAGAATTCTAATCGAGTGTTCTTTCTTTCTCTTCACTCTGTCTCTCTGATGGAATTGGATTTAGAGGGGCTTAGGCCCTGACCTACCAAGGCCTCACAGTCATGGTGGAGAGAAGCAGGGATGCCCCACAAGTATGGCGGGAAGCTGCCTTCTCTCTTAGGGCAGGGAATGGGTGCAGGAGACCCAGGGCAAGGGCGGATGGGTGGTGTCTGATTCCTACAGCCTTTCCTGCTTTCCAAAGACGACTCTAGACATCCTGTCAGACAAGCAAAAGGGCGTTGCTTTTGCCGACTACGGTGCCGCCTGGCAGCTGCATCGGAAGCTGGTGCTGGCCACCTTTGCCTTGTTTAAGGATGGCAACCAGAAGCTAGAGAAGATCAGTAAGTGCCCTGCCAGCCCCTGGGGCTCTGGAGGGAGAAGAGGGCTGGGGAGGGGAGCAGGGATGTGGATGGCTCAATCTAGCGTCTTCTTGGCTTCTGCTGCCATCTAGTGGCCATCTGCTACCTGTCCCTGAATAAGATGGGGTGAGGGTGCTGCTTAATTCCCCAGTTTCATGTCCCTCTCTCCCCTCAGTATGTCAGGAAATCAGTTCCTTTTGTGATTTCCTGGCCACCCGTAACGGACAGTCCATAGATTTGTGCTTGCCTCTCTTCTTGGCGGTGACCAACATAATCTGCTTGATCTGCTTCAACACCTCCTACAAGAGTGAACATCCTATACTGAAGACCATACACACATACAATGAAGGCATCATGGCTTCTCTGGGCAAGGACAGTATGGTAGACATATTCCCTAAGTTGAAGGTAAGTATGAGAACAGGCGCCACCTTCAGATCCCAGCAGACCCTGACAGTGTCCGCAATTCTTTCTTCTCACTGTACAGCACCAGGCTCACCTTTTTCCTGACCACCTCAGCCACAGTGATCTCTACCTTCTCTGACTCTTAAAACTTTGCCACTTCTCTACACAAACAGGTTTAGCTTTTTAATCATGCATGTTATATTCATAATAATGGCTCTCATTTATTTACTAATTGCCATGTGCCAGTATTGAACACTCCACATGCATTAATCATGGCATTCCCCTTGGAGGTAGGTTTTATTATCTCCATACAGATGAGAATACAGGCTTTGAGAAGTTAAGAAACTTGCCCAAGGCTTCAGACTCAAATTTTTCTTACTCTTAAAGTCTGGGCACACAAGAGTCTACTAAGTGAACATCAGTGCTTGATGTTTGATTGAATGGGGAGGAGGAAGTGGAGACCACTCCCTTCTCCCTCGTTTGGAATTGGTCCACTCTGTGTTTCCATCTTGCCTTACATTGTGGCGGAAGTTTGGGGTTGGAGTGGGAACTCTCCAGAGACAGAAGGCTGGGATCTACCCCCAGGAGGGATTCTGGTAGCTATAGGAACAGAAAGCAAGAGGGATGGATTTGACATTTCTTTCTACTTCCCAGATGTTCCCCAACAAAACACTGGAAACAATGAAGAACAGTATTAAAATACGAAATGATTTGCTGACCGAAATCTATGAAAAACATAAGGTAGGTAATGGAGCACAAGAGATTACAAGTTAGGTTGAAAGTGTCACGAAAGCCAAGTTGAGGTCCATTTTGTTTCTTTCTTTTTTTTTTTTATCCTCACCTGAGGACATTTTTTCATTTTTTGTCCAGATAGAGTGGGAGGGAGAGAGAGGAAGAGAGAGAGAGAGAAACATCGACGTGAAAGGGACACATCGAGTGGCTGCCACCCGCAGGACCAACCAGGGCCGGGGACAAACTGCAACCGAAGTACATGCCCTTAGCGGGAACCGAACCCGGGTCTCTCTGGACCGCAGGCCGATGCTCTAACCGCTGAGCCAAACCGGCCAGGGCGAGGTCCATTTTGAACACCGTAGGGTCTCCCAAAGCTAGCAGAGAGTCTGGCACATAGTAGGTGCTCAATAAAAACTGACTTAACTAATGAATAGGGGTGGGGAAGTGAGGAACTGAAGAGGATCCTAGAAGGGACCCCCCACCACCACCACCACCCCTACACACATTTAAAGAGGACCTAGAGCTGCCTCACCTCCACAAGCCCATAGGTCCTGACTAGACTCCCTCCGCTCCCTTACCATCAAGTGGAAGAAGCCTTTGTATCTCCGGCCTAGGATGGAAGTATGGTAGGGTGATGCAGATGGGGCTCCTTCCTTCTCACTGTTTTCCAACCTTACCCAACCAGAAGAACTTCAGCAGCGACTCTGTCACTAACTTGGTGGACATACTGATTCAAGCCCAGATGAACTCAGTCAATAACAACGCTGGCTCAGACCAGGATTCAAAGCTGCTTTCAGATCAACACATTCTCGCTACCATAGGGGACATCTTTGGGGCCGGTTTGGAGACCACTACCTCTGTGGTGAAGTGGACTGTGGCCTTCCTGCTGCACTATCCTCAGGTGGGCTTCTCCTAACTCCAGTGTTCCCAGCCACTCTTGACCCCAGCCAGCCACAACTCTGGCCAGAGAGAGAAAGACAGGGGGGGGGGGGCAATACCACAATACCCCCAGGCCTTTTATGTAGAGGACTAGACTGCTCCATCCTTACCCCAGCTGTGGTTGGCTCTGGCCCTAGGGTGGAGCTGCCTCATCTTCTGGAAGGAAAGTCTAGGCTGCAGAGCTACTACTGGGAAGGGTCTGGGCCAGCTCTTCTAGATGTGACAATAGGCATCTTCTAAATATCTGCTTTTCCTGGGCTTAAAAGCACTCTGGTCACATCCATCCTTCTCTGGCCCCCAGTTGCAAAAGAAGATCAAGGAGGAGATTGACCAGAATGTAGGTTTCAGCCGCACACCAACTATCAGTGACCGGAACCACCTTGTCCTGCTGGAGGCCACCATCCGAGAGGTGCTTCGCATTCGCCCTGTGGCCCCTACACTCATCCCCCACAAGGCTATCGTTGACTCCAGGTGTGCCTTGCCACCCAATAACATCCAGCCCTAAGATGCATTCAACACTGCTTGCCAGCCCACCGGGCTCCTCCTCCACTCCCTCAGGCCCTCACCTTGCTGGTCCACCTATAGTCAACCATTGACTATCAATCATCTTACCATGACCCTGTTGATCAATGTGTCTACCACTCACTAACACCCAATGACTAACCCTCAGACCTACCTGACCTCCCTCAGAAGCTGCCTGCTGTCCTGGGGACATGAGGTCTGGGATGAAAGACTGGTGCTCTGTGCTCCTACTCAGTCCAATAGCCACAATATACATGCACTGCACCAGCTCAAAATGCATACCCATGTGCCCCGGGAGACCAAATATCCACATATAAAAGTGTTAATACATAGGTGCTTGTCAGGAAGAGAGGGCTGGAAAAGAGCTGGATTCATACTGAAGCTGAGGAAAAGATGAGGGAGTGGGCATGAGGGCGGAGAGGGCTCTTTTCCCTAGGGTGGGGGACTGTGGGGGCTCAGGGCTGAGCAGGTCAGGTAGGACATTATTCCAGACCCACTTTTCCTCTCCCTCTCTGGGGCAGCATCGGCGAGTTTGCCATTGACAAGGGCACCAATGTTATTATCAATCTGTGGGCGCTGCATCACAATGAGAAGGAATGGCACCGGCCGGACCAGTTCATGCCCGGTGAGTCCGTGTTCTGTCCTGCTCCAGGCCATACAGCCGGCCTGGTCTCTGTGCTCCGCCACTCCAGCACCACTTCCCCTCCGCCAACTTAGCAACTAGAAAACTCCTGGACCTACTGACACCCCTGTTCTACCCATAGACTTACCCAAACTCTTCACAGGTGGGTTCCCTACTTTTTCCTTCTATCCACTGCAATCTGCTCTTCTAAGAAGCCCTCTAGGCATATGCCCCCATGAAGTTCACTCCCTCTCTCCTTGGATGATGGCATTTTTCATAGGTCGATATTGCCTCCTTTCTATCCTTCCTGAATATTTCATTTCCTCTGTGTGATTAAGGGCTACCTGAGAGCAGGGCTGTATCTCTCCTCAGGCTGGGGCTCCTCAGGCAGGGCAGAGACACTCCTCTACTTTCTCTGGCCCTGGCCCCCACCTGACACATCCCCCATGTCCACAGAGCGCTTCCTGGACCCCACGGGGAGCCAGCTCATCTCACCATCCTCAAGCTACTTGCCCTTTGGAGCAGGACCCCGCTCCTGCATAGGGGAGAACATGGCCCGCCAGGCGCTCTTCCTCTTCATGTCCTGGATGCTGCAGAGGTTTGACCTGGAGGTCCCGGATGATGGGCAGCTGCCCTCCCTGGAGGGCATCCCCAATGTGGTCTTTCTGATCGACTCCTACAAAGTGAAGATTAAGATGCGCCAGGCCTGGAAGGAAGCCCAGGGTGAGGGTAGCACCTAGAAGCCATACCTAGTGCTACACCCTGTGTGGCCCCCCAGCACAGAATTAGAGGTGCTACTCCCCCCTCCCCCCTGCCTCCTCCCGCCCACTCTGCCTTCCTTTCCACCCTGCAGCCTGACAGTGATGTGCATAAACTAAAGTTTTCCTTAAAAAGGTCCCTGAACTTAGTAAGTATATTCCTTAATATCATCAAATTACCTTTCTTTAAAAAAAAAAAAAAAGGTCCCTGAGCAGCTGCAGCTCATTCATTTAACTTTTTCACTCATTCTTTCAATAAATATTTTATTGAGCACCTCCTATGTGCCACTCACTGTCCCTGGATACTCACGCTCCCTGGTCTCCTGAGGTTTACATTTCTAGTGAGGGCTGACAAATAAGCATTTCAGAGACTCATAAGTACTTTGAAGTCAATTATACCAGGTGATGGTGATTTGAAGAGAATGGCAGAGGTAGGGCGTGGCTACTGTAAGCAAATGGTCGGGAAGGTGCGGAAGCCCTGGGGGGAAGGGTCCCCTTGCTGAGGGAGCAGCAGGTGAGAAGTTCTCAAGGTGAGAGAGGTCAGTTTGGTTGGAGCAGAGCAAATGAAGGGAAGAGTGGTCTCTGATGAGATCAGGTTGGAGACAGGGGCCAGTTCCCAAGGAGCCTTCGAAATCAGCAGGAAGGAATCTAGGTTTTTATCCCAAGTGTGCTAGGAAGTCACTGCAGAGTTTAAACATGTAAGTGGAAAGGTCTGCTCTATATCTTAAAAGTCAACCTGGTTGCTGTGTGGGGATTGGTCTGCAGAGGAGGTCGCTGTGCTGGCAAAAGCAGTGGAGATGGCAAGAAGTGGTGGGATTTAGTTATATTTTGATAGTGGAGCAAGGGATCTTGTTTGCTTTGATGCAAACAGGCACCAGCTGCATGTACCTCAATGTTTTGGCTTTGGGGAAGTGTGTGTAATCCACAAATTCAACCCAACACTACCCATCGCTCTTGTCTTGGTCCCCAGTGACCAGTAGGTCTCCTTTTCCTCGTCCTGTCCAGTAGCCACTGCCAGGATAGGGCTTCCACGGGAGCCTTCTGCTAAAGTGCCCAGGCTCTGCCCCTGCTCCCTGCTCTACAATCCCAGGAAGTCTGTAAATGCCTCACTAGAAAATGGAACCCAGCTCTGGCCCACGTGGCTCAGTTGGTTGAGCATCGTCCTGTGCACTGAGAGGTTGCCAGAGGATTCCTGGTCAGGGCACATGCCAGGGTTGCAGGCTAGATCTCCAGTAGGGGGCGTGCAGGAGGCACCGATCAATGTTTCTCTCTCTCTCCCTTCCTCTCTTTCTAAAATCAATTTTTAAAAAATTTTAAAAAAGGAACTCAGACTTCTTCAAACCTTGAAACCAGCTTCTTTAAACCTTGGCCAGTCTGCAAATAAAGATGTCCCAAGATGCCCCTGGAAAAACTGACCCTACTCTTTAGCCTAGAGAGAGGCCCCAACCCCAGCCCCAGCTCCCTGGCGCCAGCCAGACCAGGGTCAGATCTTCAACACCCTGTCATTCCCTTCTGACCAGAGTGGGGCTCCGGAACCCTGCCTGACCAAGTTCTCAGAGAGAAGAAACCAAGGGATCCCTTGAAAACAAGTGGAACAAGGTTTTCTATTACGGCAGCACCTTCTTCCTTCAAACAGCTTTGTAAATCCAGTGGTAGTAGACCATTCCCTACTGTCCCCCCAACTCAACCCTGGTCTTCACTGGCCAGTAACCCTGGGGCCTTGCTTAAGAGCCCAAAGGAGAGTGTGTGGGCAGCTGTGGCTGACCCCAGCCCCCATCACAAGCAGTCTGCAGAGATGTGGACACCACAGTGAGCTGATGGGAAAAGGTTAAACTGGAGGTTCCCACCCCCACCTCATTCTAGTGCCAAGCTACCCACACAGCTCAAAGCATTCCAAATTTGCTCAAAATTTGAAAAGTGTTTTGAGACTAGTGATGAACAGATAAATAACTAGCAGAGGGTCTGTGTCTTCTGTAGAAGCAGTGAGTGAGGGTAACTGGGATGGAAACACCTAGTCTCCAACTATTGAATCAGACCACTGAATGGCAGGGGAATGAGAGTAACATTTTCATTTGAACATGACAAAACTGAGGGCTAATGGGGTAGCAGAGGCGTGGGGGTTGGGATGTCACACAGCTACTTAGCAGCAGGGCTGGGACTAGAACCCAAGATCAATGATGCAGAATGAGGAGGTGGACATGCTCTCCTACCTGTCCCGTGTCCACACAGAAGGGCTCTCGGGTGTCTGGATGGAGAGAGTACAAAGCTGAGTGTCCTGCCCTGGCCAGTGTGGCTCAGTTGGTTGAGCATTGTCCGGTGCATCAAAAGGTCACGGGTTCATTCCCAGTCAGGACACATACCCGGAATGCAGGTTCGATCCCCAGTTGGGGCGCATGGGAGGCAACTGATCAATGTTTCTCTCCCTCTCCCTTCCTCTCTTTCTAAAATCAATAAAAAATAAAAAGCTGAGTGTTCTTTAAGGAAATGACCTCATGAATTCTGCTTCCTACCCAAACTACCTTTCCCCTGCCTGGAAGGCCTTTTACCACTTACCTGAAGCCTCCCACCCTGAGTCTGAGAGTGAAGCCCTCCTCCGGGACATAACTCAGGACTCCCAGCCCACCATGATTGCCCCTTTTAGCACTCAGCTTCTGTTCCTTGGTACTAAATCCCACGTGCATCTGAGCACCTGCTTGGACTTAAAATGGGTGTAGTGTCCCCAAGGGACACCGTCCACCCTGTATCTCTGGAGTTCAAGGCTGAGCCCTCTCCTGTTCTTTATCCTGCACATCGCACCTGACAAGGAGGTTAGTCACACAAGAGGACTGAATCAAATGCTCTAAGTCACTTGGCTAATTGGCCCAGTGATAAATAGACTCCATCTCCTTGTGTAGAGGAAGCCCAGATCTTTGGAAGCTCTTTGCCAAGAACCCAGTCAGTCATCTTGCGAGCCTCAGGCTGCCCAAACAACCAGTGCTCCGGTGCTGGTGGTGGGAACAGCCCAGACATGTAGTCTTTGCTGATGGTGTGATGAAACCACTCCCACCATGACCGATTCCAAGCCACCAACAGATGTCACTGACCACAGAGTTGGGAAGAGAGGCACAGCAGCATTACATGCTATTTACCATTATATTACATAGTAAACACCATTTACTACAGCTCATAAAATTCCTGAAAATTTAATGATCAGCTCTTGCAAGCTAAGAGTTGGCCGTCCTGGGAGAAATGAGCTTCCCTGTCCTTCAGAAGAGCGGTGCCCCAGCATCCTCATTCTGAGGGAAGGGGACCTCTTCCCTGGCAACCTTGGGGTGGAGTGCGGGTGTGACAGTGTATGATTGTTCTGGTTGGCCTCCTGTGGCCACAAAACCTGAAGCAAATGAAGAGTCCTCTCTCCAGTCATGCTTGTAGGTGTAAAAACACCCTATAGGACAGGAATCGAATCACCCGAGGAGGACCTGATCACCCAGGTTCTAGTAACCAGACTCCCTGGTTTCCTAGCCCTGGATCTTAGGTCCATTGCTAGCTTCTTGAATTCCACGTTCCTCATCTGTCCAGTGGGGTAACTTACCACCTGTGCTGCCCATTATGAGACTCTGGTGAGGATGAAAAGCAGACAGGGCTGTGTGAGCAGGAGAGTTCCACACCAACCGGTTACAGAAGGTAAGAAGTCAGGCTGTGGAGGCAAGTTCGGTGTCGTCATTTACAGACTGAATGACCATGGGCAACTTCCTTGGCCTTCTTACACCTGTTTTCTCATCTGTAATATCGGCAGATGAGGTGTGTGTAGAACTAGTACCACCAACCTCAGAATGTCGCTGAGGACCAAATAGGGGTCTGTGTAATGTGTTCAGTACCTCGATAAACACTGGTTTTATTGTCACTGCCTATATTCAGATCCACAAAATGTCCTTCTCTGAAGGTTTTTATGCAAATCTCCCGAAGGCCACCAGCTTAGTCAAGAGGAGCAGGTGTGTCCAGATGGTCCATCCGAAGGACAGGACCTCCAGGAGCCTACTCTGGCAGCCCTGATGGCCCTGCTCGCGGGCCCTCCTTCCCTCCAAGCTAGGGCAGGCTGGCAGCCGGGGAGTGGGTGGAGAGCCCAGAGACAGACTTTTCATGTTCCCACACTGAGGGTGTTTCGTAACATTTTCCTGGATTGGGTCTCTTGAGACTTCTTGGTAAACTGGAAGGTTAAACTGTGATGAGGAGCTGGCTTACACAGTGAGGAGCGACTTCAGATCAAACATCCTCTTCTCCCCCTCTCAAGCCACCCAAAGCTCTTTATATTCTCAAGGAAGAGCAAAACACTCTTGCAAGGAAAAGCTATAAAGACCCAGAGCTTTAACTCCTGAAAATTTCACAATGTTTCCAAGAGGTTACACTTCCCCTGTGGAAGTTGACATTGACCTGCAGCAGGCACCCCCTGCCTGTCCCAGGCTGGAGGCCACTTCAGCACTGATGGGCTCTGCTAGGAAAACCTGGCTGGGTGTGGGGGCCTCTGAGGGCTATGACAAAGCAAGGGGGAGGGGGAAAGGGGATAAAGTAGCTTCGTTCACCATGCTACTCCCCTGCTCAATACACCTGCCTTTGGTTCCCTCTTACCTTTGCAAAGTTCTTCCCACGACACCAACATTACAAATGTGGGTTCAAATCCGAGCTCTACCACTCACTAGCTGTGTGATTGTGGACAAGTTAGTCAACAACTCTGAAAGTCTCAATCTCATTAATCAAACAGGAATAATTACAGTCCATACCTCAACGGGCTGTCTTAAGTCTAAAATTTAAAAACGCAGGTAAGAGGCTTACTTAAGACCTAGCATTGTGTAAACAGTCAACAAATGAAATAAAGACAAGTTAAATTATTTTTATTACCCCGTTACCTCTCCAGCCTCATCTCCTGTCACTTTCTAGAATCCAATTATCTAGAAAGATTAAACTGCTCACAACTTTAGACATAACACCCACTCTCCTGTGTTAGACCTACCATGCTTTTTCTGTGCTTTTCAGCACCTGGCACAGAGTGGGCACTCAATAACCTACAGACTGAACATTTACCTAGAATTCCCTTCACACCTTTCTTCACCTGGCAAGCTCAGTTCAGAGGTCTCTGTTCCAGGAAGGTTGTCCTGAACCCCCCAGTGGGCACATCCTCCTCCAGTGTCCTGTGCACACGCTTCCCGGTACTTTCCATGTGGTACTAAAACTGTGTATGTGCCACCTTCCTCTCTAGACCATGAGCTCTTCTGAAGAGGAGGCAGGTCTAAGGCACATTTGCATTCCCAATGCCTAGCACATGGTAGGTGCTCGATAAATGTTCAGCTCTTAGGTGAGGCCAGTCCCTTATCACCAGGGTGGAAACTCCTCCGAGGACCCACTGCCCTTTGCAGTAGGTTCGGCCAGAAGCAGGTTTCCAGCAGGTTAGGCCAACAGTCAGCCAAACCCGCTTCCCCGCTCCTTCTGAGTGAAGCCTTGTTTTTTCCCTACCCTTAAAACAGGAAACTGGAGAATGGGGAATTTCTTGAAATTCTGGTTCATCAAAGCTCCTCTGATTTGTGCTTCAGGGCACTGGGACTGTCTCCACTTGCACTTGGTCACCTTGGGAGGAACTCAGTGACCCAGGAGCCTGGGGTGCTGTGAGGGGGGCCCTACAGACCTGGGCATCAAGGGTACATGCACAGCCTCTGGCATGCAGCCTGTAAGAGTTTGTACGTTTGTTTTTCCACCACTCAGACATTTGATTAAAGAAGGCAGGAATGGTATACTCCCCATTTTCCCCTTTGGTTTTAGAGCAAAACTGTCTAGATGCTACTGTGGCTCCCCTGGGGTTACTTGGAGGAGCCCAGTAGTTTCGAAGGAACTAGGCAGCAACCATCCCACTATAGTCACGGAAGGGCCAGGGCAGTGTCCTTTGGCCCAGGGTCAAAGGGACACAGGGACATGTCTGGCTTACACTGGACTCTTAGAAACAACAGTGCTGCCCTGGCCGGTTTGGCTCAGAGGTTAGAGCATCGGCCCGCGGACCTGAGAGTCCCGGGTTCGGTTCCTGCTCAGGGCACTTACCTTGGTTGCAGTTTGTCCCCGGCCCCGGTTGGAGTCCTGTGGGTGGCAACCATTCGACGTGTCTCTCTCACATCGATGTCTCTCTCTCTCTCCCTCCCACTCTATTTGAATAGACATGCAAAAATGTCCTCGGGTGAGGATAAAAAAGAAATGACAGTGCTAACTACAGGGTAAACTTGAACGCTCTCTGCCAGCATCCCCCACCAGTGAGTGCTCCATGTGGGGAGGCAGGAAACCCTTCAGGGAGGGGTCCACATCATCTTGCTTTGCTCACCTGCAGGCTGCCCAAAAGGAAGTCTTGCTGGGTTGGGTTGTTCCTTCCCTTTGAGGAGGGATTTACACCTGTCTCAAAGTTCTAATAGTACAGTCTTTAGAAAGTAAAGTGTCAATGAGTCCCATGATGACAGATGTTGACACACCAGTGGCTCCCCAACAGCTTAACTCAGTTCTGAGTTCCCTCCCTGGTGTTCAAGACCTCAAACTACCTCCCACAACTCAAGAGTCTCCGAATCTGTACCACTCACTTCATTTCATCTCAATCTACTGCATATTGTTAACTATGTCAAATGGATATGTTGTTTGTCTTCCTAACTATAATTTAACTTCCAGAGGACATGTCTTATATATTTCTTTCACATTCTCTTTAGCATCCAGCACAGTGCTTGGCACCTTGTGGGAGAATCACTAAGATATATATATATATATATTTATTATTATTATTATTTTTTCTTTATTGATTTGAGAGAGAGAGCAAGGGAGAGAGAGCTAGAAACATCGATGAGAGAGAACATCGATTGGCCGCCTCCTGCACGCCCTCCACTGGGGATCGGGCCCACAACCTGGGCATGTGCCCTGACCGGGAATCAAACCGGTGAGCTTTTGGTGCATGGGTCTATGCTCAACCACTGAGCCACACAGGCCAGGAACTAAGACATATTTTGCATAGTAAATTCCAAGGCCAAGCGGTTAAGAATCTTGAGATTCGACCCCCTGAAGTCTGAGGTAGAGGAAACAGGAACAAAATGCTTCAAGAAAAAAGTGCAGCAGAATTTTGGGGACTGATTTTATTTGGGCTTCTCACAGTGGTTAGAGCCACTCTGTCTTCAGAACAATCACAGCACAGGAAATATGTTACCGAGACTGCCCAGAAAGGTCTGACCAGCTGAATCTTATTGCTTAAAATACACATATTCACAATAACTGACAAATGATGTGCCTCACGCAGGAATGTTACATTTGCAAATCTGACTGTAGCACCAAACCCTCAACCAACCCCTTCCTTCTCATTCACTTGGAAAACCAGACTCAATCAAATCTCCCTGGCCCCCTAACTAGTCCTTCAACTCCCCATTTCCATTTCTCTCTGCACTCGGGGTAGCCTCCTGGAGCAGGGGACAGACTGTGACTGCTGGAATCAAGCCCCCCTCCCCAGGTTCCCTTACCCTCTTCTCCTGCCTTCAGGGTAGGACGCTGCAGTGAACCTAACACTCAGACCAGCTCCCCACTCTGGTGAGGGAAGGAAACTTGAGAGGGCCAGAATTCATCCATTTGATCAGTGAAGTGAAGGAGGATTCATTTTGGTAAAACTTGATCTCCTTGGAGACACTTCAGTGAGTTGTTGGAGAATTTGTTTTAGCGGCGGAAGGAAAGGCATCTGAGGGCTGCTGACGCACTCCGCCCACTCTCGCTGCACACCGGCTTGCTTGCAGGAACTGGACCTCAGCAGAGGGAGGTAAGCCCTGTGGTGTCTGCCAAAACCTCCTGGCAATTCTGGACAGGGCTGCCGTCTGGGCCACAGCTAGTCCAAGCTTGTCCCTGAAGATTCAATTAAGCTTCGGTCTGAAGTTCCACCTTTACCTTCTGTCCCGAGTGGTTGTGAAGATACCCAAGGGACTGATACCGAGGGCCAGGAGCAACCAAGGGAGGCAGACAAGTTCAGAGCATGTTTCCATTTACAGGGAACCGAACACAGGCCTCCGCGTGTCCACGGAGCAATGTGCAAATTGCAGTGATGGGTAGAGTAAAACCTCTACTTTGAGGACAGTATCTCTGGCAAACACTGGGGACTGCCATCGACAATGCTGCTGAATACACGAGTACACAGTCAGACATTTGTTCAGTAAACAGTAAATGCATAAAATAAATTACCTTGAGAGGGCCATATTTGCTCCAAACGTATGGTTAATGTGAGCAGAATGGCTGCCATTCAAAGTATATTCACAGGAAAACAGGGCTGGGGCTCACACACAACGAACAGACACACACAGGTTATCCAAAAAGTCATTGTATACGGACTTCACTTTGTTCAACATGGATTTTGGTTTTGTGGACGCCAAACGCAGATACTCATTCACCACACAGCCTTGGATTTGTCTATTTTTGTATACGTATATATATTTTTCCTTTCTTATCATAACGTTAATGCCTAGTCTAAATGTCACTGTTCAAAGTGGGGGAAGAACCAAACTCTTCGTATGAACAGGGCTGGGCAGGGAATGTTAGTTTCGGCTGTTTGCTTTCCCCATTCAGATTATTCCTCTCAAAGCTCAACTGGTTTTCTGAAGCCAAACTGTAGTAATAAGGATCCTGTGGTCCTCTTGGTGGCTGCCTTCACCCACTCCCTGGGCCACTCAGACTCTTTAGATAGGCTACGATTAGTTACCCCACTTACAAGGGGTGGGGGGGGCATGAAAACCACAGATAACCAAGGCAATTTTCCCCCAAGTGGTCAGTTAAAAAAAAAAAAAAAAAAAAACTTATTCAGAATCAAGAGAAAAGAGTGTGTGAGAGCCAGGCTTTGGGGCTGCCCTTCCTCAGGACCCACAGCCTCCTCATTTGTTCATATAGAACAGTGAGACATAAAGGCCCGCAAACTGTGTGCTGGGTGGGGGGAGGGCCCTGGTAACCTACGGGCACAGACCGAAGTGCAGAGATGCAGAAAGTTGCACTCTATCCACTGCCATGGCTCAGGCCTCCTGTGCACCTACAGAAGTCCCAGAGACAGCCTCCCCAAGCTGGCACGTGGAACGTCTGGCTCACTTGCAGCCAGGCTCTTTGAAGGCCACCTTGGGCAAAGCTGCACACTTCCCATTTCCAGGACAGAATTTTTGCCTGCCCACTGGGAGAGTTCTTGTTTATAGCTCGCTTTTGTTCTTTTTTTTTTTTTTTTTTTAAATAAAAAACAAAGAGAAGGCAGTATAATCTTCCACACCTGAACCAGTCTGCGGCCAGCCAGAATGTGCAGGCCAGGGCCCCTCGAAGATGCAGTGATGCATCGATCTTGCCCCCTACAATTTGGGAATGCAACAAACCCTTACCCACCTACTACACAGCTGCCCGTCAGCCCTCATCCTCCCACAGGATGAGCCCGACTCCGGTTCTGCAGATACTGGCCATGAGGGGTGACAACCCTGGGTCTCTGCAGGTGTCCTTCACCCAGGGCTGAGACCTGCCGCCTCTGCCGGACTGACACAGCAAGGTTCTCTTACACTAATACCAGAGCAAAAATCCACTCCATCACCAAGAGTCACCTCAGGGCACAGTCTCAGCCCCCATCCTTGGGGGTTTCTTAAACACACATCTCTCTGATCCTGGCAGGTAGTGAGATATGACTTGAAAAGGAGAAGAGGAGGACGGGATGGGGAATGAGGAATGAGTCACAGAACCAACTTCTCAGCCCTCCACAACACTGTGCTTCTGTGTGGGGAGAGCATCCACACCCCAAACTGTACCTGGAGATGTAGGAAAATGCAGAAACAAAGGGGGAAAAAAAGAAAAAAGAAAAAGAAAAACAAGGACCTAGTGGCTGTACCACTTTCTCCCAAAAGTCACTTAATGCTTCTCTCGTGGTTCTCCCCTACCCTGGTTGCTTTGCCAAGTTCTCAGGTACAGGCAGCGCCTGCTCTAGCTGGGGGAGCTGCTGCTCTGGGAGTTTGGGGAGTCCTGCTCATTGATGGTGTTCAGCAGCAGGCACGCGGGTGGCCGCGGCACATGGGGATGCCCAAGATCTCGGGCCTGCTCCTCGGAGGGCTGGCAGAGCCCTTCCTCCTCGTCACCAGGGGGCCGCAAGTGGCAGCTGTCGCAGAAGTCCAGGGGTCCATCCAGAGCGTCGTCGATGAGTGTGTTGAACTCTTTGAGGTCGTCGTCATGGTGGCCCCGGTTGCACACACACACCTCAATGCCCGAGTCTCCTGTGAAGCGGCGATGTCTGCCAGGCGTCTTGTCCTTGCTGTCGGGGAAGCCACTGCCCTGCTCACAGCTGTAATCTTTCAGCAGCTCCTCCTTACATTCAGAATCCTTGTCCAGGAAGACCCCAGGGGCCAGCTCCCCCAGGCCAGCCACAGAGCTACTGGGCTCCATTCCAGGGGCTTTGGTGGCTGCTGGGTTGGCTGGCATGTCGGTGTTGGAGGGCTCAGGGTCAGCGATGATGCTTGGGGGTCTTGTGCTGCTTCTGCTGGGTCCAGACAAGGGGCTACTCTGCACCCCCTGGGAGCCCCTGGTGGGATTGGCGCCTGGGGGGCTGCCGCCTGCAGGGCCACACTGTGCAGACAGCTGTTGCTGCTGTAGCTGGAAGGCACTGTATGGTGGGGGAGGAGTTGGAGGTCGGTTCACCACTTCCTCATAAGGAGGTAGTAAATAGTTTGGCAAAAACCCTAAAATGGGGAGGTAGGGAGGAAATATTACTGCACTGGCAATTGTTCTAGGACAGAGACATTAAACATATGCCTCTTCCCACCCCCAGCATACCCACCGGGTGACAGCTACAGCTCTTGGTTGTGGGCAGAGCAGAGGGCTGTGGGAGTAACCTAATTAAACTTCCTGAAACCTGAGAGCCCCTAAAGCTGCTTCATAGGCAAAGGCTTCTGCCTGTCTGGTCTGGAGTGAAGGTAGAGGGCTGGGCAAATGTGGTGGATGGCCACAAGATCACTTCTGCTTGGAATGGACCTTTTCGGACTGTCCTCCTTCTAAGACCCATAGGCCTCAGGGTCAGGGATCCTAACTTAAGACTCTGACCACTTTTTTCCTTCCCCCACCCTTCCAGATGTACCATGAAAAGGGCCTTTTTCTGGGAGGTTGGAAATCTTTGTTGTCTCTCACTCTAGTGTGGCTGGAATTGGTAGGGAAAAACAAACCAAAACTCATCCTGATTCAGATCAAGAGTGGGCAGCTTACCAGTGAAGGGTGAGGACCTGTCATTCAAGGCTTATTAAGAACATGCCAGGTGAGTTACCATTTCACTGTGCTGAATGCCTTGAGGCATCGATGATTTAATTATAATACAACAATTACTATTAGCATTTATTGAGCACTTACTATATGCCAGGCACTGTGCTAAGCACTCAACCCTTCTAAATGTGAAATTCCACATTTGTGATCACTTTTTTTCTATAGAACATACTGTAAAATGGCTTTGGACAAGCTGCACAGCTGGCCCTACACTGACCATTTGAGAGGTCATATGTATGGAAGCCCAGAGAAGTCAGGTGAGAGCCCTTCAGTGAGTCACCAAGTTTCTTGATTCTCAGGAAGTCCCAATGCCACACTCCTCACACCTACCCTTTCATGGCAGCCTCTGCCAGCATATCACAAGACAGTAAACAGAATGGGAGGATTTCTGACCATTGAATTAAAAATCTCAATTCAGCCCTGGCCGGTTTGGCTCAGCGGTTGGAGCCTCGGCCCACAGACCAGAGAGTTCCGGGTTCGGTTCCCGCTGGGGGCACGTACCTTGATTGCAGTTTGTCCCTGGCCCCGGTTGGGGTTGTGTGGGTGGCAACCACTCGATGTGTCTCTCTCGCATCGATGTTTCTCTCTCTCTCTCCCATGCTATCTGAAGATAAATGCAAAAATGTCCTTGGGTGAAGATTAAAACAAAAACAAAAACAAAAACAAACCTCAATTCACTCACATCATACACCATTCAACTACTTGCCTTAAAAAACCTGCTAAAGAAGCAGAGACCTGGTCAGAACCCAGCCAGTGTTGATTTGGAATGGCCCAGTGGCTTCAAGGAGCTGGACCCACAGCACTGGCTCCTCCGTGCTTAAACGTGACTGCCCTCTTGGTCCTGTACTTTCAAAACCCTGCTCTGTGCTGGACAAGGAGGCAAACCCCTGATGCCCATAGGAGCCCTGGCCATGGATACACACAGTCTGTGTGTCCTGGGTTCCTGAGGGTGGAGCGAGTGGCTCCTGGTGTACGTACTGAAATAAAATGGCAGCGCTGAGTAGTTGTGGGCTTCCCGGTAGGCAATCAGGTTGATTTCATGTTGCCGCTGCTGGGCCTGAAGGCGGTGCTTGGCTCGGCGGTGGTGGCAGACGCAGCAGCAGCTTAGGATGATGATGATGGTCCACACCAGCCAGAACCCTGGGGGCAGGGAAGCAAGACAGAGAGGCAGGGACACAGTGAACACCAGCCAGAGGGGCAGTTCTCAGAACAGGGAGGTTCCTAGCAGTGCCCACCAGGTCAAAGCTGGAACTGCCAGGCCTCGCTCAGTGAATTCACATTCAGAACCTGCATTTGGTTTTCACAAATGTTTGTGCCAGACTGAAAGACACGTGGGATGGAACAGGGCAGGATTATAAGAATGACAGTAAAGGAGGTCACTCAGCCCGGCCGGTGTGGCTTAGTGTCGACCCATGTACCAAGAGGTCACTGGTTCGACTCCTGGTCAGGGCACATGCCTAGGTTGTGGGTTAAATCCCCAGTGGGGGGCGTGCAGGAGACGGCCATTTGATGTTCTCTCTCATCAATGTTTCTATCTCTCTCGCCCTCTCCCTTCCTCTCTCTCTAAAATCAATAAAGAAAATTTTTTTAAAAAGGAAGTCACTCAGTCTGGGGAGCCTCCAGGGACCTGGGAGAAGGGGCAAGTGCCAAGGCAACTCTCGAGCACCACTGGTCCTCCCATATTTTAGGTTAGGTCGGCACTAAAAATGCTCCCCTTTTAGGACAGTGTACTCTTCCTCTCTTAAGGGATCTCTGAGAAAATCTTTAGCTTCTCTTAGTGCCCATCTTCTCCCAAAAGGACAGTTCCCAGGCTTACTTCCTGCTGCTGACACCAGGCTGTTCACCAAAATCAAAGAGCCTCTCAAAATCCCTACTACTCAGCTGATTAGCAACTGCAAGGGGCCTCGGAGGGGCTGCCTGGTAAAGAAATTCTTAGGGTTCTCCTGATATCACAAAAAAGATGTGGAGCTTTTCTCTCCCATGTATGCCTCTGTAATAGAAGAGTCCCTAAAGTCAGAGGTGGAAAATTCTAATTGCCTCGGGTCCATCTCTTCCCTAGGGAGTGCAAATGACTTCCTCAGCCCTTAATATAATCTGGTACAATTCCATCTCCTACTGTCACACAAACAATCCACTCCCACCTCTGTCTGACCTGCAGTTGCATTAGACTCAGGGCCATTAGCAGCATCCCCTTCTTCCTCCCTGCTCCAGAGAGGGGTAGAGGAACAGGGAGAAGGTCCACAGCCCTCTTTTCGCATTATTTCTTCTCATTTCCTACTGGTTCTCTTGGATAGTTACCCCCTCTCCAATTTTCAAATGTATGCAGAAAAACCTTCTAAATATTTTAATTAATGAGCAATTTTGCTTTAAAATATATGGGGGGTTGGGGGCAGAATGAAAAACAAAAATAGTGACTTATCTTTAAGTAGTGAGATTATGACAAATTTTAACTTTCTCAATTATTTTCTTCTTTCAAATTATAAAAATGAAAACAAAGTAAATGAGAACTTAAAATATCTGTGATTAATTTTATTTTTGCTGGCTTTTATTTTTAAAAGTAATATATTTCTGGATGGGTTTTTTAATTACTCTGGGAATACATTCATATAATGAAATGATAGGAGTCAGCCCAGCCAGTATGGCTCAGTGGATTGAGCGTCCTCCCTTGGACTGAGAGGTTCTGGTTCAATTCCTGGTCAGGGCACATGCCCAGGTTGCAGGCTCGATCCCCAGTAGGGGGCATGCAGGAGGCAGCCAATTGATGTTTCGCTCTCACATAGATGTTTCTCTCTCTCTCTCTCTAAAAAAAAAAAAAAAAGATAGGAGTCATTAAAAATTATTCATAGATACTATTTTTGACATAAAGATGTTTCTAATATTTTAAAAAAGCAGTAGAGCCCTGGTCAGTTTGGCTCAGCGGTTAAAGTGACGGCCCGCAGACCAAAGAGTTGGGGGTTTGATTCCGGTCACGGAACCGTACCTCGGTTGCAGTTCGTCCCCGGCTCTGGTTGGGGTAGTGTAGGAGGCAACTAATCAATGTCTCTCTCTCACATCGATGTTTCTCTTTTGCTCTTTCTCCCTCTCTCCCTTCTGCTCTATCTGAAGATAAATGTAAAAATGTCCTCAGGTGAGGATTAAAAAATAAATAAAAATAAATAAATAAAAAATTTATCTGAGGAACAATTTTAAGGTGACTTATTTTTTTTATTAATTTATTTTTGTTACAGATGTTTCTTTTTTCCCCATTCACACCCTCCTCCCCATCCTCCCCCACCCCAGGTGACTTATTAAATGAGAATAGATTATATTATTGTTCATCTGTTCTCTATTCCTGAATAACTTCATTTTTTTCCATTACAAATGCTACATCTATTTTTTATCATCTGCTTTGTAATTACAAATCTGTGTTTAGAATCTGTTAAGTATTTCCACATGTATCTCTTGCCAGAATGAGTTAACATCATGGTTTTTGTTTTTTTTTAAAGGTTCCCTTCTCCCTATAGACAGACTTGTAAATTAATAGAACCTTGATTCTCACCCCCCCCCCCATTTGTACCAGAACACAATATTCTGAAAGATCCCACTGACATTCAGGGTGTGGCCTCTGGCAATAGCTCTTTTTTTAAAAAAAATTTTTTTTTTATCCTCACCTGAGGACATTTTTTCTTTCTTTCTTTTTTTTTGTTCAGATAGAATGGGAGGGAGAGAGAGGAAGAGAGAGAGAAACATCGACATGAAAGGGACACATCGAGTGGCTGCCACCCGCACGACCAACCAGGGTCGGGGACAAACTGCAACCGAGGTACATGCCCTTAGCGGGAACCAAACCTGGGTCTCTCTGGACTGCAGGCCGATGCTCTAACCACTGAGCCAAACCGGCCAGGGCGGCAATAGCTCTTTCTGTCCCCTAGGGGTGTCCCCACTGAATCTTCCCACAAAGCCACCCTTATAGGGTGAGACGGCAAGGCGGGACAGCTGCCAGGCTCTGGCAAGCTGTGTGGCACCTAACTGCTTGCAGTATATGTCAGTGTTCAATGGAACTGTCCTTAGAGGGCTGGCAACAGGCGGAGGGCAATGGGTGGAGGACGTTTTCCCCCTTTCCCATCAGCAGATAGAAAAACCTCATTCCTAACCAGAGAACATAAACTTAAGTTGAAGTTAGAAGTCTCCCTCCCCTTCCCAGATTCACTACTGACATTTGCTTAATTAAACTTACATTTCTCTCCTGCTGCTGGCTGACTGAAGACTAGACAGACACTGTTAGAGGAGCCCTCCGAGGACGGTGTTGAGGCCAGAAAGGAGCTCTGAGAGTGAACTGGCTACCTGCTGCCGTCCTGTAATATCTCCCCTCATGATCTAGTTAGCTCTCAGCCTCCCAGCCTCCCAGCGAGACACTGCACTGGAGGGAGGCACCACAAATAAGCACAGTGCATTCTGCTAAAGAGCCTGATGCCAAATGTATTTCAAAGTCGAAAAGATCCTGGCTGACACTCTTTTTATAATACTTATATTTCTCTTATGTTTTTCAGCATAACCTCACAATCCTTCATATTTCTCTTACTTGATAATTTAGAAAGTACATTCTCCCATTAGATAATCAACATTTAATTCTACTATTTTATACCTCTCGAGTCATTTTTTCAATAGTTTCTTACCTAGAGGTAAACCAACTTTTTAAAAAAAAAAAAATTTTTTTTTATCCTCACCCGAGGGCATTTTTGCATTTATCTTCAGACAGAGTGGGAAGGAGAGAGGGGGAAAGAGGGAGAGAGAAATATCGATGTGAGAGAGACACATCGACTGGTTGCCACCCACACGGCCCTCATTGGGGCCGGGGACAAACTGCAACCGAGTTACGTGCCCTTAGCGGGAACTGAACCCGGGACTCTCTGGTCTGCAGGCCGATGCTCTAACTGCTGAGCCAAACCGGCCAGGGTGAGGTAAACCAACTTTTCATTTTCATGCAGCAATGTATATAATCTAAGGCAGTATTTCTCCGCTTTTATAACAGGCTTTAGAAAAACAAACAAAAAGCCATGCTTTTAATAGGAAAAATCTCATGCACTGGTTTTCACACTGGCCAAATATTTCTGGTTTCCCCTTTGGGCATGTTGGGTAGGCTGAATTTCCTGGCCCTTTTTTGATTGGATGAGGCTTTGAGACTGGTTCTAACTAATGAATTGGGATTGGAAGTGACACATGTCTCTTAAAGGCCAGACCATTTCTTGCTGATGTGAGACCCTCCATGAGTCTTCCTTCTGCCATGGCAATTGGCAACATTCCAGAGAGTGACTTCAGAGTCAGTCTGGTCCCAAAGGATGATGAAGTGAAAACAAAACTCCCAACCAACCTGCAACAGACATACTATAGTGTGAGTGAGAAGTAAACTTGTTTTAGCCCACTAGGATTTTGGACTTCTTTGTTACTGCAGCATAACCTAGCCTACCCTGATTGATACAGTGAGTTTATAGGCTTTTCTTGGTAAGAGGATTTAAAGTGGATCCTTGATCCAGAAGAAGGCTGAGATCCACTGAACTAGAAGTATAATAAAAAAGAGGGCTTTTGCCCTGGCTGGTTTGGCTCAGCGGTTAGA
The DNA here is from genome assembly GCA_030848825.1 of Tadarida brasiliensis. Taxonomy (NCBI): domain Eukaryota; kingdom Metazoa; phylum Chordata; class Mammalia; order Chiroptera; family Molossidae; genus Tadarida; species Tadarida brasiliensis. The sequence goes on from CM061271.1 coordinate 21,323,293, forward strand.
GCGTCGGCCTGCGGTCCAGAGAGACCCGGGTTCGGTTTCCGCTAAGGGCATGTACTTCGGTTGCAGTTTGTCCCTGGCCCTGGTTGGTCGTGTGGGTGGCAGCCACTCGATGTGTCACTTTCACGTCGATGTTTCTCTCTCTCTCTCCCTCTCTCTCCCTCCCACTCTATCTGAACAAAAAATAAAAAAAAGTGTCCTCGGGTGAGGATAAAAAAATAAATAAAAAGAGGGCTTTTTTTAAAAAAGAAAAAAAATTAGGCAGATCAGAAGGGGACTAGGGGAAGAAGAGAGACAACTGGATTATTGCGTGGATCAAATCTGGAGGAAAACTAACTTGGAAGCAGAATGGGTCTAGTGGTATGATGCAGTATTAGTAAAGGTCCAGAAAAGACCTCTAATGAACTGGTCCCACTTAATGGAAGGTAGAAGGCATTTTTGTCTGACCCTCACAAAATAGATCCTCCTGGGAGCCATTCTAGTCAAAGCAGTGTCATATCAACTTTAAGGGGGAATATCCAGACTAGTCTCTATGGAGTTATGCCAATTTTTTATCTTTTTGCTAGATTTCACAAACAAAGAAGAGTTTAAAAAATGAAAACTTAATGAAAGAGACACATAGCAAAAGACAGAAGCATGCCCGCCTTTCCAAACATACACCTACCCAGAGATTAAATTCCCCAATGACAACTTTGAAATTTGTGACCTTGTGGTGGGGAGCATTTGTCATGCTAAGCAAAATGGAAACATGTTTTTAAAAACAATCACAGTCCAATGTAGGCACTGAGTCATGTGTCCCAGAGTTCACAATAAACTTGAGAAAACACCACTCCCCTACTGGCAGGAAATTCCTCATTAGGAAGCCACAGCATACTGTAAATTAGCTCTCCTTTTATAGGATGGTGGGTGACCCTCTGGGCCCCTTATACCTCTCAGCAGGAGCTCCTACCACTGCCTCTGTAGAAAAGGCCTGAATTTGGGAAATGAAGACTTCAGAGGACTTACAACTCTATCTGAAAGACTGAACAAGTTTCCTATAAGCATGACTGCAAATAGAAAAGAGAAGAGATAGACAACCTGGGTTCAAATCTCAGCTCACAAAACCATTTCCTAGCTTTGTGGCCTTGGTCATTTTTTTTTCTTTATTGATTTTAGAGAGAGAGGAAGGGAGAGGGAGAGAGCGATAGAAACATTGATGAGAGGGAACATCGACTGGCCACCTCCTGCATGCCCCCCACTGGGGATCGGGCCCACAACCTGGGCATGTGTCCTGACCGGGATTAAACCGGCAACCTCTTGGTGCATGGGTTGACGCTCAACTGCTGAGCCACACTGGCCAAGCTAGTAGGGTGTTCTTAAGGTGAGATGAGACAATGTGCATGAAGACCTTACTTAGTGCCCAGCACTAGGAGAATTCTATGCACATTAGCACCCTTGTTATTGCCCATTTCTTACCAGTCAAGCACCAGGGGAAAGGTTAATATCATGATGTATACTCTGTTCTTTCTCATGGGGCCTTGCCAATGGTGTTCCTCTGCCTGGAAAATCATTCTACCCTTCTCCATGTGTTTAAATCCTATCTACCTTTTAAGACTCACTTCAAATGCTACCTCTTCCCGCCTAACTCCTGCACAGCCAAAGCAAACTCTCCTTTTGGACATTCATAGCAGCTCTGACAAATACATTCCACTCTCTACTTTGCATTACTACTGGGGCATCTTGTCTTATCTCCTCTCTCTGCTAGGAGAAGTCCTTCTTGATGGCAAGGATTATATCTGCCCAGTTTCTAACACAGAAGATGCCAGGGCATCCAGTAGGAACTTGTTAGAATTGCAAATTCTCAGGTCCATCTCAGATCTATTGAATCAAAAAATTTGGGAGTAGGGCCCAGAAGACTGTGTTTTAATGAGCCCTCCAGGAAATTCAGATGCTTGCCAAAGTTCAAGAACCACTGGAATAAGGGTTTGCTGAATGAATAAATGATTGAACAATGAGTTAAAGTGCAAGTGCCATAATAACATGAGGGCTGATCATAAGAGTAATGACCAGGTCCCATAGCCTCAACTTCGGCACTGGGAAAACAGAACCTTCGCCTTCTGTCTGATGCAGGCCCAGTACTGACTACTGGCTCAGGTCACAACAGACTGAAAAGACGTGGGAGAAAGGGTGCTTGCTGGCTGAAGCTCAGGGTCTGTATGTGCTTGTGTGTCTGTGTGTGTGAGTCTTCCACACACAGGAAAATTCAGCTTAGTAGAGGTAAAAGTGTTGGTGCAAATGGTATTTTTTCCCCCTTGAGGCCCTCTGCCAAGGATTTCCTGGCTGAGATTTTTTTCCTTCCAAAGAGACAAAAAGAATAACCCAGAGCCCATGACTTTCACATTTTAGGCAAAGTTTAGAGGCAATTAGAGGGAATAGGGCTCAAGGCCACAAAAAGTGCAGTTTTGATGAGAACTGAAAGGGCTCATTCCAACACTCAACCTCTCTATACACATCAGGCGGAGGCCAAGATCCTAATAAGGAGGAAACCAAAGAATTCTCAGAGGGGTGGGATACTCACTGGGCATCTCCTGACCAAGAAGCCATTTCTGGGCACAGATGAGAGCAAAGTTTTGCTTTTACAATCTCTGTCCCTGCAGAACTTAATAAGTATGTGCCAAGTAGTATAACAGTGAGTCTTTTCTCCCTGTCCAGACTCTGGTTTCTGTCTGGCCTCCCCCTTTCCCAACTGACCATGACTGGAGAGATAATTGGCCACTCATGTAGCTCTTTCTCTGGCTTTTTAAGCCCTTGGGATGAAGTGTCTGGTTCCCAGAATGCCTTCCTGCCATCTGGATCTCCCTGTCCCGCCGTCCCACCACACCGCCCTGGCTTCAGTGACCCAATTCTGGTGGCTACTGAGTCTGCTCTGCCAACAGCTCAGGAGGCTCTGTCAATCTGAGATGGGGCCATCAACTCCATCCCCTTCCGCAACTGATGCGCCTGGGCCAGGCCCCAGAAAAACAAACTGTCAGCCCTGTGGCTTTCTGGCAGCCCAGCTTCGACTTTTGTTTTAACAAGGGGTGGGAGGGAGAATTTGAACCCTGCGGTTATCTGCATTTTAAAACATTTAAACAGAGTCTGTCCACCTGCTTGGCACTTTATATTCTCTAGTAAGTCCCTCAGCTCCACCCCTTCTAAAATAGCAACAATTCTGGGCCTCCTTGGTGGCCGCTTATATACTTGGAGGACTGGGATGGGGGTGGGGTAGGGATATTCTGAGCCTTGTCCTCTCCTTAGGGGAGGAGTCTGCACTTGACTGCCTCTGGGATTCCTCGGAAAGGCAGACAAGTAGGTCAGTCCTCAGTCCCCAAAGGGGAAGGACCAGGGTGAAAAGAAGTCCTGTTTGTAAGAACCACTCCCATTGGCTACAAGATCCATTTGCGTTTAGAAGAGAGTCTTCCCAGCCAAGAGTCTAATTTCCTCTCCACACCAGATAATAGCCCTTCTAGCTGTTCTCTGACCACATCTCTGATGTGGGGGAATAGGGAAACCAGAAAGGAGGGAGGGAAAAGGGGGCAGGGGTAATGGTGGTAATAAGGGAATGGTTTGACAAACAAGCCCAAAGCTCATTTCCAAATGGAGTAGTGAGGGGGTGCTTAGAATTATCTGGAGAAACAGTGTATCATTTCCTCTCTCAACAGACAGTTGTGAGAACCACTGAAATGCTGGGGACTCTGCCCTAAGGACTCTCCCATCCTCCCATTCTTTCTTGAGCATCCTATAGTGTCTTGTCTGAGTACCACAAAGATCAGAGTACAAAGTGTGTTAGTGAAGTCTTTAAGCTTGGGTCACTCCCTGAAGAAGACCATAGCAATGTCACCACCCTTGTGTAACTCTGGAATGTGCAAGTGGCCCCAGCCTCAACCAAACCAGTGGCAAGACAAGGATTGTCTCCACGGGGCATTTAGCTGACAGTAACAGGTTAGGTGCACTGGAAAAGCCTCCAGACACTTCAGCTTGAGAGCTGGGGATGAAGCACAAGGGACTCCCTCTCTCCAGGAGGGCTCTGTAGGGCAGGGAGCTGAGAAAGATTATCCCTTTGAGAAGGACCATCAGAAACAGAAGCAGCTCCTTGATACTCCACGGGGAGTTCTAAAACCTTGTGGTTCTTACAGAAAAATGGACTTACAGTCATTCACAGAACCAACTCGGCACTCACAGCAGTTTGGCTGCAACCTCTTTTTGCAAAGATGGCAAGCCTGGGAGCCTGGGATGGCAAATGGAAAGATCTAAGTGGTTGTCACTGCTCAGCACACACTGGAGAGAGCATCAAAGACAACCCAGGCAGGAGTTTCTGTAACAGATCTGGTAACTACAGCCTCTTAAGAAGGCTCAGACCATATTCTCCAGTCTTCAGCCCACAGTGTCCAAAGAACATCAGAGCACTCCTCTTCTACAGAGGAATCACTGCTGAAACCTGGAAACTGATTCTACTTGCTACCATTGCCCCAAGAGAATGAGAAAAAGGCTGACCAGTCCAAGGTTTTCCAACAAGTGGAGGCAGTAACCAGCACCCCAGAGTTCCAAGAAACCTCCAGGCAAGCACTTACACCAGAGTTCATAGTAGTAGTTGCAGCACTGAGACTGTCCACAGCAGTGTCCTGTGTCACAGATGTAGCTCTGATTGTTGGTACCCACACAGGTTTCCTTATCCTTAAAATAAATAAAAAAATAAGTAAACATTTTAGCATATTAAATTATAGTTTTTAAATACCACTTTTCTTCTCATCCGCCTTCTAGTTGTCTCCTTTCCCTCCACCAAAATGGCTGGTACCAATATTTATTCCATTAAGAAAAAATATGAGAAAGAATAGCAGATTTAAGGGGGGAGGAGATTTAAAAGGAGAAGAGGCCCTGGCCAAGTAGCTCAGTTGGTTGGAGCATCATCCTGATGTGCCAAGGTTGTGGGTTTGATCCCCAGTAAAGGCACATACAAAGATCAACCAATGAATGCATAAATAGGTGGAATAGCAAATCGACGTCTCTCTCTCTCCCTTCTTCTCTCTCTAAAATCAATCAATATATATATTTTTTAAATGTGTACATTTAAAAAAAGAGAGAGAGGCTAGAGGATTCAGCATACACAGCTGACTGGTAAAGAGCAGAGTTTGCTCAGACAGGAAAGGGTTGTCACTTTCTTTATATCCAAGTAGAAACATTTGGTGTTCCAGTGTTATTTAAACTCAGTTGGTGACAATGTGATGACTCCCCTGTAAATAGCAATGTTGGTTTTTTTTAATGTTTTTATTAATTTTTTTAGGGAGACATAGAAACATCGATGTGAGAGAGAAACATCAATCAGCTGCCTCCTGCATACCCCCAACAGGGATCGAGCCTGCAACCCGGGCATGTGCCCTGACCAGGAATCGAACCAGGACCTCTCAGTCCGTGGCACCACGCTCAATCCACTGAGCACAAGAGCCAGGCTAATTAGCAGTAGTTTCAAATAAAACCGGCTTTTCTGTGAAAGTTCCTGGAACAATTAATGCAATATATATTCTAGGATTAAGATTAGCATCTAGTCAGGCATTCCATCCTCCCTTCAAAACACATGATCTCCAAGGTTAATTAGTGATTCAAATGAGGGCTAAAAAACCTGCTACTAAATTCCTCACTTTTTTTTTAATCCTCACTCGATATTTTTCCATTTATCTTCAGATAGAGTGGGAGGGAGGGATAGGGAGAGAGAGAGAGAAAAACATTGATGTGAGACAGACACATTGACTGGCTGCCTACCGCACAACCTGACCAGGGCCAGGGACTGAACCGCAACCGAGGTACATGCCCTTGACCGGAATCAAACCTACAACTCTTTGGTCCACAGGCTGACGCTCTAACCACTGAACCAAACCAGCAAGGGCTAAATTCTTCACTTTTAAGAAAAGGAGTGACCTGCTCAAGTGACCTAGTCCAATTTCAATTTTCTAGATCTATTTTTTGCTTTATCGAATGATCTCTTAATAATCTTGACTGGATCTAGGATTCATACTGTCCCTTGTCAAGGACAGCTACAGAAAGGGCACTGCTGAGTAACCATCTAGCAGTTTGCCAAATTCTATTCACAGCACTGGGGAATGGAGATGGAAGTGGAAAAGATTTTTTACATTTCACACTTAAAACAGGAAATACCCCTTGCCCGGCCGGTATGGCTCAGTGGATTGAGTGTCGTCCCATGGACTGAGAGGTCCTGGTTCAATTCCCAGTCAGGGCACACGCCTGGGTTTCAGGCTCGATCCCCTGTAGGGGGCGTGCAGGAGGCAGCCGATTCATGTACCTCACACTGATGTTTCTATCTCCCTCTCCCTTTCTCTCTCTCTGAAAAATCAATAAAAACATATTTAAAAAAAATATATGAAATACCCCATCAGCCAACTTCAACTTCAGCCCAAAATAGTCTCTGGACCGCAATGTATGTAATGAGACCTGTAAGTCACCTGCTCTGTCTGGCTTTCAACATTTCTTTATTGTAAAGAAGTAACACATGAATTTACTGAACACTACTTTGTGCCAAGCACTGGGTTAGGTACGAGGGATATACAAAGATAAATAAGACACTGTCCCTATCCTCAAGAAGCTCAGAGTCAGCCCTGGCTGGTTTGGCTCAGCGGTTAGAACGTCAGCCTGTGGTCCAGAGACCTGGGTTCGGTTCCTGCTAGGGGCACGTACCTTGGTTGCAATTTGTCCCCGGCCCTGGTTGGCCGTGCGGGAGGCAGCCACTCGATGTGTCCCTTTCACGTCGATGTTTCTCTCTCTCTCTCTCTCTCTTCCTCTCTCTCCCTCCCACTCTATCTGAACAAAAAATGAAAAAATGTCCTCGGGTGAGGATAAAAAAAAAAAAAAAAGAAAAAAAAAGAAGCTCAGAGTCAAGAAGGGAAAAAACCCTGCTCAGCAAAGAAACTAAAACCACAGTATTGTATTTGCTGCTACTCAGGCTGACCCTGCCCACAGCACACATCCGGGTGGATGCCTGCCAGTGGAAACTTAAGTCACATGGTCGGTTCATCCTCTCTGGGCCTGGCTTTACTAGGCTGTCTACTTGGCCAAGGGTATAAACAAAGCATGCCAGTGACTGTCTACAGGGCTAGAGGCGGACAGCAACAGTACAGGCACCTGAAGCCACAGGGAGAGGACAAGAAGGGCTAAAAGCCAGGTCCCTGGCTCAGTGCAGGTTTCCACCATACATCTTCAGGTGTTTCCTGGCCTTTTAAGAGTCGTACACCCCTGTGTAAAGGGGTTTAGGAAGAAGGAAACACGGGAAAGGCATTTGTAAACTCTGACAATGAGGGTTTCACAATATTGCAAACAATTCTTCCCATCTTTGCCTTCCTGTGTACACTGTAGGCAGAACGCAACCACCCAGTGGGTGGTTGTCCAGTGAGATGTTTCCTGAGGCCTGGCACACATGGAGAAAGCAGATCTGTGCTCACTTTGGATGGAACACATGCTCTCCGACTTTAGAGTAAAACACTGCTTTCATAAGGGCATCAAAAAGTTTTTTCTGCCCTGGCTGGTGTGGCTCAGTCAGCTGGGCGTCATACTGTGCTCCGTAGGGTTGCTGGTTCGATTCCTGGTCAGGGCACATGCCTGGGGTTGTGGGCTCGATCCCCAGTGGGGGGCATGCAGGAGGCAGCCAATGGATGTTCTGCTCTCACATCGATGTTTCTCTCTCCCTCTTAAAAAAAAATCAATAAAAAAAATCTTTAAAGAAAAAAAAAATTTTTTTTAATAGTTTCTCCTGAGTCTACCAAGTCTTGAAATGCTATTTTTCTGGCACTGGCTCACAAGAGCACAGTTCAAGTGTCCACAAAGTTTCTAAAAGAGGCTATGCTGCCTACACCCCGACACGCTGCAGAACCCAGTGATACTTCTGTCTTGGGAAAATTCACCAGGTGAGGTCCAGGCTCTGAACACATAGCGGCCAACTGGTCCTAAGTGGAATGGAACATGTTTGAAATCTAAACAGGTGGTATCCTCATGACCTACTGGTGTCAGCTTTTATCTTGGCTCTTCCATCCCCCGAGGCAGGAAGCCTGATATAAACCCTACTCTTTTTTCCAGGGAGAGCAGAACTGTAGTAGTATCCTTTAATCCAGAGTTCTTCAAATGCTTCTCAACCAGTATATCTCATCCCCTCTTCTCCCTCTGCCCCCAGATAAGAGTCCCCAAGCTGCCTGAGATGGTCTTGATTATGGGAATGGTCATTTTTCTGCTGCAGGACAAAGGAAAGACGGTGGGCAGTTCAGGAATATAAGTATATAAGTATATTTTTTACCTTTAGCTAAAAAAAAAAAAAAAAGTAGATTAGGGGTAGTGAGAAGAGTGTCAGCCCAAAGACCAGAGTCTCAGGTTTGATTCCCGGTCAAGGGCACGTACCTCGGTTATGGGTTCAATCCCCAGCCCTGGTCGGGGTTATGTGGGAGGCAACCAGTTGATGTTTCTCCCTCCCTCCCACTCTGTCTGAAAATCAATGGAAAAATATCCTTGGGTGAGGATTAACAAAAAGAGAGAGAGAAAAAAAATCTAGGCACTTTGGGTTTGGTCCCAGCTCTGCCACAATGGAACAGAACTTTGGTTCAGTTACTCAGTGGCCCTAGGACTAATTAAGATGCTCTCTAATGTCCTCTTCAACCCTAAGGCTTTATTATCCTACCCACCACCCATCCCCTCTGACACAATAGCCCTGAGCCAACTCAAGAGCTCCTGAAATCTAGGTCTCTTCCTCTCATTCCAAGTGACAGCAAAGAACAGTGGTGTGCAAACGATGCTTGGTGCTTTCCACCCTTCCCTGCAGAGGAGCTTAACAGTAGGTTACCCAGCGGACTTTCATAGACCTCCAGGACCTTCATGTGGCTCAAGATCCACCGCGAAGCAGAAGTGATTAAGGGTCAGCCATCAGTCAGATCTGGGTTCAAAACCCAGTTTATTAACTTATTTAGCACACTGTGCTTATTAACTGTGTGAGCCTGTTGACTTCACTGAGCTCTTAATATCAATATTATTTTGTGAGCCATTATTGCCAGCATGAAAGACCATCCAAACAGCATTTTGCATTCACTTAAAACTCTTTCAGAATAGCAAAGTTCACTGGCAATGTGGGCTGCTCCAGACACACAAAGAATAGAAAACGGAACTGGAGAGAATGTAATGGAAAGTTCAAATATGAAAAAGTCTCAGCACCCTTGATGATTATCCTTTGCTTTTCTTCCAAGCATCTTCAAGCACTTTACACACATTATGTTGTTCAGGCCAACTCCTGAGTAGTGTGACCAGTAATTATCCCTCCCACCCCCTTTCTCCAGAGGGGAACCAGAGAATGAATTGCACTCGCTCTGTGGGCAGGAGCTATGTCTCCTTATCCTCCTCTCCCAACCCCAGTATGAGCACAGTGCTTGGCACACAAAGGTTTGCTTAGTGAAACAATGGCAATGCAACCTCCATGAAGGCAGGACAACCCGGGGTGAATAATATAGCTAATGTGCACTGAACCCTTCCTATGGGTCAGGCACTGTTTTAAATGCTTTACATGTAGTCCTTTATCTGAACTTGACAGCAACACTATGAAGTGGGTAGTGTCAGGAAACAGGCCAAGAGAGGCTAAGTAATTTGCCAAAGGTCACACAGCTAACAAGTAATACAATCTAGTTGGTCAGACTTCAGAGTCTGAGCTTTTAATTATTATTAAGCTATAGCCTTCTTGGTTGAAGTAATACTTCCTCAGTTGCTTTTTCCACTTCAGTTGCTTAAATAAATCCAATAAAAGCCACACATCAAATAAAATCAACATTTTGATCCTGATGGAAAAATAAGAACCCCACCCTGTGGAGCGCTTTGACTTTGAGAACAAGATCCTTCCTTTTCTACTTGGCGTGGGTTGGGACAACAGGCTTGGGACTCCTCCCTTCTTTGCTCAAAAGGTCCTATTTTCACATACTGATTTTCTGAACAGCAGAATGGTGTTTCATTCCAGTATGGAAAACAGGGCCTACATTCCTCCCTTCAACATTTATGGAGTACCCTGCACCAGCACTGAGCTAGGGGCAGGGAACACAATGGGAAAATGGCTAAAAACAGTCCGATCCCTGTCCTTGAGGAGCTTGCAGTCTCATGAAAAAAATAATGTAGTCATACAGATTAAAACTGCAACCAGGAGGGAAAAATACATGATTCAGTGAGAGTTACAACAGATAAGACCCAGGAACTAGTCAAGAAAGTTCAGAACGGCTTCTAGGAGGAAGGTAAGTTGGAACTGAGATCGTCAGGATGGTTAGAAAGTCAGTAACCAGGGAAGAGGGACAGGAAGAACATTCTAGGCAGGGAAAAGGGAACAAGCAAAGCCCGTTAGCTAGGAATGGTTCAGGAAGTAGGTTAAGTGGGAACCAGACTGTGCAGGGAGGTGACAAGATCAGATCTGCATTTTAAAGATACCTTCTTCCTGGCAGTTTTCATTTGCATAAAACACTATGGCCAAACAATGCTAGAAAGGTAAAACATCACACAAATGAACTTTGTGCAAATAACTTGTGCATTTATGCCGAAGTCATCAGGGAGGACTGTGGCAATGACCATTAGGATCCTTGTGTGTTATAGGCATGTGCCTTCAACTCCTGGTACCACAGTGACCGGCTCCAAGATATAGGGCACGTATGGTCACTAGACAAAAAACACAGGCACAAAGAAGGAGCAAGAATGACCAACACTGAACTGGAAAGAACATTTTTTACAATGGAAAAGGATAAACAGTATGCCTTTTACACATATGCAAAAAATTATCTCATCTCTTTGGTGGCAGCATAAACTGTGGGACTGACAACATTTTCCTTAAGAGTTTCCAGGTCTTATAGTTGCTATTCTTAGCTGAGCCACTGTAAAGGTCAATTTAATGAGCACAAGAACTTTTCAAAGTGCCAGCATAAAAAGAGACATTGGGCAGTAACAGTTGCCCACGGATGGTTTTAATTTGCCAATTCATAGAGCTGGAACGCTCTGCTAGCAACTGGCAACAGCATCTTCATGTTCTTAGGAAAGTTTAAAGGTTAAAAAATAGGAAAATTGAAATACTTCACAGGATGCTAAAGCACAGGATGCTAACTATCTTGGCTGCTGGATATGAATGAATTTGGAGCACACCCCTGGCTTTCCTTACAGGGGAAAAAAACGGTTTCTAATGGAAACGTCCAATTCCACAAATCAAATAACAAATATGTATTGATACTCCTTCCCCATGTGCCAGGCATTGTGCTGGATGCTACAGTTACAGCAATGAGCAAGAGATTCTGGGGGAAGAGATCCTGCTTCTGGTAATACTACCAGGTAGGTAACTTAAAAATTCTTCTCTCAGAACCCCTAGAAATACTGGCTATATAACAATATCATTTAAATTACACAGTTGAGCTTGCAAGAAAACAAGAGGATCCCCAGGAGCCAAAAATGTTGTGGGGGAACTAGAAACTACACTGGTAAATGAGGTCAAGCCTTTCCAGTTGCCTTGGAAAGTGGCTATTTATTGCTCTTGAGCCTACCTGAAACAGGGAATTGGAACTGAGTACCAATTATATGAAGTGAGGATCCTCAAAGAGAGAGAAAGAGCAGACTAGAAAAAAAAAACTAGCCCACTGGAACCCAGCCAGTGTGGCTCAGTTGGTTGGGCATCGACTCATGCACCAAAAAGTTGCTGGTTTGATTCCTGGTCAGGGCACATGCCCAGGTTGCAGGCTTGATCATCAGTAGGGGGCATGTGGGAGGCAGCCAATCAATTGATGTTTCCCTCTTACAATGATGTTTCTCTGTCTCTCCCTCTTCCTTCTTCACTACAAAAAAAAAAAAATCAATAAAAAAACCTTGCCCAGCTGATGTGGCTCAGTGGTTGAGAGTTGACTTACGCATCAAGAAGTTGCCAGTTTGATTCCCAGTCAGGGCACATGCCCAGGTTGTGGGCCCAATCACCAGTGGGGGACATGCAGCCAATCGATGTCCTTTCCCACTGATGTTTCTATTTCTCTCTCCCTCTCCCTTCTTCTCTAACATCAATAAAGAAAAAAAAATTAAAAAAGAAAAAAACCTTAAAAAAAAAAACTGGCCCTGGCTGGTTTGGCTCAGCAGTTAAAGAGTCAGCCAGCCGACCGAAGGGTCATAGGTTTGATTCTGCACATACCTGGGTTGCAGGTTCAATCCCTGGCCCCAGTCAGGGTCATGCAGGAGACAGCCAATCGATGGGTCTCTCTCAGATCTCACTCTCTCTCCCTCCCTCCCTCTTGCCCTTCCACTCTATCTGAAAGTCAAAGGAAAAATATCCTTGGGTAAGGATTAAAAACAAAACGACAAAACTAGCCCATTGGCACACAGTGACAAAAAAGCAATTGAAAGCAAAAAAGTATCTCGTCTTATAATCTGTAATCACAGGCCTTTCCTCAAGCTGATTTCAGATTTGAATTGTACTACCACATAGTCTGAAAATTCCCAACACAAAAATTTAACACAGAAGTGGCCCTAAACTGGCAATAACTCTATGACATCTGGCAGAAGAAATGTAAAACTCTGATAAAACCTACCCTCAATCAGGGCATGAAGGATCCCCACAAATAAAGCTCTGTTTAAGATGAAGTCACAATACAAAATACAAAAATTTATGCAGAAGTACTACACCACAAAAAGACTTGGGAAATTCAACAAAAAGCAGGATAAGACTTCGGGGGGGTGGGGGGGTGGAGAGAATAGAATGACCAGATAAAGTACAAAATACAAGCATGTTTCAAATGATTAAAGTCAAAAAGAAAGAATGAAAAACATGAGAAAAAAACATACTGAAAAAGAGATAGAAACCAAGAAGTTTGGGGGGAAAATAAAATAAAACTTGTAGAAAAATAGTTATTAAAACTAAAAACTAAACAGATGGTTATACAGAGATTAGACTAAGTTAAAGAATTAGTGAACTGGAAAACAGATCTGAGAAAATTACCTAACAAAGGGCTTCTACCAATTAAGAGGAAAAATGGAAATGGCAAATGAGAAATAAAAAGCTCAAAAGTAAAGGTGAGAATGGAGGAGAGGTAATATTTATTTTTATTTTTAAAATATGTTTTTATTGATTTTTAGAGAAAGGAAGGGAGTGGGAGAGATAGAAACATGGATGAGAGAGAAACAGCAATCAGCCGCCCCCTGCACCCCCTCCCCACTGGGGACCAAGCTCAAAACCCAGGCATGTGCCTTGACCAGGAATCAAACTGGCGACTTCCTGGTGCATGGGTCAACGTTCAACCACTGAGCCACACCAGTTGGGTGAGGAGAGGTAATATTTAAAGAGATAACCAAAATTTTTCCAGAACTGACTAAAGATATGGAACTTTCAGACAATAAAAAACTCACACCTGGGCACACTGTGTGAAACTGGAGAACACCACGAAGACAAAAAGATCTTAAATACATTCTAGTGAAGAAGACTGAAAATTAAAAATAAATAAATAAATAAATAATAAAAATAAAAAAAAGGAGTGAAAATTAACAAGTGAAATTAGAATTTAAAATAATAATAAGCTTCATAAGGGAAATAAAACGGACTAATAGGACAAAGGGCTTTAGATGGGGTAGTCAGGAAAGACTTCCCTGAGAAGGTGATATCTGAGTGGAGCCCTGAATCATGAAAAAAAGCCAGCTTAAGCTAACCTACAGGACCAGTGTTTCAGGCAGAGAGAATGTTAAGTGCATAAAAAGACACCAATGCAGGGATGAGCTTGGTGTGCTCAAGGGAAAGAAAGAAGACTAGTGTGGCTGAGTACAGTGCATCTCAGGGAGAGTGGTAGTGTGAAAGGAAAAGCTGAGAATTCAGCAGAAGCCAGACCTCAAATGCTTTGTACAACAGTTAAAATAATATCCAAAGTACCACAGTTTGTAAATTCATTGTTGGTTAACATAGCTAATTTCTCCCTAGCTGGTGGAGATTTGAATAAATATCAAAATATTTTTGCAACTCATATTTACTTTTCAACTTGCCCCCCCCACCCCTTTCACCCCTGCTATCCAAGCTGTGGCTGCTACTGCAGAATAAACAACAAAATCAACTTTCCTTCCATTTTTGAATCAGGAATGACTTTCCAGAAAGTAGACCAAATTATAGAACTGAATATCTACTAAAGTGGAGTTCTATCTGATTTTGGTAATGTTCTGTAACCAAAGAATAACAGAGTCTTCATAAACAAGACAGATTTGAAATGGCTAAATGAGAAAAGATAGCAAGCAACTTTAACTTAGAATCAGATATTTTCTTTCTTTTTATATCCTCACCCGAGGATATTTTTCCGTTTATCTTCAGGTAGACAGAGAGGGAGAGAAAAACATTGACATGAGGGACACATCGACTGGTTGCTTCCCGCACAACCCTGGCCAGGGCTGGGGACGAACTGCAACCTAGGTACGTGCCCTTGGCTGGAATTGAACCCGGGACTCACTGGTCTGCGGGCTGACACTCTATCACTGAGCCAAACCGGCCAGGGCTCAGATATTTTCTCTCTATCCTAGATAGAATCTTCTTCAATTCCTGAAAATGCAGCACTTCCAGGTCTTTAGAAAAAGACTTGTAGGTGGTCATAAAAATATTCTTTAAGGTTTTGTGGATTTACCTATATTTTACTTTAAGAAAATTAAGCTCACTTTCCCCCTAAAACTATTGCTTTTAAGGCTGTTTGAAGAGCTGAGGAAAACAAGTAGAATTGTTCAAGGGCACATATTGTGAACTGGGTGGAAGGTTACAGAAGAGCTGGGAGTAAAGGAAAATAAGCTCTGGCAGAGGAATGATTCAGCAAGGAGTCCTCACCTTTCTGTTAGTCTAAACTCCCTCTCTTTGACAGTAGGGACTGTTACATATTACTTTTGCCTCCATCACAATATATACTACACATGACAATTATATCTTTAAACTTTACTAGCTAAAGGAGCCCTGATAAAGGGCAGGCCATTGCTAAGAAGTTAACCAAGACTCTGCTTTGTATGGACCGGGATATTAGGAATGAACTTTTATGCTGTTTGGTTGAGTTCAGTAATTTTCCAAAAGGATAAATAGCTGAGGGCAGGTTCCCCTAATAGAGCCAGTAAATCTCATCTGATAAAATTCAGTCTCATCCCTCAAATTGGATAGTGTGCCCTTAAGACCTCTAGACTGCAGCTTCCTGGGCTCGGGAACATCCAGTCTCCCATCCACTAGTTGTAAAGTACCTTTAAGGGTAAAGCCAAAGACTGGAGCTACTGACAGACTGGAGAAAAGCCTAGAACCAATGGGGGCAACTGCTGCTTCAGGATTTGGCTAAAGTGTGTGCTGCTGAAGGGGAGTCCCAGGGGACCCTGAGGTAGCAGGGACAGGGGTGCATTTACGTCAACCTGTGAGGGCCTCCTGCAACAATTCTATCAGTCTTCTCTCAGACTTAAAGAATGACACTCTCCAAGAATCTGAGGAAGGGCAACACAGTGAATTAGAACTACTTAGGGCATCTCACAAATAAGTGAATATGCCCCAAGCTAGCAAGGAACACACTTAGACAACAAATGCAACAACATAGAGATGTGTTTCCCATGGGTTCAGAATCACCTGGGGTATTAGTTAAGAATGTAGCTTGAGCCCTGGCTGGTGTGGCTCAGTTGGTTGAACATGGTCTCATGTACAGTGAGGTTGCTGGTTCAATTCCTGGTCACAGTACATGCCTAGGCTCGATGTTTCTCTCTCCCTCTCACCTCCTTCCTCTCTCTCTAAAATCAGTAAAAACACAGTAAAAAAAAAAAGAGAAAAGGCCCTGGCCGGTTTGGCTCAGCGGTTAGAGCGTCGACCCGCGGACCGGAGAGTCCTGGGTTCGGTTCCCACTAGGGGCACGTACCTTGGTTGTAGTTTGTCCCCGGCCCCGGTTGGGGTTGTGTGGGTGGCAGCCACTCGATGCGTCTCTCTCATGTCGATGTTTCTCTCTCTCTCTTCCTCCCTCTCTCCCTCCCACTCTATCTGAAGATAAATGCAAAAATGTCCTCAGGTGAGGATAAAAAAAAAAAGAGAGAGAGAAAAGAATGTAGCTTGAGAATCTCTGGGGGCAGAGACTGAAGAAATTTGCCTTTTAAAACACACTCCCAGCCCGGCCAGTGTGGCTCAGAGGTTGAGCGTCGACCCATGCACCAAGAGGTCGCTGGTTCGATTCCCAGTCAGGGCACATGCCCAGGTTCTGGGCCAAATCCCCAGTGGGGGGCATGCAGGAGGCGGCCAATCAATGTTCTCTCTCATCGATGTTTCTATCTCTCTCTCCCTCTCCCTTCCTCTCTCTCTAAAAAGAAATCAATAAAGAAAAAAAAATTTGCCCTGGCCGGTTTGGCTCAGCGGTTGAGCATCGGCCTGTGGTCCAGAGAGACAGAGATTCGGTTCCCGCTAAGGGCATGTACCTCGGTTGAGGTTTGTCCTCAGCCCTGGTTGGGTCGTGTGGGAGGCGGCCACTTAATGTGTCCATTTCACGTCAATGTTTCTCTCTCTCTTCTTCTCTCTCTCTCTCACTCTATCTGAACAAAAAATGGAAAACTGTCCTCGGGTGAGGATTTAAAAAAAAAAAAAGAAAAAAAGAAAAAAAAATTTTTTTAAATAAATAAAACACACTCCCGGCCCCGGTCGGGTAGCTCAGTTGGTTAGAGCATCATTCCAATACTCCTAGGTTGTGGATCCGATCTCCCAACAGGTCACATACAAGAATCAACCAATGAATGCATAAACAAGTAGAACAACAGCCCTGGCCGGTTTGACTCAGCAGTTGGAGAGTTGGCCCGCAGACCAGAGTCTTGGGTTTGATTCCGGTCAAGGGCACACACCTTAGTTGTGGTTTGGTCCCTGGCCCTGGTTAGGGTTGTGTGGGAGGCAACCAGTTGATGTTTCTCTCTCTCTTTCCCCCTTCCTCCCTTCCACTCTATCTGAAGATAAATGGAAAAATATCCTCAGGTGAGGATTAAAAGAAATAATAAATAAATAAATAAATTAATTAATTAATTAATTTTAAAAAAAACATACTGCCCTGATTATGCTCACATATATATTCAAGTTTGAGAATCACTGCCCTAGATTTATAGTAAACATAAAACAGCACAGTTCTTGCCCCCTACAAGTGGAATAGTCTGATACTCTTTTTCTAGAATCCCAAACACATCCCAACACAGTTGTCCCCAGGTGTAGCCACTTAGAATCAAACCACATTAAATTATTTATAATCTCTCTGCCTCAGTCCATAAAAATATACATACACTATACCACAAACATATATATTTTTTAAAGTAACATGTCAGTTGGGTACATTCTTATCCACACCAGCACCGTTGCTACCAAAGCTGCATTGCAACTGGATGCTCATTAAATAGCCCCCAAACAGAGCAGCCAGCAAAGAAATTAAAATCCATTTCCTGTGTTGCTATTAGGAACTTGAATAACAAACTCAGATAAAACCACTTGACCCTGGTAGGAAAATCCCAGAGCAAAGACTGGAAGTTGCAACATATCCCATGGTTTTATTAAAGGCTACTTGTCAATGTCTTCGTGCAAGCAGCCCATGCTGGCTGCAGCAGTCTAGGACATTGGGTTAATGTGCCAATCTTTCCCTCTTGGACACTTAGAAGAAAAAGCAGTCCTGCCTTGAGGTACCCCCTCGCCCCACTGGAAATCTCTCATCATTGGTCTCTTCTGTCACAGAATAAATGCACTGAGAAATGTGGCATTTCAGCAAGAGCTGGTGCAGAGAACAGGAACAAAATAGCAGGTAACATGCGATGGAGCAGGTGGCACTTCGACTGAGCAGGAGTACAATTCCGTTGACTGCCATATGTCCTATGATGGTAGGATCTAACACTGCCTCTCCTGCTTGAAGGCAGGGATTGCAAACCGGTGGCCCTCAGGACACAATGGGCCCACTAATCAGTTCTATGCCCACAAGGTAACCTTTTTTTTCAATGTTTTAAAAAGTGGAACTGTCTCTCAATATTTTAAAATGAGAACAATTCATATAGAAATTCAGATTTCCAGCTTCTCTTAAAAGTTTAGGACCCATATATTAGGGCCACAGGGCCATATTAGGCTAAGTCACAGATGTTCATGAGCTCTGGCTCTACCACAGCCTCCCCCACAATCTCTACTGTCCAATACCCCATCTACTTGACTCAAGCATGTCCCTGCCTGGCCCCTGTGGGCATCTGATTAGCTTCTCCTGCTCTCAAGTTCAGTAATAGATTGTTCATCCCCTCACCTTGCTGCAGAGGCCCAAATAGAAACAACAGACATCTGAATTGTCTACACTGAAGCTCAAAAAACACCTTACACACATGTAAAACAGGTATCTGGACAAAGAGAAGGGGCTCCTCTTTCTTAGGGGAAATACCTCTGCAGAATCAGGAAAATCTCCTGCTACAACCCTCAAGAGATGCGACAGAGAACCAAGTTCTGCCCAGTGACTGGTAATCAAATATCAGGCTGGGCATTTTTATCTATGTTATATATCCCCCTCTTTATAGGAAACTAGGGAACTGAGGTTTAGAGGGGTCACACAGCTAGAACAAGTTTTCTCGACCCAAATTTTAGTGGAAAGAATTTCATGTTTAGGGGTTATCCTAAACTTTCCTACTGGATGCTGACAGGCACAAAAAAACCTGATAAGATGTGAATTTTGCCTTTGAGGAACTTTGTAATAACTAAACTGTTACATTAAAAAAAAAAAAGTTTTGCCCAGCCGCTGTGGCTCAGTGGATTAAGTGTCATTCCATGGACCGGGACACCCCGCTTCAATTCCCAGTCAGGGCACATACAAGAAGCAGCCAATTAACACATAAATAAGTGGAACAAGAAATCGGTGTTTCTCTCTCTCTTAAAAAAGAGTTTACCTTTATCTTATGGATAAGGAACTAACATTTAGCATAAGGCTGCAGATGACAGAACTGGGATCCTCAAAATCCTGGTCTTCTGGTTTTTGGTTCAATATTCTTCCTATGACTGGCTTCTACATCATCAAAGTCTTTGTTATATCTTGAAAATGGCTCTTGGCCAAATAAAATACTTCTTTGAAAGGGATCTGAAAGACTGAAGGTACAAGTTAATTTGTTGCTGATATGCTTTAAGAGATTCACCAACCCTGGCTGGTTTGGCTCAGCAGTTAGAGTGCTGGCCCGTAGACTAAACAGTCAAGGGTTCGATCCCTGTCCCCGGGTCACGGTTGTGCAGGAGGCAACCAACTGATGTGTCTCTCTCTCTTTTTTTCTCCCTCCCTCCCATCCTCCCACTCTATCCGAAAAAAAAAATCAGCCCTGCCGGTGTGGCTCAGTGGATTGAGCATTGTAACGTGGACTGAGAGGTCCTGGTTTGATTTCCTATCAGGGCACATGCCCAGGTTGCAGGCTCCATATCTAGCATCTGGCATGCAAGAGGTAGCCGACTGATGTTTGTCATCGATGTTTCTCTCTCTCTCTCTTTCTCTTAAAAATCAATGAAAACATATTTAAAAAAAAACAAAAAAACAATGGTCCTGCCCGGTGTGGCTCAGTGGTTAGAGCATTTGATTCTGGTCAAGGGCATGTACCTCGGTTGCAGTTCGTCCCTGGCCCTGGTCGGGATCATGCGAGAGGCAACCAGTCGATGTGTACCTCTCACGTAGATGTTTCTCTCTCTCTCTCTCACACTCTATCTGAAGATAGATGGAAAAATATCCTCAGGTGAGAATTTAAAAAAAATAAAAAAAAAAAAATCAATGGAAAAATATCCTTGGGTGAGGATTAAAAAAAAAAAAAAGACATTCACCAGTTTCATTTGACAATGAAGAGCATACGTTGGGGGGCGGGGGTTCCCGAGGCACAGTCCTCATTTTAAGCAAAATTCTAAATTTAACCCCCCCCCCCCATTTTGTTAATACTCACAGGAGGTTATTTTTCCATTGATTTTTAGATAGAGTGGAAGGAAAGGAGGGGGAGAGAGAAAGAGAGACATCGATTGGTTGCCTCCTGCATGACCCCTACCAACCAGTGCTGGGTACTGAACCAGCAACTCAGGTATGTGCCCCTGACCAGGAATCAAACCCGAGACACTTAGATCTGAGGGACAACACTCTAACCGCTGAGCCACACCAGCCAGGGCTAACCCCATTTTTTGCTAGCAATTCTATCCCACTGCAGCAGGCTTTTGTTGGAAGCTAAAGAAAAAATAATGGGACTTGTCTTGTGTGCCTGTTTGTCTAGAGACCAGTACCAGAAACCTACTGCCAATAAAAAGTGCAACATTGTTCAAGGGAACGGTTTACTTCTACCTTAGACAAAGGGTCACACTGAAAATGGTCTCCCTGCAAACAGATACAAACTTTCTTTTTTAATCTTCAGAATCCAGAGACTCCATCTCCAAATTACAGTAACGTAAAAGAACTCTCTGAACTCTAAGACCTTATACTTAACGATTAGAAGATAACTCAGAAAAGAAATAATTTAGTATGTTATCAGAGACAGACTACAATAAACCCAAGCCACAGCAATAGGCACCTGGCTTGAAATATGGCTGTTATTAAAATAACCGTAGCCTATTGTTCTTGAAGCTGTATAAAGTTATTTGGGCACTACTGAGATCCTGTCGGGGGGTGGGGGGGTTGCTTTTCCAGATTATTCAGATCAAGTGATAAAATGTCAGTTCCAGAAGGGCTGGATCTCATCTACTGGCCATAAAAAACTAACTCTATACCTATACTGTTCACCAGACATAGTACCTGCTGATTAGGGGCAACCAAGATGTCACAATTCTAAGTCTCTGAGCAGGTAATTAGCACACTGTTTAGAACATAGCACAAAAAAAAGGACACCTATTTACCCTTTATTAAAACATTTAACCTTCCCTGAGGCCTGTGACTTTATGACTGTTTCCTAAGCAGACTGGACCACACCACTCATCAGCAGCTTTCAATCCAGTTTCTAGAACTATTGACATTTGACCCCAGATCATTCTTTGCTGTGAGGATTGTCCTGCACTTGGCAGGATGTTTATTAGTAGTGTCCCTAGCTTTTACTCGATAGATGCAGGTAGCAACACCCCATCCCCCTTGTTGTAACAGCCAACAATGTCCAAACATTGCCAGATGTCCCCTGGAGAGAGGGGCAAAATTGTCCCTAGTTTAGAACCACTGTTCCACACAAATTTTACCACACAATTTAGTGCAGATCATGTTCCATCCAGTCTTGTTGCCTGATGGCCTCATGGGCTCCTCAACCACTCTATAAATTCCCTGAGAGCAGGACTGATGTCAATCTCTCAAGTGCACCCATTTGATCCTAGCAAAGGATCAGACACGCAAAACCTTCAGTAAGTACTGATCCTGGTGACTCATGGTCAAGTAACTCCAGGGACTGGTCCTGCCCCGCACTCCCTGTGCCTCTTAGCTACGAGGTATAGGAAGAGATCCTTCAAGGGTTAGGCCAAGGCTGTGGTGATGTGATTTCACATGACCACTGAGAGACCTACCCATGGCTCTCTGGTCATGACAGGTTTACAGTAACCCAGCATAATCTGAGCCTGGCCCATAAATCTGGAACTTCACCCAGAGACAGGGGAGTGATTGCACATTCTACTTTTGTTGGCAGCCTGCCTCCGCCTATCCTGGGCCTCCTTACCACACTCCAGAGCCACACCCAGAGGAGTGGGAGGTCACAGGTATTCACACTACTGCCTGGTGGGTAACCAGGGATTTTCAAACCTTTGATGAAAACCACACAATAAGTTGGGCAGTATTTGAAACCAAGAATGAGACCATGTGTCACAGTTCAGTGGAAGCTCCTGAGAGGAGTATGTTAAGCAAGACAACCAAACAATAGCAAATATTCTGGCCTTGATGCAGTGCCCAAAGGAACCAATGTCTTATATGCAACACAGTCCCAGCAAACCCTCAGCCACTTTCAGGAAAAGAAGTCACTGCGCCACACTCCAGCCATTCTCAAAGCATGTCTCCCTCCCTCCTCAAATGTATACAGCTTTGCCCTGGCCGGTTTGGCTCAGCGGTTAGAGCGTCGGCCCGCGGTCCAGAGAGACCCGGGTTCAGTTCCCGCTAAGGGCATGTACCTCGGTTGCAGTTTGTCCCCGGCCCTGGTTGGTCGTGTGGGTGGCAGCCACTCGATGTGTCCCTTTCACGTCAATGTTTCTCTCTCTCTCTTCCTCTCTCCCCCTCCCACTCTATCTGAATAAAAAAAAAAAAGAATGAAAAAATGTCCTCAGGTGAGGATAAAAAAAAAAAATGTATACAGCTTCCCACTGCTGCCCCTCCTCTCCCTTTCATTTAAAAGGAGATAAATCAAGCCAGTCACCTAAGATTGAATCACCATTTACAGCAACTGACAAAAGAGGCCTCCTGTGAGGTCCAGGGGCCCAGCCCAGGTGAGCCCTGCCCAGAGAAGCAATGGCTACAGAGGGGCACAGAAATGGCTAAAGCAGGTCAATCTGCCGGCTGTTTCAACTACAGATTCGCATAAACAGCCAAGAAGTGCTGAGGAGGGGTGGGGTGGGGGGTAGAGTTAAGAAACTAATATCTGGCTGGTAGGAAATTAGGGCAGGAGAAGAAATTTTATAGCCCCCCCCTTTTTAAGTAACCCCAAAGTATTCTGTTTTCTGGACTAAAATTTACCTCTTCAAGGGAAAGGGGTGGGAGAGGGGTGGATCAAACTCATGGGATATCACTGGAGGAAGGAAATGTTTTCTTTGGCTCCATCCCGGATAAAAGTTTCAAAATCAGCAGATAGTCTTCTTTTCCACTAAATTATTGTCCAGTCCACTGGTTTCTCTTTGCTTTGCTAACAGGAATGTGATAAAAAAAAAAAAAAAAAAGCCACATTCCTCTAAAAAAAGTACCTTCTTGCAATAGAGATGGTTGGTGTTTAAAAATTCACCTAAGCCCTGGCCGGTGTGGCTCAGTGATTAGAGCATCAGCCCTCGGACCAATGAGTCGCAGGTTCGATTCTGGTCAAGGGCACATACCTCGGCTGCAGTTCGTCCCAGATGATGTGTCCCTCTCACGTCAATGTTTCTTTCTCTCCCTCCCTCCCACTCTATATGAAGATAAATGGGAAAATGTCCTTGGGTGAGGATTGAAAAAAAAAAAAAATTCACCTGAAAAGGCTTAGATGGCAGCCACCCTTCCTCACCTTTAGGGGACAGTAGGGAACGGAGGTGTTCCGTGGTGCTATCACCTAGAAGATTTTTACAAATCAGTTCCGATAAGGGTTTTGGCTCCTACCTCAGATAGGACAAACAACAAGTGTCACCTTGGCATGTGCTGCACTACATACAGTCAGTTCCCTTCCAAGGAGGGTCTTGCTCAATTTGTCCTGAACCTGGTAGAGAGGCTAAGCACACAAAGAGGGGAATGGTGACTGGAAGTCAACACTCATTCTTCTGCCCAGCACAGGGCACGCAGGGAGAAGGTCTGGCAGCAGACTCTGGTGCAGGTACCATACCAGGGCAGTATGTAACAGCAGGACAACACTGAGACCTGGCCTAGAGCAACCATAGCCATCCATTAGCTGTGTTATCCTGAAGAGAGAACTCCTTGTTTGTTTCCTCACAGTAGAAAGGACATAAGACCACCTACCTCATGGGTGGCTGTCTTGATGAAATAATAAAAGTATCCTGTAAATGTTGACTAATATTCAGAAGTTAAAGGGGTAAATAAGAATTTGGCAAATTCCCTCTTCCTAGTTATGGCTCCCACCTTGCAGTTTTAGGCTGGCTACCATCATATTTTCAGTGTTGTCCTTGTAAGACCCTAAGATCTCTAACCATCAGGGTGAAACAGGTTCAACACTCTGACAATTAGCATCAGGCCAATTGAGGGCCTGTAGGACCAGTTCCCCCCTGTCAAGAGTGCAACAGCCCCTTGGGCCAGGAGTTGGTCCCTCTTAGATGTGCCTATCCATGATAAATTCTAACATGGCAAGGGCACATTGCCTGAGAGGGCCCCAGACCTACCCCAGTTTGGTTGGAGCCTACTCATTTCTAGTTATCAGCGATCATCTCACTTTATCAGTGAGGACAATTTGGAGCCCAGTGGGCCCCTCCCACAGAGAAAGGCAACAGTCTGAGGTGCAAGATATAATTACTGTCTTGATGGATCTAGCCTGCATTCATTCCATCAACTGGAACGTATCTTCAACTGGCCCTTCCACACACCTACAGCACAACAACTGAGACTACCAGACTGTGCAAAGGGCACCTGCAGAAAGCCATCTCTTCACTCCTCTGAACTCCTGGAGCACTCTGTTCCTCTCTAATGCCACTCAGTACCACCTGCCGAATGTTCTAGTTACCTGCACACTTGTTCTACTTCCCCTACCTGACTGTAAACCTCTTGAGGGCAGGAACAGAGTTTATACCTCTTTGTATGCACAACATGTTTTGAATAGAATAGGTGCACAGTACTTTTCAGATATAGAAGACCACATTCTTGGTCATAAGAATCCTTCAGCCCTGGCCAGTTTGGCTCAGCGGTTAGAGCGTCGACCTGCGGTCCAGAGAGACCTGGGTTCGGTTCCCGCTAAGGGCACGTATCTCGGTTGCAGTTTGTCCCCGGCCCTGGTTGGTCGTGCGGGAGGCAGCCACTCGATGTGTCCCTTTCACATCGATGTTCTCTCTCTCTCTCTCCCTCTCTCTCCCTCCCACTCTATCTGAACAAAAAATGGAAAAATGTCCTCGGGTGAGGATAAAAAAAAAAAAGAATCCTTCAGCATTATAAAATCAATGCCTTCTGAATCAAACAGGAAATTGAATTCATGCCAATCAGCAGACTAAGAACATTCTACTGCAATCTTGTTCTCTGGAAATCAGTAATGCATCTGTGAGGTACACATGATGGATTCTCCCTTAACCAAAAAACTAATTTTCTGTTCTTGCCAGATAATAAAAAAAAATAGCACACTCAATTGTGTTTTATCTAAAATTTGGTACTTGGTGCCATTCCCCAAAAGTTCAGCAGGTGACGCTCTTCCGAACTTCAGCTCCACTAAGTACAAAGACCATTCTTTAGTCAACACTGTATTAGTTCTGTCACACAAAGGACAGTTAAGACAGCTCACTGGAAGGAAGCTACAGGCCTATCTGCCTTTTATAGACACTGAATTCATATCACACTCATTTTGACTGAAAGGCCCTAATGCTTTCCTCCTTCTCTGTGACATAAAGGACAGCAATACTTGGTGAGCCAAGGTCTTTAACACCAAGACTCACAAGTGACAATTTCCCTTTTCGTTCACGGGAGAAAACAAAAACAACACTCCCCAATCTGATCTGTCTAGAATGCTCTTTCCCCAGATCATATGTCTGGTAAACTCCTACTCATCCTTCAAGATTCAGATCAGATATCACCTCAGGAAAGCCTTCCAAGCCACCCCCCACCCCCAACCTGATTTAGATGCTTTCCCACCCTCTACCATTATAGTCCCTGGGGATTCCTAGTCTCAGCACATTGTCATGTAATTATTTCCCGGCTACTAAAGATGGGGATGGGGGTGGGGGTGGTGAAGGAGTCAGGGGAATTTCATAGAAATGCATATTCCTGGATCCCCACCCAGACCCATTGAATCTGCATTTTAATAAGTCTGACTCACATGTGATTTTTATGTATTTTGAGAAGAATTGCATTAGAGTGTGAGCTCCCAGGAAGTAAAGACTGTGCTTTATTTTGTCTTTGCATCCTTTGTACCTTGACCCCGTTTCATTAAGTGTTTAAAATCTCCATGCAGTGGCATTATTCAGTAGATGCTGCATGCCTGAGAGTCTTCACACAGTAAAATGCAAATGTTCACAAAGAGAAGAGCAGTGTCTTATCTGGTCCCTGGGCCACCACCTAGAAACAGCCTACAGAAAATATGCCCCTACTGGAATAAGACATTAATCCTACTCTATTCTCACAGACAGTGGGCAAAGCAGTCTAAGTAAGAAAACCTTCAGGTGTTCGAATTTAAAAAGCAGGGTTTGAAACAAACAAACAAACAAACAAACAAACAAACAAAAACTTCAACTACCATTTCCCTAGCAGAACAGAACCACACTACCACCTAAGACAAGGTTGTGAGTTATGTGAATTAAAAAGAGGAAAAACAACAACACAATATATATATATATATATATATATATATATATATATATATATATATATATATATAAAATATATATATATATATAAATAAGAGTATATAGTCCTGGCTGGTTTGGCTCAGTGGTTAGAGCGTCAGCCTGCGGACCAAAGAGTCACAGGTTCGATTCTGGTCAAGGGCACATACCTTGGCTGCGGTTGCCCCTGGCCCTAGTCGGGGTCCTGGGGGAGGCAATCAGTTGATGTGTCTCTCTCACATCGATGTTTTTCTCTTTCTTTCTGTCTGTCTGTCTCTCTCTCTTTCCCTCCCTCCCACTCTATTTGAAGAGAAAAAAAAGTTCATATATATTATGTATGCTAAAGACTAATAGCATATATAGTTTGTCTTTTTTTAAAAAACAGGATTATCACCAAGTAATCTTTAGAAGGCTGGCTTTTACATAGGTCCAATAAAGAACATAGTTATACTGTCAGACACAGAAATGCTAGAAAGATAGAAAATTATGTAACCCAAATACTCAAGTTTTTTATAGGCAAGGCCTGAATCACAGAGCCTTGGGCAGAAAGGGCCTTGAAGAGGTTCTCTAGTTCAGCCTTCTACCAGAAAGCTGTTCAGAAATAAGAGCTCAAGATTCACCTGCTGCTGATCCTCTGAGATGCTCCCCACAACAACCAACCTAGCCCTTTACCCATCACTGCATCCTCTCACTTAACTGAGTGGCGGGTATTGGATTTCCCCTTCTTGCCCCCAATACATAAGATTAATAGTATATTGATTGGTACAGTAAGCCACAGCCTCCCAACTCTCAGTCAATGCACAAAAGTAGTCACACACAATGGTAGTCACCAAATGACTGGTGCAAGAGCTCCTACCCACCACACCCTCCACTTCGGTAAAGGTATCATCCTCTAGAGCTTCTACTTTCTGGTACTCCTGTGGTCTTGCATCCATCAGGAATGAGTAGATAAAAATAATAGTATGTTTTTAACTAAATACCTACTCTCAGCCAACCAAGGTGCTACTGGTTTAAATACAGTCTTTTATGAAATTCTCCCAATAACTCCTTGAGTAGGTTTTAGTATTTCCATTTCAAAGATGAGGTTCAGAGCAGTTCAGCAGGCCTGCCCTGCTGAGACCCCAGAGGAGTCAGGATATGGACACAGGTCTTTCTGACTCCCAGACCTGCACGGCCCTCTGTATCAGGCACACTCTCCCCATCATCTGACCTAGCATGGGATGCTTCATCCATCCAATTTCCAATGCTGCCCAAAAGCCTCACCAGGGCTCACTCTGCCCATAGGTTAAAATGACAGTCTTGGAGGAGACAGGAGATGCTCCAATGGGACCTTACTCTCTGCCTATCAACGGCATCAAAGGAACACTGAAGATCAACAACAGCAGTAATGGAAGATGTGGAGCTATTTTAAAAAGCTTACTTTTAAAAGCAATTCAGGCAACTGAAGGGAGATTTGCTCACCTAGCACTTTTCTGAGTGAGATTAGACCAGCGGTCCTTAGCAGAGACTCTCTAAAGCTTCTCTGGTCTGATCTTTTCTGTGGCTTTTCCTCACCAGGAACAGGCAGCAGAGGGCGTGTGTCCCTCCCAACCCCCTCTTACAGCCGCCACGGTTACGGTTACGCATTCCCATACAGACATGCCTTTCAGACCAAGGAGGGGGTGGGGATGGCCAACTCTCAGAAGCCCTGGAACAAACAGTTGGCAACAGCTGTGTCCGCAGCAGACAGCAGTTGGTCCCTCGCTACTGTTTTCACATCCTAATTAGGTTACTGGCTATATAATGTAGTGCCCCTACTTCAAACGGCGGCTCCCAAAGCAATCAAGTCTCGGCCACAGGGGTCTGTTGGTTTCGAAAAATCAGTCAGGAAGGCCAAAAGGTGGTCGATCCCACCCCCATCCCTCTGCAGTGTCCAGGATGTCCCTCAGGCACACAGCCCTGACCACATGCCTAAAAGGAGAAAGCCTTTGGGAGCCCTTCCTTTTAAAAGAAATTTCCCTCTCCCCACTCAGAAATCTCTTTAGAACCAGAGAACTGTGAAGAAATCTCTGCTAACTAACCAAGTCAAAACGGAGAAGGAATAAAAGGGGTTTTGACCAAGAATCGAACTCTGCCTCTCCTCCTCCAGGCAGCTCTGGGAATGGTCTTATGGTGTCTAACAAAAATCAGAATGGACAGAGACTCAGAGTTAAGAATACGGTGGCTCCAGAAGTAAGGAGCCACCCACAAACAAGAAGGGAAGACTGGACATTTCTGTATGGGAACTGGCCTGTTATAACTGCGAGACATTTTCCAAAAGGTTCCCTCCACCCCAAGCAGTAATACCATAAACAAGCTCCCACTCTTTTCCCCTTCCCAACCCGATCCACGTACAACCAGTTCATTACCTGTCTAAGACCCAAAAGGAAAGGCATCCTGCAAGAGCATCATCCACACAAACGTTTGCAACAAAGGGCTTTTAAAAGTTAAGTTCTTGGAATGAGCATTTCCCCTGGTGGGCCTGTGTGCTCCTCCGGCCCAGTTAAGCAGCCTTCCTGAGCAAAGCAGAGAAAGTAAACAGAGTCCTGGGACCAAGCAGGCACTTCCTCCCTACTCCCCCGTGCCTGGCTCCGACCCACCCCCACCTTCTCGTGACATATCTCAGACGCAGCAAAGCCCAAGCTGTCTGCCAAGGGGGAAATGACATCAGTTCAGGCACAGCAGAAAAAGCTCCAGACAGCTGCTGTGAAATACTGAGGAGGATGTGCTACAAACCCACGATGGCCAGTCCTGGACCCACCTAGAGCTGGAGCCTGCAAACGGAAGACAGAGGTGGCTCCCGCCTGTTTGTCCTCCTTGGGAAAGAAAATCAAGCCGAGTGACTGTCAGTTTCACAAGACCTTTCCACCCCCACTCCGGCCAGAGTCGGTGCTCAATAAATAACAGGCTTTAAGTCTGGCTGTCCCAACTTTCTCTAGGGATTGAGGCAATTCGCAAAGGGCATAGCGAGGCACCTCTTCCCCAGCTAAGGCAGGACATACTACCTTGGACGCTGACCTCTCCAGCCCTGCTTCAACAGGAGAGTTTATATTTCATAAACAAACTGCGCATGTACAGGTGCCAATATCTTTCCTCACTTGTCTTACAAAAGGTACAACAAGTCCCACCGCAGCCTCCAAGTTGCCAGTAAAGCACATCATCTATATTTAAACCAACTCTTGCTTCTTAAAAGTTCACCACCTTAGGTTTGTTGTGCCTCTTTCTCTAAGCTCAGTTTATAGAGAAAATGGCTCTCTAACAGCAAGCTTTGCACAAAAAGCAAAGGCCCTGGGGTTGGTGTCCTGACCTGACTTTTCCTGGTCAGTGGTATAAGCCAGCTCTCATCTGGCCGCCCACTGTTCCCGAAACAGCAGGTCACAGTAGCTCGGATTTGGACTTGCAGGGATGAATCTCCGTAAGGAGAACAACCTTCAGAGGAACTTTGTAAATCCAAAGTTACTTTCTACTAACTTCGCAAGGTGCAAATTAGGTATAGTTTCCATGACTCAAAGCAAGTATATCTCATCTTCTTATTTTCTGCAATAATTTTCTTTCAGTGATGCTTATCAAAGGCCTCCTTGGGAGTGGCACTGTGCTTGGCATGACCCAAGTAAATCAGAAATGATTCTTGCAAATTAGTACCTGTCACCCCCACCTAGGACAATAAATTAGCAGTACACAACACTTACAGCATGGTGATCCAAAAGTACTTTTCGATCATTAGTGAATCCAGCCAAACAATGTGCTTGCTGCAGGTCCCCCACCGACTGTCAAGGTCACATCGTCTTTCCTGACAAGGAAATGAATGAGCCAAGCCAGCTGAGCCATTTCCTTGCTCAGGAAAAGAATGAATTGCAGCCTCACTACTATGGAGAAGAAAAGAGGGGAGATATGTAGAGAGAAGTGACTGCTGCTGCTGAAGGTGTTTGGGGCCTAAGGAGCCATTCTTTGGCATATATGTATTCTCAAGAGACGGTCATACAGTCTGTCCCATGCCTTGCTACATGCCAAATTGCCAAACAGGCAGGCCTGGACATGGAGACACAGCCTCCCAAAGGAGAGTGAAGAAGCTGTTTTCAACGTCTTCCTTTCATTTCCTCAGTTCCCTGGCAACAGCCGACCACCACAAAACACGGGCATGATTATTAAGTCTGACAGCCAAACTGAAGGAAAGGGCATCCTAAGCCCTTCATAGGCAACTCTGATCTGCACCTACCTAACAAGTCAGGGTGGCACCTGCAGTTCTCCAGAAGGAGTACCATGGTGTAAGTGTACTTACTCATTTGTTCCACACCTACTGAATGCCCATTGTGCCAGGAACTGTTCTCTAGGCACTGGGTATATCACCAGGAGCAAAATACCCAAGAACCCTTGCTCTGAGAGTCTATGGAAACATTCCCATTTCTAAACAATACTTATCAGCAGTGATCTCTGAATAAGTGGAATTGCAACACAATTACTAGAAATCCAATAATTTTGTAAAAGTTTGATATAAATGATCAAAATTACATCACAGACTTCCCGATTTCCCCCTAATGAATCATCCTTTTATGGCTGCTACGCAAGACAGTTTCTAATCAGCATTTTTCTACTTTTTGTTCTTACAAGATTATATATTCCTGCCCGGCCAGTATGGCTCACTGGTTGCCAAGAGGCTGCCAGTTTGATTCCCGGTCAGGGCACATGCCCAGGTTGTGGGCCCAATCCCCAGTGGGGGGCATACAGGAGGTGGCCAATCAATGTTCTCTCTCATCGATGTTTCTGTCTCTCTCTCCCTCTCCCTTCCTCTCTCTCTAAAATCAATATAGAAAAAAATAATTAAAAAAAAAAAAGATTATAAATTCCTGCATGCAAGGCAGCATTAAACCCAAAGCATTACATCTGGAACAATATCAAACACTCTTAACAGAGTGGTTACTGACCATGGCTTCTTTACGCTAATCTACTTCTTCTTGCCCCAGCCCCTTGCTGACCAACCCTCACTGAGAATGGGGGTAGGGGGTGTGTGGAGAAAAAGAGGCTGAATTGGCAAATGCAGGCATTCCCAAGAAAGTGATTTCATTTTTTGCCATGCCCTGCAAATATCACCACAGCCCAGTGATAAAGTAGTCAGCTTTGGGATTTAAGAGGCAAGATGATCATTAGCAATTTCTGCTAGTGTGAAAAAAGGATTATTTTACGTAAGTGATCCAGGCTCATACATGGTGGACCAAAGGTAAGTCAAATCCTTCATCACATAATTGTAGTCATCTGTGTGACAATGCAGAATTAAATTCAACAATGAATTCACCAATTTTTTGAAAAGGAAGCATCACACTAAACCAGAATTAATCAGGATTATGTTGTTAAAATGCTGCAGTTTAACAATTGTCTATGGCCTCAAGCAGTGTCTGAGACATCTTCATTGATCAGCCCCCTCCTTCCCAGTTCAGAGAACCCCCAAAGACAGTAATGCTAAAATCCTTTGTATTCTGATTAACTTATTATTTAAGAAGACATACAGCAACAGCATATACACTCATGGCCAATAGCATTCATTCTTTCACTGTAGTTGATTAAAGAGTTTTTTGGCAACATTTTTCTAGGCAGCCTATGTATTTATAATTTTTAAGTCTGGGACGGAGATGAAAAAAGACAGTTATTTGTTCAGCATTGACAATCAGCCAGACCCTGTGCTAGGAACTCCACTTAACCAACAGTTCACAATCCCACAACACTCCAGTCACAACTTCCCCGCAATGTAGGTACTATTAACCCTATTGTTCAGTTGCAGAAACTGAGGCAGGTGGAGACCTTGCTCAAAGTTACGAAGCCAGTAGTAGGAGAGCAAGGATTTATTTCAATTACGTATCTTGCTCCAGAGACTCTTTCCTTTGCAACAATACAACAGTCATGATATTAGATCAGAACAGTGGTTCTCAACCTTCGTAATGCCGCGACCCTTTAATACAGTTCCTCATGTTGTGGTGACCCCCAACCAAAAAATTATTTTTGTTTCTACTTCATAACTGCAATTTTGCTACTGTTATGAATCGCCATCGGAAATATGTGTTTTCCGATGGTCTTAGGCGACCCCTGTGAAAGGGTCGTTCGACCCCCAAAGGGGTCGCGACCCACAGGTTGAGAACCCCTGGATCAGAAGTTACTAATAAGACAAAAAACAGAGTTGAGAGTCAGTTGAACATTGTCCCTGGTCAGTGCCCCAGAACCCTGTTTATACAACTGCCACTTAGACTGGATCTGACACTGGTGTTCCGGAATGTGGAGTCAGGGCCCCTGGGCCCCAGAACTCCCATTCTGACCCACTTCGCAGCGAGTTCTGTGAGGTAAACGACTGGGGAAGGCCTAAAGTTCTCATCTGTTCCCAGCACGCAGTTGGGCCCCATACAAGGAGTAAGCTAGAGTGGAAGATCTTCCCATGCCTTGGATCCCAGGTAACCTGGTGACCTGTCCTCACACCCAGGTCATCTGGTCAGCTGAGCCTACAGGGGGATTCTAATTTCGAAGTCAAGGAGTCTGAAGAAAGAATTTTATCAGAACAGGACAGCAACTTCCAGGCTTCTGGGGTAAGAGATAATTTCCAGATCTAAGGCCATTTTATTCCAAGAGCTTTGAGTAGAGACTGCTAGGCAGACACAGAACATCTAAGATAAGAGACCTTTTTTATTTTTCTCAGGTTGGGTACAGGCACACTTAAATATTTTAGAGTTCTGACAAAAAACAAAAAACAGATGTGAATACTAACTCAAACCCCAAGCAAGGTGAGTGCCACAATAAAAATCAAACTGAGTCTCCTCATGTCATGAATGTGGGGCTGGGCATCAGTAAAAGGATCCCGAAGTAATTATTTTGGGGAATGCCACGGGAAGAATTCCAAACTCAGAACAAAGATTTTTTTCAGAACTTTGCCAAGTAGAAATGCTAAGGGTCGATTAGCAGCCAGAAGCCAAGAATACTAGCTTATCTGTGTCCTGAGGCTGAACAAAGGCAGACATGTAGCAAACCTGCTGAGGCAAGAAAACACACTGCTCCTGGTTTCTGAGCAGGACAAGGAGCTTTACAAGTCACAGGGTGTATTTCTTCTACAGTCTCCCTAAAAACCTGTGACGCTTTCCTACAACTGCATCTTCCCAGAAAGAAGGCTGGACATACAACTCTTAAATGTACTATGTAATCACTTGCTAAACATCAAATGATAAATTTCAGAGAGAGAGAACCCTAACATATGCTGACATCTGACATTTAACAGAAGAAAAAACATGAGCTTCAGTGAAGGTACTTCAGTGTGGTTCAAGGACCTACACCTAGTAGGCAATGGAATCAGCATTTCAACCAGGCCTATTTGGCTCCAAAATGTCTTACACACATATGGAGGTAATATTTTGATATTATAATTGTCACTTCCCCCTCTTTTGTGATCTGATAATCAACCGACTAGTCACATCTAGCCATCCAGGATATACCACAGGAATGAGAAGGATGAACTATTAGATGAATTAGCCTTTCCCTGGAGAATTTATTTACTTAATTACCCAGTCAGGGAAAAAAGACAGCAGATGCAGAAACAAACACAGGCACTTCATAATAAATGTTGAGGAGGAATAAAAACAGTAAGTCCAAGAAGTCTTACAAGGGAGGCTGTAGAGGGATAGAATGGCCGAAGAAAGTTTTATTAAAAAATGGGTACTGCCGGCCAGTGTGGTTCAGTGGATTGAGCATTGTCCCATGGACTGAGAAGTCCCAGTTTGATTCCCAGTCAGGGCACGTGCCCAGGTTGTAGGCTTGATCCCCAGTAGGGAGAGTGCAGCCGATCGATGTTAGATGTTTCTCTCTCACACTGATGTTTCTATCTCTCCCTTCCTCTCTCTTAAAAAAAAAAAAAAATCAATAAAAACATATTAAAAAAAAAAAAAAGAGCCGGGCCGGTGTGGCTTAGTGGTTGAGCGTCAGCTCATGCACTAAGAGGTTGCCAGTTCAGTTCCCGGTCAGGGCACATGCCTGGTTGTTGACCCAATCCCCAGTGGGGGGCATGCAAGAGGCGGCCAATTGATGTTCTCTCTCATCGATGTTTCTATCTCTCTCTCCCTCTCCCTTCTTCTCTCTCTCTCTAATATCAATAAAGAAAAAAAAAAAGAGATGGGTACTAAAATAACGTGCAGGGCCCTGGCGGGTTTGGCTCAGCATCGGGTTCTATTCCTAGTCAAGGGCATGTACCTAGGTTGCAGGTTTGATCTCCACCCCAGTCAAGGTTGTATGAGAGGCAACCAATTGATGTGTCTCTCTCACATCAATGTTTCTCTCTCTTGCTCTCTCCCTCCTTCCCTTCCACTCTCTCTAAAAATCAATGGAAAAATATCCTTGGGTGGGGATTAACAAAAAATAAATAAATAATAAATAAAATAACGTGTAGGGTTTGGGTGGGAAGACAAGCACACCAGAAAGGGCCAACCATGGCCAAAACCATGGAAACAAAGACACGCAGGACATCTGAGAAAAGCAGAAGATGAAGCAAAGGTCAGCTGGAGGTAGAATGTAGAGACCCTATACATGTGTGTCTTTACTGAGTACCTTTGACCAGCACATTGTTTCTTTCTAATATCAAGGACAGGAATTTCTAGTATACTAAGTATCTTAGGCTCTCTTTTTTGCTTGTTTAATTATACTTACTACTAAAATATGATAAATCTTAGAGCTGATTTTGTTGCACTCTGGGTATGAGACAGTGGAGGAAAGATACCCATGTCAATGGTACACCCTCAGTCTTTTAAATAGAGAAATGAAAGTAGCAGAAGCTGGACACAGACAATAGTTTGGGGAAAGCAGGAGGGGGTGGGGGTGGGGAGGAGGGGGGCCAATGGGGGAAAACAGGGGGGACATCTGTAATACTTTCAACAATAAAAATTTTTTAAAAAGTAGAAGCTGAAACCAGTTTATAACAGCTTCCTAAGGTTTCTGCCTCTTGCTTTTCTGACCCCTAACAAAAAATCCTTTTGTGCTGACAATCAATCACTCCACAGTATTTATTACTTTCATGGACAGACATTGCTGCCTCTCCAGAGAGTATGGGGTCTCTGAAACTCACCAACCACCAACAGTGGGCTGTCACTGATGGTTACTGGGCTGTCGCTGGATCTGCAAATTTAGCTTTATCAAACACAACAGCAGCCTTGTTTGCTTTCATACCAAAATGCAGGGTTCATCTTTCCTGCCCTAGAAACAGTTCAACCTCAACCAAACTGGCAAGTAGCCAAGAATTACATGAAAATTAGCAAGTCACAACTCAAGGCTGTCCCCAAACACATTCTGTGTCTCCTGATGAACTGTTCTTTAAACCAAAGATCAGGATAACAATAAAAGGAGGGACGCAGGTCACACAAACTACATGATACACACTCAGATGTAACTTGGAAAGAGAAGTCTGTTAGGAAACTTAGTCTTCCAGGTCTCCACTGAATCTGATTTCATCTTTCACTTTTATTTAAACTTTGGGCAAAACAAAGAGAGATGCGGTTCACATTAGGCGGGAATGTAAATGCAGTGGTGGCAGGCACACAGAAAAGACTAACACGAAAGTCATTTTATTAAAGGCATTTCACTCTGAGTCCCTGGGAGCAGCTCTGGGCCCTCTGGGTTTAAGGTCCTAAGAGCAATCATTTGCCTTGTCCAGAGAAAGGCCATCTTGGTTGTGCTTTTATAGGAAAATCCACTTAACTGTTTTCTGTGCTCATAAACTCAGCAAACTTATTTATTCTCAGGCTTCTCTCCTCTTCTGAAGTTCAAGCAATTTAAGGGCATGATGCATAACTTTCACAATACTAAGCAATGCCTTGCACAAAACAAGCTCTCAAGAAAAGATTGTTACATGGATGAACAGACTTAATGACTAAAGAGAAGTCTGTAAAAATGAAGCTAATAGCTGAATCCCCAAACATTAGCGTGGGTAACATTTTCCTGGCCAGATACCTGATAAACAGCTAAGAGATCAGGAGAGCACCTAGATATTACTCCAAGCTCATGAGGTTTGATGCAAGAACTGGGAAACCCTCTGTGAATCTCATTATCTGTACATCTAATTTCTCCACTGAGGGATTTAATAAGGTACTTAAGCCTCCTCAAAAGCAAAAGTCCCTTCTTCAAGGTAGAGCTGGGACATGATATAAAACCCTGCTATTTGTTTTTCAATTATGGCAAGTAGGATGAAGCTGCTCCTGGTTTTGTCTCCCAAGTCACCAGTTGCCATGATCAACACCTGGAAGTTGCCTTTTCTGCATAAAGAAGTGTGTAACTTAGTAAGACCTAGTTGGAAACACAGCTCCCGGCATCATGCCTTCCCTCATTTCCTGGATCTTATGTAAATCAAATATTACCTCCTCCCTCCTCAGGCTATGCGGTAACCAAATCTACTCCACCTCTAAGATTGCATGGTCAAAAACACCAGAAGGAAACATTCAGTTATTGCTCCCATAAGTTGTAGGAAGTAGGAAAATTTCTGGAACACACACGCCCACATCCCAAGTGAAATGATGACTAAAGGTGGTGAAACTAGAGAGGCTCTCATACCAGATGCAGGGAATACTAGTCCTTTCGTCATTTAATACTCAACCACAGGCCACACCTGAACCCTGTACTCCCTCTCCCTCCCAGGGCACAGAGTGTAAGGCAACACAGGATGGCAGCAGTAAACCTACTTTAAAAACACCTTGACCTGGGGTCCAAATCATGAAGAAATCACTAGAGCAAAGTAGAAGTGGGCAGAGAGATGCTACCATATAGGCATAAGGCTTAGGAGAAAAAAACTGGAAGTGACTTTGAGAAAACATCCCCCATCACAGCAAGAAGGAAAGTCAGCACAAACCACTGTTCCTCCCTGAAAAAAAAATTAGGAGGTGCCAATATCTTTGCACTTCTATCCACTGTTCCAAAGTCTTTCAGTTTGCTCCAGATGCACATTCTGGGCAAAGTATGTTCAATATTGCAGGAAAGGTGGTGCTAACCAGTGAGAAACACAGTAAATTGCCTTCCATGTAGAGAACTCAAGGTTTATAAACTATTTTCATATCCATTTCAGTTGTTGCTTACAGCAGCTGGTGACTGGGCTAGGCAGTTATTACTATCCCCACTTTCCAGACAAGTCTACACAAAGTCTGAAAACCTGAGTGACCCAGGAGTAAGATCTAGGGTTTCTGACTGAATGGACAGAGGTCATCCCAGGGAACCCCAGTGAGTAACAGCCCAGGGCGAGATTTACTTTTCAACTAGACTCTGTCAGGTCTCTGGCACTGTAGACCAACCATGCACCCACCTATTCTCATGATCCTGGGCCAGTTACTTTACTACCCTGAGCCTTCATTACTTCTATCAGCATTGTCCAGAGACCTCCCCCGCAAGGCAGCCAATTCTGCAATAAGAGGCCCATGTGGTCAAAGAAGTCTAAGGTAGCCTTTGGAGATTTATGATGCACGTGCTCTACAATTAAGCCTCTGAGGAGTCCCACAGTTAAGCCTGTTCAGCCCTAAATCTGTCACATTTTGAATACCACAGACCCTCTTTCTTACTGAACTTTCTTTCGTAGCATCATTATCTCTATAATGCCTTTCAGCCTCCACATTCTATGTTCCTTTTCTCCCTCAGAAGCCTTGCACATCTGCCGTGAAACCACCAATAGTCTATCTTGAGGGCAGGCACGGTCAGCCACGCCTGGGATGGGGCGCACAGCTTATGCTCCTGGACAGCTAAAGGAGGAGAAAATACACTCATGGTTTCTCTGAACATTTGTGCAATCTCAGATAAGGGGAGGGTTTTTCCAAAAATCTCCCTACACTATAAATTGAGGGCAAAAGTCTTAAGTTAATCTTTCACTTTATATACTGGGCAGAAGTTGGAAATGAATGTGTGTCAAACAAATGACAAAAAAAGTTTTGAGGGGTGTAAAAAAGGGTTTGCTATCTAGGGTTTCCAACTCTAGATCTGTTCAATTAAAAAAGGAGAAAGCTCTGGTTGGTTTGGCTCAGTGATTATAGAGTGTCAGCCCGTGGACCAATGAGTCTCAAGTTTAATTCCGGTCAGGGGCATGTACCAGTTGCGGTTTGTCCCCAGCCCTGGTTGGGGTCCTGCGGGAGGCAACTAGTCGATGTGTCCCTCTCACGTTGGTGTTTCTCTCTCTCTTTCTCCCTCCCACTCTATCTGAAGATAAACAGAAAAATATCCTCAGGTGAGGATTAAAAAAAAGAGAAAGCTGTGGTTGGAGAAGCACTTTTTTTGTTTTGTTAATCCTCATCTGAGGATATTTTCCCATTTATCTTTAGATAGAGTGGGAGGGAGAGAAAGAGAAACATCAATGTGAGAAACATCCATCGGTTGCCTCCCATATGTGCCTCAACTGGGTATCGAACCCACAACCTAGGTATGTGCCCTGACCAGGAATTAAATCCACAACCTTTCGGTGTACAGGATGATACTCAAACCAACTAAATCACCCAGCCAGCGCTGGAGAGTAATGTTTTTTAAAGTAGCAGAATACTTAGTGAAGGTTAATTACTTATGAAAACGGAAGAGCTGTCATAATTAGCTGAACTTTTTAATAGTATTTTTACCCCAGGATCTAATTTAAATTGTCCCATGCAAGATCCTATCCTATAACGTTAAGGAATTATTGTCCATTTTTTAGGGTATGATATGGGAGGGTGGTTATTTTGAGGAACAGAAGATTTTTATTAGAGATTCAAATGGAAACTATTTATGGTTGAAATAATGTGAAGTCTACCATTTGCTTCAAAATAATTTCACTGCGGATGAATGGAAATGAAAGTGGATATATCCCAGCCGGTGTGGCTCAATGGATTGAGCGTCATCCCATGGACTGAGAGGTCCTGGTTCGATTCCTGGTCAAGGCATATGCCCGGGTAGCGGGCTTGATCCTTAGTAGGGGGCATGCAGGAGGCAGCCGATCGATGTTTCTCTCTTATTGATGTTTCTATCTCTCTAAATAAATCAATAAAAACATTAAAAAAAATAGTGGATATAGATAAAACAAGACTGGCCATGATGATAAATTGCTGAAGTTTGTGACTGGTACATGGGTTAATTCTCTTTATCTTTATTAAAAAAACTAAGAAGCCTGGCCAGTGTGGCTCAGTGGTTGAGCGTCGACCCATGCACCAAGAAGTTGCTGGTTCGATTCCCAGCCGGGGCATATGCCCAGGTAGTGGGCCTGGTCCCCAGTGAGGGGCATGCAGGAGGCGGCCAGTTGATGTTCTCTCTCATCAATGTTTCTATCTCTCCCTTCCTCTCTCTCTAAAATCAATAAACAAAAAAAAAATAAAAAAATTTTTTAAAAAGAACTAAGGAGGCCTGGCCAGTGTGGCTCAGTGGTTGAGCACTGACCCATGCACCAAGAGGTCACCGGTTCAATTCCTGGTCAGGGCACATGCCCAGGTTGTGGGCCCAATCCCCAGTGTGGGGCATGCAGGGGGTGGCCAGTTGATGTTCTCTCTCATCGATGTTTCTATCTCTCTCTCCCTCTCCCTTCCTCTCTCTCTAAAAAAATCAATAAAGAAAAGGAAATTGAAAAAAAAAAAAAGGAACTAAGGAGGCCTGGCCAGTGTGGCTCAGTGGATTGAGTGTCGTCCCATGGCCTGAGAGGTCCCAGT
Source organism: Tadarida brasiliensis (assembly GCA_030848825.1). Taxonomy (NCBI): domain Eukaryota; kingdom Metazoa; phylum Chordata; class Mammalia; order Chiroptera; family Molossidae; genus Tadarida; species Tadarida brasiliensis. The sequence goes on from CM061271.1 coordinate 21,363,106, forward strand.
TTGATTCCAGGTCAGGGAATATGCCCAGGTTGCAGGCTCCATCCCCAGTGGGGGAAATGCAGGAGGCAACTGATTGTTATTTCTCTCTCACATTGATGTTTCTATCTCTCTCTACCTAAAATAAATAACATATTTTAAAAGAACTAAGGAGCTCCAAAAGCTCAAGTGACACACACACACACACACACACACACAAATGATAGGCTGAACTTCATCAAAATTAAAAAGTTATGCTTCAAAGGATACCATCAAGAAAGTGGAAAAACAACATAGAATGTGAGGAAATATTTGAACATCACTTATCTGACAAAGGACTCATTAGGCTTAACTTTATAGCATGGGCATCTACCATAGACTTCTTTAACTACATGGGCCTCTTATGCAGATATGGCTGCCTCGGGCAGTCTCCAAACAATGCTGATAGAAGCAATGAAAGCTCAGAAAGGTAAAGCAATTGGCCTAGGGTCAGGAGAACAGGTGGTGGCATGGCCAGAGCCCTAAATCTAGTTGAAAAGAAAATCTCCCTCTGGGCACTCACTGGGGTTCCCTGGGATGACCCCTTTCCCTTCAGATAAGGGACTTTATTTTATTTTTATTTTTTAAATTATTTTTTCTGTATTGATTTTAGAGAGAGAGGGAGAGGGAGAGAGATAGAAACATCGATGAGAGAGAACATCAATTGGCCACCTCCTGCATGCCGGCCACTGGGGACTGGGCCCACAACCAGGGCATGTGCCCTGACCCGGAATCGAACGGGCGACCTCTTGGTGCATGGGTCAACGCTCAATCAGTGAGTCACACTGGCCGGGCCAGATAAGTGCCTTTAAAATAGGCCAAAAATCAAATAGATATTTTTCCAAAGAAGATATACAAATGGCCAATAAGAATATGAAAAGATGTTCAATCACTATTTATTAGGAACATGCAAATCAAAACCAAAGTGAGATACTGCTTCAACCCACTAGGATGGTTATGATATAAAAAAGATAAGACAAGAAGTGTTGAAGAGGATGTGGAGAAATTAAAACCGTCATACATCGTTAATGGGGATGTAAAATGGTACAGCTGCTATGGAAAACAGTCTGGCAGTTCCTCAAAAGTTAAACATTGAGTGACCATATGACCTAGCAATTCTACTTCTATGTATATACCCAAGAGAATGAAAACATATGTTTATATAAAAACTTGTATGCCAATGTTCATAGAAGCATTATTTGTAATAGCCTCAAAGTAAAAATAGCCCAAATGTCCACTCACTGATGAAGAGATAAATAAAATGTGCTATACCCATACAATGGAATATTAATTGGCCATTAAAAGAAGTGAAATACTGACACATGCTACAACATGGATAAATCTTGAAAATACTATGCTAAGTGTGATAAGCCAGTCACAAAATACCACAGGGTGTATGACTCCATTTACTAAAACCACTGAATTGTATACGCTAAAAGGATGATTTTTATGGTATGTGAATTATATATCAATAAAGCTGTTATTACACACACACACACACACAAAGCCTCAGAAACCATCTTCACCTCAGAACAGGATGTACCAAATAGAGGTTGGGGTCAGGTGTCAAGAAGCCCCAGAGAGCACCTCACCTCGGTACAGTACACACTGTTCTGAGAGCAGACAGATCTGCATGTGGTCTAGCACTGCGGTCAGGATGGATGACGAACCACAACCCCACACTGGAGACAACTGCACAATTTCTTGCTGGTGGTAACCATCCACTCTTTTCTCCACTCAAGAGAACACAATGATGTACAAATCAGAATAACAGTATACATTTTAACTTACCTGCTCTATAATTTCCTTCTTTATTATTAAAAACAATTGCTGGAGCCCTGGCTGGTTTGGCTCAGCGGTAGAGCATCGGCCCGCGGACCAATGAGTCCTGGGTTCGATTCCAGCCAAGGGCACGTACCTCGGTTGCAGTTCGTCCCCGGCCCTGGTTGGGGTTGGCGGGAGGCAGCCAGTCGATGAGTCCCTCTCATGTCAATGTTTCTCTCTCTCTCCCTTTCTCTCCCTCTCTCTCTGCCTGAAGATAAACAGAAAAATATCCTCGGATGAGGATTAAAAAATAAAATAAAAATAAAAACAATTGCTGCCCTGGCCGGTTTGGCTCAGCGGTTAGAGCGTCGGCCTGCGGTCCAGAGAGACTCGGGTTCGGTTCCCGCTAAAGGCATGTACTTCAGTTGCAGTTTGTCCCCGGCCCTGGTTGGTCGTGCGGGTGGCAGCCACTCGATGTGTCACTTTCACATTGATGTTTCTCTCTCTCTCTCTCTCTCTCTTCCTCTCTCTCCCTCCCACTCTATCTGAACAAAAAAAAAAAAAAAAGAAAAGAAAAAATGTCCTCGGGTGAGGATAAAAAAAACAACAATTGCTGGAAAAACACCTCTCATCTGATTGCCAAGGTTGATGATATGGAAAGTAATGCATATGGCCTTCTGGACCAGGAGTTAACCAAAATATATTCTTAAATTCATTCACTGGAATCAGATCTTCGGTCAGTCAAGAAATAGGAAAACCTTAAAGGTTCCCCAAACACAATAATAATAATAATAATAATAATGATGGAGGCTAACATTTACCAAGTAATTAACTATGTGGCAGGTACTGTTCTACGTGCTTTGTAAGTAGTAACTCAATTTACCCTCACAATAATCCTATAAGCTAGGTGCTATTATCCCATTGTACAGATGAAAAAACTAAGTTAACTAACTAGCCCAAGATTATATGGAGGCAGTCTGGCTCCAGAGTCTGTACTCTCAGCAGTGCTACTTCCAAGTGTCCCTTCTTCTATGATAATCACCAGGAACAGGTGGTTGGCTGGGCATGTGATTAGATGTGTGCCACATAGCAATTGCACAACAGCTCCAGGCCACCTGCCTGACATTTTTCAGGGGACCACAAACTTCCTTCAGCACCTGGGCAGGCATTTCTACCCTTCTCCAGCTACAGGCTCACTGTCCTTAGGTGAATTCTCCTCCACAGCAAAGAGAGCAACTGGTTTGCAGACAGGGAGGAGACTAGAAGCTAAGGTAATTGGAAACCTACAGGCTTCTGAGTAAGTAAAGTGAAATGTTCCCCAGGTGCCGGTGTTAAGGATCAGAAGGCATCTCTTCAAGGATAACCACGAGACATAGGTCAAGAAATGTTGCTTACCCTTTGGGGAAATGAGCCCTTGCGTACCTTTGTGATGGGAACATAAACTGATAGAACCACCACGGAGAGCAACTTGGCACTAACAACCCCAAATTTCATACCCTATAACCCCATAATCTCCAATGCCACTTCTAGGAATCTAGCACAACTACAGAAAGAAATAAGTACAACAATGTTTACCTGGCAAAAACTTGGACACAATGTATGTTCATCTCTAAAGGTGTGGTTAAATCAAGGTCTAATGCAATAACATACAAGCATTTTAAAAACATCAGAGGTGCCCTTGCTGGTTTGGCACAGTGGTTAGTATTTCAGCCTGAAGACCAGAGGGTCTCAGGTTCGATTCCCAGTCAAGGGCACATACCTGGGTTGCAGGTTAAATTCCCAGCCCTGGTCAGGCCGTGTGAGAGGCAACAAATCGATGTGTCTCTCTCACATCCGATGTTTCTCTCTTTCTCTCCCTCCTTTCCACTCTATCTAAAAATTAAAAGTCAATGGAAAAATATCCTTGGGTGAGGATTAACAAAAACACAAAAACAAAGAGCCCTGGCCAGTTTGGCTCAGTGGTTGGAGTGTCGGCCTGCGGACCAGAGAGTCCCGGGTTCGGTTCCCGCTGAGGGCGCGTACCTCAGTTGCAGTTTGTTCCCGCCCCGGTTGGGGTTGTGTGGGTGGCAACCACTGGATGTGTCTCTCTCACACTGATGTGTGTGTGTGTGTGTGTGTGTGTCGTTCCCCCCCCCCCCCAACCCCCCGAAGATAAATGCAAAAAGTGTCCTTGCCTGAGGATAAAAAAACAAAAACAAAGAAAAACCAATCAGGCCCACGGGTGTGGCTCAGTGGTTAAGCATCGATCCACATACCAAGAGGTCACCTGTTCGATTCCCAGTCAAGGCACACGCATGTCCAGGTTGTGGGCCCAATCCCTGGTGGGGGGCATGCAGGAGGCGGCCAATTGATGTTCTCTCTCATCGATGTTTCTATCTCTCTCTCCCTCTCCCTTCCTCTCTCTCTCAAATCAATAAAGAAAAAAAATAAAAACAATCAGAGGTATAATGGCAATATGGAAGTCTACACTGTAATAAGGTTTAAAAAAATGCATGTTGGCCTGGCCTGTGTGGCTCAGTGGATTCAGCGTCGTCACATGGACTCAGAGGTCCCAGTCAGATTCCTGGTCAGGGCACATGCCTGGATTTTGGGCTCAATCCCCAGTGGAGGCTGTGCAGGAGGCAGCTGATTGATGTTTCTCTCTAACATTAATATTTCTATCTCTCCATTCCTCTCGCTCTAAATCCAAATGTTTTTAAAAAGTGCACATTGTAAAATACTGCATATAAATCATCCCATTTTTGTTTAAAAAAAAAAAATGAAAGAGCCCTGGCCAGTTTGGTTCAGCGGTTAGAGCGCCAGCCCGAGAACTAGAGTCCCAGGTTCGATTCCAGCCAAGGGCATGCACCTCGGTTGCGGTTCGTCCCCGGCCCCAGTTGGGGTTGTGCGTGAGGCAACCAATCAGTGTATCTCTCTGTATGTTTCTCTCTCTCTCTCTCTCTCTCTCTCTCTCTTCCTCCCTCCCTCCCGCTCTATCTGAAGATAAATGGAAAAATATCCTCTGGTGAGGATTTAAAAAAAGAATGAAAGAAAATAAAGAACCCTATCCATGCCACCAATTTTACATTTATATATAGAAGTTATTTATATATATGTAAATTTATTATTAAAGGGTTGGGGCAAAAGTAGGCTGTAATACAAATATATAATACGATAATTAATAAATAATATAAGAATAAATTGTGTTTTGTGTACTCAAAACTGTAAACCTACTTTTGCTGATCCTGTATATCTATAAATTGGCAGCATAAGCAGAAAACCCACCAAAAATACATACTACAACAAACCACAGACTTTTTCACCTTTTACTCTAAGCATTGTTGTATTTCTGTATAATTTAACATTGTTATGAGCATGTGCTATTTTTGTGTAATTAAAAACGGATGTGAAAAGGTAAAAGGTACCTTAAAGCTCAAGTAAGAGCAGTAATCAGGTCTAAGGAAGGAAAACAGAAAGCCAGCCATAGTGAACCTTGTGCCAAATCAGACGGGTTTTCTGCCTCCCCCACCCCTGCAAATGTAGCAAGATTTGCGTATTTATTTATTTTATTTTTTATTTTTTTATCCTCACCTGAGGATATGTTTGTTGATTTCAGAGAAAGGAAGGGAGAGGTGGGAGGGGGAGAGAGAAAGAGAGAAATACCAATGTGAGAGACACATATCGATCGGTTGCCTCCTTATGTGCCCTGACAGAGGGCTGAACCTGAAACCTAGGTATGTACCCTGGCCAGGAATCGAACCCGCAACCTTTTGGTGTACAGAATGACACTCCAACCAACTGAGCCACCCAGCCAAGGCAAAAGGATTTGCATATTTAAAGACAAAGATCTCAAGAAAAAAGAAAGAAGTACACAGGATGACCTTCTCCCACTATTCAATTCTCACACTATCAAGTCCTAAAGAGCTACAGTGCTCCAACATCCCAGTGTATAAAGCCAAATATTAACTTTCTCACCCAAATAAACCACTAAGGAGGAAAATACTGAGATATGATCAGTAAATGAAGCTGTGGGTTTTTTTGTTGTTTCTATGTTAGGTTGGTTTTCAGTACAACTGGAGTGAAACTGCCAGGTTTAGGTGAGGAATATAATTTAGGAAAGGGCAAACAAAAAAGCATGAAAAACATTAATATTTTCTCCATGACCAGATGCCTCTAATCTGCAAGAATGTGTAATAAAACAGTGTTACAACATAAGATTTGTCTTGCTGGATACTAAAAATCTAAAGACATGTTTTTATAACTTCACTCTAAATCCCACCCCTCCCAGCCACAAATATTCTTGCAACGTCTTCCATTCACTTTTACCTCTTCCAAAACAAGTTTAAATTAAATTCTTTAAAACACATAAGATCTTGAATCAAAACTTAGCTGTAGCCCTCTGAGGGTGATGATGGCACCAGGAACAGAAGACACATACACAGCTCATCTGTTTTCCCACAGAAAAAAGTATGGAAAGAAAACCAAAAGTAAATAAATCAAGGCTATGGGAATGTAGTTGAGTAAGTGAGAACATCCCAAAAACACAGTCCATGCAAGACTGGCAATCTACAAGTCTGGGAGAATGACCTACTTTAATTCCCACACTGGGAAAGCCCAGAATTGTATCAACAAGCCGCACAATTCAATAGGATGAGATATGTTCCCCCTTGCCTTATTTCCCAGATTGCAATGTTCTGGATTTATTTGTACTTCTTTGTGGTTTCCACATAGCAAGCAGTTTTTTGGCCAGACGTTGCTCCACCTAGTGGAAATACAAAGGATGGTCCAAAAGGGAGGTGCATACAGCCAGACACCAGCCTGTCTTTTGTATGCCACTGAGTAGACAGGTCACCACAACCCACTGTCACTGCTCCCTGTCACGCACTGGCTCCTCTTACTGTCTCTGCAGTTACAGTTGGATCGGTGGTCCTGGTAGTGCCCACAACTGGGGTTGTAGAATAAGAAAGAAACCCACATCATGCACCACCTGGATCCTGATGGCCCCTCAAGGGTTCATTAGTCCTAACAATTTAAGGCAGGAAAGAAAGAGGCCCTCTGGGGCAAATGGATGGCCAGGAATTCAAAAGGCAGTTGGACCCTAGCTGGTTTGGCTCAGCGGTCAGAGCATCACCTGTGGACCAAAGGGTCTTGGGTTCGATTCCCGGTCAAGGGCATATACCTGGGTTGCAGGTTCAATCTGTCCCAGTCAGGGTAATTTGGGAAGCAACCAGTAAATGTGTCTCTCTCTCCCCCCTCCCTCCCTTCCACTCTGATGGAAAAAACAATGGAAAAATACCCTCAGGTGAGGATTAACAAAAAAACAAAAAAAAGACAATTGGAATTTTGAATGTAAAGCATCTAAGGTAGCCACAGTATCCATAGGAGTTGCTGCCCAACGCTTACGATAAGATATATCCTGAGGCCTGAAAGAGAAGGCTCTCTAGACAGAGCCTTACTGAGACCCGAGAGTCTGATTCCCTCCCTCGTGGTGACCCTGAGAATACCTAATAGTTTCGCAGGCTGAGCATGTGTGAGAACAAATGAACATCCGTGAGGCTGAAAGTGAGAGTAGAGCCAAGACTTGGAATGGGGAGAGGAAAAAGTTCTAAGAACATGACTCAGTTCAGATTGATTATGGGACCATGGAAGACTCTGAGAAAAGAAAGCAACTGGCCATCAGCTTCACTGGGCGAAAACAAACATGTTCTTCAAATAAAACCACAAGGGCAGACCAAAGAGAAAAGAAAGTTCAAGATTGGGTGACTAAGGGAGGGCTCACCTGCTTACTAAGCCATAGACTAAAAAAATGTTTTTTTCAAAATGTTTGATGTGCTCTGGCCGCAGCGGTTAGAGCGTCGGCCTGCGGTCCAGGGAGACCCGGGTTCGGTTCCCACTAGGGGCATGCACCTCGGTTGCGGTTTGTCCCCAGCCCTGGTTGGTCGTGTGGGAGGCAGCCACTGGATGTGTCCCTTTCATGTCGATGTTTCTCTCTCTCTCTCCCTCCCACTCTATCTGAACAAAAGGTGGAAAAATGTCCTCGAGTGAGGATAAGAAAAAAAAAATCAAAATGTTTGATGTTGGCTGACAAAGCAGGGGTCTCTGGTAATATACACAACAAATCTGAGAGTAATCAAGATTTAGGATGTTAAAACTTTAAATTATCCCACCTAAAATTTGTTGTCAGAGGCCATAACACTTCATAATACTATGCTCTCTCTTCATAGGAATGCTGACCTCAAATCCTGTGATAAATGAGTAGGATCTGGTAGGAAACCAGGGTTTCTCCACTTTGGCACTACTCACATTTGGGGCCAGACAATTCTTTGTTGTGGGGGACCATCCTGAGCATTGTAGGATGTTTAGCAGCATCCTTGACCTTCACTCATTAGATGCCAATAGCACTCCCAAGTTTTAACAAACCAAAAATGTTTCCAGACGCTGACACATGTCCTCTGGAAGAGGCAAAATTGTTCTCAACGAGAACCACTACTCTGAACACATAGGTTCACTATGAAAAGTTACCTACAAAGCTGAGATCACAGGGACAAACCTAAACTCAGTGATAGAACAGAATGAAGGAAGTCACTGTCAAATCTGTTTCCGAACTTAGTTTGGGAGTTGACACTTCCTTACCAACCACCATGTACTCTGAGGACCACCAATATTAACAGTAGTGATAACTAATCCCATTTTATAGGAGGGAAAACTAAGGCACAAAGAAGTTAAGTAATTTGCTCAAGGACAGTAAGCAAACTATCCTTTGGAACTCAAGTGGTCTGCTCCCAGAGCTCATGACCTCACCACCGCGTTAGACTATACCCCATCCCTCCACTGGAAAGCTGTTAGATCTGTATGGTCTAATAAGAAGTCAGTAGCCATATGTAGCTATTTCATTTAAATTAATTAAAATGAGTATCATACCACTTTGGAAAACAGTCTGGCAGTCCTCAAAAGGTTACATATGACCCAGCAAAAAAGGTTACATAGTTACCATATGAACCAGCAATTCCACTGTTAAGAACATACCCAGGAGAAACAAAAACATGTCTATACAAAAATTTGTATACGTATGTTCATAGCAGCATTATTCATAATAACCCAGAAGTGAAAACAATCCAAATGACCGTCAATTTATGAATGGATAAATAAAATGTGGTACATTCAAACAACTGAATACTAACCAGCCATAAAAAGGAATAAAATACTGACACATACAATGATATACTGATCTATCAACATTGACGAATCTTAAAAACATTATGCTAAGTGAAAGAAGCCAGTCACAAAGGATCACATAAGTGTATGATTACATTTATATGGAATGTTCAGAATAGGCAAATCCATAGAGACAGAAAGTAGATTAATGGTTGTCAGGGGCTGGGGGAAGGAGGAGGTGGAAAGGGGAGAGACTGCTAATGGCTATGAGGTTTCTTTATGGGGTGACTGAAAATGTTCTAAAATTAGATAGTGGTAATGGTCACACAACTCTGTGAATTATTAAAAAAACATTTTATGCACACTTTAAAAGGATGAATCTTTTGGCATGTTAATTATAGCTCAAGAAAGTTGATATAAAAAACTAGATGTCATTAAATGTCCTCAGTTATCCTGGCCACATTTCGAATACTCAATAGCCACATGTGGCTAAGTGGCTACCAAAACGAACGGTGCAGATATAATTTCCAACATCACAGAACGTTCTAAGGACAGCACTGCCATCAATGAATGGATAAAAGGTTTCCTTTACCAGCTAACCACAGTCCACCTTTCAAGTCTCACTACTTTCATCCTCCTCTTCTCACAACCACATACAAAGCTTCCGCCATAGACTATGCACCTCCTCCATTTTCACTCTTTCATCTGGAATGTGCTTTCCCCCTTCCTGGTCCATAGACATTCTGCTTATGCTTATCAACCTTTAGAGCCCGTCCAAATGCCTCTTCCCAAAATCCCCACCTTCCCCTGGCACTAGCAGAATCAGTTGTTCCCACTGGCCTTTGTTTGCACTTCCATTACAACATGATCCCTCTGGATTACAAATCATTGTGTGTTATCTGTCTTTCCCACAAGATTACCAAGCTCCTTGAGGACAGGGATTCTGTTACTCATTTGAGGGTTCCCAATGCCTAGCGATAATGATAGCCTGCTGCAAGAGTAGACATTTCAGTAAATGTTTGCTGAATTCTACTGAAAGAATTTACAGAAACTCAAGGTATTGATTTTCAACAGTTGCCCACTTGGGTGTGTAAAACAGACTAAAATGAGGGAAAGAGGATTTAAATCTGGAAGTCTTCTATCCCACTATTCTACAAGAAGGAGTACTGGTGATTGCACTGAAAAAGGGCTTCTGGACTGAAAACTGGGGCAATGGAGGTGAGTAAAGGAGGGGGATTAGGGAGCCATCTGGTATACTACTGAGGGGTGGGAAAAAATAGGAAAGAGAGCCCCCATCCAACTCAAGTTTTAAGCAAGGCAGAGGAAAAGTCATGACTGCATCTCCAGAGATCTGTGCCCAGGCCATTGGTTGAGTCAATTCACGGAAAAAGATTTTTTCCTCAATCTTTATTTTAGATAATATAGTCAGATTTTTCTGCTTAAGCCTAACCAAAAATAGAAAAAAGAAAGATACTCTAGGTATTTCAATAATAATTTAATTGGATGAGACAAATGCCAAGGCCTTACTATTTGGAGACCTTACTGCTTTTTTATTCTTTATAAATTCAAGGACTCATAACTGAGTTGCAGTGACCTAAAGGAGAGTTAAGTCTTAAGTTCCTAATCACAGAAGTGAGCTAAGCTAATGAACTTTCCTGGGCCAGGATGGCAAAAAAAAAAATGGCTGTTCCAGGGCAGAGCTATTAAAAAGGAAAGCAAGCCACCTAATATTATGTATTTTTTATATTAAATGCATATGAAAAAAAAGGTAGTACTTGACAGAGCCATTTCAAGGGGTGAAATGCAATGAGGTACCCATACCATTTCAATAAGGGATGAGTATAGAGAATCCTCCTCAATTCAGTTAGCTGGAAGTCACTAGTTGAAATAAGGACAGTGAGTACCTGAAGTAGGTCCTATGCCAAAACGGTCTCTGAATTTTTTTTCTTGACTGATTTCTACAAGCCAAAAAAATCAACAAAAACCAAAGTGGCTAAATTGTGGTGGATTCAGAGTTAATAATTATGTAATAGCTTCCATTCCAAAGGTTAAAATTCAAAACACAAATCTCATTACAGATATAAAATATTCTCTGACAGAAAGAGACAGGGGTATTAGGTAGGGATGGAAATGTATGGGGGGAGGGGTTAGGAAGAAGGAGATTACTCATTATAAAAACCTTCCCTTTTCTGCAGGAACTGTAACTGCACAAAATAGCTGCTGGTCAATGCATCCATCCAAATGGAACAAAGTACAAGAGCCACCCTGTCCCCAAAATAAGTAATGGAAGTGCCAAAGAAATGATAAGAAAATGGCCTGTGCTCAACAAACTGCACTTAGGGCATGACACTGAAGATCCCTCCACACACATTTTCTAGTCACCTCCCAGGCTTGAATGACATAGTAAGAACTTCCACTTGCCATCCTTCCTTCTGCTAAAGAAATAGATGTTTCCCACCATTGACTAGAAGGTCCACCATTCCTCTCCAACAAGGTGAAGCAGTCTACAGGCCCTGGGCACCCACCTCCAAAGGCTCCAACATTCCTAAATCACCCTTCTAGCAATGTTATTTATTGGTAATTAGGAACAGCCTTTACAGATACAGAAATAGGTGCAAAGGAAAAGCAACAGTTTGTTCTGTTCTGTTCTGTCAGCATTTATATTTTACCAGTCCAAAGGATTATAAAGTTTCTAATACACAAAATTTATTTCTCCTGCTAGTTTGATTTTAATTGGGAAAATAAAGAACCCCAATAAAGCCTAAAACAGAAGAGTTCAGACCCAGAAAAGGGAATATACTGGCCCAGAAAATGAGCTCTATTACTTTCACATGTTATTCTAATATACATATAAATATATTCTTGGGCTAAAACAGGACACTTCAACAGATAAATGAATAAACAAATTATAGTATAGCCATACAGTGGAGTATTATTCAGCCATAAAAAATCATTAAGTACTGGTACATGCTACAAAATGGCTGAACCTCGATAACATTATGCCAAGGGAAAGAAGCCAGACACAAAAGGCCACATTGTAGAATTCCATTTATATGAAATATTCTGAATAGGTAAATCCATAGAGACAAAGTACGTTGGTGGTTGCCAGGGGCTGGGAGAAGGAGGGAACAGGGAGGAATTGCTTAATGGGTAGGGGGTTTTCTTTTGGGGTGATGAAAATGTTTTGAAACTAGATAGAGGTGGTGGTTAAATGACATTGTGAATATACTAAATGCCACTGAAATTTTTCACTTTCAAATGGTTAAGTGGTTTTAAATAGTTTGCTATGTGAATTTCATCTCATTTAAATTTTAAAATAAAGGCTACTAATGGACAAAACAAAGATGTATACAGTATGTGAATAGGCAGCCAATGAACTCCTAGGGAAAAGATAAGTATTTTTGCTGGGACTGCTTCTACTCTTGATCACAACACAAAGTTCAAGTACTAAACTGTATTGACTCTGCTATCGTGTGTGTGTCTTTCTGAAAAGACAGGGAAGGGATCAGAAAGGAAGACAACAGAATGGGAAAGCCTTGCCAAATGCAAGGGAAGGAGGGGTGATTACCCCTAGTGCACCCCACCCAACTTGGCACCAGGAGTAACGCTCCCATTAAGGTTTCGAAATGCCAGCCAGAGCTGGAATCAACACAAACCAGCTTCTCTGCCTGGATAAAAGCAAGCCACCCAGCAAGAAAAGCTGGGGTGCTTCATTTGCTGCCTGTATTGGCATCAGCATCACCGCTTGCTCAAAAGCCTTAGGCTGGCCCAGATCAGCGTCAGCGACTGGCTCTCCCAGGCCAGCCAGCCTAACAGTAAAAGTTTATTAGAGCTCAAGTGTGCCCTCTTCCTCAGGGTTCCCTGTCTACTTCATCCCATCTGCCTTCCAAAAGTCCTTCCTCCAACCACTTAACTCCAACACTATGAAAAATGGTGCCCTCAGAACTTGCCGGTCCAACCTAAAATAAATATCCTCTTAGCCCCTCCTCCCTCTCAGGCTAGCTCAGTAGCCCACGTATCCCGACTCGCACAGACGTACAAGGGGCACCGCTGCCTTGGAGACTTACTCCACTCGGGTACACAAATGCACCCCACATGCCCCAGCTTGGCACCATTATCCAGTCAGTCATCCCAGCCCACAGGCTCGCACTAGCTTGGCACCAGGCCTCTGTCAACCTCCCTGACACCAAAACAGGTGTCCCTCAGCTAAACATCGACGCCCCCTTAGATCCTGTCCACTCCACACATGGGTGTCCCTCTCGGGACCCCTGAACTCTTGGCAACAACATTCCTTCGGCCCCCTCCAGCTAGCAGCGAGGGCGTCTCCAGCCTCCCCCAGCCACGCTTCGACGACCCCCAGGTCCCCAGCATGGCCCGGACGCCCCCTCCCCCTTACCTGCGGGGGTTCAGCCCCAGCTGACAGGGGGCTGGGCAGCACCTGGAGGAGCAGGAGCGCCATGCCACCCAGGAGCCTTCTCCTCTCCATCCCCCCTCCTGCTCCTGCTCCTCCGCCACGGCGCCGCCACCACCCTCCTCCTCCTCCCTCTCCTCCTCTTTTCTCTTCTTCCTCCTTCCCTTCTTTTCCTGTTTCACTCTCCCCTCCCGCTTCCGGCTCTGCTCCACCCCAGCCAAAACACCCTCCCAGACACTGGGGAGGTTCTCCAGTTCCAGCGCTTCATTGGCCTCTGCTCTTCGCCCATTGATCAAAACAGCTGTCGATCAAATAGAAGTTCCGCCCCCACGAGGTTCCGCCCCATGAAGACGGAAAACCAGAAGGATCCAGCCAATTAAAAGTAGGAGGAAGCTGGGCCATCTTGAGTGCTGCAAGCGGGTGTAGATGCGGAGAGTGGCTGAGGTAGCTCTGATCTGGGGGCGGGGCCACCGAGAACGTGTGGTATGGAAAAGTCTAATTCGGTATAGCCATCCTGAGTGTGGCGGAAGTACTAGATTTCCACAGTTCAGCTAAGGAAGAGAAAGGGTATGGTAATTCTAAATGGTGTTGGCAAAAATAAATAAATGGTCTTGGCAAATGTTATTTTTTAAAGGAGGTAACCAGACGCTCCTAAAGAATAAAACAACTGCAATCTAAAAATCTTCTGATATCTTTTATCTTGAAGCACAGCCCCAGTACCAGGGTCCCTCTCCTGGGCTCAAATTGTACAAGAAGTAGCTTAGGTCAACTTGAATTCCCTATGAGACAGTACCTTTACCTAAGGCACGGTGTTTTGCCACCACAAGTCGCAGGGACAACATTCTATTGACTCTACCCGAAAAATAGCTCTGAAATCCACCCCAAATGTTTCAATCCATCTTCTCATCTTTTGGCTAAATATAAACGGTCTCCTTTCACATATCACAACAAGGGTACTCTACCACAAACAAACAAAAAACATTGTCTCATGGCTTTCTCTCTTTTTTTATTTATTTATTTTTTATCCTCACCCGAGGACATTTTTCCACTTTTTGTTCAGATAGAGTGGGGAAGGAGAAAGAGGAAGAGAGAGAGAGAGAGAGAAACATCGACGTGAAAGGGACACATCGAGTGGCTGCCTCCCAAACGACCCACCAGGGCCCGGGACAAACTGCAACCGAGGTATGCACCCTTAGCGGGAACCGAACCTGGGTCTCTCTGGACCGCAGGCCGACGCTCTAACCGCTGAGCCAAACCGGCCAGGGCTCATGGCTTTCCCTCTTAAAATACTTCAACTATCTATAGGATATATAGTCCAAACTTCTCAGTATGGTCCTATGTCCAGGTTCCTGCATACTTCTTTTTAACTCACTGCCACCCACACATTTTCCCACACATTCTGCTCACACTGGACACTTAAGAGATCCTCGATGTGCTGTACAATATAGTACACTTCGTTTACACATTTCACATACAAACTCCTAGTTCCCACCCCCTTGTTTCTTCTGGATTCACATAACACTTCCCCCACAGTATATCTAACCTGTATCTGTCTGGCTGACCCCTCCTACTAAATTTGCAGCTTTTTGTATGGCACACCAAGTCTTATTCATTTCTTTTTCTTTTTTTAAATACGTTTTTATTGCCCGGCCGGTGTGGCTGTGGTTGAGTATCGACCCATGCACCAAGAGGTCGCCAGTTCGATTCCTGGTCAGGGCATATGCCCAAGTTGTGGGCCCGATCCCCAGTGGGGGGCATGCAGGAGGCCGCCAATTGATGTTCTCTCATTGATGTTTCTATTTCTCTCTCCCTTTCCCTTCCTTTCTCTAATATCAGTAAAGAAAAAATTTTTTTAAAATAAATGTTTTTATTGATTTTTTTAGAGAGAGACGAAGGGAGAGACAGAAACATTGATGTGAGAGAGAAACACCTATCTGCCACCTCCCACACGCCCCCCACTGGGGATCGAGCTGGAAACCTGGGCACATGCCCTGAACCAGGAATCCAACAGGGACCGCTTGGTCCATGAGAGGATGCTCAATCCACTGAGCCACACCGGCTAGGCCATTCATTTCTTAAGCAATCCTTACAACATCCTGCACAGGACCCAACTATGAACTCAGTCAGATAGTAAAATGAAATGAAGACCCATGACAGAGAAACCAGCTGCCTATAGCTGCCAATTTTCTCTCAAAAATCTGCAAAAGTGTTATACAGCCTGACCCAATCTGGCCCATGGCTGAGCCCACAGGGAATTGTTTTTGGCTTAGTGCAAAGTAGGAAACAGGTAAGAGTGAAGAAAATCGGTTTTGCCCCAACATATGTCCATAGTTCTGCTTTCCCAAGTGCTACAAAAGGTGACAAGTATTTTTTGCCAATATCAGGTTTCTTAGAAATTCATCCACTCCACAATCAAGCTCCCTAGGGGATAAAGATTGAGTACCAGGCAAGGGCCCAATTATTTTCATACATAGGGTCTTAATCTTGGCATCAAAGAGTTACAAAGGCCATATAAATGCCAGGCATCAACATCATTAGGAAACCCCAATGGTTTCAATTTGGCAGACACAGGATTTTGTCCCAACTTCCCTTTTTCCCTTTACCTGAGAGCTCAAACTGAGCTACTGGACAGGACAAACACTAAACCTTGCACAGTCTGGATTAGCACTTCCCACACCAAGGCATTTTAGTCATTCCAACCAACTTTATTTCCACATCCCCCAGGAGCCAATTGAAAGAAAGCACAGGCCTTACAAAACGGAACTGAGAGGCAGTATGAGTGAATACTTTAAAAAATGCCTCTGGCCTGGCCATTGTGGCTCAGTGACTGAGCGTTGACCCATGCACCAAGAGGTCGCCAGTTCAATTCCAGGACAGGGTACATGCCCAGGTTGTGGGCCCAGTCCCCAGTGAGGGGCATGCAGGAAGCAGCCCACTGATGTTCTCTCTCATCGATGTTTCCATCTCTCTCTACCTCTCCCTTCCTTTCTCTCTAAAATCAATAAAGAAAAAAAAAATTAAAAAATAAATAAATAGCCCAGCTGGTGTGGCTCAGTGTATTGAGTGTCGCCCCATGGACTGAGAGTCCCGGTTTGATTCCCGGTCAGGGCACATGCCTGGGTTGTGGGCTTGATCCCCAGTGGGGGGTGTGCAGGAGACAGCCGACCGATGTTCTCTCTCTCTTTCTTTTCTCTATGAAAAATCAATAAAAACATATGTAAAAAATAAATAAATAAATAAATAAAGCCTCTGAACTGTAGCCACTACTTACTCCAGACTTTCCCAAAGAGTAATTGTCTATGAAGAGAGGAGGAATGCCAGGAGGCTTAAGGAACTGGGAAGGAAAGGGAAAGGTTGTTAATTTTTAAAAGAACACCAGTGTCAAACTGCTTCTGAGCTCTGGTAAAGTTTTCCTATTTGCCTTTGAAATGGGCAATGTTCACGCTGAAGCCAAATCTCTTATTAAAAAAACTAGCTCAAAGACAGACCTTTCTGCTTAGACATCAGCTAAAATCAAAGTGCACATGTTATATAGCATGAATGAACTTTGAAAACATTATGCTAAGTGAAAGAAGCCAGATGCAGAAGGCCACATACTATGTGATTCCATTTACATGAAATGTCCAGAATGGGCAAAAATAGAGACAGAAAGTAGATTAGGGATTGTGAGGGGCTGAGACTGGAGGATGAGGGGAGTGACTGCTAATATGTAGTTTCTTTTGGGGGTAATGAAAAAGTTCTGGGATTAGTGATGATGGTTGTACAACTTTGTTGAGTATACTACAAACCACTAAATTAAATTGCAACCAGTACTTTGACCGCAGGGAGGAGGCCCTTTCTCATTAGAGCAGTGGTCCTTCAAGTGTGGTACACAGAATCATCACTGGAAAATTACCAGAAATGTCAATTCTCAGGCTCTGCCCCAGACCCACATAATTAGAAATTCTGGGGGAGGGGGCCCTACTATCTGTGTTTTAACAAGCCCTCCAGGTGATCCCAATGCATATTTTTTAGAGCTATTACTCCAAAGTAGAGAAAATGTTTTGCGTAAAGGACCAGAGAATAAATATTTTAGGTTTTGCATGCTATGTACACTGGTTCTCTGTCACATATTGTTTTTTCCATTTTACAACCCTTTAAAAATGTAAAAACCCCTCTTAGTTTCAGGCACATAAAAGCAGATAGCAAGCAGGCAGGTTTGGGCCCTTGAGCCATAGTTTGCCAACCCCTGCTCTGGGCAGCATGGCTCCCATTCTGGGAGAGCTCTGGAGCATCCAGCAAAGACAGGTGGATTTTCCCCGTGTTGTAAGGGAAATGAACAATGGCCTCCGGGCTTCAGACAGGTAGATTTCCCTTAAAGCTGTGATACCCTCCATGCCAAGGCCAAAGTAAGTCCAGATCCTGCTTTCCATCCAGGTGTTAACTCAGACTGCAGACAGTTCATTGTACTTTTAAGAAATTTATTCAATTCACAGTGATATCCTTTGAACAGTCAGTAAATTCTACTGGACAAAACGTATACAGACACTGACCCCAGGTATGCTACAAGAGTCCCCCAGGGAGCATGAGAAATCACCTACAGCAGCCAAGCTGGAAAGGACAAGTAGCTGTGCTTTGCTGTGTGTCCTTTAAGGCTCTTTGGTCCTGGTTGATTTTCTCTTACAGGCGTCCAAATAAAACTTCCCTTTCCTAGTCAGTACACACCAGTCTTTCTTTGGTGTTTAACCTAATGAGCTGAGGAAGGGAGGTAGCCAGGAAATTATACCCATTACAATGTGTGGCTAATGCTTACATACATCCTTTTTACTCACAATTAGTGGAATTATCTTTTAAACACATAAGTAAAATCAGACATGACTTTAGAGCAGGAGAACAAAGTGTCAACAGACAGGGCTCAAAGCACCATGGAACTCTGCTGCCTCACACAATGACCTCCATTCAGCACTAAGAACTCCCAGGTGCCTGATAAACTCAAGGTTAGCAGCCCTCCCAAAGAACCTTTCTGACAGGAGCAATGAGGGGAATAGGGCAGAGTGGAGATGAGCCCCAAGGTGACACAGACTAGCCACCCCTCTTCCTGCATTAGCTGGAACTGCATGGGTAAAGGCTCCATAGCTTGAGAGAAGATGACACAGAAGGTAAGAGGAAGGAGGTATAGGTGCTTCTCTTTGTCCCAGAGGCTTTTCCCCAATCCTGCCTGGAACCAGAATCCCAAAGTTTTCCTAATTTTTCCAATTGGTTTGCTGAGTATCTGCTCAGGTCCCAGCAACTTCTCCCTGAGGGGGCCTCAGCTCCTGGTTTCCAGGGGACAGGAGTTAAGGAGGGTACAGAAGATTTGGTCTTTCTCCCCTTGTTCACTTTTATCCCCTGGAGTCCAATAAACCTAGTGCCTGGGTAGAAGCAGGAGGCATCCTTGAATCCCCACCCCCAAATCCACCCTAGCCTCAGGACCTGTTGGCAAAGAGGAATGAAGGCACAGGAGGAGATGGTGAATACAGGTATAGACTGGTCCTTGCTGGGGTGGGGAATTTAGAGACCCTTATTGAAGTAGACGTAAGACACAAGTTCTCCATACTTGGCCTTAATAGTGTGTTGGAGCTCCGGTTCCAGAAAGGAAACTGGCAGTTCACTGAGAAGAAAGAAGAAGGTTATGAGTATGCCACCCGGACAGCAGTAAATTACCCTTAAAGTCCAACTCAAATGCCACCTCCAAGAAGCCCTCCCCGATTCTTCCTTCAGAATTAGTAATAGCCTCTGTACACCACAATATGTTGCTTTTACCTCTACACAGGCCTGACTTCATTCTCCCTGGTGCTCAACTTCCACCTTCTCCACAAGATTACAAGCACAGTGCTCAGAACACAGGAGATGTATAACAGGTGACTACTGAGCTGAGTACTAAGGAAGGGGAGATTGGCATCTTCTCCATATATAGTCAAGCTATTGAAAATTATATATATATATATATATATATAATTTTAAATATATATGTATGTATATATATATTTCCAGGTATATATGCATACCTGGTCTCCTGGAGCTAGTCCTTCCTCCCACCCGCCTGATGCTCTCCTTCCATGACATGCAAGGGAAATGAAGAGCGTCAAGTCATCCACTCTCTGGCAAACATGAGCCAGAATAAATACCTGCCCCCTTGTTCAATTTCAAAGACTAGACACGGCCAGGGGAAATTTATCTATAACCCAACCAGCATGACAGTTTCTTGTTGTTCCTCCACCTCCTCTCCAAGGCAGCCCTTGCTCTACTGGGAGGAAGCAATTCATCCCCTTGGAGATGTGTTCTGGTTTACCCTTCATGCAGAGTTAAGAGGCCCAGAGTTTAGGCTGATAGGCACTTGTCCCTGGATAAATGCTGCCCTTTCTGCCCCTCCCTCTTTCCTTTGGGGCAGCAAGCAGGTCAGGGAGAGCAGGGACAGGACATTTGGTAAAACAAAGTAATGAATGAATAGCTGATACCATTCCTGTGGGAAGAGCCCACATGCCACTGGCACCATGAAGATGAGGCTGGAAAAAAGGAGAAACCAAAGTGTTAGGGGGCATTTCCCCATAGGCCCTCCCACAGATAATCCCTGAGCCCCCTGAAGGATGGGGGAGATGCCCATTCACTTGGCCTGCCTTCCCAGCTGGCTCTACAGCTCCTCTCCCTCCAACCCTTCTCCTGGTCTCTCGGTGCCAGGATACTCATTCTGGCATGGAATAAAATCAGCTCGCCTCCACCCCCATCCCTTAACCTGATCCACCCCTGTGGTTCAAGCTCATGAAGTCACTAGGCAGTGCAAGCAGCCCTAAAGACCACACGCATCTACTGATGTGTAGGGAAAGCAGTGAGGGGTGTGAATCCAAAGGTCCTGCTCTTCTATTCATTGAACATCTGCATTGCTGGAGAACAGTAAAGGGCAGAGCTCCTCAAACTTCAATGTGCATAACTCTAGGGCTTATAAAATACAGTGTGAATTCTGCAGGTCTCTGGAAGGGCTTGAGTATTTATTTCTAACAAGTTTTCAAATGGTGCAGGTCCAGGACCATGTCTTACAGGATTGGGGAGCCTAACAGTCCTGGGTCATATCATAGCTTTGACGCTTAAAAGTTGTGCAATCTGGGGCACATTACCTCTGGGCCAGCAGAGGGAGCACAAGAGTGCCTACTTTGTAGGGTTACTGTGAGGATTCAATGAGATAACCCTTTATAGCATCCAGTCTGTGGTTAACTGCCCACTCAGTGGTAACTCAATGAGCAGAAGTATAGCACATCTGCTGAGGAACAATCTCAGTTCCAGCAATTATCAGCTATAGACCCCTGGGTAAGTGTCTTCATCGTTCCGAGCCTCAATTTCTTCTTTTGTAAAAGATGATGAAAGTATATATACCTCCAGGGCTGAGGGAATTAAGTGAAATTATAGATGTGAAGCATTAGCACAGTGGGCACATTCAATAAATGTTAGTTGTTGCTGTCATTCACCATGCAGTCCTGCAAAACAAGATTAATGGTAGGACAAGTCCAGTCGATGGCAGGCACCTAAGAACGCTGCCATGACGTGGTGGTTTCCTCCCGGAAGAGGCTGGGACACCTAACAGCCCCAGGCTGTCTCATCATTTTTGTCACTTCATTTATTATATCTACTTACTTTATTATTTTCATTGAGATATAATTGACATATAAAAATATGCAAGTTTAAGATATACAACATGTTGATTTGATACATTCATATATTGCAATATGATTACTTTAGTGTTAGCTAACACCTCTATCATGTCACATTATTATCATTTCTTTTTCATGGTGGGATTGTCTCATCATTTTTATCTCTTCTCCGGACTTAAGGTCAGAGGCAAGACCCTGGGACAGGAGGGTACCCAAGCACTCCGCTTTCCATGTGGATCTGTGCATACAGCCTGTGTACATAGAGCCTGGTTCCCTCCAAAAAGATGAGGTGACAGCACTCCAGATGGATCACAGGTGTTCTGAGCTTGGGAACTTTGGAGGTCAGGTAAAGGAGAACATGTTCTTCAACACAAATGACACAAGAGGACAGATCTGGAGTGCCCCAGCCACCACAAAACCCAAACCAAGAAAACACATTACTCACAAGCACCCACACAGCATAACCTGCAATGGCGCATGCAGGACCTTGACTTTCTGCACAAAAACAAACAAAAGAAAGACCCACATGGGACTTATATACCTTAAGGTGAACCTCACACCTGCCCCGTGACCAATCAGCCAGCTAGAAGCCCACAGGTATAAGACAGCTGGCCCTGAAAGGGAGAAGGGGCTCTCCTTGCTCTCTGCAGACAAGGCCAAGCAACTGGCTATAGTGTCTAAAGCGGGCAGCCAGTGGGGACTGGTATGGGCCCTACTTCAGTGAGATGAAGGCTGGTAGCTAGAGGGAAGGATGAGAAAATCAGGAGCTCCCACGCACAGGTGTGGCTGGAGGACTCTGAGCAGGGAAGATGCAAAAGGGAACCCCACTCACCTGCATGAAGCGCAGTTTCTCCAGCCGTTCCATGATGACAGGCAGTAAGACTGAAAGAAACCAGGGAAAAGCTGGGCAGACCTGTAAGACTCTCCCTAAGACCCCTTTCCGAAGTCAGATCAGGGACTGAGTGATTTCCCCTCCTTCCCCAGAAGTCCCAGAAAATACTTTTCATTTGGGAGAATAATGGAAGACTGTAGGCATGACCACTCTGACTTGTCCCCCAAGTCCCAGCAGAAGGGTGCCTCCCAAAGCACACCTACAATAATAGAACATGTACCCCAGGCCCAAAGTGTCCTTCTCAAAACTCAAAACTGTCTCTGAAGGCTCATGTAAATAGACTTTTTATCCATCTCTGTAACATGCCCCTGCTGGAAGCACAACCAGCACAGGGGATTTATTTTCTCTACCACTGTCTCCCCAGCACCTGCATTGTGTCCAGCACATTGAATGTACTTAAGAAATATGTATTGAATGAAAAGAACTTAAAATGTCTGATTTATTGATGTTCCAAGAACTACAGTGTGGTTCTCCTGTGGCTTTCAGCACTCAAGCAAACCACTATGAGAAGCTGTAGAAGCTGGGGTCCCACCCAAAAGCTGAGTGTGGCTGAGGTCTCAATCATATGTTCCAGGGGTCCCCAGAGGAGAAAGGCTTCCCAATCTTACTCATGCCAGGGGCTGCCATGGTGATCCGAGAAATGACCACTTGGGTAATGCCTATGGCTGCAGCTCTCTGAGGGCAGAAAAGAGCAAGTTGTCAGGAATGACGTTATCCAATATCCATGGCTAACATCAGGGTCAGGGTCACAGCCAAGTATGAGCTGATAAAGGAGAAAGGATGGACCTGCCAGGGACTGAGTGACTTCTTCCAACCCTTATCCACCCAGCTCTTATGGTTTCAGGACTAGAAATGATGGAGAAAGGACATGAGAAATGTCCTAAACAGAGAAATGTGGGGAAAATTGAGGAGAATGAGAGCAGAGTCAGGGAAATACTATAATGGAGCCCAGGGCTGATCTGACCACTAAGGACAGGACAGGGTATGAAAGGGAGTTCCCTCCTCCCACCCAAAGGGAGACCTCTGCTTACCCGGGAATGACCAATCTCGTTGTGATTCTTATCCTTCACGCAGATGCCCTGGATGAGTTCCCTAAACACAGACAGGAGTTGCTAGACTTGGGAAAACGGTGCTAGACGCCTGCCAGCAATGTAACACACCAAGGAACCAAGGGTAGGGCATTCAAGCTCTAGGAAGCCACCTTCTACAGCCTTGCCCTGTGACCTTCTCTGCACTCTAGTGAGTGGTATCTCTTAAGTGACCTAGGACGGTGGTTAAAAGAGCTAGTCCTGAGCCCAGACTGCCCAGGTTGAATCCTGAAACTCCAGAGTAAGTGTCTGATCATGAGCAACTTCCCTAATCCGTCTAAAGACTCAGTTATCTTCATCTGCAAAATGGGGACAATCGTGGCACCCACTTCACAGGACTTGGTGAAGATAAAACAAGATAATGCCTACAAAGTGCTCAGTCCAGTGCCTGACGCAGAGTGACTGTGCCACAAACACCAGCTGCTCTGGTTCCTATTCTCAGGCCAGTTCTTGAGAGCACTCACCCAAAACCAGGCAGGTGGCTGGGACTTATTCATATGATGGGAAGGAGCAACTGCATGGAGGGAAAGAGGAGAGGAGTAATGTGTATGCACAACTATTCTGGTAGTGTGCTCTTCCAGCAAGGGCAAGTGTGATAAATTTCCATTTACTAGTAGTTCCAAAAAAATGTGGCTTGTAGATATTAGTGATGATGATGAAGGTGATAATGACAACAGTAGCAATAACAGCTAACACATGTAGCATTTGTTACATTCTAGGTGCTATTTCGAGGGCTCTATGTATATTACATCACTCAATTTTATAACAGAGAAACATCTATGCTTTCTCTAGTCAAGAAATAAGAATTGTGAGACAAAACAGGTTTCTCCTTTTACCTTTCCTGCTGCAAAGCTTAGAGCCGGGTGCCTGGAAAACATCTATCTACTCTCTGGCTTCTTTCAAAGTTCTTGGCTCTGTTCTATCTTTGGACACCTCGCTCTGCTACATTTCATTCTGTGAGCCAACCCCAGGGCTTTGGAAGTAGGCAGAGCTCACAACTTAAATACAGTTGCAGTTGAAAGGACGTGATTGAGTATAACACCCCACAGGCTCACCCTATGTCTCCATCCTACACCATCCAAAAAGTGACTCCCACATATTCATCACAGATTAAACCTAAATTACCCGTCACTCCTATTGGAGTGGCCATCACTATCGGAGCAGTCAATCCTCAGGGCACAGCCCAGCAACCTCCCCCAACATCCACACCAGCTCCAAGAAACCACCTACTGCCTTGGTTTCCCTGCTGACCTCGTGGCTTGTAGGGAGGAAAAGGGACCCCTGTACTCACTGCTGTCGCATCATTGGGATGTTGACACAGTTAGCAGCAGCCACAGCAGCGAAGGGCACCCAGCGGCCCACCAAGGGTGGAGCTTTCTGTTGGGGAAAGGGAACAATGGAAGTTGTTCAGGCTCCCTGAAAGTTGAGAGTGGAGGGACTTAAGGACTACAAAACAAGAAATCAGACCTTGCCACTGCAACACATCCAGACATCCATCTGGGAACCTAAACTCTCTCAAAGGCCTGAGAAAGACCAACCTGGGGACAGCCCTGCTGCACTTCCCACTACTTGGCTGGGCTCTGGTTACATTGCAACTCAACCAGACTGGGGAAATGCTAGTTCTCCCTGGATTTTGCTGCCCCCTAGTGGCCACCATGCCCACAGCAGCCCCAGACAGTACCTTTGTCAACATGTTCATGCCCACAGCTGTAGCCACGGCAGTAGTTGTGGCTGTGATGTAGGAAACGGCCATCTGCCTAGTAGAGGAGAGAGATGCTTAAAAGTGGAGAGCCCTTATAGCTGAGAGTAAGACCATGGCTTGAGTGAGAAAGTCTGGAGACGAGGCTTAATGCCTGAGAAGCTTATGTGATCTGTCCCCAGTGTCATCTTGTGACCTCCGCCCAATTCAAGATGATCCAGCACCCTGGACCTCCTCTCTGTATTTATTTTTGCCCTGGCCGGTTTGGCTCAGCGGTTAAAGCGTTGCCCGCGGACCAGAGAGTCCCGGGTTCGGTTCCTGCTAAGGGCACGTACCTCGGTTGCAGTTTGTCCCTGCCCCGGTTGGGGTCATGTGGGTGGCGACCACTCGATGTGTCTCTCACATCGATGTTTCTCTCTCTCTTCCCCCCTCTCTCCCTCCTGCTCTATCTGAAGATAAATGTATTTATTTATTTTAATTCAACAAATGTTTACTGAGTGTCTATTATGGGCTAGATATTGTTCCAGGTACTTCTTTTCTGTACTTTAAACATGCCAAGCCTTTTCCTACTTCAGAAACTCTGCACATTGCTCCCTATCCAGGGTATTTTTCCCTGGGCTCTTTCATAGCTAAATCCTTATCCTTCAGAACTCAGCTGAAATGTCAGCTCTACAGGGAGGCCTTCCCTAACCAGCCTTTCTATACAGACACCTCTCTGCTGTTCTCTATCTTGTCACCTGTGTATTTCCTCAATGGCAGCAATCACAATCTGAGATTACTGTATTTGTTTTCTCAGAAGACATTAAATTCCACAAGGACCACACATGTCTTACTCAAATGTATCCCCAGCACCTAGAATCATGCCTGGCATATAATACACACTCAAGAACTATTTGAAGAATGAATGTAGAAGAAATATCTTTAAAATTAACAAATTTTGAATTGGTCTAGGAAGAAGATGCTCTCTTAGTCAGCCTAAGAAAACACTTCCAAACCCTGAAAAGGGAGATGTCGTCACCTGTCCAGTGTGAGCCCCACCCAGGGAGGACCGACAGCTACCTCCTCCAGATCCATGTGGACAGCCAGGGGTTCGGGTCTCCTACCTGACTGATGTGGGAGAAGCCGCATTCCTGTTGGTGTAGTTGACTAAGGCATTGAAGGACTGGTTCACCCACTGCCAGAAGATGACCGCCGGCATCGTCCTACCAGTAATCGAGGCCCAGAGAGGAGAGTAGAATGGAAGGGAGGGCTTGGTATACACAGGTCAAACCATGTTAACGGTTGTTCCCCAAACTGTTCCTATGTTCTATGCACCTGGGCTTTTGCAGTCTCGCCCCTCTACCTGGAACACACACATACACACACACATGCTGACACTGCACTGACTCTCGTTCCATACATGACTAAATCCTGCCCTGTTGAGAGATCACTTCCTCCTTGGAACCTTTCTGACACTTCCCATGCCCTTCCTGAGACACAGTCATTCCATGCTCCCAGCTCCTCCAACTCCCTATTCTCTCCTCAACCTACCACTTAGCAAGCTGGACTATAACTGTTTACTTCTTAGTCTCTTCAACGAAACTGGGAGCTCCTTGAGGGGAAGGACTAAAGTCTTTATATTTCTAACAGCTGGGGCCCAAGGCCTGGATCAATAACTGGACAAATGAATGCATGGGGGAGAGGGAGGGGGAATGAAGGAAGGGGGGGGAAGAGTCACACATCCAGCAGCTATAAAATTTATTCTCTTCCCAACTCAGCTGAAAGCGTTTTCCTATTTTCTTCCTGGGATATTGCATTACAAAAATACATTAAATTCATTGTTGACTATAAGTACTTTTTATTTATGTTTTTGTTAATCCTCACCAAAAGATATTTTTCCATTGATTTTTAGAGAGAGTGGAAGTGAGGGAGGGAGGGAGAGAGAGAGAGAAACATCGATGTGAGAGAAACACATCTATTGGTTGCCTCTTGCACAACCCTGGGGGGATCGAACCTACAACCTAGGTATGTGCCCTTGACCAGGAATCAAACCCAAGACACTTTGGTCCACAGGCCAACGCTCTAACCACTGAGCCAAACCAGCCAGGGCTATAAGCACTTTTTAAAGAGGAAATTAGGATAGTTTATTCATTGAGAGTTCTAGAGAGGACTGTTAAAATCCAGGTACCAATACTTCCTGGCTGTATGAACTTGGACAAGTTATATAACTTCTCTAGAACCTCAGTTCTCCATCTATAAAATGGAGATGGTAGGACTGTTGAGAAAATTAAATGAGGTAACACATGCAAAGAATTCAGCACAGTGCCTAGTATCTGGCCAATTTCAATAAAGATGGCCATTATTATTATCCTAATATGGCTACCCCTCCCACTGCCTTGTTCCCGGGTCCCACCTGTAGAACTGGAGCATGAAGCCTGTGATGATCATGCCGCCAGGAACCTGGAAGGACATCCGTCCAATGACATTCATCTTCTCCCCGGTGTCAGGGTGGAAGGCCGAGTCATACAGCTTCTTGGCATACAGCAGCTGCTCCACTTGGGTGCCTGGGGGCACAACCCCCATCCTGTCACCCAAGGACAATAAGCAGGGTTACCTCCCTATCCCACCACTCCAAATCATCCTGCTCTAATTTCTTCCTCCTTCCTGAGATCTCTGCCTCGTCTTCAGTTTCCACCTCCTCCCTGGGGGACCCATCAATGCTGCCCCAGTGCCTCCAGCCCCTTCCCCTAACCATTCACCTGCTCTTCTCCACCATCACCTTGGCCCAGTCCAGCTCCCACTCTGGTACCAAAACAGTGCGAGGGTCCGTGATATTGAAGAAGTGCTTCACCCGCCCCAGGAAAGTGCACTGGTCCCAGCGGGGGGCATCGATGTTAAAGCCAGATGGGTCAGCCTCCATCTTGCTCACACACAAAACTGTAGACTTAAGGAATACAGGAAAAATGAGAACTGTCCCCCAAACCAAAGCCTGCCCCGGAGGCCCTGCTCATCTCCCACTGTGATAGACTGCCTGCTTTCACCAGCCACTGGTGTCATCTAACTCAGTTTGGGAAGGCCTCAGACTGAGCAACTGGGTACCAACACGTGTTTCCTGAGTGCCTACTAGTGGTCAGCCCTGTGTTTGATCATGCTGGGGGAAGACTAGGAAAAGGAACAACACAGTGCCTGTCCTTGGAGAGCTGAGTCTGACTGGGGAACAAGAGCCCACCAGTGGAACAGTATATAATATGCACAGCAACAATAATACAGGAGATGAGCAGAAGCAGAAATGGAAGGGCAGGGGAACACAGTAATCAAAGGGGGCTTCCCAGAAGGGGTGGGATGTGAGCGAGGCCCCAGAAGATAGAATAGATTTATCTGAAGGAGTTAGAAGGCATGGGATCACATTAAAGGTAGAAACAATCACAGATAAAGGTAGAAATGAACATGGCATGATCATTTTCATCATTTCAGTGTCTGTGTGTGGGGTGCATGTTAGCCATGTGAGAAATTCCGGGCCATGGTTGTGAGTGAGGCACCATGCCTACCATCAAGGAATTTCAAAATAGGAGGTAAACAGATAATAATTCAACAAGGACAGCAGAGCGAACAATGCTGTTGACAGACACTGGGAGCAGTGGAAAGCCAGAGAAGAGGCATCTAAAACTGAGATGACCACATCTCCCAGTTTGCCTAGGACTGTTGGCCTGGGGTAATTATTAATAGCACCCCTTTTCACTCTCAAGTCTCCCAATTTGGATGATAAATTATATGATCACCTTATCCAAAATAGATGAGGGATTCTGAACACACTTTGTTAGTACGAGAAATAAACAATGTTTTAAATATATGCGTAGAAGTTAGATAGAAGAGCAGTATTCCAGGCAAAAAGAGCCTGCGTTGAAAGCGCACAGTGTGTGTGGGGATGATGATAAAGCTCATACTTCTTGAGCTTCTACTCGACACTAGACACTTTGTTTAGTGCCTGACAGGCATTTTCATTTTTTTTTTTTTTAAATCCTCACCCAAGGATATTTTTCCATTGCTTTTTAGATAGAGTGGAAGGGATAGAAGGAGAGAGAGAGAAAAACATAGATGCGAGAGAGACACATGGATTGGTTGCCTCCTGCACGACCACCACCGGGACCGGGGATTAAACCTGCAACCCAGGTACATGCCCTTGACTGGGAATTGAACCACGACCCTTCAGTCCACAGGCCGATGCTCTAACTGCTGAGCCAAACCATCCAGGGCCTGACATGCATTTTCTTTCTTTGTTCTTCTTTTTTTTAATCCTCACCCGGGGATATTTTTCTATTTATCTTCAGATAGAATGGGAAAGAGAGAGAGGGAGAGAAAGGGAGAGAGAGAAAAACATCGACATGAGAGGGACACATCGACTGGCTGCCTCCCGCACAACCCGGAACAGGGCCAGGTTTGAACCGCAACCGAGGTACGTGCCCTTGGCCGGAATCGAACTTGAGACTCATTGGTCTGCGGGCCGACGCTCTACTGCTGAGCCAAACCGGCCAGGGCCTGACATGCATTTTCTGACGTAACTCTATAAGATAGAACCCCATTTTATGGAGGAGAAAACCAAGGCACAGATAAGTAACTTTACCAAGTCACACAAGCATTAGCCAGCAGCAGAGTCAGGATTTTAACTCAGCTTGATTTACTTCAGAACTCTTGTCTATAACGTGGTCCTGGAATCCATGACTTAAACGCTAAGGCAGGTTTGACATATAAGGAGCTTGGACATTGTCACTCCTATCCTCACAACAAGAAAAAAAAAGCTGAAAAAACTAAAAATCAACAACTCTTCTTAGACCCATCAGAGAATTGAGGTCACAGGGCAAACCACTGCCCCAAACCTGAAGAGAGTAGCAGGTACAGAGAAACACAGCTCATCCAGAGCAGAAGCCACTGCTAGGGCAAGTACCAATGGGAAACTTAAATTACAATCAATGAATTGCTGGAAGGTCGGTGTGGACAAGTGGGGACTTAATTTGGGAGCAGGGGGTCACACTTCTGTGAGTTTTATCTCCAGGGGCCCATTAGGTTCTCAAGGTGAAAATCAGAAAAACATCCCCTAGGCAGTGGTTCTCAACCTTCCTAATGCTGCGACCCTTTAATACAGTTCCTCAGGTTGTGGTGACCCCCAACTATAAAATTATTTTCATTGCTACTTCATAACTGTAATTTTGCTACTGTTATGTCTTAGGCGACCCCTTTGAAAGGGTCGTTCAACCCCCAAAGGGGTCGCGACCCACAGGTTGAGAACCGCTGCTTTAGATTAACTCAAAGCCAACCCATTAGGGTCTTTAATTACATTGCAAAATCCTTTCACTATAGTCCCTAAATTAGTATTCCATGGAATAATTGGGAGAAGGTGTGTGGATGCTAGGAATGGCTGCATGTCCCTCATAGCCCACTGCAAACATACCAGAGAGTTTTGTTTGGCCTAGTCAAGTTGACACATCACAAATATCTAGAGTGATACCTGCGGTTTCTGATTTGGGCAATAATGTACTGACACAGAGACTATAGAAAAATAGGCTTTCAGAAAAAAAAGTGGTGAGTTTTATTTTCCACATGTTGAAATAGTGAGTTTTATTTTCCACATGTTGAGTTTCAAGTGTCGTGGGACTTTCTTAAATGCAATAGGTTGCCTGCCACCAGTCTCAGGTCCTTTGCAAATACCATTCCCTGTCCAGACTGCCAGTCCTTCCCCTTTCTACTAAATAACACCTACTCATCTTTTTTTTTTTTTTTAATGAATAATTTTAAGATTTAATTTATATCTTCCACTACTAGGTCATTTGTCTTTTTTCTTGAAAATATCACCTTAACTGAGGATTTCCCCTACATAGAAAATTACAAATTCATATGCACAACTTGAGTACGATGGAGCCCATGGGTAAGCTCTGGACTCTGCCCTCCAGGGACAGGCTAACTTGGCCTCCTGCAGGTTGGTTCAAAGACCAAAGGCATTTCACTCAGTCCCAACTGAACCAGGAGTGGGAGAGGGGAAAGAGTTTATCTTCCCTGACACCAAATGAACCTAAAAGTTGGCCTGGACAGCAAATCACACACTGCCTTGGCTTACAGAGCTTCACAATTGCACCCTCTAGAGACAGCTCAGTAGAGCAAAATGCGAGGCCTCCCCCTCAGCGCACCCCCCCCCCACACACACACACACACTTCTCCGACATCTCTCTCTACCCTCAACCCAACATTGGCAAGTCCTCTGCCTTTCACAACGGAAGCTCTTCTACCGTGAAGGGGTAATCATTTGCTAAATTATGCAAGAAACTTTGTGTTCATTATTGAGGTTAGGAGAGTAACTGTCCAGATCTTGTCTTATGTAAAAAAAAAAAAAAAAAAAAAATCTAAATTCTATGTCTGGAACATCTTCCCTACATCAATGTCCCACAATGGGCACAGTTCATTGACTCCTTCAGGGCAAACTCAGCCCTTCTGTTCAGTACTCCCATAACATCCTGTCTTCCTTGGCAGCATGGTGGGCTTTTGGAATTGTCACTTTCTTATTTACAGTTATTTGTGTGAAGTCTAACTTCCCTGATAGACTGTAAGGGTCATGCTGCATCTCCCATCTGCCCTCTAAAGACACTTACTGCCTGCCTGAAATACATTCCAGCTTATCCTTAGGTTCTCCTGGCATCAAGGATGTCACCTCTTTTAAGTCAAACTCAGAACTTGCCTTGGTTACCGAAGAGCAGGCTTTCTTTCACAAAGATGCAAATTGTCTACCCCGCTTATACTGCATCCATTCTATCTGGTCTCTTAAGTTTTCTTCCAGTTACCCTCTCTCTTCCCACGGAGCCACATCTAGTACTCCCCAAAAAGGTCACTATTATGTCTAGGGTGGCCCCACTAATGAAGGAATATGGTTCCATTACTAGGAACAAGATGGGAGATGGAAGTCAAACAGTGACTGACTGATAACTCCCTTTCCTTCTAGGGTTAGAGAGTGTCATAGTTCAATGACATTAGGGATGGATCCAAGATCTCAGTTTATAGAACAGGAAACTAATGCACAGACTGAGCCAGCATGGTGAACATTTGTGGCACACACAGCTCTGCACTAACAACAAACAGATCCAGTCCTGTATATCCATCCAAAGATCTGACAATAGCTAGCGCCTTACTTTCCCAAGATCACAAGGCTTAGGGTCATCTAGACAGGTCCTCTATCCACTATAGGTTACTTGCTGAGAAAGAGAGAAAGGGAGAGGAGACAGAGGGAGAGAAAAGGAGGGAGAGAGGAAGGAAGGAAGGAAGGAAGGAAGGAAGGAAGGAAGGAAGGAAGGAAGGAAGGAAGGAAGGAAGGAAGGAAGGAAGGAAAGAAGAAAAAAATGAAATAATCTATATCTCCAGAAGTAATGCTCATCCTGCCAGATGAGCTGAAAATCAGAGAGCTGATTTTCTCTGGCAAACAGTAGCAGAGCTCAGAGAACAGATTTCCAAACCCCTTCTGGGGTATACTCTTGCAAGGGAAGGGAAGTATCCAAGATGTCCCCATTTGTATCCCAGGTAGGGAGAAACAAAACATTATGGTTGGTACTCACATCAGAGGAAGATCAAAGTGACCAAAAGCTCAAGAAGGTCACACACTAAACCACTAAGATGGCAAGGGTTGGTGTCAAGACTGGCGAGGGCAAATTGGAGAATGTGACTAATAATTAAACAAGCATACCTAGGTATATGCTTATATACACTTATGTGACTCCAAGGCAACTACTTAGAGAAGTCTGCCTTGCCTTTTTCACAAGAGTCAGGCTAGAGTTGGGTAAAAGTGATCCTCTGAATTAACTATTCATCTTGCAGCTCCTTAATCAATGTTCTTTTTTTTTTTATCCTCACCTGAGGACATTTTTTCATTTTTTGTTCAGATAGAGTGGGAGGGAGAGACAGGAAGAGAGAGAGAGAGAGAGAAACATCGACGTAAAAGGGACACATCGAGTGGCCGTCACCCGCACGACCAACCTGGGCTGGGGACAAACTGCAACCGAGGTACATGCCCCTAGCAGGAACCGAACCCGGGTCTCTCTGTACCGCAGGCCGACGCTCTAACCGCTGAGCCAAACCGGCCAGGGCTTAATCAATGTTCTTAACTGAGTTTTCTCTCCAAGGATCTGAAGCAGGTATGAGGTAGCTAGGTAGCAGATGTTTGAAAAAATACTTTAGTTGAATGCTTAGCCAGGCCAGTGTGGCTCAGTGGTTGAGCATCGACCCATGCACCAAGAGGTCACTGGTTCGATTCCCGGTCAGGGCACATGCCCAGGTTGTGGGCCCGATCCCCGGTGGGGGGCATGCAGGAGGCAGCCAATTGATGTTCTCTCTCATCGATGTTTCTCTCTCCCTTCTTCTCTCTCTAAAATCAATAAAAATAAATAAATAAATAGATAGATAAATAAATAAATAAATAAATAAAATGCTTAAATAGCTAAGGACCGTTCAGGGAAAATCTGCCTTCATTCTAATGATTTTCACTAGGGAAGAAAACCTGCTGAAAGGAAGAGGGGCAAAGCCCAAAAACCTAGATGAAACTATTAATACAGTCATGCACCACTTAAAGACAGGAATACATTCTGAGAGATGAATCATTAGGCAATGTCGCTATTGTGTGAACATCACAGAGTTCACTTATACAAACCTAGATGGTGTAGCCTACTACACACCTAGACTATATGGTATAGCTTATTGCTTCTAGGCTACAAACCTGTACAGCATGTTACTGTACAAAACAATACAAAATTAAATCAAGCACAAGAGAAAATGATGCAATCAAGAGACACAGTAAACACAATAGTATGACGCTGCTCCCAGTGTAACTCAGAATAGTTTTACAGAAAACTTTTTTTTACAAGTATAGAGTATGCCCTAAAATAACAATGAAAAGTATAAAATAGTAAATATCTAAATCATTAACATAGTCGCTTATTATTAAGTATCATGTACTACACATAATTGTATGTGCTATACTTGTATATGACTGGCAGCACAGTAGGTTTGTTTACATCAACATCACCACAAACACATGAGTAATGGGCTACGTTAGGACAGCTACAAGTTCACTAGGCGGTCGAAATTTTTCAGCTTCATCATAATATTATAGGACCAACAACATATATGAACATATATCATTGTTGATTGATATTAAGTTGTGTAGTGCATCACTGTAGTAGCTAAGCCCTACTTAGCTATGTGCCAGGCAATGTTCTATAAACATATAATAATTCATATAATCCTTACATTATAATTCATATAATCCTTACCTACCCAGTGAGGTTGGTAAGAGGCACACATGCATGTGCAATCCAGGTGTACCATCCACACTATATCAGCTCTTAAAAAGTTCTAGGTTCAGGGTCCTTGAGAAGCCCCACAGAGCGGAGACCGGGACTCCAAGACTGCGTCAGTCGTACTATTGAAGAACAGACTCATGGGTATCAGAATAGATGAGGCTGCCAAGCTGGAAACTGATGCGGGATTTCACCCCTAAAGGCATTGCTGGAGCGTTTCAAAGAGGTTACTACAGATATTACAGCAAGTATGTCAATGTGAAGAAAGGGAGCGTTGCTGGGGTTTCTATGGTGCTGGCAGCTTATGTGCTTTTCAACTACTGCCTTTCTTATAAGGAACTAAACATGAGCAATCTCGCAAGTACCACTGAAGAGGGCCCAGTGTGGACTCCACATTCCTGACCACGACCTTTGCCCAGCACCTCTGAATCCTTTCATATTGTAATTAACACCTACTAAAAGATGGATAGTAACAAAAATAAATAAAGTTCTGGGTTTACATCACAAATATAGACCACTCTGTTCTTTCTACCTGGACAATACAAAAACGTTTTAAAAGAACTTCCTCAAGGGTCAGACAGAACGGGGTTCAACTCCCCACTCTATATTTACAAAAATAACCAATTTCTAGGGTTATGAGAATGAAATGAAATCTTGTACGAAAAGCATTTCACTAGGAAGGATGTAATTTCCAAGAGGGTACATTTTGTGCGCCGCTGCCTCCAGAGTCTAGAATAAGACCTGGCTCCTTGCGATAATTCTTCTTCCTGTCCTCTGCAGGGGGAGGGGGTGAGAGATAGCACCTCCCCACTTATCCAAAATCCCTCCCGCTCTTACTTGCCTGGAAGTGCAGGCCCATTTTTTGCCTTCTTGGGGACTGCATAAGTCGTACCTCCTGGCCCAACTTAGCAAAACCTGGCCATCCCAAAATGCCTTTCACCCGCGCTGTCAGCTCACTTCATGGCTCAGGGCCAGTCCCTCGGCTGTTTCTTACCTCCGACAGGCAGGCTACTACCACTTGGACTCCTTCATTTGGGCTTTAACACTGGTGTATAGAGAGAGGTGCACAACCCATAACGCCCCCGCCCCTCAGACACACAGAGGAAGGCGTTGGGGGCCATGAGGAAGAGGTCCGGGACAGAACCTGGCCACTCCTCTCGCCACGTGGCTTCAGCAGGTGGAAGCCCAGTCTGCAGACCAGCTTGGGCAGAGTCAGAACAGAAATACAAGCTCCCTCCCAGGACATAAGGCCTGGAGGTAGATACAACGGGCAGCTTCCTCCCAATACACTTACCTAGTCCCGGGAAGAAAGCAAACCAGACCTGGATGCACCGTGGAACTCCGCCCCGGAAACTCCTCTAGCCCCGCCCCCACGCCTCTCCTTTACTACTAACCACAGACCCCCGGCCCGCCCGCCACTTGGGCGAGTTTTCACTATTCCTCCAGCCGCTCTAGCCGCCCGCCAGCGCAGTAGGCGAGCACCGTGGCGCGCTTGCGCACTGTGGGGATAAGCGGAGCTGGAATCCGCCCCGTTCTGCAGCTTTGCTCCTCCGCCGTGCGTGCGAGGGACGTCGGGGGCGGTGCCGCACTGGTTGCCCCTGGTAACGGGGGTGGCAAAAGGAGGAGGAGGAGGAGGAGGTGGAGGAGGAGGAGGGACTCGGCGGGAGGATGGTGAGTCTGGGGGCCTGGGGGCCTGGGCCCCTCCTGAGCCGGTCGGTGACCCCCCGCCTCGTCCCTAGGCCCGGGGCGGGGCACTGCGCGTGCAGCCTAGTAAAGCTTAGCTTGCTGTCTGGGTCCTGGATTGTTTTCGGGGGGCGGCGGGGAGCCCCGAGGGTGTGGGCCCTGAGGGAGACCTGGGCCTGGGGAGGAAGGCGGGGCTTGCAACGGGTCCGAAGCAAGGGGAAGGGGCTGGAAGGGTGCGTGGATGTCCCCGTTGGGAGCCGGGGCTCCATCATTACTCTGGGGACTGGGATGAGGGCGGATCCGAGGAACTGCGAAGAGCAGCCTCCGCTCTCAGGCTTAGATTTTCTCAGGGAATCGGCCTCCTCGCGCCGCAAGAAAGTGGGATCCGTGGCTGGGCCAAAAGCGGGGAGCAGGGCCGGCGCTACTGCGGTTGAGGTCGCCCTAGCGGTACCGTGGGAGATGGTAGCCTAGCGCTCGTCTTCCTTGCAGTACGGGCGTCTCGGGGGAGGGGTGTAGGTCCCTGGACAAAAAAGAAGTGCCGCCTGGAAGATGTGCCTGGTGTGTGTGTGTGGCCCTCTTGGTTCTGCGGTCCTGAGTTACTTATTTGCTGAGAATTCTGCTAGGTCTGGTTGTACGTGATGACCAATCTTGCGTTCAATACTTAATCCATGTTGATGGAGGCAAATCTGCTAACAGGTCCCTGGTTTTTCCTTCAGAACCTGTTGCAACCTTCTTTTGCGTATGACCACACCGGAACCAAAAGGTCTTAATCTCAGGTTGGAATCTCCAAACTAAAAAGAATGAGAAATTAAAACTGGAGCGTGGTCATCAGTTGGAGGCAATCCTTTTCTCTGTCAGACCTAATTAAATCTTTCCAAAACTGTAAATTATGATGTATGACAGATTTGACTGTTGACACTTTGTTCTTTGTTGATTTCTGTAAAGTAATTGAGAGTGTTAAAATGAAATTGAGTAGTTTTAGAGCAAACAAAGAAAAAGTGATCTTGAAGCATTTAGGACAGTTTGGTTGGCTTTCCAACTGGAAAGAACCAGCACCCAAATTTAGAGTCACTTCCCTACCCCAACTCCAGTCTCTTTTTTACTTTTAGAAATGTTGAACCACTTCTATTGATTTGGGGAAAAAAGCTAGATGTCCACAAGGAAAAAATATGTACCTTTGATCAGATTATCCAATGAATAAATTTTGATAGAAAAAAATCTCAATTGATTTTACATTATCAGATTGTTAAAGAAGTAGAATTATTTGATCTTAAGTTGCCAATCACATTTCACACTTGTTACATTGCAATTTTATTAACCTCAGGCTAAACAGATATTTACGTTTTCTTTTTATTAATTGTTTATACATGAGCTGTTCATTTAAAGCCTAAGTTTTTCTCAACAAATGAATATTATATAAATATTTACACAGAAAATAACTAGAATTGAAATGAAAAAGGCATGCCAATCCCAATAGAGAATAAGATGGCATCATAAATGGGAAATGCATAAGAATAGCCTAACTTTTCCCAGTTTGTTTATCAGTTAAGTGGAGTGTGTAATTTCATGATTGTTTAATTTAAAATTACAGCCTGGTTGGTGTGTTGTCCCATGGCCTGAGAGGTCCTGGTTGGATTCCCCCTTACAGGCTGGATCCCTAGTAGGGGAGCATGCAGGAGGCAGCTGATGGATGTTTCTCTCTCACATCCATGTTTCTATCTCTCCCTTCCTCTCTCTCTAAAAAATCAATAAAAACATATTTTAAATTACAAACCACAATAAATCAACCACTGCTCAGGTTTCCGGGTGCAAATTGACACTGTATACAACAAATTGACAATGTATACAACACGGTTATATACAACTGTTCTGTTCAGTGATTCAGACAGATTTTCTTTTTCTTTTTTCCTAAAATGAACAATAAGAAATTAGGACAAATTATTCTGGATTCTTTATCCGGTTTCAAAAAAAATTTTTTTTCCTATGTCCAAAAGTGGGAGCTATTCTTAGAACTGAAAGTGGAACATGGAATTTAAATGGTCAGTGGTGTGATTAAGTGTGTCACATCACGTATCCCATGGGCCCCCATGGTAACTGTACAACTGAACAGTAAGTCCCAGGTTGTTGGTTTATGGATTGTTTCTTTTAAACCTTCAGCTATGACTAATACATACTTTTTTTTTTTTTTTTTTTAATTTGTAGAGTACTGCAACAAAAACCCATTGGGGTTTCTCTGAACATTTAGGGTCAGCTATTTCATTTTTTTTTTTTTTTAATCCTCACCCGAGGACATTTTTTCATTTTTTGTTCAGATAGAGGGGGAGGGAGAGAGAGGAAGAGAGAGAGAGAGAAAGAGAGAAACATCGACGTGAAAGGGACACATCGAGTGGCTGCCACCCGCACGACCAATCAGGGCCAGGGACAAGCTGCAACCGAAGTACATGCCCTTAGCGGGAACCGAACCTGGGTCTCTCTGGACCGCAGGCTGACGCTGTAACCGCTGAGCCAAACCGGCCAGGGCTAGGGTCAGCTATTTTACTGCTGACTTAGACGATTCTAAGTCCTTGGTGAAATACTAAAATGGCAGTAATTTTAGGGCACACCTAATTATTATTATTATTATTATTATTATTATTTTAAAATCCTCACCCAAGGATATTTTCCCATTTATTTTCAGACAGTGGGAGGGGGAGAGAGAGAAACATCGATATGAGAGAGACACATCAATTGGTTGCCTCCCAGACAACCCTGACCAGGGCTGAGGACTGAACTGCAACCGAGTACATGCCCTTGACCAGAATCAAACCTGAGACTCTTTGGTCCGAGGGCCAATGCTCTAACCGCTGAGCCAAACCGGCCAGGGCAGGGCATACATAATTATTATTATTTAATAGATGATGCCTTCATTAAGGAATTACTTATGAACTACTTTCTACATGTATGAATCTAGTGATAGTTATTAAGTGTATTGAACATTTGAAGATGGTTCCCAAGATTGATTTCTGGTCAGAAATGGTAAGTGAAAAATAAAAATAAATAAACACAACTGTTTTGAGTGCCTACTATGTGCCATGCTTTACACACATTACTATATTACTACATATATATATATATATATATATTTTTTTTTTTTTTTTTAGTATGTTTTTATTGATTTTTCAGAGAGAGAGAGGAAGGAAGAGGGAGAGAGAGAGAGAGCTGCTTCCCGCACTCCCCTCACTGGGGATCAAGCCCCCATGGGGCATGTACCCTGACCAGGAATTAAACCAGTGACCTCTTCCCCTGGCCGGTTTGGCTTAGCCGTAGAGTGTCAGCCCACAGACCAATGAGTCTGGAGTTTGATTCTGGTCAAGGGCATGTATCTCAGTTGCGATTCATCCCCGGCCCTGGTCCCAGTCATGCGGGAGGCAACCAGTTGATGTGTCTCTCTCACATCAATGTTTCTCTCCCTCTCCCTTTCTCTCCCTCCCACTCCATCTGAAGATAAATAGAAAAACATCCTTGGGTGAGGATTAAAAAAAAACCTCTTGGTGCATGGGCTGATGCTCAATCCACTGAGCTACACTGGCCAGGCCACATTATCTTATTACTCTTCTTAACATTTTTCTTTCTTTTTTTTTTTTTTTATCCTCACCGGAGGACATTTTTCCATTTTTTGTTCAGATAGAGTGGGAGGGAGAGAGAGGAAGAGAGAGAGAGAGAGAAACATTGATGTGAAAGGGACACATTGAGTGGCCGCCTCCCTCACGACCCAACCAGGGGCCGGGGACAAACTGCAACCGAGGTACGTGCCCCTAGCTGGAACCGAACCCAGGTCTCTCTGGACCACAGGCCGACACTCCAACCACTGAGCCAAACCGGCTAGGGCACATTTTTCTTTTTTTAATATGTTTTTATTGATTTTAGCAAGAGAAACATCAGTGTGAGAGAGAAACATTGATCAGTGCCCCAACCGGGGATTGAACCCGAAACCTGGGTATGTGCCCTAACTGGGAATTGAACTGGTGACCTTTTGGTGCATGGGATGACTTTCAACCAACTGAGCCACACCAGCCAGAGCCCTAACATTTTTCTTGAGATATAAGTATTGTTCCCATTTTCTAGATCTAACTGTGCCTGGAGTTACACATATAGGGAAGTCAAATACAAATCCATGAAACTCTAAAGCCTGTAATGTTGTTTTCTTTCTTTCTTTCTTTCTTTTTTGAATGCTCACCTGAGGATGTTTTTCCATTTATTTTCAGATAGAGTGGGAGAGGGAGAGAGAGAGAGAGAGAGAAACATCAATGTGAGAGAGACACACAGACTGGTTGACTCCCACACTGCCCTGAGCAGGGCCAGGGACCGAACTGCAACCCAGATACATGCCCTTGACTAGAATCGAACCCGCGACTCTGCTCCAAGGGCTGACGCTCTAACCGCTGAGCCAAACCAGCCAGGGCCGCAATGTTGTTTTCATTAGGACTCTGGTGAAGTGGGAACCCACAATCTTTCTGAAGAGATACTCATATTTTGTTCCTCAAGAAGCATGGTATTTATTTAGTGGAGAGATGAGGAGAAAGAAGACAAAGTTTGGGTGAAGTTCTCCCTGTTAAGGCTATAGGAATTCCTGGAAATTAGTAAGGTCTTGCTGGGCACTACCAGTTTTTAGATTAAAGAGGTAAAATAAATTGAAGTCAGTTCCATTTAAGTTAGTTATGAGGAGTTCATGTACTTGTCAGTTAGCTTACTAATTTGAGTATTTAAATTTAAGCCGCTCCTCGCAGCCACATATATTTTCCATATTACAACACATTCCTCTTTCCCAATCTACCAGGCCAGTTTCTGTGAATGACCTAGTTTGTATCATTTTAGGTCAGTGGGCCGTGACTGCCAGTAGTTGAGTTTAAGTTGATTTTGAGGCAGGTAAAATGTAGCAGCACGTCTCTTCATGATTTGCCTGTAGAAAAGTTTGTTGAAACATTTGTGGCTGAGTCAGACCACTTTTGTCCACCAGAGTACATATAACTTGTATACATGTGTGGTATAACACAATCTACAGTTAACTAAAGTTCTTGTTTCTTAAATTGCCTTTATTTAATGGCATAATAGGTAGTAGTACAAATCCTACATAGAGATCATGTCTGTTTTGCTCACTATTGTACTCGGGCACATTATGGGTATTTAATGATGAATTAATGAATGAATATTTTGACCAAAAATACACCTTAAAAATCCATTCCCTCGTATTTATACTGCAAAACTTAGCTCCATAATAAAATTAACTTCTAATGTCTGCCTTCCTTCATTTGACATTTAAAATAAAGTATGGACATATATGGATAGAAGCATAGAATAGATTTATTCTGCTCTGTTTCCTCTAGCCTCTTAAATCAGCTTACTCTGTACCTTTCAGGCAGAACTCTATAAATATCCTCTTCCCTATTTAGCAAACCCTGATAATCCTGTGATCTCCTGTCCTCAGCAGTTGGGTTAATATGATGCTGTATTTCATTTGCATTTGTCTCTCCTAGACCATGCTTGAGATGCCATTTATCATTTTTCTGGAAGAAAATATTAGTTGAACTTTCCATTTCTTTGTAATTTCACTTAAAGGTGAAGCATGTGAAGTCATTTCCCGATTAGGAAAATTATCCATTAGAAATGTAGAAGTCTTGTTTTTTTAATACCATTAGGTTAATAAAGCTTAGTTCTAGTTAGAATGGTTTCTTTCTCATCGGTGCTTTGCTTCTCTCCTTTTAAGGTGAATCGAAATTATATTTTTCTTTTAATTATTCAATTTCAAATAGAATGAGTATGTAAAAAGTCTCAGCCTGCAGAATGCAGTATTTTTATGTACTAATTTTTCCAAACAGACACATGAGGAAAAGCCTAAAACATTCATTTTGAACCTTGAAACAGACCTTCTTTCATAATTTCTTCAGTCGTAGATAATGCATGTGAAGAACTGCACCTGTACTGTTGTTTAATGTACTAATGGGATGGCCTGGTCGGTGTGACTCAGTGGTTGAGTGTCGACCCGTACACCAAGAGTTCACCGGTTTGATTCGCAATCAGAGCACATGCCCAGGTTGTGGGACCCATCCCCAGTGGCGGGTGTGCAGGAGGTGGCCAATCAGTGTTCTCTCTCATCAATGTTTCTGTCTCTCTCTCCCTCTCCCTTCCTCTCTCTCTAAAATTAATAAAGAAAAAAATATTTTTTAAATATACTAATGGGATAAATTCCAATTGTTTTAGAATTTTATCGGAAAGGTAATGAAGACCTCTAATCAGGAACTAAGGAGTAGTACAATGTGTTTTCCCTGTTCTTAGCTTTTTTACATCACCAGTCCCCTGAGGATCTCAGAATTCTAATTTTAAC
The DNA here is from genome assembly GCA_030848825.1 of Tadarida brasiliensis. Classification (NCBI taxonomy): domain Eukaryota; kingdom Metazoa; phylum Chordata; class Mammalia; order Chiroptera; family Molossidae; genus Tadarida; species Tadarida brasiliensis. Next base: position 21,405,122 of record CM061271.1, read on the forward strand.
TGTTCTGAAAGGGGGTATTATAAATGAGTGATTGCAATGTGGCTAACAGACACCAAGGAGACTTCTCATAAATATAGTTTCAAAAAGGAGTGGTGTCAAAGTATTCAAGGCCAAAAGAGATGAAAACGAAAGAAATGTCATGCCTATCTTTTTTTGTTAGTTTCAGATCTAGTCAGCCTCTGTTTCCCAAATCTTTTGGTATAGAATTTGTCTTTCTGTCTTTAACCAAACCTTTCATTTTATTGCTGGAAAAAATTGGGGCATAGAGAGGTTAATGTGGTCCTTAGCAAGTCAGTGCAAATACAGTACTTGAAGTGGTAAACAAAGAGTCTCTGAGAGAAAGGAATTCTTAATAATTATGCATATTTGCATATCATTGTCCAAAGACTTAGTTGTTGAGAATTATTTCTCAGAATTATTATTTGATCTGAGTGAACAAACTGGTTTGAATTATTGCCTGGTGCAATGCAGATAAAAAATATAACCATTTAATATAATTATAAGACTCAGTTTGAAGGAATTTCTGCTTGAGCTGGGAGATTAGATTAAATGCCCTATAAAATCTGGGATTCTTTGCCCTGGCTGATTTGGCTCAGCGGCGAGAGTGTCGGCCAGAGGACTGAAGTATCTAGGGTTCTATTCTAATCAAGAGCACGTACTTCAATTGTGGGTTTGATCCCCCACCCTGGTCGGGGTCATGCAGGAGGCAACCAATCCATGTGTCTCTCTCACACTGATGTTTCTGTCTTTCTCTCCCCTGCCAACCCCCCTCCCCCACCCCTCCCACTCTATCTGAAAATCAGTGGAAAAATATCCTCAGGTGAAGATTTAAAAAAAAATTAATAAAAAATAAAATCAGGGATTCTTTGATTCTTGTTTTAACCATGCATTATTGGAACAAGATTGTCAGCTGCCAGACAGAACAAGTAACTATTGGATAAGATTTTTCTTATGTTCTTAGATAAAAAGCAACCATAAAAAAAATAAGAAGCAGCCCTGGCCGGTTTGGCTCAGCGGTTAGAGCGTCAGCCTGCGGTCCAGAGAGACCTGGGTTTGGTTCCTACTAGGGGCACATACCTCGGTTACAATTTGTCCCCGGCCCTGGTTGGTCGTGCAGGAGGCAGCCACTCGATGTGTTCCTTTCACGTTGATGTTTCTCTCTCTCTCTCTCTTCCTCTCTCTCCCTCCCACTCTATCTGAACAAAAAATGGAAAAATGTCCTCGGGTGAGGATTAAAAAAAAAGAAAAAAGAAGAAGAACAAGAGCCCTGGCTGGTTTGGCTCAGCAGTTAGAGCATCAGCCTGAGAACCATTGAGTCGAGGGTTCAATTTCAGTCAAGGCCACGTGCCTCGGTTGCGGGTTTGATCCCTGGAACTGGTCAGGGTGGTGTGAGAGGCAACCAATTGATGTGTCTCTCTCACATCAATGTTTCTCTCTCTCTCCCCCCACCCCTTCCACTCTATCTAAAAATCAATGGAAAGCCCTGGCCGGTTTGGCTCAGCGGTTAGAGCGTCAGCCCACGGACCAGAGAGTCCCGGGTTCAGTTCCTGCTAAGGGCACGTACCTCGGTTGCAGTTTGTCCCCGGCCCCGGTTGGGGTCGTGTGGGTGGCAGCCACTCGATCTGTCTCTCTCACATCGATATTTCTCTCTCTCTCTTCCCCCCTCTTTCCCTCCCGCTCTATCTGAAGATAAATGCAAAAATGTCCTTGGGTGAGGATAAAATAAAATAAAATAAAATAAAAATAGCCCAGCCGGTGTGGCTCAGAGGTTGAGCGTCGACCCATGCACCAGGAGGTCGCTGGTTTGATTCCCAGTCAGGGCACATGCCCAGGTTGTGGGCCAAATCCCCAGTGGGGGACATGCAGGAAGCAGCCAGTCGATGTTCTCTCTCATCGATGATTCTATCTCTCTCTCCCTCTCCATTCCTCTCTCTCTGAAAATCAATAAAGAAAAAAAATTTTTTTAAATAATAATAATAAATCAATGGAAAAATATCCTCGGGTGAGGATTAACAAAATAAATAAACAAACAAATAAAAACAAGAAACAGAAATATAAGTTACTAGTCAAAAATACCATAGTTAGTCCAGCTGGTGTGGCTCAGTGGTTGAGCGTCAACACATGCACCAAGAGGTCGCTGGTTCGATTCCTGATCAGGGCACATGCCCAGGTTGTGGGCCCGATCCCCAGTGGGGGGCATGCGGGATGTGGCCAATCGATGTTCTCTCTCATCGATGTTTCTATCTCTTTCTCCCTCTCCCTCTCTCTCTAAAATCAATAAAGGAAAAAAAAATACCATAGTTAAATTTTTATTTTTTTTCTCTTCATGAATGACTTTTAAATTCCCTAACTTCCGTGTTGTTTCTAGTTCTTCATCTGAAAAACGTAGAGAATCCATACTGTGCACCTATCCCGTATATCCTGTAAAGGTCTTGTGAAAGTTAGATGATAGAGTATTTTGAATGATGAAGTCTTTTTTTTTTTTCTAATTTTATTTATTGATTTTTTAGAGAAAGAGAGGAAGAGATAGAGAGATTCTTATATGTGACCTGACCTATTTGTTGTTCCACTTATTTATGCATTCATAAATTCTTGTATGTGCCCTAAGCAGGGATCAAACCCACAATCTTGGCATATAGGGATGACACTCTAACCATCTGAGCTACTGGCCAGGGCTGAATGATAAAGTCTTAAAACGTGAACTGAAATAGATAAAGTCTGAAACAGAGAGCTCAGATACAATTTTATATATATATATATTTTTGTATTTCTTTGTATAGCACCTTTAAATCTTACATTAACTTGGGTGAATAATTCTATTTAATTTGACAACTATTATCTAGTATCTATCTAATAAATACCAGGCATGTGAGAAACAGAAGCTATAGTCCTTACCAGCAAGAAACTTCACTCTAGTAAAGGAGAAAAAAAAACAAAAGTCAATTACCTATATAGTCTGATAAGTTGAGTGCTATACTCTAAGTTTATATAAAGGGCTTTGGGAACACGAGTTGGGTAGTAGCTCATACTCCCGGGAGATTTGGGGTGATTGCTAAGCTAGATTAATAGGAGCAGGAATAAGCCATGCTATTTATTAAGTTGCTGAATTTACTGACGTACTTCTGCCAAAACTTAGAAGGGGAAAGCAAATGAAATAAATGACATTAAAGTGGAAAAGAATAATAATTAAGCTCTCCACAACCAAGAAATTTTTTCAAGGAGAAGAAGATACTCTGATGTTCAATAATATCAAAGTTAGTGCCCCAAAAGTAATCTTTTTTATGGTTGTTCAAGGGCTTACTCTCAATTTTGCGTAAATTGAAAAGTGCACCAGACCAGGAGGTGAGGCTCCTTCTTCTGGGCTTGGATAATGCTGGCAAGACTACCCTTCTGAAGCAGCTTGCATCTGAAGACATCAGCCACATCACACCTACACAGGTGAGCACTGTGTTGGCCCCAGATGCTTGTGGGACACATGAAAGATGATAATATGATAATAGCAATATGAAAAACAAAATGGTAAATATAGTTTTGTCCACTTCTAAGTTTTGTTACTGAGAAAAGTCTATACTGTATAAAAATAATCTGAAGATTTCAAAAATATATCAAGAGATTCCATTTATATGAGATACTTAGAGTGGTCAAATACGTAGAGACAGAAAGTAGAATAATGGTTATCGGAGGCAGAAGGAGGGGGGATTGGGAATTATTTAATGGGCACAGAGAGTCAGTGTTGCAAGATGAAAGTTCTGTGGATGGATGGTGGTGATGGTTACACAGCAATGCAAATGTATTTAATGCCAGTGAACTGTACACTTAAAAATGGTTAAAATGGGCCCTGGCCAGTTTTGCTCAGTGGTTAGAGCTTCGGACTGAGGAGTCTCAGGTTCGATTCTAGTCAAGGGTGTGTACCTCGGTTGTGGTTCGGTCCCCCACCCTGGTCGGGGTCGTGCAGGAGGCAGCCAATCAATGTGTCTCTCTCACTTCGATGTTTCTCTCTCTCTCTCTCCCTCTCCCTCCCAACTCTGTCTGAAAATAAATGGGAAAATGTCCTTGGGTGAGGATTTTTTTAAAAAAAGGTTAAAATGGTACATTTTATTGTATGTATATTTTATAATTTTTAAATAAATAATTCAGATAAATATATGTGTATATATATGTCAAAACACAATCATTTCCCTCAGATCTAAGTGATTCCTTTTTTTGTTGTTGTTAATCCTCACCCGGGGATATTTTTCCATTGATTTTTAGATAGAGTGGGAGGAAGGAGGGAGAGAGAGAAAAACATTGATGTGAGAGAGACAACATTGACTGGTTTCCTCCTTCATGACCTGATCAGGCTGGGGATCGAACCTGCAACCCAGACACGTGCCCTTGATGGGGAATAGAACCTGAGACCCCTCAGACTATGGGTCAACACTCTAACCCAGCCGTTCTCAACCTGTGGGTCGCAACCACTTTGGGGGTCAAACGACCCTTTCACAGGGGTCGCCTAAGACATAGCAGTAGCAAAATTACAGTTATGAAGTAGCAACAAAAATAATTTTATGGTTGGGGGTCACTACAACATGAGGAACTGTATTAAACGATCGCGGCGTTAGGAAGATTGAGAACCACTGCCTAACCGCTGAGCAAAACTGTCCAGGGCTAAATGATTTATTTTTTATTATTTATTTAATTATTTTTAATCCTCACCTGAGAATACTTTCCATTTATCTTCAGATAGAGTGTGAGGGAGGCAGGGAGGGGAAGAGAGAGAGAGGGAGAGAGAGAAACATCGATGTGAGAGAGAGACATTGATTGGTTGCCTCCCACGTGACCCTGACCAGGTCCAGGGACCCAGCCACAACTGAGGTACGTGCCCTTGACCAAAACTAAACTCTTTGGTCCTCCAGCTGATGCTCTAACCGCTAAGCCAAACCAGCCAAGGCTAAATGATTTATTTTTAAAAATAGCGTTATCTTCTCTGATTATGAAATTAATTTATGTAAAAAATACAGAGAAAATAAAGCGGAAAACCAAAGAGTACTTTGAGAAAAGCCACTGTTAATATTTTGGTGCATATTTTTCAGAATTAATAAATACAAATACATGTAAATTTTTAAAATAAAAGTTACCGTCTGGCCAGTGTGGCTCAGTGGTTGAGCATCGACCCATGCACCAAGAGGTCGCTGGTTCGATTCCTAGTCAGGACACATGCCCTGACCAGGTTGTGGGCCAAATCCCCAGTGGGGGCATGCAGGAGGCAGCCAATCGATGTTCTCTCTCATCGATGTTTTTATCTCTTCCTCTCACTTCCTATCTCTCTAAAATCAATAAAGGAAAAAAAACAACAACACAGTTACCTATAATTTTAATCTAGCCTCATTAACCTTCCTCTTTCCTAAGGCTAAGCAAACAAAACACAAAGGATAAAGCAGTGGTGGTGCTCACTGTATGGAAGTTCAAAGACAAGCCCTGGTTGGAAGAACTCGTCTGCTTTTTTAGACCTCCTTTCCTGTTGGACATTCTGAGAAAGCTTGACCTTTGGCCAAGCCTTTGGGTTTCCTAACTAGGGACAATCCTGTTGGTCTTAGTCACTTTAAAATGTTTGAACATTAGAGGTTTTAGCAAAACCAGGGTTATTTATCATTTTCTGTCACCATACTGTGCTAAGAGCTTGGTGTCAGGTTTGAATAGCCGTGCTGGTGTGTGTACTTCATGGCCTATGAGTCTTACTGATTCAAAACACTTTGCAGAAAGTTTTTCAACTGTTACCAAATGAGCAATTTTACAGCTTCTGAACAAATTTAATGTATAGTATAAGGAGGAGCATATTACAGTAGTCTAGCCTAGAAGGGATGAAAACACATATTAGTGTGTGAGGATTTCTGCCAGAAGAAAGGCTAAATTTTGTTTTTGTTTTTGTTTTTTGATTCGTGATAAGCTGTATCTCTCAAGAGCACCACTAAAATAGGGCTTCCATGGTCGCAGTTATGGATCCAAAGTTCCAATTCTAACTTTCAGGCTTTGTTTGATGTGTTTAGGTGACTCTGTTATTATACAGGGTAGGGCAAAAGTGGGTTTACACACAGTTGTTTGTATGGAAAATATTACAATAATTCATAAATAACACAAGAATAAACTCTTTCACATACAGCTGTAAACCTACTTCTGCCCCACCATATATTATGTCAAGTTTTTGTATTTATTGTTTAAAAACAAACTTTTATTGTGTTTTTGTTTTTATATTTTAAAAAGTAATAGATGCTCATTATAGTAAATTTAGAAAGCATATGTAAAATTGAGAAACTAAAAATCACCTATAATGTCCATTTATACATGACCACTGTTAATATTTAGTGATATATCCATTCAATTTCTTTTCTTATGCATATATATGATGGGTATATTTAAAATAAATAAAAAAGGCTTATAGAGAATATGCTGTTTTGCCTGGCCAGTGTGGCTCACTGGTTGAGCGTTGACCCATGCACCAAGAGGTCACCGGTTTGATTCCCGGTCAGGGCACATGCCCAGGTTGTGGGCCAAATCCCCAGGGGCATGCAGGAGGCGGTCAGTTGATGTTCTCTCTCATCGATGTTTCTGTCTGTCTCTCTCTCTAAAATCAATATAGAAAAAAAATGTTTTTTAAAAGAGAGAATATGCTGTTTTGTATCATCTTTTTTACTTAACAATGTATGTTGAACATCTTTCTATGTTGTTATAAATACTAATGCAATACACATCTCTAGATGTTTATAACCAGTCATTATCTCCTTAGAATGATTTCTTAGTAGATGTATTGGGTCTGATGACTTAATAGAATTTTAAGGCTGCTGATACATATGGTTGAATTCCAGGATTTACTCTTATTTATTCCCTGCTTCTAGAAGGATTTGATGTTACTGGGTTTGACATTTAATAATGTAGTTACGTATAGAATTTTTAAGCTCACAAAAGTAGTTTTGTCAATGAGTCAGAATGAAACAGCCTTTTACAATAAGCTTAAGCCACTTCCTTTAGAGTTCTTAAACTTCTAATTTATTCAGTCATTGGCATTTTAGAGGAGCTGCAATCAGCATCATCCCGTTGTTCTCTAGTGACTATTTATCCTCAGGGGAAATTGGGTGGCAGTGTTTCTGTGCTATTGCACTGTGCCTTGTCTTTCTGTGCTAGGCAGTAGTGTTGGCAAGCTGCCAGATGAGGCAGCCGTTTATGGAGGCATCCCAGATGCACTTAACTCCAGTTATTCTGGATGAAATGTCACTTCTGTGGTAACACGCTGTCGGTTGGATTTTTCAGATCCTGATTTCACCATATCATTTTTGCAAGAAGATTTTTTTTTTAATTCTTGCTCATAAAATGTCTTCTCTCCATACCCCAAAGTTCTTGTTAATTTGTTTCTCTGCACACTAATTCCCAACTCACAGTTCTGCCTGCCTCTGATTTGCTCACCTTCCCCAAGTTTCCACCTTGAGTAACTGTCCTGAAAATGAATACTTTTCTTTTCAGGTTCATTAGAGATACCTAATAATGAACAGTTTCAAATGCCTGCTTATTTGTTTTGATCACTGCCTGTAATTGAGGGCTCCACTTCAGAGTTTGAACATGCTGTGCCAGCAGGCCCTACCTTCCTCACTGGGCTCCTAACCCAGTTATTAGCCAACCTCCCCCATAGTGTCCTGAGTTCAGCTCCTTCCTTTTCCTGAGTGATCCACATGAGGAAATTTCTTTAATTTTGAACTGCTCCTAAAGAATCCAATCTTCTAGATTGTAGCTTTTGCCTCTTTTTAAATGTAGCATTTGTTCTGTTCTGTTGAATTCAAATTCAAATTCGTGTTTGTTTTGTTTTGTTAGTTACATGTAATGTCCTATTAAATTTTACTGTCCTGAGGACTCATCAGGGATGTGGTCTGTGTTACCAGAACTATTCTTATACCAAGTTGTCCTCAGCAGTTAGTTTGTGTGTGTGTGTGTGTGTGTGTGTGTGTGTGCGCGCGCGCGCGTGCGTGTGCACGTGTGTACGTGCACATGCTCATGATAGAAAGCACATCATGTTAGCCATGACATTAGTAACACTGACTCCACAACATGAATGAAGAAACCATGTATAAATACATCTCTTTCTTCCCTATTATAGCAAACTGTTTTCAGTATTACCACATCTGGCAGAGTACCTCAGAATTAGTAAATAACATAGCTGTCAAATGTAACTGTCAGAATTATGATTTCAAAGCTTAATAAAACTTGATGTTTTTGCCTTTCCCTGTTGCAGGGTTTTAACATCAAAAGTGTACAATCACAAGGTTTTAAACTGAATGTATGGGACATTGGTGGACAGAGGAAAATCAGACCATACTGGAGGAATTATTTTGAAAACACTGATATTCTTGTAAGTACTCCTTCTGATGCATTAATTCATAGTCTTTTCTGCCAGGTTAGGAACATAAACATTATAATGTTCTTGTCTGCCAGTAATTCTATTGCCATAACATTAATCACTGTGAATTTAGGGCTAGCAGAAGGATCCAGATTGTGGGGGAGAAACATCTTTGTATAACTTGTATAAGAGGTTTTGCTGTCGCTCAGTAACAGTGTCGTACCCACACCCACCTTGGCAAATAAAGTATTTATTCCCATAGTGATTTGAACAGGAGAAGGGAGGTCAGAAGATTGTGCCATTAACTCTGTCATCCCAAGGATATCAACAAATCAAGTGTATCCCAAACTGAGCAATCAAGATGGTGAGAGTCCTAGAAACAATGATGTGTTAAGGAATGGCTGAAAGACCTGATGTTGTCCTTCCTGGGAAAGAAAACACTTGGAACTGTCTTCAGATGCATTAAGAACTATCTTAAGTCAGAGAGAAATATTCATTGTGAATATTTCTAAAAGACTGGACAAGGAGCAGTTTGGCAAGTATTAGGTGTTAGAGTTTAACTCAGAGTAAGAAGAAGTTTCCTATAATTGTAATTGACCAGAATTAGAAGAAGCTACCTCATACATTGGGCATTCCCTAGCTCAGGTGGCCTTTGTTCAGGCAGAGGCTGGGATGTTAATTCCCAGCTCACTTTCACATTCTTTAGGACTACTATTTCAAATTCTTAGAGATTTCACTATCCACATATATGATTTCTCCAGTACCTCAGCCTCTCAGTTCCTGCTCCTCCCTTCCAGTGATCTTGTCATTCATCCTATCTTACCCACTCACTCTCTTGATCATACCCTAAAACCAGGGGTCTCATGATCTTGGGTAGAAAAAGTGCATATTATTTTCATTGACCTCTAACCGAAAGTTGGCATTTATTTCAATTATGACCATAGACAATAAACTGCAATAATATCAATCATTTTGATGTCTCATTACCAGTAGGGATCATCTTGCATCTCAAATAGCTTCACTCTGCTGCTGCTTCCTACGTGCCCCTTTCTACCAGATCATTTCTGTCAGCATGCACACATCCTGGAGTTTCTCCTGTTTAATAACAAAAAAATTAGCCCTGGCCGGTTTGGCTCAGCAGTTAGAGTATGGGCCCGTGGACCAATGAGTCGTGGGTTCAGTTTTGGTCAAGGGCACATACCTTGTAGTTGCAGTTCATCCCTGGCCAGGTCAGGTTGTGCGGGAGGCAACCCATTGATGTCGATGCTTCTCTCTCTCCCCATTTCTCTCTCCCTCCCTCTTACTCTATCTGATGACAAATAGAAAAATATCCTCAGGTGAGGATTAAAATAAATAAATAAAATAAAATAATAAAAATAAAAATAAAAAACTTGCCCAGCTGGTGTGGTTCAGTGGATTGAGCGTTGTCCCATGGACTGAGAGATCCCGGTTCAATTCCTGATCAGGGCACATGCCTGGGTTGCGGGCTCGATCCCACAGGAGGCAGCCGATCAATGTTTCTCTCTCACATCAATGTTTCTATCTCTCTCTCCTTTCCTCTCTCTCTAAAAAAAAATCAATAAATAGTATTTTTAAAAAATATATAAATGTTAGACTTTTAAAAACAAATGAAAAACTCGTCCCAAGTCTATATTCCCCTCTAGATACTGTCCCATTCCTCAGCCTCTCTTTACAACAAAACTCCTTATGAGAGTTTTTCATACTCTCTGTCTTCACTTCCTCTCCTCCCAATCACACAGAACCCTCCATTCTGGCTCACAAGGAATTCCACATTGCTAAGTCCCGTGTTCAGTGCTCATCTTACTTGACCTATCAGCACTTTTAACAAAGTTGATCATGCTGTCCTGGAAGCATCTTAGTCGGCTACTCCTCCTCAATATCTATTGCTGTATTTTTTCTTGTCTCCTAACCTCCAAATGTTGGAGTGCCCCCAGAGTTCAGACCTGTGCTTTTCTTCTCTTAAATCACTGTTTAGGTGACCACATCCACATTCAAGGTGTTAATCACTACCTACCTACGTGCTGATGAATCCTAAAATGTTAGCTCCAACCTGGAACTCAGTCTCTCCCTTTTTCTTTTTCTTTTTTTATCCTCACCCAAGGATATTTTTCCATTTATCTTCAGATAGAGTGGGAGGGAGGGAGGGAGGGAGGGAGAAAGAGAGAAACATCAACATGAAAGAAACACATCGACTGGTTGCCTCCCACACGACCCCGATCAGGGCCGGGAACAAACCGCAACCGAGTTACATGCCCTTGATCAGAATCGAACCCAAGACTCACTGGTCCACCGGCCGACACTCTACCTCTGAGCCAAACCAGCCAGGGCTGGAACTCAGTTTCTTATAGCAAGTTGCCTATTTGACATCTTCACTTCAGTGGGTAGTAAGGCCCTTCAACCTCAACATGTCCAAAATCAAATTCCTATCTTCATCCACCCCTGCCCAAAACTCCTCCTAGTCTTCTCAGTAAAAGACAGACTTGTTCATCCAAAAGCACTGGAGCCATTCTTGGCTCCTTTTCCTCTCATTCCCCACATCTGACCCATCAGCCAATCCTGTCAACTCTACCTTCAGAGTATTTCTAACATCTGATTTCTTTCTACCTCCACTGCTACTGCGCACTGATTATTGCAGCAGCATCCTAACTAGTCTCCTTACTTCTCCCTTGCCTCCCTGAAGACTCTTCTCAACACGGCAGCTGTAGTGATCCTGTTAAAACATATACTTCCCATCTCAGAATAAAAGCCAAGGCCTTTACAGAGGCCTACAAGGCCCCCTACCTTCTGGCTTCTCTTACCTGTCTGACTCATCTTTCCCCTTTCTAGCTCAGTGTCAGCCACACTGGCTTCCAGGCATGCTCCCACCTTGGGGCCTTTGTCATAGCTATTTCCATGCTAGAATTCTTTTTCCTTAGATATCCTCATGCTTATTCCCTCACCTCCTCAAGTCTTTGCTCACATTACCATGAGACTTTCCCTGATTACTATATTTAAAATTGTGACCTTCATCCCCACCCTTCTGGCACTATGATTTTTCTATGCTCTTTTTCTTCCTTCATCAGATCTGTCTATTTAAGAATCATGGTATCTATCACTTCAAACATATTTTTATTTATTAACTTTCTCACCCACTGGAATGTAAGCTCCACGAAGACAGGAACTTTGTTGTTTTTTCAACTACTGTATTCCAAGTACTGAAAAAAGTACAGAATAAATGAAATTGTTAATTGTTATAGATGGATTCTGACACTAGGTAGAATGTGGAATTCTGTAACTTGTAAATTACCTTCCAACTCCGAGGTTCTATGATTCTACTTTATTGTGGTCAAGTCCAGGGGCTTATTAATTCCTTCTCTAAAATGGGTAGAGCCCAGACGGTGTGGCTCAGTTGGTTGCGTGTCATCCCATACACCATCAGGAGGTCGCCGGTTTGATTCCCAGTCAGGGTACATGCCTGGATTATAGGCTCAATCCCCAGTTGGGGTCATAGAAGAGGCAGCAAATTTATGTTTCGCTCTCATTGATGTTTCTGTCTCTCTCTCTCTTTCTCTCTGAAATCAATTATATATATATATATATATATATATATATATATATATATTTTTTTTTTTTTTTTTTTAAACAAAAAAAAATGGGTAGAGGATTCACTTCACAGGTAGATATGATTAGTGAATTCATTCAGTCACCATGATTCTTCTTATTTTTTTTCTTTATTGATTTTAGAGAGAGAGGAAGGCTGAGGGAGAGAGAGATAGAAACATCAATGAGAGAGAACATCAATTGGCCACCTCCTGCATGCCCCCCACTGGGGATCGGGCCCACAACCTGGGCATGTGCCCTGACCGGGAATCGAACCAGCGACCTCTTGTGCATGGGTCGACGCTCAGCCACTGAGCCACATCGGCCAGGCATCAGTCACTATGATTCTTAAATGGAGAATAATACCAAAATATAAAATTGTACTATCATCAAATCAGTAAACACATTTGAGATCCTGAGATGGGCATCACACAGACTCATCATATTTCTGGCTCTTGGTGAAGGTAAGTTCCAGTATCTGTTATGCCAGATTAAAGATTTAAATGGATGAGAAGAAAAAGATGAGACACATGATTCCATCCATGTATCCATCTATTCAATCAGTTATTCTTTCAAAATGTATTATATACTTTCTAGTAGACTAGAAAAGAAATGTTGAGGGAAAAGAAAAAATCTCCCTTTAAGATAAGAAAACACTTCTGTAATCTCAAGTCATTTGTCCATTCTTGAAATATAATTTTTTAATTTTGGAAATTTTCAAGTTTATACAAAGGTCAAAAAAATAGTGTAATGAAGCCCTGACCAAGTAGCCTCACTTTGTTAGAGCATCGTCCCCATATGCCATGTGGATTCAATCCCTGGTCAGGGCACATACAAGAATCAACCAATGAATGCATAAATAAGTGAAACAACAAATCACAATCTCTCTCTCTCTCTCTCTCTCTTTCTCTTTCTCTCTCTCTCTGTCTTCCCCTCTCTATCCCTCTCTCCCTCTTTCCTTTCCTCTCTCTCTCTCTCTCTAAAATCAATCAATTAAAAAAACTGTGCCCTGGCTGGTTTGGCTTAGCGGTTAGAGCATCGGCCCATGGACCAGAGAGTCCTGGGTTCGGTTCCCGCTAAGGGCTCGTACCTCGGTTGCAGTTTGTCCCCGGCACTGGTTGGGGTCGTGTGGGTGGCAGCCACTCGATATGTCTCTCACATTGATGTTTCTCTCTCTCTCTTCCTCCCTCTCTCCCTCACGCTCTATCTGAGGATAAATGCAAAAATGTCCTCAGGTGAGGGGAAAAAAATTGTTTTTTAAATAGTATGATGAAACCCCATGTACCTACCCTACCCATCACCAGCTTCCTTAATTTCAGTTTAGCAATCTTGTTCGTCTCCACTACCACCACTTTTTAAAAATATTTTAAGCAAATCTGAGCCATCATATTATTTCATTCACAAATACTTGAAATGTAAAATTTGAAGGTTCAGTCTCTAAATTGCAATATGAAACTACATGTTAGAAAAACTGACCATTAAAATTCTTTCAAATTCTAAAAATTAACAAGGAAATTCCTGGAACTAGTAGGTGATTATAGCAAGTTTGTAGGCTATAAGGTTAATATATAGAAGTCAGTTGTTTTCCTATATACCAGTAATGAACAATTGGAATTTGAAATGAAAAGCAAAATAATATTTACTTTAGCACCCTCCAAAAACAAAGTCTATATGAGAACAACTACAAAAATAATAGAAGAAATTAAAGAAGATATAAACAAATGGGGAGATAGTCCATATACATAGATTGGAAAAGTCAATATTGTTAAGATGTCAGTTCTACCCAATTTAATCTATAGATTATATAAATCAACTATAGATTCAATGCAATCCCAATGAAAATCCCAGCAAATTATTTTATGGATATTGATAAACTGATTCTAAAGTTTATATGGAAAGGCAAAAAATTCAGAATAGCCAACACAATATTGAAGGAGAAAACCAAAGTTGAAGGACTGATACTACCTGACTTCAAGGCTTTTTATAAAGCCACAGTAATCAAGACAGCATATATCTGAAAAATTATAGATGAACTGATCAACCGAACAGGATACAGAGCCCAGAGATAGACCAACATGAATATTGTCAACTGATATTTGACAAAGGAGTAAGACATTTCAACAGAAGAAGGATAGTCTTTTCGCCCAGTGGTACTGGAACAATGGGACATCCATAGGAGAAAAGAAAAGAATGTAGACACAGTCCTTACTTTCCCCTTTCACAAAAAATAACTCAAAATGAGTCTTAGACCTAAATGTAAAACCTAAAACTATCAATTTCTACAAAATAAATAGGAGAGCCCAGCCAGTATGGCTCAGTGGTTGAGCGTAGACCTATGCACCAAGAGGTCGCAGGTTTGATTCCTGGTCAGGGCACACGCCCAGGTTGTGGGCTAAATCCTCAGTAGGGGGCATGCAGGAGGCGGCCAGTCAGTGTTCTCTCTCACTGATGTTTCTATCTCTCTCTCCCTCAGCCTTACTCTCTCTAAAATCAATAAAGAAAAAAGAAAAAATAAATAGGAAAAATACCTACGTGACCTTGGGTTTGGTGATGAGGTTTATTTTTCTTATTTTTTTTTTTTAATTTTCTTTTCCTTTATTGATTTTAGAGAGAGAAGAAGTGAGAGGGAGAGAGAGATAGAAACATCAATGAGAAAGAACATCGACTGGCCGCCTCCTGCATGCCCCCCACTGGGGATCGGGCCCACAACCTGGACATGTGCCCTCACCGGGAATGAACCGGCAACCTCTTGGTGCATGGGTCGGCGCTCAACTACTGAGCCACATCGGCCAGACTGGTGATGAGGTTTAAAATACAATACCAGCCCTGGCCAGTTTGGCTCAGCAGTTAGAGCATCGCCTGCGGACCAATGAGTCTCAGGTTCGATTCCAGTCAAGGGCGCGTACCTCGGTTGCGGTTCGTCCCCGACCCTGGTTGGGGTCATGCAGGAGGCAGCCACTCGATGTATCCCTTTCACATCGATGTTTCTCTCTCTCTCTCTCTTCCTCTCTCTCCCTCCCACTCTATCTGAACTAAAATGGAAAAATGTCCTTGGGTAAGGATAAAAAATAAATAAAAAAATAAAAAATAAAATACAACACCAAAAGCATGAATCATGAAATTAAAAAAATTTTAATTGCACTTTGTTAGAATTTAAAATTCTGCTCTGAGAAAGTCACAGTTAAGAGAATGGAGAAGCCAGCAACAGACTTGGGAGAAAATATTTGTAAAACACGTATCTGATAAAGTACTTGTATCCAAAATATACAAAGAACTCTTAAAATTCAACAATAAGGAAACAAACAACTCAATTAAAAAATGGGCAAAAGAACCCTGGCTGGTTTGGCTCAGTGGTTAGAGCGTAGCCCAAGGACCAATTAGTCTTGGGTTGGGTTCCAATCAAGAGCATGTACCTGTGTTGCAGTTCGTCCCCTGCACTGGTCAGGTCATGTGGGAGGCAACCAGTCGACGTGTCTCTCTCACATCGATGTTGCTCTCCCTCCCTCCCACTCTATCTGATGATAAATGGAAAAATATCCTCGGGTGAGGATTAAAAGAAAAAAAAATGGGCAAAAGATCTGAACAGCTCTGGCCAGTTTGGCTCAGCAGTTAGAGTACTGGCCCACTAACTGAAGGGTCTTGGATTCAGTTTTGGTCAAGGGCACATACCTGAGTTGCAGGTTCAGTCCCCAGCCTGATCGCAGTCATGCAGGAGGCAACTGATTGATGGATCTCTCTCTCTCTCTCTCTCTCTCTCTCTCTCTCTCTCTCTCTCTCTCTCTCTCTCTCCTCCCCCCCCCTCCCTTCCACTCTCTGAAAAATCAATGGAAAAATATTCTCAGGTGAGAATTAAAAACAACAACAACAATCTGAACCGACACCTCACCAATAAAGATATACAGATAAGCATATGAAAAGATGTTCCACATATGACCTTAGGGAATTGCAAATTAAAACAACAATGAAATGCCACTACATGCCTGTTAGAGTGGCTAAAATCCAAAAACCTGACAACATCAAAAGCTGAGGAGGATGTAGAACAATAGGAACTCCTTATTCATTACTGGTGGAAATGCAGAATGGTACTACGATGGAAGACAGTTTACAGTTTCCTAAAAGGCTAAACCATAGACTTACCATACTGTATGATACACCCATCACTCTTTAAGGGATCTACCTAATTAGTTGAAAACTTATCTCCATATAAAATCCTGCCCTGGACGCTGTAGCTCAGTTGGTACGATCATCATCCCATACACCAAAAGGTGGTGAGGTGGTGGGTTCGATTCCCAGTCAGAACACATAACCATATTTCGAGTTCAATCCCCTGTCTGGGCACATATGGGAGGCAACTGATTGATCTCTCTTTCTGTCTCTCTCTTCCTCCATCTCCCTCTCTTTCTTCCTCTCTTTAAAAATCAATTTTTTAAAAATCCTGCACATGTATGTTTATAGCAGCTTTATTCATAATTGCCCAAAACTGGAAGCAACCAAGATGTCCTTCAATAGGCGAATAAATAAACAGTGGTAGCCACAGAATGGAATATGATTCAGTGATGAAAAGAAATGAGCTATCAAGCCACAAAAAGACATGAAGGATCCTTAAATACATATTGCTAAGTGAAAGTCAATCTGAAAAGGATACATACTCTGTGTTTTCAACTATATGATATATTTAAAAAGGCAAACTATAGAAATTAGTAAATATCTCTAGAAGTACAAGTTAGTAGTTTCCAGAGTGCTGTGGGGAGGGAGAGAAGGGTTGGCTAGGTGATATATAGGGTTTTTTTAAAGTGATGAAGCCATTCTATATGAAGCTATAATGATAGATACACATCATTGTGGGTTTGTCAAACCTGTAGAACAGTGATTTTCAACTGGCGTGCTGCAAGCATTTTTAAAACATGCAACACCTGACTATTTAGTCAGGGGCACTGACTTCTTTTCCCTTAGATTAAAAAATGACAATGGACTTCCGGTGAAGATGGCGGCGTAGGTAAATGCGGTATCGCGTCCTCCCACAACCATATCAAAGTTACAACTAAACTACAGAACAACCATCATTCAAAACCGCCTGAAATCAAGCTGAATGGAAGTCCTACAACTATGAAATTAAAGAAGCCGCTGCATCAAGACTAGTAGGAGGGGCGGAGGCGCGACGGGCTGGTCCCACACCCACCTGTGGCAGATAAAAATTAGGAGGATACCTCGGCTGGGAAGGTCCTACCTGAGGACTGAGGGGTCCCCGTCACACACCAGGCGCCCAGCTCAGGGTTCCAGTGCCAGGAAGAAAAGTCCCCATCACTTCTGGCTGGAAAAACCAGCGGGAACTGAGGCTGAGGCAGCTGGAGCCCCAGGCAGCTCCTCTTAAAGGGCCCGCACACGGACTTACTTGGACTTGCTCCCTCCAGGCTCCAGCGTGGGAGAGGCAGCTTGAAAGGCACCAGAATCATACGGGGAAGAACTGAGCTGTTTGGCATTGGAGCGAGGGTTGGAGAGGCAGCTTTCTCCTGGACAGATGTGCTATCAGAGGCTTTTGTTCCCTTCGTGAGCCCTTCCCTGGACCGGCAGACGCCGCCATATCTGGGACTCCAGCAACCTGGCTCACACCTTTGGCCCCGCCCTGGTGATTCCCTGAGGCCCCGCCCCACCCAACTTTCAGGCCCACCCAAGCTGTTGCCAGTTGCTTTACCATAGGATTGGCCTGTCTTGGATCCTGCTTCAGCTTTTCCTAAATTCTTTCAAACAAGCAGCATTTGGTCTCAGCGAGCCCCATACCTCTCGCTAAGTAATACATAGAAACAAACACAGGGAGGCAGCCAAAATGAGGAGACAAAGAAACAGGTCCCAAATGAAAGAACAGAACAAAACTCCAGCAAAAGAACTAAGTGAAATGGAGTTAAGCAACCTAACAGATGCTGAGTTCAAAATACTGCTTATAAAGATGCTCAATAGACTTAGTGAGAACCTCAGTGAACTTAGTGAGGGCCTCAAGAGCATAAAAAAGGACCAGTCAGAAATGAAGGAGGCACTAACTGAAATAAAGAATAGTTTACACAGATGCAATAGTAGAGTAGGTAAAGCCAAGAAGCAAACCATCGATTTGAAATATAAGGAAGCAAAAAACACCCAAACAGAACAGCAAAAAGAAAAAAGAATCCCAAAAAATGAGGATACTGTAAGGAGCCTCTGGGACAACTTCAAGTGTGCCAACATTCGCATCTTGGGGGTGCCAGAAGGAGAAGAGAGAGAACAAGAAATTGAAAACCTATTTGAAACAATAATGGCAGAAAACTTCCCTAACTTGGTGAAGGAAACAGACATACAAGTCCAGGAAGCACAGAGAATCCCAAACAAGATGAACCCCAAGAGGCCCACACCAAGACACATCATCATCAAAATGCAAAAGGTTCACGACAAAGAGAGAATCTTAAAAGGAGCAAGAGAAAAACAGTTAGTTATCTACAAGGGAGTTCCCATAAGACTGTCAGCTGATTTCTCAAAAGAAACTTTGCAGGCCAGAAGGGAGTGGCAAGAAATATTCAGAGTGATGAAAAGCAAGAACCTACAACCAAGATTACTGTATCTTGCAAAGCTGTCATTTAGAATCAATGGCCATATAAAGAGTTTCCCAGACAAGGAAAAGCTAAAGGAGTTCATCATCAACAAACCATTATTATATGAAATGTTGAAGGGTCTTTTTGAAGAAAAAGATAAAAAAATATGAACAAACAAAATGGTAATAAATACATATCTATCAACAATTGAATCTACAAACAAAATGAACAAGCAGAACAGAAACATTCTCATAGATACAGAGAACTTTTGTTGGTTACCAGATGGGTGGGGGCTGGAGAGATGGGTGAAAAAGGTGAAGGGATTAAGAAGTACAAATTGGTTGTTAGACTGACAAACCTCAAAGGGAAGGGGGGTTGTGGGGTGGGAAGAAGTAAACCAAAGAACTTATATGTATATGTGCATAACCAATGGACACAGACAACAGTGTGGGGAAAGGCAGGAGGAGGGTGGGAATGGGGAGGAGGGGGTCAATGGGGGAAAAATGAGGAACATCTGTAATACATTCAACAATAAAGATAAGTTTAAAAAAATGACAACAGCCAACACAATAGCCACCTGGTGTGAATGAATAAAAATTATATTTATTTTTTGTCAGATTGGCAAAAAAAATATTTTTTGGTGTGCCACAGAACTTTAGTAATTAGTTTATATGTGCCATGAGATGAAAAACATTAAAAATCACTGCTGTAGCCCTGGCCAGTTTGGCTCAGCGGTTAGAGCGTCGGCCTATGGAACAGAGAGTCCCGGGTTCGGTTCCCGCTAAGGGCACGTACCTCGGTTGCAGTTTGTCCCCGGTCCCGGTTGGGGTTGTGTGGGTGGCAACCACTCGATGTGTCTCTTTCACATCGATGTTTCTCTTTCTCTCCCTCCATCCTACCCTCCTGCTCTATCTGAAGATACACGCAAAAATGTCCTCGGGGTGAAGATTAAAAAAAAAAAAAATCACTGCTATAGAACTTTAAAACACAACAAATGAACCTAATATGTCAATATGGGTTCATTAATTGTGACGAACCACACTAATGCAAAATGTTACTAGGGAAACGAGGTGGGTAAAGGTGGGGTATATGAAACTCTCTATGCTATCTCTTCAATTATTCTGTAAATCTAAAACTGCTAAAAGTTAAATTAATTTTTTAAAAGCTATAGATTGAAGTCAAATCATTATGGTTAGACCTTATACAGTGCTATTGCCAGTTATATCTCAATAAAATGGGAGGGGCTTTAGATTCTCTTTTGCTTTTGGGGTCAATAGGTGGGAAAAAGCAGGTGGTTGAGAGAAATAATAGTTCTATGTCCTGGATTAAGGTACTTGGAAAGACATACTCAAGAGCATTTTATAAGAACATGAATGACTCTAAGGCTCCATGAGGAGGTCTCAGAAACTTTATGGTCTACAGGTCAGGATAATTCTAACATAAGCTCTAACACTTTGAGGATAGACTGCAAGGTAGTTATAATCTGGCCCTGGATTCCACACTTCTCATTTGCTTCTTGTGCCTAGGAAGTATCGAACAATCCAGCAAAAAATCAGTTTAGAGCAACCCTACAGGGGCTTTGACCAGCTACATTATACTGCCAGTACCAGATAATATTTTGGATTCATCATCAACATTCCATATTTTCCAGTGCCATTTGAGATTAAAGAATTCTTGGGGAACCACTGAGTCCCCATGGTTAGATTCTAAGGCCTTGTGACTCCTAGCCCTGTCTGCCAGTTTTGTAGCAGCTTGGAATGGCAGTGGTTGATGGGTTACATTAGTTTGTTTGTATTTAGTAGTTTTCCATTGTTGGTTAAAAAGACCTATTACACTAGACTCCACCACAGTATTGAGCCTTGACACATTTAGTTGCCCGGATAACACTTTTCAGTTATCTCTAGAGTGCCATAATAAATTACTGCTTTAGAGCAGGTATCGACAAACTGATCCAGCCTTCCTCCTGTTATTCTATAGCCTGTGAGCTAAGAATGGTTTTTATATTTTTAAATGGGTGAAAAAAATCAAAAGAAGAATAAGATTTCCTCACATGAAAATGAAGTGAAATTCAAATTTCAGTGTCCATAAATAAAGTTCTGTTGTATTACAGCCACATCCACTTGTTTGCATATAGGGTGGACAAAAGTAGGTTACAGTTGTGAGTATGCAAAACACAGTTTATTCTTGTATTATTATTTATTAATTATTGTATTTATTTGTATTGCAACTATAAACCTACTTTTGCACACCCTGTTTTTTCTGTGGTTGCTTTTGCAGTACAACAGCAAAGTCCAGTGGTTGTGAAAGAGATTGTGTGGGCCACAAAACCTAAAATATTTTCTATCTGACCCCTAACAGAAAAAAAATTCTTAAAAAAAAGAATTTTTTTAACTTATCTTTATTGTTGAATGTATTACAGATGTCCCTCTTCCGCCCCACCTTGACCCCCTTCTCCCTAATCCCGCCCTCCTACTGTTTTCCCCACACTATTGTCTGTGTCTATTGGTTATGTATATATGCATATAAGTTCTTTGGTTTTTCTCTTCCCACCCCTCCTCCCCCCTTCCCTTTGAGGTTCATCAGTCTAACAACCAATTTGTACTTCTTAATCCCTTCATCTTTTTCACCCAACCCCCCTCCCATCTGACAGCCAACAAAAAGTTCTCTGTATCTATTAATCTGTTTCTGTTCTGCTTGCTCATTTTGTTTGTAGATTCAATAGTTGATATTTATTTATTGCCATTTTATTGTTCATATTTTCTTTTCTTCTTCTTCAAGAAGACCTGTCAACATTTCATATAATACTGGTTTAGTGGTGATGAACTCCTTTAGCTTTTTCTTGTCTGGGAAACTCTTTATATGTCCATCAATTCTAAATGATAGCTTTGCAGGATAGAGTAATCTTGGTTGTAGGTCCTTGCTTTTCATCACTTTAAATATTTCTTGCCTCTCCCTTCTGGCCTGCAGTTTCTTTTGAGAAATCGGCTGACAGCCTTATGGAAGCTCCGTTGTAGGTAACTAACTGCTTTTCTCTTGCAGCTTTTAAGATTCTATCTTTGTCTTTAACTTTGGCATTTTGATGATGATGTGTCTTGGTGTGGGCCTCTTTGGGTTCATCTTGTTTGGAACTCTCTGTGCTTCCTGGACTTGTATGTCTGTTTCCTTCACCAAGTTAGGGAAGTTTTCTGTCATTATTTTTTCAAATAGGTTTTCAATTTCTTGTTCTCTCTCTTCTCCTTCTGGCACTCCTATGATGCGAATGTTGGCACGCTTGAAGTTGTCCCACAGGCTCCTTGCACTATCCTCATTTTTTTGGATTCTTCTTTCTTTTTGCTGTTCTGATTGGTTGTTTTTTGCTTCCTTATATTCTAAATCGATGGTTTGCTTCTTGGCTTCACCTACTCTACTATTGCTTCCCTGTAAATTATTCTTTATTTCAGTTAGTGCATCCTTCATTTCTGACTGGTCCTTTATTAAGCTCTTGAGGCCCTCACTAAGTTCATTGAGTGTCCTTATAAGCAGTGTTTGGAACTCTGCATCTGTTAGATTGCTTATGTCCATTTCCTTTAGTTCTTTTCCTGGAGTTTTGTTCTGTTCTTTCATTTGGGACATGTTTCTTTGTCTCCTTATTTTGGCTGCCTCCCTGTGTTTGTTTCTATGTATTAGGTAGAGTTGCTCTGTCTCCTAGACTTCCTAGGGTGGCCTATTGTAGTAGGTGTCCTGTAGGGTCCAGTGGCACAGCCTCCCTGATCACCTAGCTGAGCCCTTGAGGTGCACCCCTCATGTGGACTTTACAGTCTTCTGTTGTAATTGAGTCTTGATTGCTGTTGGCATGTCAATGGGAGGGTTTTACTCAGGCTGAACAGCTGCAAGAATCGGCTGTGCCCACCAACCTCTGACTACTGTGGATGATCAGCTGTGCAGGGGCCCACCACACAGAGCAAGACTTACTTCAGCAGTACTCTGGTACCTCCTGAGTCCATTCTCTGAGTGTGTCACTTGTGGAGGTGGTTGGATGGTGATGCTTTGATGTGTTTACTGGGTGTGCTGGCTCTGGGGCAAGGTCAGCCACTGCCTGTGTTCTACCCAGGGCCACCAGGCATAAACTACAAAGCGATCTGCCGATGGCTGCTTCTTGTGCTGGGCTTGGAGGTGCCCAGGTAAAGCCAAGCTGTGAACCAAGGCTGGCTGCTTCTAGTGCCAGACCTGGGGCCACTTAGTGAGAGGTATGGGACTCACTGTGGCCAGATGCTGCTTGTTTGAGAGAATTTAGGAAAATCTGAAGCAAGAGCCAAAACAGGCCAATCCTATGGTAAAGCCACTGGAAACAGCTTGGGTGGGCCTGAATGTTGGGTGGGGTGGGGCGGGGCCTCACAGGATCACCAGGGCGGGGTAAACAGTGTGAGCCAGGTTGCTGGAGTCCCAGATATGGCGGTCCTCTGCCTGCCCTGTGGGGGAAGGGCTCACCAAAGGAACAACAGTCTCCACTAGCACATCTGTCCAGGAGAAAGCTGCCTCTCCAGTCCTTGCCCCGATGCCAAACTACTCAGTTCTTCCCCATATGCCTCTGGTGCCTTTCAAGCTGCCTCCCCTCTGCGCTGGAGCTCAGAGGGAGTGGGTCCGAGTAAGTCCCTGTGCGGGCCCTTTAAGAGGAGCTGCCTGGGGCTCCAGCAGCCTCGGCCTCCCTCAGCCTCAGTTCCCCCTGGTTTTCCAGCCAGAAGTGATGGGGACGTCTCTTCCTGGCACTGGAACCCTGAACTGGGCGCCTGGTGTGGGACGGGGACCTCTCACTCCTCAAGGAGGACCTTCCCAGCTGAGGTGTCCTCCTGATTGTTATCTGCCACACATGGGTGTGGGACCAGCCCGTCGCGCCTCCGCCCCTCCTACCAGTCTCGGTGTGGTGGCTGCTTTAATTTCGTAGTTGTAGGACTTCCATTCAGCTTGATTCCAGGCGGTTCTGAAGGATGGTTGTTCTGTAGTAAAGTTGTAATTTTGATGTGGTTGTGGGAGGAGGTGAGTACTGCGTTTACCTACACCGCCATCGTTACTGGAAGTCCTTTTTTTTTTTTTTAAATCCTCACCCAAAGACATTTTTGCATTCTTCTTCAGACAGAGTGGGAGGGAGAGAGGGGGGAAGAGAGAAAGAGAAACATCGATGTGAGAGAGACACATCGACTGGTTGCCACCCACATGACCCCAACCGGGGCCAGGGAGAAACTGCAACCGAGGTATGTGCCCTTTGCGGGAACAGAACCCAGGACTCTCTGGTCCGCAGGCCGACACTCTAACCGCTGAGCCAAACCGGCCAGGGCCCTTTTTTTTTTTTTAATCAATCAATGTAATACACTTTATTAACTATCTATTTATTGTTTGTTTGTTTTTTCTTTATTGATTTCTAGAGAAAGAGGACGGGAAAGGGAGACAGATAAAAACATTGATGAGAGAGAACATCAGTTGGTCGCCTCCTGCATGCCCCCCACTGGGAACTGGGCCCACAACCTGGGCATGTGCCCTGACCGGGAATCAACCATCGACCTCCTGGTGCATGGGTCGATGCTCAGCCCCTGAGCCACACTGGCCGGGCAGAAAAAGATTCTTGAGAGCATGAAATGGTTCCCTAGGGGTTTGAAAGAGTCAGGGCAACTCCTAAAAGTGCCAAAGTGATGGGGACGATGACACTGAGAACATCTGACTTCAGTTTTATTAATTTTGGAGCAGTGACTAAGAAATAAAGCCTGAGGTATGATAGAAAGGAGGGGATAGGCTGTCTTCCATTTCTTTTAGACCAGGAAATAACAGCCTTTTTGATAGATAAAAATACATCAGTTGTTCATGGTATATTCATATAAAATATTTCATATTCATATACAGCTCCATTTACTTATTATCAGTTTTGTGTTTAAATGCAACATAATGTAAACAAAGTAACTTTGTCATCATTTCCATATCCAAAGTGAGATCTCAAACAACTGTCTCATGCATTATTTCCGTAATGTCGCTCACACTTGAGTATCGATACTACTGCAGCACACAATTGAAAACAAGTTATCCAGAAACCTTATTTATTAGTTTAACCTCCTTTTTTACTTTTATTCAAGCTATCAATAAAAAGCCACACATTTTATTGTCATCTCTTGTCTTTGCCTACCCCTCTAGTAGAGAAATACTTAGGAGCAATAAAATGACCAAAATTTGGCAGCAGGAGGGAGGAGGACCAGAAGCAAGAGGAGAAACAAAGAGCCCTCCTTTCACACGCTAGACAGTCAGTCTCTGGATAATCCAGAGTGGGCTAGACCTCCATCAAAAACACAGACACATTGCCCTGGCCGGTTTGGTTCGGTGGTTAGAGTGTCCGCGGGTGGACCAAAGAGTGGCGGGTTGAATTCTGGTCAAGGACATGTCCCTCGATTACGGTTCGGTCCCCAGCCCTGGTCAGGGTCCTGTGGGAGGCAACCAACTGATGTGTCTCTCTCATATCGATGTTTCTCTCTCTCTCTCTCTCTCTCTCTCTTTCTCTCTCTCTCTTTCCCCCTCCCTCCCTCCTTCACACTCTGTCTGAAGATAAATGGAAAAATATCCTTGGGTGAGGATTTAAACACACACACACACATACACAAACACTTCTTTCTGTAGGTCTTCCTCCCATAACCAAATAACAATCTCAAAGCAGTTGCCAAGGAAGATGTGAATTGGCTTTGCTTAAAGCATCATTCTGATGGCCGTGGATAACTGTGTTTTAGAATAGGTTTATGAAACTTGATTTTTGAGGCTCCATAATAGTTTAAGATCAGTCAGAAGCACTATAAATGTTTAACTTTATCCAATACTTTTAAGTATTTTATTGATTATTAATTTATTTTTGAATTAAAAAAAGTTTACAACTAGAGTAACAACTATATTATTTAAAAAAAAAAAAAAAGGACAAGAGACTATCCTTATCCTTATCTATTGACCAGAAGAAAACAGATCCTGGGCAGCACTGGGGTGGGGAGCCACCAAGAGAAGCATATACCATTGCAGAAAAGCAAACTGGTGTATCACCAGACTAGCTTGTGCTCGTGACTTTTCCATGTGGCCCATAACAAATAGGGCAGTTGTCTTATAGATGTCTTCCTGGAGTTAATGTGTAGTAGTCATCAAATTTTATAAAAAGTATGCTAAATGATAGGAAGAATATATATATAGTTTAGGAAAACCCTCCTCTTGAAACTTTTAATGGAAGTATTTCCTGTGAAATTTTATGTCTAAGCAATAAATAGCAAGTAATTTGGCAAGTAATTGTAAGTAAAAGTTAAAACTTTCTTTTCATTGATCTTCAGCCTCTGGGTTCTCTGGTATCATCTCTCTTGTCATTAAAACTCTTCCCATTCATTATTATCCTCTCTCTATTGTTTTCATCATAGCAAACATTGATTTCTTAACTGTATATTTTGTTTTCAGCCTTGTCTCAGCCTCCTCTTTTCTACCCTTAACTTGTTACTCATAGCCTTTGCTCCCAGGCACATTTTTTTCCTGCTTTGTAATTCCTTTCTTGCCCATTGACCTGTACACAGCCTTCAGGAAGCCCTCTAAGCCCAAAACACCCTCCCAGTGATCACTTGACCCTCTCCCCTCCTTCACATCTTCTTGGACTATTGCCTGAGTGAAAATAATCCTAATCCACTGTAGATTCCCAATAATTCTAATTAGGTCTTTTATAATAAGGTTTACTCTCCTCCCATTATATTTCTTCTTTCTACATCTACATTTACACTACGTCTGCTACTTTAAAAATGGGAGCCTCACTGGTGGAAAACATTATGGAATTTTGGGTATCTGTGGTGTGCAGAACCCATTAATGTATGTATTGACATCAAGTCAAGAGTAATATTAACGACAACAATAATAATAAGGCCACAGAAAAAATACTGAGACCAAACACATCCATCTTCTTCTTTTATGATTCTCCATGAAAGAAACACAGGTGGAAACATAGGGTATTCTTCAGAGGAAAGGCTGAACTTGGTCCCTGGTATATTTAGCACTCGTGATTTTAAATGAGAATGCATTAAACTAAGGAATTTTAATTTTTTTCTTTTAAAAGAGAGCAAGTTTTCGAGTAGCAGAATATGACCTGCATACAGAAATGCTTGTGTACATTATAGTATATCACTTTATGTAATTTAAGGCGTGTAAAGGTGAGAGTTGTTTTTCCTTTTTTAAAAAAAAATACTGTTTTTTAGCCCTGGCCAGTTTGGCTCAGTGATAGAGCATCAGCCCGCAGACCAATGAGTCGCGGGTTCGATTCCGGCCAAGGGCACGTACCTGGGTTGCAGTTTGTCCCCGGCCCTGATAGAGGGGTCCTGCAGGAGGCAACCAGTCAATGTGTCTCTTTCACGTTGATGTTTCTCTCTCTCTCCCTTTCTTTCCTCTTTCTCCCTCTCTCTCCCTCCCACTCTATCTGAAGATAAATAGAAAAATATCCTCTGGTGAGGATTAAAAAGCAAAAACAAAAAAACTTAAAAAAAATTTTTTTTTATTGATTTTAGAGAGAGAGGAAGAGAGAAGGAGAGAAAGATAGAAAATCGATGAGAGAAAACATCGATTGGCTGCCTCCTGCATGCCCCCCACTGGGGATTTGACCCACAACCTGGGCATGTGCCCTGACCGGGAATCAAACTGGTGACCTCGTGGTGCATGGGTCAACACTCAACCACTGAACCACACAGGCCGGGCCAAAAATACTTTTATTGATTTTATTTTTTTAGAGATAGAGCAAGGAAGAGGAGGAGAGAGAAAGAGAGAGAGAGAGAAACATAGCTCAGCTGCCTCCTGCACGCCCCCTCCTGGGGATCGAGCCCACACCCAGGCAGGCATGTGCCCTGATCAAGTATTGAACCAGCGACTGCACAGGACGACACACAACCAACTGACCCACAATGGCCAGGGCGTTTTTTTGTTGTTTTTAAATGAATACAGCAGGTCATCGAATAATGTCATTTTGTTCAACATTGTTTCATTATGACATTGATGAGAAGCCGTAGGAACTCGTTTATGTCAATTAGCCTATGGTAAATTGGTTTTGTTATATGTAGTTTAAAGTTGCATAACCTATCCAAGGACATTAAGTGAGGACTTACTGTATGTTCTTTTTTTTTTTTTTTTTTACATTTTTTTCTTTATTGATTTTAGAGAGAGAGGAAGGGAGAGGGAGAGAGAGATAGAAACATCGATGAGAGAGAACATCGATTGGCCGCCTCCTGCATGCCCCCCACTGGGGATCGGGCCCACAACCGGGGCATGTGCCCTGACCGGGAATTGAACCAGCGACCTCTCGGTGCATGGGTTGATGCTCAACCACTGAGCCACACCGGCCGGGCCAGTTCTGAATTCTTGAAAGGAAGTTAGAAAATTTAATAATTTTTAAGATTAGCAACTAGGAAAACATTTAATATATCATTTAACTTTTTAAAAGGACTACAAAATTATATCTAATTTTCTTTTTAAATTTTCATATGAAGAAGAATTAGAAGTTTCATAAGAAATTAAAATAATATTTTTAGGTTCTGTAAGTATAGGTGATTTTCTTTTTTGGTCTTTCCTTATTTCCTTTATTGTTATAGGATGTTACTTATGCAATAAATAAAATTGAGTGATGGAAGACAAAGCTTGAAATTTGTAATTTATGATGAAACTCAGGACTCCTCTTAACTCTGGCAAAGGCTATGTATGCCTTTGCTCTCTGCTTATAACCTTCTAGCAGCCTGTGAAGGTAGGAATGGGATGGAGATCACTGGGTCTCCTGCCTCAGTGCATGAAATCAGTGTATAGTTAATACTTCAAATGATACTTTCAGAGTGATGATGTTCGAAGACTAGGATTTGTAGATGTCTCAAAACACCATCTCTCCCAGACAGTTTGGGCTGCAGTATTAGCAGAGTGCCCAAGAGTATAGCCCTGGGTTTACTATCAGGTATGCTTGAGTTGGAATCCCAATTTTGTCAGGTATCTGATGTAACTTGAGCAAGTTACTTAACTTCTTTAGGCTTGTGTTTATTTATGGGAAAGCAGTGCAATCTATCTCATAGAGTTGTAATGAGGATTAATTAATATGGTAAATCTAGCAAGAATATTTAGTGAATACCCAGTAAATGTCGCTCTTTTCATCCTGCTTGGCTCTATGGACTTTACTTTGGAGCTTTGCTGGAGGTATTTTGAGGGAATCTCCCATTTAATTAATTTATTAATTAATTTGTTTATTTTACATCCATAGATGAGGTAATAGTTACCAGCTCAATTTCCATGTGCTGTGCTAATGTGAAATTGGCTGACAGGATCATCTGCTCCTCCCATAAAGGTGCCCTTTTATAAATCTGCTAATTGAAATAACCTTCTTCTTTTACTTTACAGATATATGTAATTGACAGTGCAGACAGAAAAAGATTTGAAGAGACGGGTCAGGTAAATAATTCTTCTGTTGAGCTATTTCCCAAATAACTGGGTATTCATTAATCTGCCTTGTAAATATATGAGAGTGAGAGAGGTATTTTTTTGTTTAACCTTTGCAGTTTAAACAAGACAATCACTCTGGCAAGCAGGCAAAAATACCAGTTGCCTAAAAAGAAATTAGTTCAAAATCCTTTAAACAATTTATTTGATTAAAGCCTTTTAGTTTTATGACTTATTTTTTGAAATCAGGATAAATATTAGCCTGCAAGAGCAATGCTAAACAATCACAGTTATAAACTATACTAAGTAAGAAGACTTATCTATGTAAGAAGACTTTATTGTGAAGCATTTACGTGTCCCAAAATTATCCATGTTTCCAATTTTTGAAGTGGTATATTGAGTGTGATTCTTAAAATTTGGTTTTTGGGGTTTTTTAATTGATTTTTTAGAGAGAGAGAGAGAGATAGAAACATCGATTGGCTGCCTCCTGCACACCTCCTACTGGGGATCGAGCTCAAAACCTGGGCATGTGCCCTGACCAGGAATTGAACTGGGACCTCTCAGTCCATGGGATGATGCTCAATGCACTGAGCCACACTGGCTGGGCAGGAATGTGATTCTTAATTCATCTTTCCATCTGTCACTAGGGCATTCATGCTGGGTAAGTTTTTGTTTTGTTTTGATGTCTTAGACCATCCTATATTTTACTCATCCCATAATACGGTTTTATGCAGAAAGATTAAAACTATGTAAATGGCTTTTCTGGAAATTATCGGTTATAATATTTTATAGGGGATGGAATGGCACCTTTGTTTATAGGACAACGTCTTTAAATAAAGTAAAATTTCGAAGTCAAATAAAAAGGGGGGCCTTTAAGTTTTGATCAAAGTGAATAAACAAGTTATAAGCAAATGGAACTTACCACCATGCCCAAAAGCTCTCCAGGTTTCTTCCCATTCCACATAGAAATTAACACAGAGGAACAATTCACTTATTATTTCTATGTATGTTTTTCAATATCAACGTAATTGATTCAAAGGTAACTTTAACAAATTCAAAGAGATGGGAAGAAATGTGCAAGCCAAGACTAAGCTACTCTTGTTTCCAAGCCAAGAGATAGGTAGGTATACTTTGAACCCAAATATGGCTTCAAATGCAGAGTACATGTCAACAGATTACACAGTGCAATTTGTGTACATAGTTTTAAATAGTGAAGCAATGGGCATAGACCATTTTACCAAGTATGCTGATAAGAAGCAAGGAGTAGAGTGGACTTCTTTGGAGAAGCATGATTACGTTTTATTGCAGAGTCCTTGGCTTGTGTCCTAAACTACCACAGGTAGCCTTCCAAAGGTAGCAGTCCCTAGGTTTATGTTCCTTTTTCCTGGAAATTAGTTTGAGAACTCGTTTTCAGACTCTTGAAGATAACCCTACAGTACCTTGGTGATTTCTGTATCATCACTCATGTGATCTAATGCTAAACATGAGCTTGAAGGTGAAGGGTATCATATAACGATCTGCTTCTTGAACCATCCAGTTCTCTTTGACAGCCCAAGTGTCTTAAGTAGAGTTAAAATGTGGGTTTAATGGGGAGAGGTGGGCCCTCGTATTTAAGTAAGTATACATCCTCTCCTATACTTATTGCAGACAGAATCAACATCCAGTTTAGACCCCAACCAATAGCCTAAAAATCAGAGACCTTGCCAGATGGACTAATAGTTATTTTAGGATGTGGGTTTGATGAAGTGTAGTGCACATACATGTTTTGGAGACAAAGATTGATGAAACAGAATTATAGTCTTTAAAGCAATTGTCATTTTCAGTTTATATTTTAAAATATATGTGTGTATGTATATATACAATTATTTGCAGGTAACAACGTTGGCTAAATTTAAAATTTCTAACCACCACTTGTGTTCTCCTTTGAACACAAAGTATGTGTTTCACAAAGTATGATTTATGAATCCCTATAGCAGAACTACTATAGGGGAGCTAGTTAAAAATGCAAATTCCACCTGGCTGGTGTGGCTCAGTGGTTGAGCGTTGACCCATGCACCGAGAGGTCGCCTTCGATTCCCATTCAGGGCACATGCCCAGGTTGTGGGCCAAATCCCCAGTGGGGGGCATGCAGGAAGTGGCCAGTCAGTGTTCTCTCTCATCGATGTTTCTATCTCTCCCTACTTCTCCCTTTCTCTCTCTCTAAAATCAATAAAGAAAAAAAAATTTTTTTAATGCAAATTCCTGGGCCCTCACTTAGACTTTCCAAAGTCAGCATCTCTGGAGTAGGCCCAGCAATCTGCCAGGATCTTCCACAGGCTCAAGTTTGAGAACCACTGCCCTTGAAAGTTCCTAGTTGATCAGCTTAACTGTTTTGTTTTTTCCTAACCAGAAGTGAATGGTTAAATATCATAGCTTTCATTTTTCCCTCCCCATCCAATCCAGGAACTAGCTGAATTACTGGAGGAAGAAAAGCTAAGTTGTGTTCCAGTGCTCATCTTTGCTAACAAGCAGGATTTGCTCACGGCAGCCCCTGCCTCTGAAATTGCAGAAGGACTGAACCTGCACACCATCCGTGACCGAGTCTGGCAGATCCAGTCTTGCTCAGCTCTCACAGGAGAGGGCGTTCAGGTGAGATTACCAGAAGGCTTGGTCACCTGGCAACATGACAGCCAACCGCGGTAGTCTGTCTCATTGGTTGAACTGATCTAAATAGGCAAGATATGAAACAAATAGCCTTTGATTGGCAGATGAACAACCCAAGATGTGAAGGGCATGGAGAGTTTAGTTCTTTTCTACTTATCAACCAGTGTGATACCATTAACTGTTGTAGGAAAGACAAACCACCCCACACAAGCAACAAACTACCCCATTAGGTAGGAGGTCAGAACAGAAGACTTTCTAACTCTAGGATTCTTTGATGTATGGGTTGGGGGCTTTGTGTTGTGTCTCATATTGTGGATGCTAAATACTGTACTCCCAAGGTAACAGCCGTCAACAATTATGCACACTAGTTATCCTATAGAAGTGTTTTGCTTTTTTCTGTTGGCTGTCTCCACTGCCTTCAGAGTTGGTGTCTGTTTCCTGCTACTTCAGTTTGGTTTCCCACTGGGAGGCTTCTGACAGAGCCCCATGTTGTATACTGAGGAACTAACTATATGCCAGAAGAGTAGGCTCCCCCTCATTTGATATTAATTTAGGGCAGAAAATGGTTGTATCCAAGACAACTGAGAGGCTGTATCCTCAAAGAATGATAAACAGGTTCAGCTCTGATGCTTCCTACCAAGCAGACGCAAACCAGGTGACACTTGGAGACAGCACTCTAGGACTACTTCTTTATTCCAAAGCCCCAGCTTGCTCCACATGGTTCATTTTAAACATATGGAGGACCTGTCAGGGAAGTGACACCATGCTGTGAGAATCAGACAGTACTGCTCTAGGATGCTGTGGGGGATCAACAACATCTAAAGAAATGGTATCTTCCCTCATTGCCATATGGCATGTGTCTCTAATGGCATGACCAGTTTGCTTTTCTCTGAACTTGGTGTGTTGGGGTATGAGCCTGCGATTTAATTCTCAATTGTTATCCTGTAGCCTCTTTCCATTTCCTTTCTAATACTGTCCTTCCCTCTCTCCAAAGGCATTTGACATCGATTTGTCTTAAAACTGCCTGACTGCTTTTATTTCAAGAAAATAGTCACATCCTAGAATTATCTCACTTGTTCCATCTGTTTGCTGCTTAGTTTTTTTTTTTTTGTTACACAAACAACCAGGGCCTGTTTCTGTGCTTGGCCTTTCAATCCGAGAGCAGAGCAGTCAGCACAGGACAAGCACTCCTCCTCTACAGTCCTCAGTACCTGCACCCTCCAAAGCTCTTTGTGCATGTATGTGTGTGGCGGACCCTAAAATAGCCAGAGATGACCTCAGCTACACCTCCAAAATGGATGCTGGACCTCTGTGGGTCTCTCTGTGAGGTTTCAGTTTAGGGAGGGGGCAGGTGTTAAGTCTTATTTATTCCCTTCCTTCTTCCCTAGACTCTGGTTTATAAAAGTAATATATTCTCATTGTTAATCATATAAAAGTATATAAAATTTAAAACTGTAAAGTTCTTTCCTCTCCCTTAATCCCACTTGACAAAAGACCTATCATTAATAGTTTTATTTTTCTTAAGTCTCCTCTATAAAACTATAATCACATGTGTGATTATAGGTCTGTTAGGTTTCACATTAACTGCATTTTTTCAGCTTCAGTTAGGCTGGTCTAACAAGTATACTACAACCCAGAATGTTTTTGAATAGGTAAATGCTAATCTTTTTTTTTTCCAAAAAATTCTTTTTCTTTATTGATTTTATTGATTTTATTTTTTATCTTTTTTTTTTTAATCCTTACCAGAGGACATTTTTGCATTTATCTTCAGAAAGAGTGGGAGGGAGAGAGGGAGGAAGAGAGAGAGAGAAACATTGATGTGAGAGAGACACATCGAGTGGCTGCCACCCACACGACCCCAACCGGGGCCAGGGACAAACTGCAACCAAGGTACGTGCCCTTAGCAGGAACCGAACCTGGGACTCTCTGGTCTGCAGGCTGACGCTCTAACTGCTGAGCCAAACCGGCCAGGGCTGATTTTAGAGAGGGAGAGAGAGAGAAACATTGATGAGGGAGAACATCAAATGGCCGCCTCCTGCATGTCCCCCACTGGGGATTTGGCATGTATGCTGACCAGGAATCAAACTGGCAACCTCTTGGTGCATGGGTCGACACCCAACCACTAAACCACACTGGCTAGGTGGTAAATGCTAATCATTTTATTTAGCTTCTCCCTTTTTTAAAAAAAATCAAGTTTTACCTAAGGTATTTCCCTAGATTGTGCATAAGATGGCCTTCATGATGCCTAAGGTGATTTGGGTATGGATGAAGCCTTCTTGTGTTTGTACAGACCACTTCAGCAGAACTCTGCCTGTCTAAATGGTTGAGAACAAACAGAGAGAGGAGAGAATATCTCAAGGTTGGGGGCTCTAAAGGCGGGACTAAAAAAAAATAAACATATTTTGTGTGCCTGCTTCTGAGAAAGTGGGAGTTGGCAGCTCCATAATCTTTTTTTCACTTGGTCAGAGTGTTGAAAGGAAGAAAAAGCAAAGCTGGAATTAACAGTGCAGTCCTTGTTTCTCCAGCTAGCCTTAAGCAGGGACAAGAGTTATCTAAAATCAGCATTTTGAGTAGTGGCATTCAAGTCAAGGGTACTTCTTCATAGGAGCCTGAAGGTTGGGAGGGAGCTCTAGTCATTGTCTTGCCAGCCCCCAGCCCCCCACCACCACCTGTCAGGGGGAGTTACAGGGGTAGAACTCCATGTTCCTGGCTGTGTAACCACCATAGAAGTGGAGTTCCCTTAAAGTCACAGGATCTTTAGACCAAAAAAGAAGCAGTGAGCTATCAGACAGTTACAGGATTGGGGAGGGCTTTAAAATCAATCAGTTTAGCCCTGGCTGGTTTGGCTCAGTGGTTAGAGCGTCAGCCCGCGGACCAATGAGTCGCGGGTTCGATTCTGGTCAAGGGCACGTACCTCGGTTGAGGTTCGTCCCGGCCCTGGTCGGGTCGTGCGGGAGGCAACCAGTCGATGTGGCTCTATCACATCGATGTTTCTCTCTGTCTCTCCCTCTTTCCCTCTCTATCCAATGATAAATAGGAAAATATCCTCAGGTGAGGAATAAAAATAAATAAATCAGTTTAAATCAAGTGAGACAACCATGTATGGTTTGATTTTGTTAAAGTTCTTAGATCAGGGACCTTCAGCAACCATATCCACAGGAAATTATATCAAAGCCATCTAACAAAGAACTGTGAGTAAAAAAAAAAAAAGATTTTATATGGAGGAGAAATAGTTTGAAGGTCACTTAATTAGTTTAGTAGATACCATGGTGTATAGAATTGGGTAGTTAAGACTGGGATTTCAAGGTTAATGAGATTAGATTATGGTTAATAGAATGATATAAATTTAGAGAATTTAACCATTATTTGAAATGAGTTATTTAATAAAAATGTTAATTAAGAAGGGAATCTGCTGTCTATTGTCCTTTAATGGTAACCTTTGGGGACTACAGAAAGGTCATGGAGTTTTCTGTGGAAGCATTTCATTGTGAGGCACCGGTTGACCATGTCCCTCCCTCAGGTGATGCCTGTGGCCTAAGCTCTTGCCCACTCAGCCAGTATCTTGGTTTTTACTTTAAAAAGAGTCACTTAGGAGGAATTGTTTTCCTGCATTGCCTAGTTCAAGTGCAGGCCTTTAATGATTCTTACTAATTAAGGTTTTAAGTATTCCTAAAAATGAAAGACTTCACTAGGAAAATGTCCATAAGATCACTTTCAAACATAGATACTGTGTAATAATTACTAAAACTCCCTAAATTCTTATTTCATCTTCCCTCTCCACCCTGCCCTCCTGCTGAGCTGGTCAGTAATGGGCAAAGCTACTAAAATGATCAGACATTAAATGGGTCAGATAACATCTGGCACCATAGCTCTAATGACCCTGAAAGAAAAAATGTGCAAAGGTAAAAATAAAAAAAAAAGACCTGGATTTTCTGTTACAGTTTCAGGTGTTTAAAGACTGTCTCTATTATATTGTGTTTGTGTGTATGTGTTTGATCAGAATGTTTGAGAGACTCGTCTTGTACTGATAAATAACACCCTCAAGTCAGTGAGCCGCGGGAATAGCTACAGATCCACTAGATGGTGAGGTACACCTTCTGGACTCATCGGACAGGTGTATCACTTCTCAGCTGAGTAGCTTAAACACATGATTTAAGGTTATGGAAGTTAGTGATTCCTGGGATGGATTTCAGATTCTTGTTCTACCTGATGTTCTGAAGACAAATATGTGCAGTCTTTACAAGGACAGGCAATCCCATATGTTCAACAGCCCCTGTTCTGGGTGTGGAAATTGACTTTTGAGGGCTTCAAGAGAGTTCAGAACAGGTCTTTCTTTGCCTGATTGATGGTGACCAGGAGACCAGCCCATCATGTAATTAAAGCAGGTTTTCATGGGAAACTGTCAAGAGCAGAGCGTAAGTAAAGGGCACTGGAAGCTGAAGGAGAACATCAATCTTGGAAGCCCTGGCCTGCTGAGAGGCCCAGAGTCCACAGGAGAGATCAGAAGAGACCCAGTTATGTCAAGTAGATAAAGGCAGAAAGAGGAGAAACTGGAAAATGTCTGGGAGGGAAAACCTACAGCCCCTTAGCGACTGCTTTAGAGACATGGTGGCGCCCGGCTGGTGTGGCTCAGTGGTTAAGCATCGACCCATGCACCAAGAGGTCGCCGGTTCGATTCCTGGTCAGGGCACATGCCCAGGTTGTGGGCCCGATCCCCAGTGGGGGGCATGCGGGAGGCGGCCGATCGATGTTCTTTCTCATCGATGCTTCTGTCTCTCTCTCTCTCTCTCTCCCTTCCTCTCTCTCTCTCCCTTCCTCTCTCTCTCTAAAATCAATAAAGAAAAAGAAAAAAAAAACATTAGAGACATGGTGGCTGTCTCCCTCTGCGCCCTCGGGGCTGGGCAGGGTTGCTAGGGCCTCTTCTAGTGTATAACATCTAGCCCTGGGACTCTCTTCTCTTCTTTTTCCTGGATGTCTAGAAAATAGTGAACAAAGGATCTGGCTTAGATGCAGAGAAAGGTAGAGAGCAATCAACCTCTCTTCTCCCTTCAGACCTGAATTTGAACCCCAGACCACAGCTGTCCTTTGCTGTTGTAATATCAGGTGTTTGAAGACATTTTCTCTCTAAAATATCACACGCGCGCGCGCGCGCTTGTGTGTGTGTGTGTGTGTGTGTGTGTGTTTAATTAAAATTGTACTGGAACAGAATCTCCTTTCAGTGCAGAGATCAGCAGTTTCAACCTGGTCTCCAGCCTTAGTCATAACAGAGACCTTCCTACACCAGAAGCTTTGAACTAGCAGAAAGTTCTTTTGGGTATTTCTCTTCATGCACCCACGTCATGCGCACCTTTTCTTTTCACATCTCTCCCACATTC
Source organism: Tadarida brasiliensis (assembly GCA_030848825.1). Classification (NCBI taxonomy): domain Eukaryota; kingdom Metazoa; phylum Chordata; class Mammalia; order Chiroptera; family Molossidae; genus Tadarida; species Tadarida brasiliensis. Next base: position 21,442,087 of record CM061271.1, read on the forward strand.
CCTGTCTTCCTTCTGAACAGGAGCAGTGGTTTGGCTCATAGTAGTCTCACCTACCTAGAAAGGACCACTAGCAGTTGGAGCCGTGGCGTGTGAGCTGTACGTCAGAGTGTACCTTGCAGATGAACACTAAACATTTGCTAGCCCAGCTTCTTGTTTTTGTTCCTTTTTCCTTTGTCTAGGGGACTTTTCCCTTAATATACCAACAGAATTTTGGTATTTTTAAATATGACATTTACCACTTCTTTCTAGGGCTGGCATCAGTTATTTTTTACTCCAAATGTACATGGAACTGCTTATCTGCAAGTCAGACCTCAGGTTTATTTTTAAATTTTCAAACCTCTCTATAGACTAAGAAAGCAAGCTCAGGACATGTGATTTTGGTACTTCTCTGGTGCAGTGCCCTTTGTCACTAGAAAAAATGTTAATAGCAATAGTTTATGTGTGCTGCATCTAGCTGCTCCTTGGCCCTGGGGCCGCTGGCACAATGGGATAGGCTGCATCGCTCAGCCAGGGCCTGAGTTCCTCCTCGTCTTAAAGCAGTTACTGTTGTGACATGTAGTCCTCATGGCATTAAAAACCAGGCCCTAGACCTGGCCGATTTGGTTCAGCAGTTGGAGCATTGACCCGAGGACCAGAGAGTCACGGGTTCGATTCCGGTCAAGGGCACGTACCTCAGTTGCGGTTCGTCCCTGGCCCAGGTCAGGATTGTGCGGGAGGCAGTCAGTCTATGTCTCTCTCACACTGATGTGTGTGTGTGTCTCTCTCTCTTCCTCTATCTCCCTCTCCTTCTCCCTCTCTCCCCCTCCCACTCTATCTGAAGATAAATGGAAAAATGTCCTCTGGTGAGGATTAAAAAAAAAACAGGCCCTAGGCCCACCCAACCATGGCTGCCACTGCTTCCTTCCAACCATGGAGCAGTGATGGATACATTGTAGAGTGATCAAATTAAAAAGAGCAGTGCAGTCAGAGTCCATTCTTTCCATAGAAAGAGGCATCATGCCTTTAATCCTGGACCACTGAGATCTGTGATGAGTAGATTTCCACATCTATGGTTAGGGGCAGCCTTATATTTTTCCCAGTGGTCATATTACGGGATATCATGACATAGCAACATTTATTTCCTCTCCACAAGGCCAAACAAAGCTCAGTATTTGAGGTTCAGTGTTTCTCTTTAGTCTCTATTATTGAATTAAAGCTAATCAATTTAAATTCTGTTTCAGCAAGGTTGGTGGGGTGGGGGTGTGGTGGAGGAAAAAAGGGGAGGACTATTCATGCCATAATATTGTCATCCCCATGACGAAGATCAAATGTGCAGAAATTTGGTCAAACCAGTTTTAACAATAAAGGTTCAACCATTAAACAAACCTATGAGTTCATTTCCTTCTTTGGAGGCGGAACAGTAACCTACTTCAAGTAACTGATCATTTTTTCTCAGTCATCTGTTTTAAAAAAACAAAGCCTTGCCCTGGTCGGTTTGGCTCAGCGGTTAGAGCGTCGGCCTGCGGTCCAGAGAGACCCGGGTTCGGTTCCCGCTAGGGGCATGTACCTCGGTTGCAGTTTGTCCCCAGCCCTGGTTGGTCGTGCGGGTGGCAGCCATTCGATGTGTCCCTTTCACGTCGATGTTTCTCTCTCTCTCTCTCTCTCTCTTCCTCTCTCTCCCTCCCACTCTATCTGGACAAAAAATGGAAAAAAAAATGTCCTCGGGTGAGGATAAAAAAATAAAAAATAAATAAAATAAAAAATAAAAAAACAAAACCTTGCCAAATTAAGGTAAGAGTGAAGCAGACGGTTCCACCTCTTGCTATGATGTTATCTCTAAATGTAGAGTTTCCACTGGAGGTGGTCTTGGTGGAGAATTAATATACTAGGACACGAGCAAGGTAAATGCAGTTTCCACGTGTAGACACCTGGCAGCCCTGGAATCTTGAGAGTTGAGTGGCTGAGAACAGCCTCTGGTACCTTCAGAGCTGCAGCCAAGCTATGCATGAACTTGGCCTGGGGCTACCCCAGTCTCATGCCCCTATAGTCAGTTGGGAGTCCTAAGGAAGAAACAACTGGAATTGCTCTCTTTCCCAGCTTCAGGGTGATTCCCAGCTTCTCTCTAAGCTTGAGGCCGAGCTCCTCCCTCCAGCACTTGCCCACATTCATTGAGAAATGGTAAATGGTTAGAGTATGGGTGCTGGAGCCTGGGTTCACAGCCTGCCTCTGCCACACACTGTTCTGTGCTCTCATTTCTTCATTCGTAATGTGGAAATTGTAGTAGCTACTTCTCAGGGTTGTTACAAGGATTAATTAAAAAGATATAAATTAAGTACTGTAGGCCAGACACCATGCTAGGTTCTGTAAACACAACCTCAAGCCACTCTGACATGGACCTTCCCCTCAGGGATCTTGGACAACACTATTATCTTTCCTTTCCCGTGGGTAACTTGACAGAACTTGTCCCTGGTTTGATTAGAGAGGTATTACCCCTGTTGACTATTGTCTCCTCCACAGCCCCTCACCTCCAGCTCCCATTCTCCTCTTGGTAATAACAGGAAAGGTACAACTCTCCAACCCTCAAACACTTCAGATCAGGGCAGAGCAGCCACAGGGCTTGGCCCCTATTAAATCTCCCTGTGCTTCCCACACTCCAGGTTGCTGGAGGCAGCTGCAGAGGCTCAGGGGCCAGCAGGACAGCTGGTGGGTACTGACCTCCGAGCGCCCTCTTTTGGCAGGACTGTGGCTGGAAGGGCTTTGCCACTGCTGGCCCGCACAGACATCTGGAGGACAGGGCTCCTTAGCAGGGCTCCCCCATTTCAATCCCCTCTGCCTCAAAAACAGATACCAAGGAGAAAGCTGCCCCTCACCCTCCACATTCTGCTTTGGGTTCCTGCAGCTGAGTAAATATTTTTTTTTCTATCTCTTTGACTGTATTCATGTTTAGTTAGTTACATATAATCAAAAGAACCCCCATCCCGTAATCAGCCATAAAAAAAGGGGGGAGCCCTGGCCAGTTTGGCTCAGCGGTTAGAGCATCGGCCTGTGGTCCAGAGAGACCCGGGTTCGGTTCCCGCTAGGGGCATGTACCTCGGTTGCAGTTTGTCCCCAGCCCTGGTTGGTTGTGCGGGTGGCAGCCACTCGATGTGTCCCTTTCGCATCGATGTTTCTCTCTCTCTCTCTCTTCCTCTCTCTCCCTCCCACTCTATCTGAACAAAAAATGAAAAAGTGTCCTCAGGTGAGGATAAAAAAAAAAAAAAAAAAGGGGGGGAGCCGGTATTCATATAGTGTGGAAACACTGTTCTTGATTTCTCTGAGAAGATGATTTGATAAAATATTGCAAGTGTCTATAGAGGAAAAAATATTGAGGTGCACACCTTTGATAGTGTTTTTGCGGGGTCCTGAAGATGGAAAGTGCTACGTAAGTGCTGAGCTATTCAGCTTCGAAGGCAAAGAGAAGATAGTTATCTTATTCATCCCTCTTTTATTTGTAAAATCTTTTTTGTCTCCTGGCAGGTGATCATTTTTTTTCCTGGAAACCAATTAGCTACTAAAATTAAACATGCTTCTCTTTAAATTAATCCTCTTCATAAAATGGTCTTAAAATTGGCCTCAGCTTTTCAAGTCAGTAGCTGACCCAGTTGTAATTGGAGACGTATGTGGAGGCCACCTTTCTCCCACCTGGACGTCCCGCCTCCCTTGTCCCCGTGCTGCCAGGTGCTGTCCACCTTCGGGCTTTCGGCCATGGCCAGCCTCATCTTGGCAAATGCCCTAAAGTCTGCTCTGCAACAGCCATCAGACTATCTAGTTCTCCTGCCCAAGTGTCCTGATGGCAACTGGCGGAGTTTTAATCACTGTAAATTCAGGTTATGGTCAGATTAGCCAGGAGATAGGATGCCTGCTGGTTGTTTTGCGGTGATGTATTGTTTATGGGATTAATGCTCCCAATGGCCAAAGGTGTCAGCTGATATTTATTACTTTAAGCTGGCTCAGCTGTTCAGGTTCAGCCACTAGCTTCATGGTCACAGAAATGCAGAGCTCTTCCTGTCATGTATGCCCTGAGATGTGCAAATGTGACTGGGACCTCAGCAAGCATGTGCTACAGATGCAGGGGAAAGGGATTCGTTGCAGGATCCTTCTTTGATTTTGTTCTGGGCTTCCAAAGGAACTCTGCACACCCTGAAGGTCAGAGACTCTAGGGAAAGGGAGAGTTTTCAGGGGTGGCTCCAAAGGGGGGTGAAAAAGAGGTCATCTCTGGCAGGCCTGGCATCCAGGAGAAATCATGCCACCTGCCAGGTAGCTGTAGGCATTGTGTGGTTTTTACCTCTGTCCCTCTCCAGCCTTCTAAGAGAGGACGCTTTCAAGGTCACTGTGCCTTTAAGTGACTCTTCTCCCCAGTCCCACTACTTGGTAGTGCTTAAAATTACAAGAATCAGGCCAGGCCCTTCCAAACGTATCTGTAGTGCTACACAAAGAGAAATAAATGCACATTGCCTTAGTGTGTGTCTAGTAACACACACTGCAGTTGGTTTGTTTTTCCAAAAAGAAATTTAATTTAACCCAAGTGTACACTGCCACACTGTAAACACACCAGGGCACCAGAAGCGTGGCTTATTGAATTTAATGCCCTAGCAAAGGTCAGCTTTTAGAAAAAGCCAAAAATGGCTGGAATCTTTCCTGATAGCTCCTCAATCAGGCCTTGGATCCAGGCAGATGTGTTTATTTTTTCAGAGGGAGTTCATAAGGACCCATCTCAAGTTCAGACACTGGGCACTCCCCCTCCCGTCTCTCTTCTGCCTCTGAGGCCTCCCTCCTCCTCCTCAGGAGGTCACTATCCCTGGTCACCCAGGTGGGCCCCTGGGGCAAGGAACCTCCCTGGAGCTAGTGGTTGGGGAGGGTGGACCCCAGACTCCCACTCCCCCTCTCCTGGGTTTGAATGTATAGTGACTTTCTTATAACTAACACTGCCTTTCTCTGCCCATTTCCCTCAAAGGACGGCATGAACTGGGTCTGCAAAAATGTCATTGCAAAGAAGAAATAAAATCTAGACGAATGGAGATGCAGGAGCTTCGGGAGCTGAATTCTGTCCTGAAAAACACTAATTTGCTGCTTTCTGACCAAATGTTTTTCCATCTGTGTACAGCTACAGCTGTTTGAAGAGAGGGAGCAACACAGTTTAAAAAGAATCCCCATTCCAGCAGTAGATTTAACTGATCTCTGAGGTTCAGTATCATTTTTCAAATAAAGGAATTATATTATTTCCTCTGCATAATTGAAATAGTATTAAATGTCTCAAAGCACATGATTAGAAAATGAGATCTTTTAAATGAGCAAGAGATTGCATTGCAGCTCAGATAATTCCAGTGGGCTTTTTTTCTTTTCAAAAAAAAGGAAAGAAAAGGAAAAGAGGAAGAAGCAGCTTATGCTGCATTCATTTATTTACTGACCTGTCCCTTACATTCTCCCCATGGCTTTGAAAGAACAGACAATGTTCGCTGGTGCTGGTCCGTGATTTTTACCATCACCACTGAGCCAGGGCTGCATTCCTTCCGGAGGGAAGCTGCTGGGGGGTAAGGGGAGGAAGAGCAGATGATTAAACCATCTTGTCATGCAGGTAGGAGACTGTATGTAATCCTCACCCTTTGGAGGGGGAAAAAATCCTTTCTTGCAAACAAGTCACCACATAAACATACCCCATCTCCACCCTCCCAGCCAGCCACACAGGGAAGCAAATTCTTATGACTTTTGACTGTAATGACATCTGGAATGTAAGGAGAGGTGGGAGGTTTAATTCCAGAAAAATTACAAGGTCCTTAGAAAGCCCTCACATCGAGGGCTCAGGCTAGCGTAAACAGGCTTTCTCCAGTTCAGTGGAGCAGGGAGCAGCCGACTCTGAGATTAGCTGGCTTCTCCATGGCAGTCCTATAGAAGGGATTTCTAAAGCTCAAAGAATTCTGTGTTTAAATGATCACAATAGGCCGTTGCTATCAGATTTTAAAAATAAATGCAGCTTTACCATGAACCTGCTCCACTGAGAAAAGGCAGGCAGATCGATCTTTAGAGGAGATCAATTTTTACAGTGCTGGCAATGTGGTGGTGTGGGATGTTCACGGGTGGAGAGGGTTTGCTGCTGGGTAGACATGTGTGATTGCAGGGGCCACTCCCAGGGCAGCCAGAGTCACCCCAGCTGCCCATCTCCCCTGCCTCTCCAGCAAAATGTGTCCTCTGTTGATTGATTGGAGAAGACTGGAGGGAGACTTCCCCTGCTCCATGTTGCAAAAAGAGCTTGTTTTCCCGAGTCTTAAGAAATCCCCAGCTTCAAACATGAAAGCCAGCCAGAGCATCACCCAGCTCCTGAATTGAACTCTGTTCTGGTGCCTGAGCTGAGGGGTTTTCGGAGAATGAATAAGAGACTGTCCAGTGGCTGGCTGGTGGGCCTCAGGAGGCCAGCTGCCTTCTCATCCCAGGAAATGGCCCTTCCCAAACCCACCAAGGCATATGAGCAGAACAGAGGGGCCACTCCAGCCCCTGGCCTTCTGTGCCCAGCTTTTCTGGACAAGGTTGTGCAGGTGAGGCTGAAGCATGTCCAGCTTCAAAGGTATTCTGGGGTGAAAGTCATTAATGCAGACAAGAAAAGGTGCCCCAGGGTTGCCGTGGACAGACCTGTAAGGACTTGTAAAACAAAAGGTGAGGTGTTTTAAACCACTGAGCTACCTGCTTCCTCCTACCTCCTTCTCTGGCTTCTCTGTCTCACCCAAGGGCCTCTCTCACTTTGAACAGAGGCGAAAAGAGTCACAGGGAACCGAAATCCCCTGCCGTCAGGCTGGCATGTGGCTCTGGCACTTGAAAATGTGTTTCCCCCCAAATAATGCGCTGGGGATGCAAGCTGGGGGGCAGATGCCTGCTTTGAGATCTGTAATTTTGGAACAACGTGATATGGAACTTTGGTTCGGGCAGTAGATGGTCTGCAAAATACTTTTGTGCTTTTACCACCAACTTAGGAAGCTGTTTTCAGGAGTCCTCCCCAGGCCCCAGCAGCTGGCAGAAGCCACTCCCCTCCTCTGATAACAGTCTCTGAATGTTCAGATTTGCTTTTCAGCTAAAGACACGATGACATGGTGGATGTCACAAGCTTTCATCTTCACTTTGAGCCATGCTGAACCCTCCTGGGGGCTCGTGGGGTAGATGAGAGAGGCCTGAAAACTGCAGACTTTGAAAGCTCCCATTTGTAAAAACAAAATACTTCTAAAGTCCTCTTTCCTCTCCCCAGCCCCACCCCCTGTGGCCATGACCCGAAGATAGAATTTGAAGCTAGACGGGATGCTGAGCTTGCCATCCCCCCACCCCAGTGAGTCTGGGGGAGACTTGCTCTATGCAGAGGGCATCTGAATGCACAGGGAAGAGGGCTGGGACCAGAGGGCAGGCAGGCCTGGAACAGGGGCCCAGGATGTGTGCTCAAACCAGTTGTGAGAAAAACTCCCTTCTCTCCTACTGACCTTCCCCATGCAGCTCCTCTGGCTGGATCCTGCGCCCAGTGCAACACACCCTTTCCCCTTCACTCTCCCTTGGTTACTATGGAAACGAGGGTGTCATTGATGTGGGCTGAGCTGGGGAACATGTCTGCGCACAGCTGAAAGTCAGCGATTATGCCAGTGGGTAGAAATGTGCCAGGGTGAAAGAAGTCCACAGCTCCCGAAGCTGCTGGAAGGACACAGTCCTGCCCTCTTCCTCTCTCTACTTCTCTCTCCTGGCTTTTGACAAATTTCTTTATTCCCCTCTGGGCTAAAGTGGTGGCTATTTTTGTGCCACTCTGTGCCCCACCCTCACTGTTGGCCGCTCCTTATCCGGGCCTGGCCTGGAGGGTGACACCATGTCACCCTCGCCAGGACTCGTCCCTTGATTCCCGTCAGAGTTTGCTTTGATTTCTCTTTCCTTCTCAGGGGCCAATTCTTACCTCCTTTTATTTTTAGCTCTGCACTCCATGTGGTTTCAGGGTTCAGTCTGATCCATCAAAGTTTCTTTTTTTTTGTCCCTTTTGAAAATGATAAAGAAATGGACATGGTATTTGGTCATGTGGAAAATTCAATGTATAATTTAGATGTCTGTCAAAAATCCAACAAATAAAATTTAGCTGAAATGAAGACAGCTTGGAATGTGTTGTGGTCTTTGCTGAGGCTCGGAAAGGGCCTGAAATCAGTGTTATGTCAGAGGTTAGCATTCCTCAAGGTGCTTTTTCCCAGAAGGATATAATATTAACACTTCCAATAACAAAAATAAAAATAACCCTTTAGTAAGCTCCTCCTACATACCTGACACTTTGTATATGTGGTGGGGCGACATTAGCCCTACTTTACAGTTGGGGAGACTGAGGCCCTTGCCTGGGTTAAGGATTTTGCTCAAGATCACAGAGCCATTAGTGCAGGAGAGGCCTGGAACCTGGGTCTGAATGCTATAGCCCGCTGCCACCTCTGGGGGATAAAGCCAGTAACAGCCCACTTCCCAGTAGCCAGAGCCTCCAGCCTTCCAAGCCCACACCATGGGTCTCACCATGGGTCTCCTCTGACCATCACTGCTCCCCTGGGGGTTTCTGTCCCCGGTGTTGGGTGTCTTCTGTCCTCACAGCAGCATAAACCTATATTTTGTACCATCCTTTGCACAGATGGGGAAAAGGGAGAAGATAGGAAAGTTAGGGCTGACGAGGGTACTTGCAATTATAGTACCTGATATTGGGTCTTCCTTTTAGAGAGGGTTCAGAGAGGAGAGACTTGCCCAAAGTCACCAGTAGGTAGCAGAGTGGGCACCAGTCCAAGGTTCGGCCCTCTGAAGAAGAAGAGCTTATCTTCCTCGGTCTGGAGACACACCAGCACTGCTGGTCCCAAGGGCCCACCTTTATTTATTTTTTTCTTTTTTCTTTTTTTCTTTATTGATTTTAGAGAGAGAGGAAGGGAGAGGGAGAGAGAGATAGAAACATCAATGAGAGAGAACATTGATTGGCCGCCTCCTGCATGCCCCCCACTGAGGATCGGGCCCACAACCTGGGCATGTGCCCTGACCAGAATCGAACCAGCGACCTCTTAGTGCATGGGTCAATGCTCATCCACTGAGCCACACCAGCCGGGCCCAAGGGCCCACTTTTAAAGGCAAGCTGTTGGCAAAAGAGAGAGGAGCTTGAGGCAGGAGGAGAGAGAAGGTCTGGTGTTGCCAGATAAATGGCAGGACATTCAGTTAAAATTAAATTTCAAATAAACAAGGAATCATTTTTAATATAAGTATAGCCCATTTGGGACATAATTGTAATACTTTTTTTAAAAGTCTTTATCTGAAATTGAAATTCAAATTTTAACTAGCCATCCTGGATTTTGGTTTTTGTTGTTTTGCTAAATCTGGCAGATCTATCCAAAATGCCCAGCTCTGAGACAGTGCAAAAGTGTGTTCTCTGGAGTTACAGAGACTTGGGGCTCAATCCTTGCTTATCTATAAATCGGATCTGTGATCTTGGGTAAGTTGGTTGCTCTCTTGGAGTCTTGTCTTTTCCTCTGTGGAATGGGACTAAAGTGATAGGGAGATTGAAAAGAGATAAAATAAAACACCTAGACCTAGGCAATAGCTAGCATGTAGTAAGTACACCCTGTGCCTCGCTTTTTATCTGCAAAATGAGGTAATAGTCATCTACCTCATGGCATTCTCCGGAGGATTAGATGAATCTATGGATGTCCAGTGTGTAATAGGTGCTAAATCATTGGTAGCTATTATAACTGGAAGAAATTCTGGAGTCCAGGCCTTCCCAGACGCCCCGGACCTCTGCCATACCACCTCCCCTCCCACTTGGCTAACTTTCCAGGCAACCAGCAGCCTTCCCAGAGAGGCTGGCAGCCCCCTCCTCACGGGGCTCCCAGGGCCACCCCAGCCACACCTCCTGCAATTAGATTTGTAAGTGGGAACATGCTCTTGTCAGAGGCTTCTGATTGGCTCCGGGCAAAAACACAGTTTAACACTCAGTCAAGCTGCATTCTAGGGCCTCTGTCTCCCTCTCCCCCTTTTCCCCCCTTAATTGCAATCTGTTCAGTAACTTCCTTTTCCAACAATGCAGTGCACAGAGAAGCCTCGGCACCAGGAGCTGGGCAGGGAGGAGGGAAAGAGAGCTTGGACTCCCTGTAGTGAATTTACTGGTCCAGCACTGTGTCAGGGTGTGTGTGTGTGTGTGTGTGTGTGTGTGTGTGTGTGTCCAGAACCAGCCACACACATAGGCATGTGGAGATACGACCAAACCCCTGGGATCAGTCAACGGGGGCAAATCGTTAAGGGGGTGCCCACTTGTGTCAGGTGCTTCCCAATTATCATTTAATCCTTGCCACACTATTAACTGTAGGTATTATCACTCACAGTTTGAAGATAAGGCTTACAGAATTTGACTCACTTGCTCAAGATCACACAGGAAGACCACCGAGGCAGAGCCAGGATTTGAACCCACGCTTATTTGACTGCTGGGCTCCAAGTTCATACCATGGAATCTTTTTCCCTTTAGGCTTCTAAGCCCAGAAAAGGAGCTAAGGAATCCTCCTGCACAAAGGAGCATGGAGAGTTTCTGTTCCCAGAGTGAAGAGCAGTGTCCCAGGGACAAAAAGCCTTTGCTAAAGAAATGAAATATTAATGACAGAATTGCAGCGAACCAGCTGAGTCTAGGAGGGGCAGGGTTTATAGAACTTGCTTGGCTACCTCAAGCTGAAAGCTAGAAGGGTTGGGGACAGGACTGCCACTGAGCTAAGCAAACTGCTACTCCTGCTAATCATTTGCTGGTCTGATCCTTTGATTGGCCCTGCAAGATAACCATTCCTATTCCTCTCTTCCAGTTGTGGAAACCAAAGCCCTCAAAGGTTAAGTTACTTGCCTGGAATCACACAGCTAGGAAATGGCTTGGCTGGGATACCTGACGACTGGAAAGGCCGTTTTTCTCCAGGACACTGTCTTGACTAAATGCAAGGCCATGACCTGCTGGGAGACAGGCTCCAGAAAACAGGGAGGTGGGCGGGCGAACCACTCCCTCTTCAGGATCAGCAAGACCCTTCCCCAGAGTCCCAGAGGTGACTGCTGCTCTGGAGGCCACCAGCAGAGGGGGCAGGGGGTCCCGGCCCCACCCTGACAACAAAGGAAAGAGGCTGGATGGCTGTTGCCCAGGACTCAGCAGCCCGGCTCCAGCCCTTACAGTCCACTTAGACTACTGCCGGAGAAAGAGAGGGGCCCACTGCAGACGGATGCATGAGGCCGCTGCCCACCCACCATTTTTCTTTGCCTTGTTAATGGAATTCATGTTCCTGAGACTAGACAGGCTTGTCACCTGGGCCACTGCTGACCCATATGGGAGAGGATGCTCACACCAAGGTGCAAGGCTTGGCACTAGCTGAGGACCCCTCAATGGCATGTCCTTGTGTAGGGCAAAAGCTGCACAGCCATTCTTGGTGGTCCTGACTAGTACACCAATGAGACCCCATCCTGGAGGCCTGGCTCCAACACTCACCCCCCTAACCCCGTCCTCACTCCCACCTGGGTGACCTGCTCTGGGCAGTTGGAGCCCGGCAGTTGCTGCCAATATGTCAGAATCACATAAAATCATGCTGGCACACCATCCCTATGCCCTTGGAATCTGTCTGGGGCACAGATCGGATCTAAGGCTTTCAAATGTGAATGGGGCCTCCCTGGAGCCTCCAGATGAAAGCACCAAAACATTTTTCCTGCCTGGATGTTACAGATGGCTTTTGGAAAGAAGGGGATAAGGAGCTTTGGTTTGTAAGCAACAGCTCATCCTGGGGCCAGGGGATGCAATCTAGCCCAACTCTTCCTTCAATTCCCCCAGCTCTTGTGGGGATTCAGCCAACTCCCTAGGCCCCTTTCCCACCCTGAGACCCCCAAATCTGCCAGAGTGGTGAACTGGAAGGAAGGAAAAGAGGGAGGAAGGGGCATTGAGGGGCTGAGATGTTGCTCCAGGCAGGGGGGAGGTGTCGGCACAGCTGCAGGCAGTCCCCTACCCACAGTTTCTGAATGGGCACATTACCCCCTCCAGCCCGCCTGCCACTGCTCCTGAAACAGTTGGTCCTAATGAACGCGAAGTAGGCAGGGCAGCTGTGTGCATTATCCATATGCATGGGGAGGTGTATATTTATCCTCACATCCCACCCCACCCTGCAGCTGCTACCATCCCCTGTGCCAGGAGGGTGAGTGGGCACGAGCACTCAGGCTGCTCCCAGCCTGGGCCTCCTCTCCTTCCAGCCCTCCCTCCCCAGCCCACGCCCACAGCCTTCACTTGACCCATTTTGGAGGCAGAAGTTTGTGTGTGTGTTTGAGAGAGAAAGAGAGAGCGCACACTTCATTTCCCCAGTTGGTGCTTTTGATTTCCTCTGAAGTATCTTGATTGCGGACCTACAATGGCATCTTGCTGCCAGTGCTCCCTCAGCAGCTTCTGGCTCTGAGCCGCCTCCTCCCCAGGGCCGGAGTTTTCTGCTGACTCCGGGGCCCGTGGCTGGCTGGCAGGGAAGGAGAAGGCTTGATCTGGGCTTCCATCCCTTTGCCTGAGCAGCAGGACCTGCCACAGTTCTTCCTGGTCCTTGGGCTGGAGCCAGCTTGCCCCCTGCACCCCTACCTCCTCCCTTACTTGGATCTGCTGCTGCCTCCAAGCTGGCCACCGTGTCCCCTCTGCCCGGCCACTCAACCTCCTTTGTTTTGAAACACAGTTCTCGCACTCAGATGCCTTCAGAGGCCCTGCTGCTATGGGACACTCAAGGCCAAACTATTTATCCTGTCATTCAAGGCTCCTTTGATCTGACCCCAAACCTTTTCATAGACCTGTCAATCATGGACTCTCACACATACCATGAGCTTCAGATGAGCTATCCTCTCTGTCCCCCAACCTCAACCCACAATTTTATTTCCCCACCTGGGCTCATAGCCACATCCTCCCTGGGATGTGTCCCTCCTCTTTTGTGCTTTTCCTACCCCTTTTTCAGGCCATGATTCAAGTTCTGTCTCCCTAGGAAGATGGCCTGGTACCCTCTAGCCCACAGGGCCCCTCTCTATGAAACTCTCAGAGCCCTGACAACCTAGGCATTTGGCATTCGTTCATTCATTGTTCATTCACTCGTTTATTCAGCAAATCTCTCTTGAGCAGAGGCAAAGCACTTACAATGCCTATGTCCTGGCCCTGTTCCGTCACGCCTTTCTGACCTCATCACTCACTGCTATGCCCCTTACTCACCCTTTCCAGCCACATTCACCCTCTTGCTGTTCCTGAAACAAGCGTCATCTGCCTCAGGCGACACTCGTTCCCTCTTCCTGGAACACTCCTGCTCCAGAGAGCCCCAGTCCTTGCCTCCTCACAGTCTGGACTCTCTGCTCAAATGTCATCTTCCCTGACCACTTTCCTATGTAAAAACTGCCATGCTCTCTCTCTCTCCTGACATGCCCTGGCCCCCTCACCTTGTTTTACTTCTTGCATAGTAATTATCGACAACTCACATTTATTGATTTATTGTTTGTTATCTCTCTCTTCCTCACTAAATTATCAACTCCAAGAAGGCAGAGTTTGTCTGTTTTGTTCACGAAAGTGTCCCCAACTTTGGAACAGTGCCCAGCATTAGAAGGACCTCAATAATTATTTGTTGAATGACTGACTGAGTGAATGAATGGAACAGGTACTGTGCTAGGCTCTGAAAAATCAAAGATGACTAATATTTCATGTCCTCCAGAAACACACAGGCTAGTTGGACATGAAGCTATGCAGCTTGTGACCAGTCAGTTAAAATACCAAATAAGATCATTAAGTGCATGGGAGTGTGGTTGGCTCAAAAGAACATACACATTGTGATAGCTATCAATGCCTGAAAGCAGACCATGCCAGCACCAGACCTGGCACTTTACATGCACCATTTCATTACTCTGCATTCTGGAGAGGGTGGAGAGGGGTGCACAGGGAGGCAAGACTCTGATTCTAGGTAGACAATCAGGCAGAGGGATCAGAAGAGCCACTGGGGCCTGAAACCACATGGGCTGCTGGAGGACTGACTCTAAGCATACAATTTTGATGGGTGGAGTCCATGTAGCTGCAGCGGGTAGGGATGGCATTTGGTGTGGCTGAAGAGTCCCTATCTGTTAGGCCTTGAACAGCCCATTTGCATCTATGGTCCCTCCCTCCTCAGTGCCCTACAACATGGAGAGTGTCTGATGACAACACCCAATTCACAACCAGGGAGCCAGTGAATATGTATGTCAAATGACTAACCCTCTCAGTACATGGGATGACACTCAATCCACTGAGGCACACCAGCTGGACAACCACATAGCATTTTTTTTTTTTTTTTTTTGGTATGTGCCCCTAGCGGGAACCGAACCCGGGACTCTCTGGTCCGCAGGCTGAGCTCCAACCACTGAGCCAAACCGGCCAGGGCACCACATAGCATTTTTGAAAAACTGGTCACACCCTGGCCTGTGTGGTTCAGTGGATAGAGCATCAGCCTGTGTACTGAAGGGTCTCTGGTTCTTTCCTGGCTCTGGTCAGGGTCTGTGTGGGAGGCAACCAATGGATGTGTCTCTCTCACATCAATGCTTCTGTCTCTCTCTCTCTCTCGCTCGCTCTCTCTCTCCCCCCATCCCTCCCTCTCTTCCACTTTCTCTAAAACTCAATGGAAAAAAATATCCTAGGGTGAGGATTAACCCAAAATTAATTAATTAATTAAAATGAAAAACTAGTCACCTGTGGAGGAAACATTCAGACTCCCAGTGAAGAATTCTGGGTTCAGTCCGGCCGGTGTGGCTCAGTAGTTGAGCATCAACCCATGCACCAAGAGGTCGCCGGTTCGATTCCCGGTCAGGGCACAGGCCCAGGTTGTGGACCAGATCCCCAGTGGGGAGCATGCAGGAGGTGGCCAATCGATCTTCTCTCTCATCGATGTTTCTATCTCTCTCTCCCTCTCACTTCCTCTCTCTCTAAAATCAATAAAGAGAAAAAAAATTGGAGAAAAAAAAAAGAATTCTGGGTTCAGTCCATTGCCAAGTCCCTGCATCATAGATGCCAGGGACAGGAGACTTTAGGGAAGAAGCTCTGGGCTCTTGAGGGCTTCCCTCACTTAGGGGTATGATTCCCATACACCGTGGAGAATATGATCGAGACCAAAGCTCTATCCATGAGAATTCTATTTGTTATTTGTACAAGCTTTTACTGTATAAACAGCATCTTGAGGTTGTTGTGAGTTCTCTGTCACTGGAGGAATTAAAGCAGAGGGTGAATACACCCTCCGCTGGAAGAGAAGAAAGCCTTTGGGGTGCAGGCGGAAAGAGGGGAGTGTTGGGAGAAGAGAGAGAGAAGCTGATGTTCCTAAGACCAGCCCCCTGCTGGTCCAGGTCTCTAGAGCCTCCCACCGCTAGCTTCCTCTGCCCTACACTCATTTTTCTTTCCTATCCCCTCAGCCTCCAGGGAAGTTTCTGAGATCTAGCCCTGAATCCCAGGTCCTTGCCTCGGCACTTTCGCAGAGTAGGGAAGGGGCAATCCAAGAATGCCCTCATTCCATTCCTTGCCCCTTTCACTCACAGAAAAAGGACTCCGAGGGTTCTAGAACCAGTACTAGGATCCTAGTTTCTAGAGACCACTGTTTCGAAGCACCTCCAAGTAAGTTTTCCAAAATCATACAGAGAGACCCTCACTGTATAAGAGGGGCTAAAATGTGGTGGGATCTGTCCAGGGATACTCAGGAATCCTTTTCCACTTTCCTTTATCCCACAGCTCCAGTAGAGCAACATCTCCCCTTTCTTTGTAGGCCTAGAGCTAGGTAGGACATGACCTAGACACCCCACCCCCGCCCCCGCCCCTGCCCCGGAATTTACAAGTTGAAGAGGTGGAGTAGGGAATCCCCCAGGGAGCCAGGTCTGGTTCTGAAAGTGTTCATCGGTTCTTCCCCACCCTCAGATGGGAGAAAATGAAGGTGTCTGAGGAAAGAGCATGGTGAAAGCGATAGGAGCTGAGTGGGTGGGTGGGTGTGAACAGGACCTGGAAGAACCCAGAAGTGAGTTTAGAATGTGGGGTCTCGGCTTAGAAAGAGGGGCCTGGAGCACTGACTCAGCGGCTTCATGGTTCAGGGTGTTCCTGGCTGCCCCACCCGCCGCCGCCGCCCCCAGGGTGCCCTTTGAAGCCGGGAGGGGGCTTTGATCTGGGGTCTGCCCGGCTCTCAGCTGGCGGGGCCAGATGCGCTGGGGGAGGAGCGGAGAAGCCGACCAGCCCCCCAGGCCTTGCCCTCCCCTGGCCCCCTGCACCGCGTCCTGGGCACAGAGACTGTTTCCGGCTGTTGCAGGGGGCACCCGAGCGCCCCCCCACACCGCTTTGCAGCTGTTCCCCAGCTGCCCAGCCCCACCCCAAAGACAGCTGGGAGAGAGGCTGGGGGCGGGGAGCACGGCGCAGCTGCTCGGCTCGGGGCAGGGACCCAGGAGGGCAGCGACATGAAAGAGCTAGGGCTAGCGGGGGTGGCTGGCTCAGGAAACCCCCCGGTGGTCGCCTCCCCGCCCCCCCACACATCTGGGCCACAGGAGCCGCAATCCCCCCCGCCCCCCCCCCCCCCCCGCCTTCGGTGGGGTGGGGTGGACACGCTCCTAACACCCAGCCCTTCTCGGAAAGGCTTCTCTCTGGGGAAGGCGGGAGGGCATCGCCGGGGGTGTGAAAGCCGGTATCTCTGAGTCGTTAGTGGAATGAGGCACAGGGTGTGCCTGTGGGTGCAAGAGGTGCCTGAGTGTGCACACCAGTGCAGGGTGTGGAAGCCCCCCCACACATACACACAGCTTCTCCATCGGGCCCTGTGTCCTGGGGCAGCTCCAGCTCTTTCTGGGCCTCCTCTGCCCCTGACCTTTGGGGAGGTGGGTGACAGCTGCTCCAACAAAGCTGGGGACAGCTGGGTAGCTGGGGACAGCTGGATGGGGTTAGCCTCTCTCTGCTTCCCTGGCTGCCCAGGCACCCCTAGGCCATACTCCAGGCAGCTGGCTGTTTTGCCTACAACCTGAGTGTATAATTGTCTAGCGTAGGCTTTCAGAGCTGGGACCTGTGTGGGGCCTCAAGCCTATCCCACTGCCACCTGAGTCTCCTTCCATATCCCAATCTGATTGATGTACCTGGAGAAAGGACCCCTCCCATCAGCTAAAACAAAACTAGGCCAAGTGGGAAAGAAATTGGGCGGCTTTCTGTCTTGGCTTCCAACTCTTGGCACAGAAGATGTCCCAGGGTTCCTGACAACTAGAGAAAGGGACAGTGAGACAGGAACAGATTGAGTGGAGTTAAACTTCTATCTGTCCATCACCACCTGCCCCCAGGCATCCTTCCACCCTGGGCTGGAGGGGTACTGTGCTCCAGCCATCTGCCCCCTCTCTTTAGCCCTGAACAGGTGCAGGGGAAGAGAAGGGGCAGGCCAGCTGTTGTCATCCTGCTCTTGGCTCTGTGCCACAGTAGGAAAGGGGGAACAATGAAACAAGGGTCCACCCACCCCACAGAGTCATTTTGTACTCTCACGGGACAGGACAGAGGTACTTAGCAAGACCAAGACTGGTTTGGTCTGGCCAGCCCAAATGGCCTTACCATGTCCTCCAATCTGGGTCCCTTTTTTTCTGAGAAGAGGGGTGACTAGGGATTGGTGTGGCTTGGATCCCTGGCACAGGACTTATACATGGCTTATTCTAGGCTTCCTGGACAGGGTGCGCTCAGGCCGATTCTACTCCGGAAGCTACTATATGGAAGGGTACAGGCTGCTTTAGGACATAAGCAGATCCAAGGTGTTAGGCAAAAAACCAGAGATCCTTTTTAAAGAGGTCAGCTCCCCTGCAGAGGGCCTTTGGTATGCCCCATCCCCTCCTTCCATCCCAGGGGTCCCTGTGACAAGCAGGACCCTGGACAGTCCCTCATGGCTGCACTTCTGAAACCCCAGAATCTGTCAGGATTACTGGGGAATTAAAAGTGCAGATTCCTGGGATCCCAGTGATTTCCACTGAGTCTAAGTGGGGCTCCAGGAATCAGCCCTTTAGTAAGCTCCCAAGACATGCTAGACTTTTGAGCTCTGCCAAAGGTAATAGAGGTAGGATGTATTTTTCACTTTGCTATTCTACTTCCATGCCTCCCAGAGCCAAAGATTTTCCTGCCTGCTCTTCTTCCATGCTCAGGGGCCAGAGCCCAAGTCACCAAAGGTAGCATGGAGCTGAGTGACCCCACCTTCCCAATGAGGGGCAAGGCCCAATTAAACTAAATTTCAAGACAGGGTCTTGCTCTGCTTATGCAGTGCCTAGCACTTAGCAAGTACTCAATAAATATTTGTAAACTAAAGGAGGTCAACTTTGCAAGACTTATAGAAAGGTGTTTCTTCGTCTATCCTAGCTAAAAGCATGTTAGCAGAACCTCAAAGAGATGACAGGGCCCATGCAGCAGAGAACTGGGCCTGCGAGACCCTCAGCAAATATTATCCAAATAAACCCAAGGCTGAGTAGATATAGTTAGTGCCTTATGGGTTGACATTCACAGGCCTAGAACAGGCTAGACCCAGAAGAGAATCAAGGGAAGGAGGAAAGGGGCTTTTATTCCTAGAGGGCCCACACCAGTGCCTGAAGACCCCAGGCCTAAGGGAGATGGGGGTAAGAGGCTGTGAGGCAGGGAGTGGGACTGCGCCATTATGTTTATTAGAAGTCGGATTTCGTTGTGTGCTCTAGACAGATTACAGAATAAATACCTGCGCCTTGAGAACAGGAAGTCCACGATTCATACAAAGTGCTCACTACAGGAAGTTGCTGTGTCAAAATCCAGGCAAGGACCCAACTCAGGGCAGCCCCTCCTTCTCCACTGACCTCAACAAGGGCTGTGCTATGGTTTTTTTATTTAATTATTTTTTTATTTCTCTTTATTATTATTAATATTATTATTATTTGCTTTTGCTGTTGTCACTATTATTGGCAAAGTTCCTTTTTCCCTTTCCTGGACATTGGGTTCCTGTCTGTAAGATTCCACTCTGAGGCTGAAGGTGCCAAAAGCTGCTTGAGAAGTGGCCTTTGAACTCCGTCTGGGAGGATGGTGAGAAGAAAGAAGCAGGATAAATCATTCTTGGTTTTAAAAAAAATTAAAAAACAAAAGCCCCACAATCTACAGGCCATTCCTTACTCGGTCAGTGATCAAACTGCCCAAAAGAAAAACAAGAGAAGCAGGCCAGTGGGCACTGGTCCTTCTTCCCAGGGCTGGGTGAGGAGGTTGGCCCCCACTTCACCCCCAAGGCTTTAGGGAAAGCTGAGGCTCCTTCCAGCCATGGGGGTGGGAAGGAGTGGAAGAAAAAAGGAGAGACAGAGAGAGAGCTCAGCGCCTTGAGGAAGATGCTTTCCCAACTCCAGGGCCACCTGCGGCCCCGGCCCAGGCCAGTACCCACTGTCACCTCCGCGTCCAGAGATTCATTAAAAAAAAAAAAAAAAAATCGAAAACAAAGCCCAAAACAAAACAAAATCCAAAAGGACAAGACTTGGGGGAATGAAGGAGGAAGGGAGGGAGGACAGGAAGGTAGAAGGGCAGGTCTCTGGATGCATAATTCCCAAGCCACTGGGGGCTGGGGGGGAAGATTCCCCAGCGCCCCGCCGCCCGCGTGGCGTTAGCTCGTCACGTAGTGTTTGGTGGACGGCTGCCCATACACCCTGTAGAAATCCTGGTGGCCAGGCTGCTGGGAGGCGTCGAGCCAGTCTCTGACCGCCAGGCCAGGAAGGGACTGGGGGACGGAGGGTGTGGGTGGGAGCGGGTGTGAGTACTCCTGCGAGGGCACTGTCCAGGGAAAATGGCCGGAGCGGGGGTAGGGCTGGTGGCCGCCATGGTTGGCCACGGAAGAACAGTAACAGTTGTCCACAGAACAGACGAGAATCTTGCGGCCGCCATACTGGGGGAGCATGGGCTGCTGGGCGGCGGAGCCATTGGGATACTGCGATGGGGGGAACACAGGACTTGAGTGCACTGGTTGGGCACCGCCTGGCAGGGCCACCAAGTGCTGCGTGGAGCTGCAGGGCCCCAGGGGCTGCCCTGACTGGCCCTCGCCGCTGGCTGTGCCCGCTGCCCCATACTGGCTGCCCACAGGGCCCGACGATGTCTCTAGGAAACTGGCCTCAGGGAAGGCCATTGAGTGCTTGCGCTTTTCCGCCCCAGAGCTGCTCACGCCACAAGGGTACAGGGGGACGCTTTGCAGGAAGGGCACCGGTGTGCTGAAGGGGCCTGTGGAGAGTTTGGGACAAAAGACACTGAAATTCACATCCAAAACAACCAGGCCCCCTCTTCCCTGGGACCTTTCTCATCTATAGGACCAAGACTACATCACACATCAGTTTGGTCCATGTTTTCTAATCCATTAGCAGGTACTCATACTATTATTATTCCCATTTTACAGCTAAAGAAACTAAGGCTCAGGGAGGTAACATGGCTTGCTCAAAGTCCCACTTCTAGAAGTGGCAAAGCCAGGACATGAAGAAAGGTCTACCTAACTAGGCCATGCTGCCTCTCAGAGGGAAGGCTCTGGCATATACCCCTGCCCAAAGAGCTCTCTCCCTTCCATTGAGGACCCCACCCTCACCTTCTAGCATCTTCCGAAGCTGCTTCTCCTTCTTGGCCACCTCATTCAGGAAGAGCTTGGAGTTCAGGTGGCCGATCTTAGGGGGAGAAAGGCTGCTGCCCGTGCAGGTCTGGGTCCTGGGGGCAGTGGACGGGGCATCTGCTGTGAGGAGGTATCACCGGTGAGCCCGCCCTACCACCCCCTGTGTGGGCCTGGCCCTCCCTACCCTCCCAAGATGTGTTCCCCTGAGGGCCAGTGACCATCTGCTCACCTGTCCATTAGGATTTTCACAGACTTGGTGTTCTAGGGAAAGAGAAAAGGTTTAGTCAGTGGAAAAAGCAGCATGGGAGAGGGTAAGACAAAAGCTGCCCCTCCTCCCTCTCCCCAGGCAGGGCTGACCTTTGCTGCAGTGTGGCCAGCTGATGGGGGGATAGTGGTGGTGTCTCCATTTTTAAAAGATAAGAATCGCTAACATTTATTGAGCACTTACTATCTGACAGACATCACTGCAAGTGCTTCTTATATATCCATCATTTTATCCACACAACTACCCTAGGAGGAAGGTTCTGCAGGCGCTCAATCCTCTATCTGAAATCTTTGGGGCCAGATGAGTTTTGGAAAGTAGAATTATTTGGATTTCAGAAGAGAAATATAGTACCTGTACCATATATTACATATCACCCCCAGTAGGCACCATAATCCAATATATCAATGTTTCTGTAGCAAAACGTTTGAATATTTGGACCAGGTGAGATAAATAAAGACCATAAATTGCCAACAGCAGTTCAGGTCAATTTTTGCTGTTAAATGAGTTGCCAGAATTTTCTTCTTTGAGTTTGCAAAGATTTTAAAAATTTGGAACTGTATTATCAATCTCATTTTATAGGTGAGAGAACTGAGGCATAGGAAACATATGTGACTTGCCCAAGGTCACAAAGCTGGAAAGAACAGGGTGGCTCCAAAGCCCTGTGAGCATACTGTGAAGGAAACTGGTTGGGGAATAAAGAACTACAGGCTCCAATTTAAGAACGTCACTGAGTCCCACCAGCCGGTCCGGGGCCCAGCCCACCTTCATGAAGCTGACGTCCTCTGTTTTGTCGAAGAGCAGCTGCAAGGAGCCCAGCAGCTTCTTGGCCTCCTGCATGCGTTCCCCAAGGTGCAGCGCCTGCGCTGCGTTCTCGCTGCAGAACTTGGCCTGGGCCTTGTCCAGAACCTCCACTGTCTGCCCCAGGTCTTCATCGAGCAGCTGGTGCAGCTTCTCATACTGCAGCCGCACTTCTTCCTTCAGTTGGCTCACCTTCTCCTGCAGGCACAGGGGGCAAGAGTGGGCGGGCAGGTGAGCACTGGGGACCTCTGGCTGCCACTTCTGCCTGTCACACATCCTGGATGGTAGAGTATGGGACCCCAACCCCAGGCTGCCCAGGGTTCCCAAGGGCAAGGCTGACCTGCTGGTAGCACAGGGTTCTGTGCCAACTACCCCTGGCACCAGCAGCGCTCATCTACTAACAGTTCACTGAATGACTGACCAAAGGGTTCTGGCACAGAGTCAACCACGCAACTGATCCTAGCTCAAGTAAGGAACCAGCCCAAGCCGTCCCCACCCCACACCATGAGCTTGGGCTTAGTTACCTCCACCAGGCGCTTGTCTGACTCAAGTTTGTACAGCTGGTCCTCAATGTCCTGCTCTCGCTCCTCCAGCCGGTCCTGCTGCTTCATCAGCATCTTCTGCAGGGACAGTTAAAACAAGGGCCTCAGAGGGGGCTGCAGCTCCACCCCTTGCCAAGGATGGGTGAGCATCAACCTTCCCTCTATAAAACAGACTCATTTTATAAGATCCTTTGACCCAGATGACCTAAAATTTCTGCCATCCAACCTCTTCTGGCCCTCATGCAATCCCAGGGGCCTGGTTGATGACAACTGTCTGGCCAGCCTGTTCCCAGGAAAAGAAAACCTGGAACACTGTCTCACACATACCTAAATCATGAGCTTTCAGAGGGCAGGGTTAGGCCAGCCTCTGTTCTAAGCACCCCATCCCCACCTAAGATGAATCTAATCATCCCAATAATGTTATAAGTATTATTATTATCCTCATTTCAGGGAAGAGGAAACCAGGGAGGTTAAGTAATTCATCCAAAGTACACAGCTAGTAAGTGGCAGAGCTGGAATAAAAACCTAGATGATCTGGCAGTAGGGTCTGTTCTTTTTAAATTTAACTAGTTAATTAATTAATTTGTAAAAGAATAGTTTATTGATTTTTAGAGAGAGGAAGGGATTGAGCCTGCAACCCAGGCATGTGCGCTGAGGGGTTTGAACCGTCAACCCTTTGGTACCCAGGACCACGCTCAACCAACTGAGCCACTCCGGCCAGGCAGTAGGATCTGTTCTTACCCAAGTCATGCTGCCTCTCTCTGGGAACCCTGTCTTAGAGATGAGTACCCTAGGATGCAGAGGGTCAAACAACCTTACACTTGGGAGCATCAAGCCAGCCATGGTCACCCTTGTTCTTGATGCTGAGAGTTAGGCCTCTGAAGTCCTCGCTAGCTGCCTCATCCTCTCAGTTGGGCGGGCCCCAGTGGAAAGGAGACACTGGCTCTCCTAAGACCTGTGGTGAGCCTGCTGGAAGGTGCTGGACCAAGCTGCTCATTTTAGCCCATAATGTCCTACCCTCTACAATCCCTATCTTCCCAGCCCTGCCCATCCCAGCTGCTCCATCTATCCTGTCATTCCCCATCACCAGACAGGGTCTTGCTCCTGCTCAAGAAGCCTCAATGACTCACTGCTTCCAAAAACTCAGCATGGTAATGAAATCTCTCTTAAGACCTGATAGTATCCTGTCCCCAATACTGTGTGCACATTTGAATTCCCTGCACCCCGTGGATGGTTTTCTGCAGTCCACAGTGCCTCTTCCCTCTCCATTTTTTTTTTTCTTTTCCTTTATTGATTTACAGAGAGAGGGAGAGGAAAAGAGAGCTAGAAACACCGATGAGAGAGAACATCGACTGGCTGCCTCCCGCATGCCCCCCACTGGGGATTTGGCCCACAACCTGGGCATGTGTCCTGACCGGGAATCGAACCAGTGACCTCTTGGTGCATGGGTCGACCCTCAACCTCTGAGCCACACCGGCCGGACCCCTCTCCTTGACTTTACTTCAAGGCTCAACTTAAGGCCCCACTCTTCTAGGAAACTTTTCATGGCCCCTGCTCAGAGTTTGTGCAGGTCCCTCCCTGTACTGGCCATGCAGTGGGGCTGTCACATTCTGCCCTCCCTCTATAGCTGTGCTGTCCAATATGGTAGCCACTAGTCACATGTGACTATTTAAATTTAATTACTAATAAGTTAAATTAAACATCAGTTCTTCAGTCAAACCAGCCTCAGTTTAAGTGCTCAGTAGCTGCATGTAGCTACTGGCTAATGTATTGAAAATTAAAGATACAAGACATGCCATCATACCAAAAAGATCTCCAGCATACACTATTGTATATTTTGTCTCACAAACCATGGTTTGATCTCCCTACAAAATTCAAGGCTCCTTGAAAATAGGGCTTTGCTGCTTTTTCCACCTCCCTCTGAGCCAGGCAACACAAAGGCCCCAAGCACCGTATAGATGCATAACATGTTGACTGCATAAACCCATGGGTCTTACACATAAAATAAGGTTTTAAAAGCAAATTGCACAGAGCTTAGCTCACAGTGAGTGTCCACTCAACAAAGAATGGTTATTTTTCTTCCTTTGTGTGGGTCTCAGAGTGACCCTCAAGTTTGACCCTATGACTCCCACCCACACCCAGTTGGCTTCCCAAGCTGCTACCAATCCCTTTCTTACTCTCCCAACCCATTTTACATATGAGGAAAACAAGGCCAATAAGGAGTTTAGTGATTCTTTTTGTGTTGGTGGCTAAACAAAACACCAAGACCCTGAGGAGAGGAGGAGGTGGGGGTGAGGCTCTTAGCTAAACTGGGGAAGCCTGGGGAAATCTCCCCTCCGACAACTTGATCTTTCAATGACCTCTAAGAACCAGCCCCAGGAGACCTTGCCCTGCCCCCAGTACCTTGCCCTTCCAGCAGGCTCCCCACCCCAGCCCAACATGCACAGGGATCTATCTGTTGCCAATCTGAGATTCAGCATCTGTTAGAAACACTGCTGAGTGGTGGGGCATGAGTAGAGGTAGGTAGTCATGAATCCTCAGTTGTGTGAAGAGGCAGCACCTCGCAGTATTGCCCAGATACATGCATACAACTGCGCGCGCGCGCGCACACACACACACACACACACACACACACACACACAGCCACTGGGGCCTTGCGAATACCTCATGCACAGTGTTGTACCAGCTGCATATGTACTTGCATCCAACCCTCTGTAAGGTGAAAGCTGGACCTCCCGAAGGCCCCAGACAATTGAAGGAGGCCTGCCATAAAGGCAAGGTGGTCAGGACAGCCTCTCAGGAACATTATGCCATTTTACCTCCCCTGTAGAAAAATGATCCTCACATTTTTGCCTGCTGGCTACCTTGTACTCACATGCGGGTGGACAGCTCCCTGCCCCACAACGCATCTCAGACACCAGGCCACTCATGCCTTCCCAGTGCCCTGGATATGTGAAAGCCCAGGTCCCATGCAACACCCCTCTACCCCCTGCCACACACACACACACACACACACACACACACACACACACACACATCTGTGCACCACAGATTCCCTGCTCAAACCCACCAGTATCCGATTAGGGTTGTACCTGGGGCTGAGTCTCCAAATGGGGCAGGAAAGGGCAGCGGCAGGTGGGTTCCCAGCTGTTTCCCTCAGAGGATAAGAATGGGGCTGCTCTATTGCGCTCCTCCAGACCAGCGAGAGGCCCCTCCCCTGCCCCCAAAACCCCTTCAGGGAGTTCATGACTGACCCCTCAGGGTAGAGCCAAGGGAGGCACCTCCTGTCTAGTCCTGGGGGGTACTCAGCCCTTTCTTTCTTCTTCTAGGCTTTTCTCAGAGCCTTTTCTGGCAGCATTTCCACCCTGGGACCCGGCAGCATCTTCCCTTAGCTTTACCAGTCTCAGGTCCTGGTTCCTGCCTGCCCAGAGCCCTCTGAGGTGGGAGCCCAGTCCAGGCCTAGCAAAGGCAGTGCTACACTCCCTAGTAGGTGGCTGGGTTTTTCATTTCCCCTCCCCAGTTTAGAGGCTCCTGGGCTCCAGTCTCTGCTGCAGGGGGAAGAGAGGGGGCCCATGCTGGACAGCTCACTTTTGTAGGGATTGCCCTCCCTGGGGCCAGGTGATCTTAATCCTGCCACAGGCAACACATGGGGGATGTAGGGAGTTGGGGGGGACTACTGCCACCTCAAGCACTGGGAAATTGGGGGGATGGAGGGAAATTTCCACTTGCTGCCCCTTCATTACCCCTCACCTCAGTTACACCAGATGCCTGAATCAGGCTGCTGAGAAGCTGGAAGATGGGGAGCAGAGGAAGCAAGGCCTGGACCCCTCTCCACTACCAGTAGCCTCCTTTCCATGCCAACCTCCAGGGAATTGCTGAGAGCTGAGACCCCACTGCCCATCTGGGAAAAACACACAGCTGAGATAGGACCAGATTTCCCACCTTGATTCAGAGCAAGGACTCTCAATGTGGGGTGGGGGGCACTTTACAAACTGCTCCCAGCCCACAGTAAGTCACCTGGACTGTGGCACACCTGAAGGTGCAGGAGCGGAGCAAAGTGGGGAACCACGGTCTAGACTAGAAGCACGTGAGGGAACAGGCGTTCAGCAGGAGGAGGCGATGTGAGGCCCAGCCCCACTCAGCAGCCTCTGGCCCAGATGGGACTGGCTCACTCCTGTCCCTGTCCCTGAGGACCTAAGGCCTTCCATGTCTGCTCCTGGGTCTGTGAGGGCAAAAGCATCAGGAAGGCTTGTGGACACTTTATTTCCATTTTTCCAAGGCCTCAGAATATCCTGCTTCTCACACCTGTCACCCAGCATTCTAGACTCTGGCTTGAGCTGCTCTCTCTGATGCCTCTCCCAACCGGAAGAGGGGGCAATTGTAAGCCCCTTACATTCATGTCCCTGTAGAGCCTGATTGGCCAGGCCTAGCCAGCAATTTTGGTGCCAGACAGGACTGGGCAGACAGGTGAGGCTGTGGGGACTCTAGGCTGTATAAAAGTTAATAAATAATAATAAAACCCACAAGTCAACCTTGAAGAGAAGCAAGGTCAGGAGGGAACAGGGCCCCCAGGGGCTGGGCCAGAGGCAGGCCCGAGGTTTTCAGACAAGGCCAGGGCTGGGTCTAGCAGCCCTTGTGGTGGGAGGGTGGGGGCAGGAAGAGGGAACTAAGCCACTCAAGACCCCTGCCTGCCCAGATAACTCTCAAGCCAGCTCCAGCTCTGGCTGTAACCCCTGCTCCAGAGCTACCCTATCCTAACCTCCTCCCCCGCAGCCAAACCCACCCCCAATTCTCCCACTTAAGACCTCATCCCAGGAGTATGTTAGCCTCCTCTCTCCCTGGACCACAGCACTCAGCCCTTGTTTCAGAGCAGCTGTTGCTTGTCCTAGATGCTCCTTTCCATGCCTCAGCTCCTGCCTTGGGCTATCTTGTGAACCCCCAGGTTGGGGCAACCACAGACCCTGAGAGAAGAGGTTACAGGGCAGGAGCCAGGGCAAGGAGAGAGGCAGCACCTGGGAGCAAGCCCCAGCAGACCCCAGAGAGGGTTTCCCAGCTGCAGAGTCAAATTAGCTTTTGCCAGGCAGAGAGCAGCACTCTGGGGCAGCAGAACAAAGAGGCGAGAGAGAAAGCCCCCCTTTGTCTGGGTTTGAATGCCAGTCCAGCCGGGAAGAAAGCCTTTCCCAGAGCCAGCGATGAGGCCAACCAGGCCCGCCTGCTCAGTCCAGGGTAGGGGCCCAAGTGGGGCCCACCTTCTTCCTATGCCCACCCAGACTGCCCCCAAGGCAGCAACACAGGATCCATCCAGGCTGCTACCTCTGATACTGCCACAGGCTATATCAGATACAGCTCTGATACAGCTCACCCTAAGGTGAATCCCATCTTCCCCTTCCCTCCCCAATTCCTACTCCACCAGGTGAGAAAGTTGCACAAGACTCACAACCACCAACCACAGCCTTGAGCAGGCAGCACGCTGGCAGTCCTGCTGACCATCACGCACACACACTCAACTTCACCTCACAGGTGCACAGCATGCTTGCTCTCTCTCTCTCTCTCTCTCTCTCTCTCTTCTCATGCACGTCTTTCTGACCCCACACCACACATACATAATTAGACAACTACATAATTAAGTCAGTCACTCACATTATACTTTCTCAGAGATATACAACCAGACATGCTGGCTACACACACACCTACAGACTGACACGAATGCACAGCCACCCAGAGTGCAGGAGGCAGAGGAATCAATAAGCCGTGCACGATAGGCGCCTGGCTGTGTCAGCAGTATCTTGGGGTGGAGGTGGCAGGGTGGGCCTCTGCCTGGGGCCTATGGGGGAAGGCCAAACCAGGCCCCCTTCTGTGCAGACTCAGGATGGTTAAGGGGCAGTTTTATGACCCTCACACCCTGAATACACACAGCCTCCTCACCCAAGCTCCCACCCTGCCACAGAAGTGTGGTGGGGGAGGTGGCAGCAGTGGGCTCTGCACTGCCTGAGTGGGCTAGACCAGGGCAGTCCTCACTCCTACAGCCTACCTGACACAGACACATGGAGTAGAGACCCAGGATCCCCTCTAGACTCCCATGCAACCCCTCCAGCCAAAGGCAATGTAGCAGCAGGGTAACTTCATCCCAAGCAGCTGGAAACCCCAAACTGGCCCAAGCATCCATGCAAGGAACATTTCCAGCCTTGATCTGGGGTCCTAGGAATGACACAGAGGCCTAACTATGACCTGAAAAAACACACACATACACCTTGCATAGCCCCTCACACATATAACTGGGACTTACCTGAGTCATCTTTCTATCTTAAGGGGGTCATGAGATAGAGGTGCTCCCAGCTCATACCAGTCCCCGGTTGATCAGAGGAATCCCTAAACCTAGGGGCTGGAAGAGGGTTTGAACACCAAAGCTGTCTGGCTTGAGCCCACCTAAATGTCCTAATCTTAGGCCCTTAGCCTCCTATAGCCCCAAGGGAGAACATATTAAGGGTCTAGAGACACTCCAGAGAGTGGCCTCTGGAGCCCATGCAGTGGGCAACCAGGCCTCAGGGCAATGTGGCCTACACAGTGGCTTCCCAAGGGCAGAGTAGGCCACTGACTTCACAGGCCTGACTCTAAAATCCCCTGCTAGTCCCCACTACTGAACGAAGACCCTGCTTGCCTTTCTGTTAGGCCATGTTCCAGGACTGGCCCATGCACGTATAAGTGCTTTTGAGTAAGTGGGGGCCACCAGGGAGAGGTTGATCAGGGTTTTCTATTTCCAGCCAATAGGGCATTTTAGCAGCCGACCCCTCCCCTCTCCTGGGAGGACAGAAGAGGAAGCACAAGAAGCAGAGCTACATTTTAAGGTATGTGCCAGGTCTCCATGCTTCTGCTCCTATCCAGGAGAATATTCTGTTGCCCTCATCCACGGTACTATCAGAGGTCCTTTAGGACTAATTCCCAAGAGAAGAGGCTCAGGAAAAGGTTCCTCTCCCTGTGGCCCAGAGAGGATGGAGAGTGAAATGGGTTCTTCCATTCAGGTTCCCCAACCCCCACCCTGGGTGGGGCCCCCTTCTTCTACATTCAGTAAGTCCAACTCATACTGCATGGGGTTAGACTACTGAAGGGTTTCTAGCTCCAGTACCCTAAGGCACCAGAGAGAATCCTGAGGGCCTAGAGTGGGGGAGTTGGAGGGGGATGAAGGGGATGAGACTCATGCTGGGGGGCACAGATGCTGAGCAAACAGAATTGCACATCTGGCCCTGATGCAACCCACTACTTCTGAGCCTGCCCACGCCAGGAACAGGAACTAACACACACACACACATCCAGCTGCTGACAAAGTTCAGGGCCTGCTCCCATCCAGTTCCTCCCAAGAGCCCGGGATCAGGGACCTGCTGGAGGGAACCCCAGGGTGAACTCTGCATGCATGTGCCACCCCTCCCACACCCCAAATACACAACCAGGAGACAGGTGCATTTGAAGGCAAGGCAGAGTCTCAAAGACATTCACAAACACAGACACACATCTAGAGCTACCTTCCTACTACCAAGTTAGGTACAATTATGTTTTCTCCCTGACCCAAATGAAAGACACCCCTAGCACTCAGAGACACAGCTAAGAGCAAAACCCCAGGTGGAGGCACACACACACTCATCACCCTGGTTGCTGCCCCCTCCTCTGTTCCTTTCAGCCACATCTTGGTCTTTCCCCTCCTCTCACTTTCCACTGCCAATCCCAGGACTGAGAACTGGACAGCCCTCTTTCTCCTGCCTCTGCCCTTTCCCAGCCTCCTCCCCCAAGCCCTTCCATCTTTATTAATAGCAGCAGCTTCCCAATACTGGGGAAAGTCTGGGCTCTGTCTGCCCTGGGGCTCATCTGCTTCCCCTAGGCTTCTGCCTTTTCTAACCCTAGTAGGGAGGGAGGGGGAAATGGCTTCTCTCTCCACCCCCCAGACTTCCTTTAAGAAACCAGAGGCCCTGTACTGGCACAAAAACCCAGAGCTAGCCCATCAGATTGGAAACTAATTATATAGCAAATTTTATTTGTTGTCCCTGCCCTCAGCCTGTGGCAGCCCTCCTGCCTTTTGTTAGTTGTCTGTGTACGTTTTTTAATGGCTAAACAGTGACTCATTCTGACTGGTCTCTCCAAAGGAAACAGCCCCTGTCTACAACCGTCCCCTGCTCCCTGCTTCCTCATACCCAAGCTCCCCACTGGCCTCAACTAGCCTCCCGGGGCCCCCACCCAGAAACACTCCCAGTCCTACCAAAGCCCAACCTCACCCCCAGGCCCCAAGCTGGGCTTCTGAAATGGCTCAGACAGTCTCAGGCCAACCTCCTTCCTTTGGTATGACTCAACCCTGAAAGCCAGGGGACCAGGGAGGGACCTAGGAGGAGCCCCCCTCCACGGAAGGGTACGAAAGTATTGCCTCAGTCCAGCTCCAAAGCCAGGCCCAGAGGCCTGAGGGGGAAGGCGGTTTTGACATTGGCCGCTGCTGCAGGGTGTATACAATGGGAGGGGATGTGGTTCCGTAATCACTCAGCCGGCAGCCCAGGGGAGCCAGCTGCCTGAAACCAGATTGTAAGGCGGCTCAACCTTAAACCCACAGGATTCTTTTTCCATCTTCTACTTCCCCTCCCCAAATGTGGGAGGGCTGTGATATAGGGCTGGGCTCAGAGCAAAGGGCTCAGGGTGATGAAGACACATACTTTAAGGTTTATTCATGCAGCAGCGTTCAACGCACAGGCACACAGAGGGCAGCGATTCTCACACATTGAGAGTGGGCTATCTAGAATAATCCAAACGGTTGAAACACTGTCCCATGATACCACTGGCTGTCCAGGGCTTGTCCACACAGATACCCGGAATTCTGCTCTCCCTCCCGGAAGCTCCCCACCACCCCCCAATGTGTTTCCAGTAGGGCTTGAAACTAACATGGCTGCTTTTGTTTACTTCCTCATTGGTATGCCAACATCATGGATCATGTCAGCCACAGCAGCGGCACCAGGACACTCATTACATAAACAGCAGCTGGAGATGCAGAACCTGGGTCACTGCCTTGGTGACTTCCTGTAGGGCCTACAGAAACAAGGCTGGGGAAGGGAACTGTGCGGAAAACCGGAAAAGCAACACCCAAACTCTACCCCTGACAGCCCCACACCTCAGTTCTATAAATGACTCACAAGATGAGCACTCTGAGCACAGGTGCAGGAATGTATTAAGTAGCCATAGGGGACCCCTCCTTCCCGGAACCTTGCCCCCAAACTATCGGAGTATTAGAGTTTGGAAGGGAGCCTCTGGCCTGATGTCACAAAAGTCACCCTGTCTGGATGGGTGGTCCGCCCGGCGGTAGGGAGTGTGTGTGTGAGTGTAGGGTACTTGCCCGGATCTCATTCCTCCGGATCTCCACGTCGCACACCGAGTGTCCCTGATGCGCACCGCTGTAGTAGCAGCAATACTGGCACACGGCCACCTGCTCGGCCTCGCAGTGGTAGAGACGGTAGGCGTTGTGCTGCGGGCAGCTCCAGGCCCGCACATCGTCCGCCTCCACCAGGAGGTGCCCGCGGGCGGTGGAGGGCTGCTGCAGGTGCGTCTGCACGTGGGACTGGCAGCAGGGCGCCTCGCAGCGCAGGCAGACCTTCTGTGCCGGCAGCGGGGGGCCTCGGCGGCAGAACACGCAGTGCAGCGCCGTGGGCGGCTTCTCCACGTGCAGGGCGTTGAACTTCTCCACAATGTTAGTAAGCTTCAGATTCTTCTCCAGGCCCGGCTTCTGGTTGTAGGCCTGGTTGCACTCCGGGCAGCGCACCAGGCCGCTGTCCTTGGCCCACGCCTCGCCGATGCATCCCCGGCAGAAGTTGTGTTTGCACGGCAATTGCACCGGCTCCACGAAGACATGCAGGCAGATGGGACAGATGAGTTCCTCCTCGAAACAGTTCTTCCAATTCTCCGCCATGGCGGCTGCGGGCAGGGGGCCCGGACAGGCCTTCCCAACTCCCCAACCCTGGGGGTCCGGCCGGTACCGCTGCAGGCCCACAGAGCCCGGAGCTCCGGCCCCAGGAGGCCCCGACAGTCACCAGCGCCTTCCGCGCGCCCGCCCCCCAGAGGGAGCCTTGGTCCTCACGTCGCGCGCGCAGCCGGTTGCGTCTTCTCCTCCTCCCGAGCGCCTAGCGGGAGGTGGCGGACTGCGCCAGGGCCGCAGCCGGGGCACCAGCCCTGGAGGGGAGCGCCGGAGTCCAAATTCCATATAAGAGGCCGCCTCCCTGTCTGCGCAGCTAGGGCAGCAACGGCCCGTGGCCTGCGTTTGGCGCCCCAGCTGACATTGGGGCGCGCCCCACGGCAAACAGAGTCCGGGAACCGCACACTTCCTCTAGCGACGACGGCGGCGGCAATGGTGGTTCCCTCCCAGCTCGCCTGCGCCGTGCTTCCCTCGCCTCGTCCAGGGTCCGAGGGCCGGGGAAGCAAGTGCGGCCGCGCCGAGAGGTGTTAGAACCGGACCCGGCGGGCGAGGCGAGCCGGCGGTCTCCGGGCGGTGGCGCGGGCGCCCCCCGGCTCGCCGGCCGTCTGCGGGAGCGGGCTGCTGGGCGCAGGCGGGCCAACTCCGGGGCGCTGCGTGCGCGCAGGGGCAGTCATTCAGATGAAATTCCAGTCCCCGGCCAGAGACACCAACCCGCCTCTGCCTTCCTCCTCCCTTCACAAATAGAAACGGAAGGGGGAGGGAGAGAAGTGGAAAAAAAAAAAAAAAAAGAAGAAGCCAACCAGAAAGGGAGGGAGGAGAAGCCCCGGCGGTGCTCCGGCCTGACCTCCTCGTCGGTACTTCAGCGCTCCCCCGAGGCCCGGCGCCGGGCGCCCCCGCCGCGGAAAGACCCCGCTCTGCGTCTCCGCGCTGGGCGGGCGCCTCGGCTCGGCCGAGGAAAACAAGGATTGATCAAACTAGAAAGGAATTTTTCTCAACTGCTAATGAACTGGAGGCTCGGCTCCCGTCCCTCCCCTCCCCCCGGCCTGGCCCTCCCCCTTCGCCACCCCAGCCTCACCCCCCCCCCCCCCCCACTTTCTTTTCTTCTCGGCCTCTGCTCTGGTCTGGAAGGCTCCGGGGCTGCGGTGTAGTCGGAGCCAGCCCGCGGCGGCGGGGCCGGGCCAAGCCAGCCGGGCCGGGCTGCCTCCCTCAGCACCCAGCCATCTTGGGCTCCTGCGGCCGCGGCCCGGGCGCGCTCACTTGAGGGTCCTGCAACGTTTTCTATCTTTCTCTCTCCTTTTTTTTTTTTTTTTTAAAGAGGAGAGCTGGAGTCTTCCCTCAAATTAGGAGAGGGAGAGGGAAGAAAATGCCAAGTCCCAATTTCTCTCCACCTCTGCTCCACCCACCCCGGTCCTTTCCAAAAAATAAAAAAAGATTAGAATTGGAAGAAGTCGGCAGAAAGGCGAGCGCAGGCAGCCCCCGGCTGCTGCCCAGGCGACGCGTCCGGGGCGGGCCCGCGCCAGTCGCTCCGTCGGTGGGTCCGTTTGTCCGCCTGCAGCTTCTCAACTGAGGGGAGGGCACTCCGGGCAGGGTCTCCGCAGCGGCTGTCGCCTCAGAGCTTTATCCTCAGATCAAAAAAAAAAAAAAAGGGAAGGGAAAAAAAAAACCCAACCCCAACACTCTCATCACAGCCACCTTCAGCCATCTTGCGCGTATTATTATTATTTTAGGAGTAATCTGTTTAATAAAAATAGCTTAGTCTCTAGCCCCCTCCCCCGCATTCTCGGCTCCCCACCCCCTTTTAATGATAATCTCGATAATAAAAATGATCTGCGGGCCGGGCAGTCCGCGGCAGCCTTTTCCTGCCTCGGCTCGCTAGGGCTCCGGCTCTCCTTCCCCCAGGAAGGGGGCGCGGTGGGGGGATTCGCCGCTGGGGCTCAGGAAGGGGCACGTCCCTGTTGCCCGCCAGTTGGCCTCCGCCTCCGCTGGGAGGGAAGGACGCCCAGGCTGATACCGCGCGGTTGCGATGAGGGCGGGCGAGGGAGGGGCCCCGGCTCGCGGGACCGGCTGGAGGGGCGCCCAGGGGTCCCCGATCTTCCCACGATGGCCCGGCTTCGGAGTCTGCCGGCGGTGGAGGGGGATACAATGGGCTCCCCCGCCGCAGAGTGCGGCCGGCAGGGTGGGGACGCAGGCGGACAGGGGGCTGCGGTGAGCCGGAGTCCTGAGCTAGGGCGGAGAGAGGCGGAGGGTGGTGATCCTACATCACGGCCGGTCCCGCTACTCGGGAAGGGGCGGGGAGACGGGGAGGGGGAGGAGAGGAGAAAGCGGCAGCGCAACCGCGGCGCCTTTAATCAGCACCCGCTGGTTCGGCCCACCCAGCACTGGAGAAATAACTGGACAAGGGAGGAGGAGCGGAGGCGGAGCGCTTTGTCCGGAAGTGCTGTTATAGCCGCTGAGGTGCCCGGCTCCTCCCCTTTTCCCTGTCTGGAGTTGGAGGTTGTTTCGGAGGTTGCTCCTGCTATTGGGTCCCAAGCTGAGGCCCCGCCTCTTTAAGGCGGGGCAAACCAGAGGTCCTCACGTGACTTGTACTAACTTGGGTATGTTAAACATTGGGATGGGAGGAGCGTTGCGCGCTTCTTAAAAGGGCGATGAGGACCACCTCTTCCTGGCCTTTTTCACCCCTAGTTCTTTTTATCTGAGAGGGAAAGGAGGGTTGTTAGCTCAGCTGTCTGATGGAATTGAGCAGGGAATTGCAAAGATTCACTGTAGGACAAACAATTTTCCTATGTTCTCATTACTTTACCCCCCATTTCTGACGCTTAAAACTATGAAGCAAGTTAGGAATTATATCTCTAATATTAATGAAGAAATGGAGGCTTTAAGAAGTAAGAGGTCGTCAGTCAACAAATATTTAACAAAAGTCTTTATGGTCCAGGCATTTTTCTAGGCCCTGAGGATTCCTCAGAGAACATATACAGAACGTTTTTGAAAATTAAATATGTAAGATAATTTCTGTGATAGGGGCTCACACAGGGCTCTCCAAAAAAGTGACATTTGAACTGAAACCTGTATGTTTAGGGGGAGTCAGGCAAATGACAACCTGGGGGAAGAGTGCTTTAGTCAGAGGAAAAACAAATGCAAAAGCAACAGATGAGGCATGTTCTAGGGCAGAATGAAGGCTGTGTGGTGAGAGAGAAGACAAGTAGGGGCTAGAACACACAGGACCTTCCTTGTAGGTCATGGACTTGAAGCTGGTTGTGAGAAGCTGTCAGATTTGGGATATATTTTGGAAACAGAGCCAACAGAACTAGGTAAGAGTTAGATATGGAGTGGAGAGGAATCAACACATAATAGTAATGGAGTAGGAATGGGATCAAGATGTGCTTATCACTGTATATAGTATATCTTTCTGAACTTCATTTTAAATTTTTTTTCTTTTTTTGTAATCCTCACCTGAGGACATTTTTCCATTTTTTGTTCAGATAGAGTGGGAGGGAGGGAGGGAGAGAGAGAGAGAGAGAGAGAGAGAGAGAGAGAGAAACATCGACGTGAAAGGGACACATCGAGTGGCTGCCTCCCGCACGACCCAACCAGGGGACAAACTGCAACCGAGGTACATGCCCTTAGCGGGAACCCAACCCGGGTCTCTCTGGACCGCAGGCCGACGCTCTAACCGCTGAGCCAAACCGGCCAAATTTTTTTTCTTTATTGATTTTAGAGAGAGAGGAAGGGAGAGGGAGAGAGAGAAACATCGATGAGAGAGAATATCAACTGGCTGCCTCCTGTATGGCCCCACTGGGGATTTGGCCCACAACCTGGGCATGTGCCCTGACTAGGAATCGAACCTGCGACCTCTTGGTGCATGGGTCAACACTCAACCACTGAGCCACACCGGCCGGGCTCCTTCTGAACTTTAAAAACATTTTATATATATATAAAACATGTGATGTGTGTGTATTCCTCCCAAAATATTTAAAATAATTCCTAGGATCTGGGCCTCAATAAGAGACTGAATGGTGGTGCCATTTACTGAGAAGGAGAGAATTAAAGAGAGTTAGGTAGGTTTGGGTGGGGAGATTTTTAGTAGTTCTGTCTAAGTTGGCTCAGATATCCCAGTGGAAATGCTGAGGAAGCAATGGTACATTCAGACTCAGGAGGAAGGTTTGTGCAGGAGATTATGGATTTTGGAGTCATTATCGATTACATTCTAAATGGTAGAACAAATTCAAATCCAGTTCTGTATGACCCATGGGGTGCTGATCCTTCCATAAAACCAGAGGACCTCTCTACTCCAGAACTTCTATCTCCTT
This sequence comes from Tadarida brasiliensis, assembly GCA_030848825.1. NCBI lineage: Eukaryota > Metazoa > Chordata > Mammalia > Chiroptera > Molossidae > Tadarida > Tadarida brasiliensis. The sequence continues at coordinate 21,478,533 of CM061271.1, forward strand.
ATTCTTGGTGTGAGGGCTAATGTGGGCCCTTCAAGGACAGAGCCTGTATCTTTAGTATTTTGCATCCCCTCACATGCTGAACAAATGAAAAATTAATGAATACATGCATGCCTGAATGAACAAACAAGGAGAAAATGGTTTTCAAACCCTAGTCCTTAATTCCAAACTCTAAAGATGGTGTAAAGAAATAACAAGGTCTAGCCCTGGCCAGGTAGCTCAGTTGGTTGGAGTGTCTGTCGTACTGATGTGCCAGGGTTGTAGGTTCAGTTCCCAGGTCCCTGCATGGCACATGCAAGAATCAACCAATGGGTACATGGATAGGTGGAACAACAAATCAACAAATGGATGTTTCTCTCTCTCCCTCCCTCGCTCTCTCTCTAAAATCAATAAAAAAAAAACTAAAAAAAACCCCAAGGTCTAGCTTGGAGCAAAAGGTCCTTTTGTGACCTCCTCACCAATGACCTCCAGGATAATGCATCTAAAGGATTCCTCTCGCCCTGGCTGGTGTGGCTCAGTTGGTTGGGCGTTGGCCCATGCACCAAAAGGTTGTTGGTTCGATTCCCTGTCAGGGCACATGACCAGGTTGTGGGCTTGATCCCTGGTGGTGGGCGTGTGGGAGACAGCCCATCGATGTTTCACTCTCACATCAATATTTCTCTTTCTGTCCCTCTCCCTTCCTCTCTCTCTAAAACAATTAATAATAATAAAATATGCCGTGGCCAGTTTGGCTCAGTGGTTGGAGCATCGGCCTGTGGACCAGAGAGTCCTGGGTTCGGTTCCCACTAGGGGCATGTACCAAAAAAACAAAAACAAAACACACACACACACACACATAAATAATAATAAAATAAAAAATAAGGGATTCTTCTCTTGTCTCACCTTTCTAGAATGCTCCCCTTGACTTGTAAGACATCATACTCTTCTAGTTTTATCTTTCTAACCATAGACTTCTTTAACTTCCATCTCATAAATGCCGGTTGTCTTCAGAATCCTGCCCTCCATTTTCTTCTCTTACTAATCTATACCTGCTTCCTGGGGCATCTCATTTACTCCTAAGGCTTTATTACTGTCTACATACTGATGACTCCCCGGGCAGTATCTCCAGCCCAGATCCTTAGTCCCCTAGTTGCAGATCCATGTAGCCAACTATGCTCTCCTCCCACAGGCACCTTGAATTCAATGTATTGGAAACTAAGCTCTTCATCCTTTTCACATTCCAGCCTGTTCCCCTTCCACTGTGATTCCCATCTCAGTCAGTGGACATGTCAGCCTCTTAGTTACCAAACTAAGGATTAGGGAGGGAGGCAACCTTGATATCTCCCTCTCAACTCTCTTATCTATTCAATCAGCCTTCAGGTCCTATAGAGCCTACTCTTAAATATGTTTCTATTGATTTTTTTAGAGAGAGAAGAAGGGAGAGAGAGATAGAAACATGGATGTGAGCCCAGCTGGTGTGGCTCACTGGTTGAGCACAGACCCATGCACCAAAAGCTCGCTGGTTTGATTCCTGGTCAGGGCACATGCCCAGGTTGTGGGCCCAATCCCCAGTGGGGGGCATGCAGGAGGCAGCCAATCGATGTTCTCTCTCATCGATGTCTCTCTCTCTCTCTCTAAAATAAAAAGTTATTTAAAAAGAAAGAAAGAAAAAGAAACATGGATGTGAGAGAGAAACATGGAGTGGCTGCCTCCTGCACGCCCCCTACTGGGGATCAAGCCCCAAACCCGGGCATGTGCCCTGACCAGGAATTGAAGCGGGACTTCTGAATCCATGGGACAATGTTCAATCCACTGAGCCACACCGGCTGGGGTAGAGTCTACTCTTAAATATCTCTCTGATACTTTACTTGTATACTGGTTACTCACTTAACCTCTTCACTTGGAGGTACAACAAACATCCCAAACTCAACATGTCCAACACTATACTAATTTCTGCTTCCCCTAAACCTGTTCCCACTGTAGTCTTTTGCTTCTCAGCAAACATCCCATAACCAACCTTTCATCAAATCTTGACTACTTCTTGTTTTTTCCTTGTTATTATTATTATTTTTAAATTTGCCTTTATTCTTCTTGACTACGTCTTAACATCTCTATTACTTTATTATAATCTGTAGCCTGGATTATTTCAGTAGGTCCTAACTAGTTTCTCTGCTTTTGCCCTTACTTCCTGGAGTCAATTCTCAACAGAGAAGACAGAGAAATTCTTTTTTTTTTAAATCCTCACCCGAGGACATTTTTCCATTTTTTTGTTCAGATAGAGTGGGAGGGAGAGAGAGAGAGAGAGAAACATCGACATGAAAGGGGCACATCGAGTGGCTGCCTCCCGTACGACCCAACCAGGGGCCGGGGACAAACTGCAACTGAGGTACGTGCCCTTAGCGGGAACCGAACCCGGGTCTCTCTGGACCGCAGGCCGACGCTCTAACTGCTGAGCCAAACCGGCCAGGGCCAGAGTAATTCTTTTAAAATATTAATCAGATTGCTCTGACTGGTGTGGCTCAGTGGATAGAGCCTCGACCCATGCACCGAAGGGTCGTGGGTTCCATTCCCAGGCAAGGGCAAGTACCTGGGTTGCAGGTTCAATCCTCGGCCCGGTTGGGGCATGTGTGGGAGGCACTCAATCAATGTGTCTCTCTTACATCAATGTTCCCCCCCCCCCACCTCCCCGCCTTCCACTCTATCTAAAAATCAATGGAAAAATATCCTCAAGTGAGGATTGACAACAACAACAACAAAATAATCAAAGAGCTATAAATAAAAACATGGATATTAAAAAATATATATATATAAATCAGATTATGTCAATTCTCTGCTCAAAATCTTCCAATGGCTTCCCACTTCACCAAGAATAAAAATCAGCCCTGGCCGGTTTGGCTCAGCGGTTAGAGCGTCGGCCTGCGGTCCAGAGAGACCCGGGTTCGGTTCCCGCTAAGGGCATGTACTTCGGTTGCAGTTTGTCCCCGGCCCTGGTTGGTCGTGCGGGTGGCAGCCACTCGATGTGTCCCTTTCACGTCGATGTTTCTCTCTCTCTCTCTTCCTCTCTCTCCCTCCCACTCTATCTGAACAAAAAATGAAAAAAATGTCCTCGGGTGAGGATTAAAAAAAAGAAAAAAGAAAAAAAAGAATAAAAATCAGTTTTATAATTACCTGCAAGGTCCTATACAATCTGGCCTCTGCATAAATAATCGCCTGTCATTTCCCCTCTCTCATTCTGTTCCAGCCACACTGACTTCCCTGTTGCTCCTCAAATACACTTGGTGTGTTTTCCCTAACCTACAGGGTTTTTGTAGTTGCTCTTCACTTTGCCTGGATCTTTCTTCCCCCAGATATCCCTACTGCACACTTCTTTCTGTCATTGAGATTCTTTGTTCAAATGTCACCTATGCAGGAAGGCCTTCCTTAACCACTGTATTTTAAAATGCACCCCTCCCCCAATCCCTCCCAATCTGTCCTTCTCTGCTTTTTCTTTCGTAGCACATATCTCCATGTACTATGTATTCTACTTTTAAAAAATATTATTGATCTCCTATCACTAAAATATAAGACCTGTGCCCTGGCCAGTTTGACTCAGTGGTTAGAGCATCGGCCCACGGACCAATGAGTCATGGGTTCGATTCTGGTCAACGGAACATACCTTGGTTGCAGTTCGTCCCCGGCCCTGGTTGGGGTCCTGCAGGAGGCAACCAGTTGACGTGTCCCTCTCATATCAACGTTTCTCTCTCTCTCCCTCCCTCCCACTCTATCTGAAGATAACTAGAAAAAAATATCCTTTGGTGAGGATTAAAAAAAAAAAAAGTAGCCCTGGCTGGTTTGGCTCAGTGGTTAGAGCGTCGGCCTGCGGACCAGAGAGCCCCGGGTTCAGTTCCCGCTAAGGGCATGTACCTCGGTTGCAGTTTGTCCCCAGCCCCGGTTGAGGTTGTGGGTGGCAGCCACTCGATGTGTCTCTCTCGCATCGATGTTTCTCTTTCTCTTCCTCCCTCTCCCCCTCCCACTCTGTCTGAAGATAAATGCAAGAATGTCCTTGGGTGAGGATAAAAAAATATATATATGCCCTGTGAAGGGAGAGATTTTCTTTATGCTATATCCCCAGTGCCTAGAATGGAACCTAGCACATAGCAAGTACTCAATTATTATTGACTCAATGAATAAATCTTATTTTCTCCATCCCTACCACTTCTATCCTAATCCAGGATTGACTGGTCACCTCGCCTCCAGTCTCACTCTCTTTCAAAATGTTCTCCATCCAGCAGGCAGGGGGATGGTTCTAAAATGAAAGCTTGATGCCTTAAACCATATACTCTAGGCAATTCGGACTCTACAGTTCCCAAGAATAGTGTTGGGGCTTTGCTCTTGTTGTTTTGCCTGCAAGGAGAGCTTTTGAAAATGAAGTGCCTCTTCTTTTGCTCACTTCATCCTTAAATGTCCTTCAGGTTTTTTTGTTTTTTCTTTATTGATTTTTAGAGAGAGAGGAAGGGAGAGGGAAAGAGAGATAGAAACATCGATGAGAGAGAACATTGATTGGCCGCCTCCTGCATGCCTCCCACTGGGGGTTTGGCCCACAACCTGGGCATGTGCCCTGACCGGGAATCGAACCAGTGACCTCTTGGAGCATGGACTGACACTCAACCACTGAGCCACACCGGCTGGGCCATCCTTCAGGTTGTGACTTAAATGTCATTTCTTTTGGGAAGCCTTTTTAAAATCTCCCTAGATCGTGTTGGGCACCTTTTCTGTGTGCATACCCTCGCATAACCTTTAATAAAGGGTTAACACCAATTGAGCAATTACTATGTGCCAGGCATCTTGTGCGCATTATCTTATATAATCCTTGCATTGATTTTTTTTTTTCTTTTAGATAAGGTGGGAGGGAAGGAGGGAGAGAGAGAGAGAGAAACATTGATGTGAGAAAGACACATCGATTGGATGCCTCCTGCACAACCCTGACCAGGGCCGGGGATCAAACCCAAAACCGAGGTATGTGCCCTTGACTGGGAATTGAACCCATGACTCTTTGGTCTGTGGGCTGTTGCTCTAACCACTGAGCCAAACCAGACAGGGCTCATATAATCCTTGCAAAAACTCTATGAAATAAGTATTGCAGATGAAGAAACTGAGGCACAAGTTAGTTAGCTTGTCTTAGTCACACTGACAATTGGTGAAGCTGGGATAGGACAAAAAGCAGCTTACTCCTTCCTCTTTTATGGCTCTTCCTTGTAATTGTTCCTTATCTGTTTTCCCTCACCGCATTATGAGCACCTTAAGGCCAGGCCTGTGTCCAGCCTCCCAGCATATAGCAGAGTGCCTGTCTCAGGTTTGTTGAAAGAACAAGTGAGTGAACATATTTTCTAGTTCTTACCCTTCCCACAGTGGTATTGTAGAGGCTCAACAATACACAGGTGGCCTTCCCCTGTGTTATAAAAGCTGCGACCCAGAAGGCCCATTCTCTTTCAGGACTCTCAGTACTGAAATCGGGTATGAGCTGGCAGTGGGTGAAATTGGAAAAACAAAGGAACAGGGGTACTTCCCTCAGTTCTCTGGCCTCAATAAGGCCACTACTGTCATCACAACGCTCTCAACGTCTCCCTTGCCCCTCAAGTTACTCAGAGAGCTATGTCACAAAACTATAGACACCCACCAGCGTCATTTTGCTCCTTCCTCCGTCTTGCCCTTAGCTCTCTCCCACAGGCTTCCTGGCACTGGGAGGTGGAACTGGGTCAGTCCCACCATACTTCCATAGAAGGGGCCTGGAGATGGCTGCCCCCTCCCAGACCACATCCTGACCTATCACTGCAGTCGCGGGACACATCTCCTGCCCAACAAATCACTCCCCTCACCCCACCCTGGCCTCCCCACCTGCTCCCCCTCTGCAGCCTGCAGCTGCCTCTGCGTGTCAGGCTGGGTTGAGTCACTTTCAGCATGCATTCTCCTTCTGGTCAGGCCAGTTTGGCAAATCTCTCAGGCCCTGGCCCTGGAGCTTGTGGGCAACCCCTTCCCCCCCAAACCAGGGATCCATACTCCTCCCCCCCCCCGCCCCTGCCCCCAGGAGTCCTTCTCTTTCCAGAAACAACCCCAGCCTAGTCCTGTCTCCTGGAATCACCTAAGCACAGGATCTTGCTATTCTGTACTCTTTGGAGCAAGAACCTCACCCTGACCCTGGGTCCTTCTAGGCTAGAGAGATGAGGAGGCTTAGATAAGCACCCCTACCACCAATCTCCAAGGAGAAAGGGGAAAGGGTATGGCCTGAGCCATCTGGGGTTATTAGCCTGACTCCAGACCCTCCCAGTTCCCTTGCTCTGACTGCCAGAGGGACTGAGGGCCCTAGATGGGAACTGCTCCACTGCTCCGGGGGCCAGCCACAGTTCAGTGGGAGGTCACAGGCCGAAGGAGGAGAACTGACTTCCAGCTGGGTAAGCAGCCCAGATAGGGCTAGTTTTCACAGCAGACAGGGAAGGAAGCTAATAGTCCCTTCATAGGAGCTGACACCCTTCCTTCCCCCCTCTTGTGATGCCCCCAGCACTTCTGCCACTTGCCCCAGCAGAATCCCCTGGGTGCTACAGCTCCATCCCATCCCCAGGACCAAGAGAAAAGGCCCTGCTACTACCCAGGCCTAGCAGGAAGGGAAAGAATGTGTGAGGACCCAGAGCAGTCCTGCAGGTTCCAGAAACCCTGTCTCAGTGCAGACCCTTCCTGCCTGTCTCTAAGTTCCCAGGCTGTTGCTGTCTCCCCCATGGGCATTGAACTCTGTGTTTCCACACCATGTCCTGAAGAGACATGAGCTGAGCAATCCAGGGAAGGAAGAGCCACCCACCTCCTCACCCAGATCAGGCCCAGAGAAGTTGATAGGAAGGGTGGGCTGGCCTCAGTGTCAGCCAGTGGGTGTGCCGGCTCTGAGGCTGCTCCTCCATCCTGCCCCAGGCTCTGGATTAGGAGGGCGAGTGTAGAAGCCCAGTGAGAGGAGTGGCTGACTCTTGGCCCTAGCTGGAAGTAGGAGCAAGGACTCCACACTGGAGGTGAAGGAGACCCATCTTCCCAAGGGGAAAGGGTTTTTTGGTGAGAGGAAGACAGAAGAGGAATGAAGGGTCTTTACCCACCCATTCATCTCCCCAGACTGTGTTCTATGCTTCTACCCCTTTGACCTTAGAGGAATTCAAAACCAGTAAAAGAGAGACTGTCCCTGCAGAGTCATTTCTGCATGACTGAAGAGTCACCAGCTACATCATCCTGTTCCTTGGCACCCCCTCCACTCCCAGTAATAATTTTCAGGAACTTTCTCTGCCCCGGCTTCTTCTTATTTTTATTTTTAAATTTTGAGAGTATGTTTATTAAAGCTGGGGACAGTGAAACAAGGAAGGGCTCAGGACAGAAGAAGCAACAGGAGAGCCTAGGCGGATTGCTTTGGCTCACTGAGAAGTCAGGGAAAAGGGGGCCTTGGAAACTGGTTCAGGGGGTTACCCTGGTCAGACTGCCGCTGCCCATTGCTTCCCTGATTTCAAGTCTCGTGGGGTCACTTAGACTTTAGGAAATGCGTGCCTAAGAAGGAAGAAGAGGGGGACAGGAAAGGTGTGGGTGTGCTCCTAGCTTTTTCTAAATGGCTGAGTCCAGTCCACCCCCCACTCCAGACAGCCAGAAAGGAACACAAGACCCAGCACTTCTGCAAATACGTTTAATGCACTTAGATTACACAGAGGAAGATGGGGCAAGAAGGAAATGACATCAAAGTGAGTCACCCAAAATTCTTACAAAAGTTCCTGGCTGGCTGCAGACCCTAGGAACTGAGTCGCCATCGACATTAGAAACTAATAAAAAATTTTACAAAATCTGCTCGTTGCAGCATTCAGGTACTTGTACAAAAGGAGGGCTCTCTCTATAGGGCTCCTGATTTGTAACAGGGACCCAGGTAGTACCTCACCTGGCATGGAGGACCTGGAAGCCAGAGAGGAAAGAACCAGATACAAAAAATACTCAAGGGATTTCTTTACTGGTCTGCCCCATAGGGGCACCAACTTTCAGGTTTTTTTCCTGCTCTCAACTCAATCTCAAAACCCAGCCCCAAGACCCTGTGTTTGTTTTTAAAAACACTCTAGCCCTTTCAGACTCCCCCCAAGGCTTTCCAGTCCCTGCCCTGGAGCCTGGCCTTTGGAAGAGGAAGAGAAGGGCAGGAAAAAGTACCACCTCCCCGGCCAGACCTGAGACCTTACACGAGCCTCCTCATTCCCTCCGAACGGCAGCTGGATCTGCAGTCCTCTTGCAGCCTACTGGACCCGAGGAGCCACAGGAGTCTGCCTCATGTAGCATGGGGGCCCCTTCCTAGCACCAGGGACCTGGAGGGTCGGGTAGGACCAGGCAAACCTCAAGGAAGCTTGTGGAAGAGGCAGATGAGGGAGGGAAGCTTACCTCCCACTTGCCATGAGGCCAGGGCTCCCAAAGGGGTGCAGGGAGGGAAAGAAGGGATACATTTAGCGGGCACCCACCATGGTTCAGGTGCTGTGCTAAGCACAGTACATGGTCAGCCTTTCTTATTCCCCAGTGAGGTCCCCTCTCACCAGCCAGCTCAGTGGAGAGCCCCTCCCACAAAAACCTCTGGGAAGGCATCACCGCACAAGAAAGTTTTGGTGAGACAGCGGGTGCCCTGCCACTACCCCAGAGCCAATGTACTGTAGGGGAAGGAAACGGAGGCCTGGCCCCAGCCTTCACGGCCTCATCATCTCACAGCTCACCTACTTCCCTCCTGCCTCCCATACTGATGACAAAGCTTAGAAAATACCCTCCTCCCCGCTGCCAAGCCAGGCAAGTGGAGGCAGGGTCCCAGAAAGAGACCTTGGTGGAGAGGCAGGGTGGCAAGGAAAGGGAGAAAGGTGATGGCACCTCTCTGGCCATGAAACGTTAGAAGACAAGAGCTTCAAAGGCAGGGAGGGATGCTGTGGTGGGCAAAGGCCAGGAAACATCCTTTTAAAGTTCTCAGAGAAGGCACAGCTGCTGCCAACATCAGGTCCAGAGGGTTCCATCTTGGCTAATGGGAGCCTGGAGTCCATCTCTCCTAATATTCCAGGCTGATCTGCCTTGAAGCTCCGAGTTTGATGGAGTTAACCAGCTACACCTGAGGGTGTGTGCAGAGAAGGGGCCAGGCCCCTTCGATGTCCAACTGCTGCTCCCTGGAGAGCCCAGTCACTGCCTTTATGGTCCCTGGAGGCAGCTTTGCCTAGATCTCTCATCAGAGGGGTCCTGTACCCATGGGCCTCCTGTGGCACTCCTGGTGGTGGTGATGCCTGTGTGTATGGTGCTGTAGGTAGGGGCAGAGCATGGTCCCTGCCAGACAAAATGGCTTTGCTTTGCACAGGGCTGAAGGATGATCTTGAAATAACAGTCCCTAGAGTCAGGGGTAAGAGGGCATGAAAGGGGCTTGTTGATTGCAGGGTAGAAGTGGGAGATAACCCAGGAGGAACCACAAAACCACAGGCCAGAGATAGGCTGGCTTCTGGGAGGAAGACCATGAGAACTGCAGTACTGGGGCAAGGGACCAAAGACCACAAGAGGCCCACATGCAGGACAGGAATGGGGAATGAAAGATGAGAAATGAATGGATGCAGGGAGGATAGGAGGGCGGTAGAGTGCAGTGTTTGCAAAATCAAAGTGAAAGACATGTTTGAGGGTTAATTTTTCCGTTTTTAATAAGCCAGAGTTCTGCAGCCTAGAGGCTGGGAGGCCCAGGGGATAAGGAAATGGGACAGGAGTGGTCAAAGAGCTGGACACCCAGGCCCTGAGTGGCAGGTGGGAATGATCAGTGAGGTGCTGGGCCTCACCCTCTCTCAGGCAAGCCTGGTTGTGTGGAAAAGGCCTGGAAGATGAGGCTGAGGCCACCGTCTCTGAGACCCTGATGGTCCTTGAACTTTGTGGGGCCCAGTCCACTTGAGAACCAGCAGCATCCCTTTTTGGCCCCAGCTAAACTGGGCTCAAGGCTTTATGGGGGAGTGTCTCAGCTCTCCCCTGCCCCAGGCTCCACCAGGCCCATCTGGGAAGAAAAGCCTCTCTCTGAAGCTGGCTCCTCTGGGCCCTGGGTTGGCGGGCGAACACCGGCACCTTCTCTGGTGGCGGTTCAGGGGGAGACGGCCCCAGGCCCTTGTCTGAGAGAATGCAAAAGTTCATCTGGGAATAAAGTTCTGTTTAAAAAACATTATATACACAGCTTCTGAACATCTTTGAAGAGCAATAAAATACCATCGGTTTCTACAAAATAAAATAGAGGAAGAAAATCAAACACAATCAGAGGAATTGTTCTGTGGCAAGAAGAGCTTGACTACCAAAGGCTTCCCAGAGTTGAACTGGGCAGTGAACCCACAGGGCCACTCCACCTCCTTCCTGCTGGCTGCAAGGCAGGGGGTAGGTGAGAGGGAGGCCTGAGACCTAGGGGCACAGCAAAGGTCCAGAGTCACTTCTCAAACCAGAACTTGTGGCGGCAGCAGGAAAGGAAGGTTTGCATTGGCCCACTCAGTGCCCAGTGGGATCAGGGCCTGGTCATGTGGGCTTGGCACTGCAGGTGAGGTGGAGGTCAGCTGCCCATGCCCAGCATCCCACCGGGCTGTAGGTGCGTGACTGCTCGGTCATCCTCACATTTGTCCTTTTATTGGTGGGACTCTCTTACACAGTTGTTATACTGGAAGTCACCGGGGAGCAGCTGGGCTCTCTTCTGGCCCCTGCAGGGCCCAGCCCAGGCTAGTGCAGTGGACTGTCGAATACCACATCGGGTAGGATGGAGACTTTCAGCTTCTTTTCAGGCCAGCTGTACTCTTTGGGAAGTTTGAACTGTGGAGGGAGCAAGCACAGAGCCAGAGTGCACACGTTAGCAGACCCACTGCCTTCTTCCCAGATTGCCTAGAGTGGCCAGAACCCTCACCAGGCCCATTCCTGGGTGCTGGGGCAAGACAGGCCACTGGTTGCCTGGCTTCAATCTCAAATGCTAGACCCAGGTGGGTGGTTGAAGTCAAGCTGCTGGAGCTCAGTGACCCCATCTTCGACTACACTGGCTGGGCCAATAATTAACCCCAGGTTGGAGGAGGCATGTTTTCTAACTCCTTCTTGACTGTGCTGACCTCCCTCCAGCTCACTTCCTTGGTTCTGCCTCTGGCCACAAGCATGTAAGGAATCTGTTCCCTGAGGCCCTGGGACTGGAGAATGGGGGGCAGGGGGAGGGTGTTGATGCTACAGAGAAATGGCTTGAGGACTAAAACTGCAGACTATCCCTGCCATGGCTCCTCTTTTGAAGGCTGGTGCAGAAGGATCCCAGAACCTGCCCTCTGCAGCCTTTGCCAAAGGGTCCAAGGGAAGGAGGCCCTGGCTTGGCTTCAGAGGGAGCACAGGAGCAGAATGAGTATGGCAAGAGGGGAGTTCTTGGGTCTGGTCATCCTTAGGAGGAGCAAACCCTCCACCCTGCTCCCCCCTGTTCATTCTCATCTGCTTTCCAGGGTTATCAGCCTGAGAGTGGTCCCAGTGGGGGCTAAGGAGAGTCCACGGTTTTCCTGCCCCACCCTGGGAATCACTGATTTGCTTAGTTTTGTTTCTAGAGCTTCTGGTGGGGGTAGGGGGGAAAGACTGACATATCTTATTCCCTTTATATTCTAGGACCCTGAATGTGGTCTGGCACACAGCTGGTGCTCAAGAGATGTGCACTGACTTAGAAATAAGGCCTGCCTTTCATGACTCCCACTGTCCTGGGGCTAGGTGAGAAGTCAGGCCGGGCTGGACAGAAGGGAAGAACAGGCCCTCAGTCTGCCTAGAGCTGAAGCTGGAAGTGAATAGGCCTGATACTTCCTGGCTGGCTCCCTGTCCCTCCCTCTGATGGGGGACTGTCCAAGCCAGGACTAAAGTGGAGAGTGGGGCAGGGTATGGGGACAGCCTCTGGACAGGAAAGAAAAAAAAAAGTCATTTTTAGTGACCTACTTTCCTAAGCTTCCCCTGGCTCCTGTCCCTCCTGCCTGGACTGTCCCCCTCTCACCCCCTCAACATCTAAGCTCAAAGCAGCAGCCTGGCGCAGAGCCATCCCAGTGCTACATGGCCTCTCCGGAAGCGCTTCTGGGCAGCTGGCTCTGGTCTGACTGAATGGGAGCTGGGCCTCAGGGACCAGTGGCTTGTGGGGGTTGATTGGCTGGCACAGACTGGGTGCTTGGTGACTTCTGAATGTATAAATGAGTTAATTTATCAAGCTGTATCCCAGAGGATAGAGAAGACAGTATCCTATTAGGGGTGACCTCAGGCTCTGAGAAGTTCCTGTCCACCTGGAGACCCGGACAGGACAGTCCTGCCCTGTGCACTCTCCTTTACCCTGTGGATGTTGGAGGCCACTGTGCACTGTCTGATGTGGCCCTAGGAGCCCTGGCAGCTGGGAGCTCCTGGCTCAAAGCTAGTTCCTGCCTGGCCTCTCTTTGCCTTGAAAGCTTGGCCCCTGGGAGGTGAAGGAGCTCTCCCCCAAAACACACTTCCCAGCAGAAAGGGCAAGGGAAAGGCCTGTCTCTGCCACAGGCAGGGGAGGGCCCAGAATAACTCTCCAGAGGCTGGAGGCCAGCTTGCTAATGTTCTACTAACCTATCGGGCATCAAGGCCAGGAAGGCTCAGATCCCACTGGGGTGCTGCTTAGTAGGAGGCCAGGGGAGGGGAAGGGACTTTCCAGGATGAGGTAAGTCCCTGCAAATGAGGATGCCGGGAACGAGGAAGAAAAACAAAGGGGATTATGGGCTCCAGTCCTGTACCCTAGAGGAGTAGCCAAGGAAAGCACAGTCCCCACCTGGCCTGCCAGCTCCTCAGGCTCTGGGCTAGGGTTGGAAGAGGCAGACCAAGAGGGGAGAGCTTATGGCTGAAGAAGGCAGTTAGGAGAGTGGCTGCTGGGTGGCCTGAGGCGAGAGCAGAAGTCCCTTGCTGCCCACCAGAACTCCCCAGTGGAATGTTCTCTGGCAGCAGGCATGAGCTTTCTGTTCAGAACCTGCCAGGAAACAGCAGGGGCTGGGGAGAACTCGTACTAGCCTGAAGGCCCTGGCTGACTCTTCAATGAGGTTCTCAGGAGCTGGCAATTCAGTTTGCTGGGTATCCTTAGGAGGGCTGGGGGTGGTGGGAAGACAGAGAGAAATAAAGCTGTTTAACATCTCCAAGGTCTCCTTTCCAGCCTATCCCGACACCTGAGAAAGAGGAGGGAGGAAGAGAAGGAGGAAGGAAGGGGGGGGGGGGTAGCGAGAGAGAGACATGCACGCACACACGCTCCTGGAGACCTAAACCCTTTTGTCAGAGAGAATCAAATAGGCTTACTTCCTCTGGAGAAGTCAAATCTTCTAAGTCCTCCAACATTTTCTCTACAAACTCTTCAGTCAACAGAATCTGGGAAGAAAGCACAAGACAGGCTTTTATTTTTTAAATACATGGCGTTTTTGCCAAATGTTAAGCTATGGGACCGTCTCCTGGCCATGGAGCAGACACGAGCCGGCGGTGATCTGTTCTAGGCACAGAGGGCACTGTCACTTGCCCCTCACCTGCAGTATCAGAGGAACCAGGGTAGACAAGGAAGGGCCTCAGAGCACTAAGGGGAAGCAAGGTGGGGACATCTGGAGTGTGGTAGTGCTGGTCCCAGAAGGGATATGAAAATGGGTGGGAAAATGCCGTTTTTTGGCAGTTCGGGCCTCCTGCATGTTTCAGAGCGGTAGAGGGGAAACAAAAGCCGAGGGACAGAGAAGAGCGATTGCCAACATCCTTCTTGCCCAATCAGGTCACATGTCACCCTCGCCCTCAGCTGGTAGGACAAAAAGAATCCGTTTGGATTTGGAATACAAGCCCTGTCTGGAATCTGGAAATGCCCTGGAAGGTACATCCAAGAATGTGCTAGAGAATTCGGAGATTGCACATCAATCTCTCATTTTACAAATGGGAAAGGGACTCTCAACTCTAATTCCCATCTCCAGTATCCACATTCTCTCAGGCCAGAAGGTCCCAAACTCCTGTCCTGCCAGCCCCATTCAGCCACTGAGTTCTTCAAAACTTCCTTTGAGAACCCTCTTTTCCAGCTCGCCTCCCAGCTGTCCCACTTTGCTGCTCCAGTCTGATGCCTTGTCACTTCATGCATCCATGTCTAGGACAGCCTGGCCCCATTATTCAGCTGGCACAACTACCACCCTCAGCCCCTAAAGAAGTTGCACAGCCCATGGGAATGTCCCAGGGCACTCAGGCCTTCCTACACCTGATGGGCCTTTTTCCTGGCCACCTCCTTTGCTCAGGCAGGCTCTGCAGAGCTAGGCCATGCTCACCTAGGCCTGCACACCAGGCCCAAGCTGAGGATGTTTTTCCTCTTCCCGAACTGTATCCCTTTCTCCACCCCTCTGCTCCTTGTGCTGGCCCATGGGGCCTTCTGGCCTCTGCACCAGACCCTCTGCACTCCCAGGCTGTGGCTCTACCTGCCACTGCTTTGCTTCCTCCAGCAAACTTTGAACACCCTGGTGGGGCACAGAGGAAGAAAAACAATGGGTGAAGACCACAGTGAAGGGCTCCTCTAAGGGAAAACCCCCTATGAGAAGAATGGGGATCAAGAACTCGAGAAAATACCCATCAGTTTTCCCCTGGGAGTTGTACACTCTGAGAAGAACAAAGTTTTAACATTTAGAATATAGTCAGTTTGTGAGATGAACTGAAATGACAGAGAGAAGCAGCAGGGTCACTAGGGACCTCACAGGATGGAGGGACTCCAAAGGAAGTAAGTTGATGGGGTGGGGGCAGGAGCAAGGAATAAGAAAAAACTACCCCAAGTGAACACATCAGCTACCACCACACCAGGCATCCTGCTAAATGCTCATCATCTTATCTCCTCAGTCTCCTTACAGACGAGGAACCTGAGGCACAGAGAGGTCATGCAATTTGCCCAACACCACACAGCTTGCGAGTAGCTGAGACAAGAGCATATTCCAGTCATGTCTGGACTCTGAAGTTAGTGCCTGAAGTAAGCACTGCTTCATTTCAAATCCTGAACTCTTAACCCCATGACGCTTATGCATTTGTTCATTCTCATCTGCAGAGCAATCTCCACGATTCCATAGCATTCCCTGGGTGCTTCTGCTAGGCCCAGCCCTGGGTGGAGCCCCAGGGACACAAGAATGAAGACAGTCCATTCCACACCTGGACATGCCCCCACCCTTGGCTGACAGGGAGCCAAAGGATGTCTCCTTCCCAGGCTGCAAGCCCAGTCAGGAATAAAACAGCTCCAACCAATGGCCCACATCTCCTCACTAAAGTGTCTGTTTGAGGAGCTCAGGCCTCAAGTGAAGACAGAGATGAGGTTCAGACAGGCAAAGCTGGTCTAGGGAACTGCTGGCCTGAGGTGCCCCTCCCTCCCTGTTCTTCCTCCAAGTTCCCCACAGTGGCTGACTTCCTCTCACAGATTACAGTGACCAGTTCCCAATCACACACTGATCCTCCCACAGGGCTTTTGCTCCTCCTCCTCTTATCCCATGGGTTCACCCCTCCCCCTACAAGTCCAGAGTTTCTCTACCAGTTATCACCAGTCTGCTTGAGTAGTACAAAAGTCACATTCATATTTTTGGCATTTCCGGGACTTGTTGCCATCTCTTCAAATGCTAGCACAAACACAAGCATACCTAAAACCCAATTCTATTACAATGGCTCCAGTCTGGGACAGGCTGGGCTGATTTCTAACCCGCAAATAACTTGGAGGGAGAGACTTTTCTGCCAGAGGTAAATAGGTCTGGGACTGTAACTAGTTCTGGGGGTGAGATGAGGTGGGGGAGGGCTCACAGGGACTGTGGCCACCCGGTGCAACACCAAAGAGCTGTTTTTCAACAACAGTAAAGATAACCCTACCAACGCTGAGTTCAGTCCTAAGTCAGTTCCTCTGACAAAGGTCTGGATTGGCGGTGGAGAGAGGATGGGTTATAGTGGCTTTTAGTAGAACTACCAAGGGTGTAGGGTACCATCTGTGTGTGGACTCATCTGTACTCTGCCGGGGAAGGGGATGGCAGCACTGGGAAAGGGGACCAATTCTAATTGCTGGTTAATTTTCATTTTTGGTGATTTGCTGGTTCCTGCTGGAAAGTTCAAATTATTATTATTATTTTTAAATCCTCACCCGAGGATATCTTTCAATTTATCTTCAGATACAGTGGGGGGGGGGGGGGGGGAGAGAAACATCAATGTGAGAGAGACACATCGATCGGTTCCCTCCTACATGACCCTGACCAGGGCCAGGGACCGAATCGCAACC
Source organism: Tadarida brasiliensis (assembly GCA_030848825.1). Taxonomy (NCBI): domain Eukaryota; kingdom Metazoa; phylum Chordata; class Mammalia; order Chiroptera; family Molossidae; genus Tadarida; species Tadarida brasiliensis. The sequence continues at coordinate 21,494,773 of CM061271.1, forward strand.
GAGGTACATGCCCTTGACCGAATTGAACCTACTACTCTTTGGTCCGTGGGCTGACACTCTAATAGCTGAGCTAAACCAGCCAGGGTGAAACTTCAAATTATTTTAAAGAAACTAAACAGGGTAAAATTATACATGAGATCTGCATGATATTAAGGGTGACATTCCCTGCAAAGAAACACGACAGACTGTCATAGCTCCAGGCACCTAATTTAATTTCCTTTGGGAGTTAAACCTTAGCCGCTTGAATTCAACAAAGACCCTGTTCTTTGTATATTTCAGACCTGGAGCTGAGAATGTTAACAGATCTTATCAACAGGACACTGGAGATAGACAGCTATGATGGAGCACTCTCACGAGTAACAGACTCCCCGTTGTGATACAACTGTGGGAAAAGCCTGTGCAATTCTGGGGCTTGGGGTTCTTGAAGCTCACTGGGTCCCCATGGAGCTGCCTGGCTCTGCCACAAATAATAACAGGAATGGTTATGACAATGACAGTAGTAATGATAATACCACCAATAGCAGGAGCAATGCCTCCTCTGTGTGCCAGGCACTGGGCTTAGTGCTTGACCTGTATCGTTTCACTGAATTTTTAGGGCGGTCCTGCAAAGGAGGAAACTATCATCTCCATTTTGCAGACAAGCAGGTCAAGAAGAGACAAGTCTTCTGGACTTTACTTATTTATTTTTTTAATATGTTTTTTATTGATTCAAAAAAAATTTTTTTTCTATATTGATTTTAGAGAGAGAAGAAGGGAGAGAGAGAGATAGAAACATTGATGAGAGAGAACATCAATTGGCCGCCTCCTATATGCCCCTCACTGGGAGTTTGGCCCACAACCTGGCCATATGCCCTGACCGGGAATCGAACTGGAGACCTCTTGGTGCATGGGTCGACGCTCAACCACTGAGCCACACCGGCTGGGCGAGTCTCCTGGACTTTAAAAGAATAGTGATCTGGCCTTGGCCAGGTAGCTCAGTTGGTTAGAGTGTCGTCCTCATACACCAAGGTTGTAGGTTTGAACCCTGGTCAGGGCATACAAGAAGCAACCAATGAATGCATAAATAAGTGGAACAAATCAATGTTTTTCTCTCTCTCTCAAATCTATTTTTAAAAAATGTTTTATTGATTTTTTAGAAAGAGAGGAAGGGAGAGAGAGACAGAAACATTGATGTGAGAAACACCAATTAGCTGCCTCTTGCATGGCCCCCCACTGGGGATCAAGCCCACAATTGGGGCACATGCCCTGACAGGGAATGGAAGCGGGACCTCTCAGTCCATGGGACGATGTTCAATCCACTGAGCCACACTGGCTGGGCTATTTTTAAAAAATTATACAAACAACAAAAAAAAAGAACAGTGATCTGACCTCATGGTAGTAGAGGATGCTCTTTTCCTATCTGGGGAAGGTATTCTGATTCTAGAAGCCTTGTATACCCAAAGCTGACTGCTCTCTCTCCTCTGATCGGGGAGATGAAAATGACTTTGGCTTTGACCAATGGCCTGGAAAACCAACAATCTCAACCCCAATCAGCCATATATCTCCTGGCCAGTTGCTTAGTTCAAAAGGGTTGGAATCCTGAGAGTCATAGACATACAGCTGTTCAAAAACCAGGTTGGTCAATTGGAAAGGAAGGCAAACCATGCCCAAAGATAGTTTCCAAGTGGGCACAGAAGGGAAAATTTCCAAGCCAGTTGGAGAATACATACATAGGGCAACAGATACTCTGGTCCAGAAAACAGCAGTAGAGATAATAATAATGATGATGATGATGAAAATTACAATAGCATTCACCAAGTGCTGGGCATAAAATGTTTACATTTGTGCACAAACAGCCCTGGGAGGGAAGAGATTCTCTAGTGAGAGGGGAAAGCCCCCCAACCAAACTCCCCTGGGAAATTTTTGAAAATATGAAGACTAAGTCCCATCCAGACCCCATGAATCAGAATACCCTGGGCAAGGCCAAGGCATATACATTTTTATTTTTATTATTTTATTTTATTTTTGGTACGTGCCCCTATCGGGAACCGAACCCGGGACTCTCTGGTCCGCAGGCCGACGCTCCAACTGCTGGGCCAAACCGGCCAGGGCGGCATATACATTTTTAAAATGCCCTGGTCGGTTTGGCTCAGCGGTTAGAGCGTCGGTCCGCGGACCAGAGAGACCCGGGTTCGGTTCCCACTAAGGGCACGTACCTCGGTTGCAGTTTGTCCCTGGCCCTGTTGGGGTCGTGTGGGTGGCAACCACTTGATGTGTCCCTCTCACATTGATGTTTCTCTCTCTCTTCTTTCCTTTCTCCCTCCTGTTCTATCTGAAGATAAATGCAAAAATGTCCTCAGGTGAGGATAAAAAAATAAATAAATAAATAAAAATAAAATAAAAGGCACCCACAAGGTCATGGTAGGGGGAATGTTGGGAATACTTAGGCTCACAGGGGAAAGGATTAACCAATGGGGGTGAGTTGGTGGCTGCAGCTCCCTGCCCCCATTGCACCCCACCTTTGGTCAGGGAGCGGGGTTTGGAATCTAGGCCAGCAACTTAGTCCAAGGTGGTCACACCAGGTGCCTTAGGATAGCCTGGCTGGCTGGTGATGAGGGACGACTGTCAACAACTGCCCAATTCCCCAGGCCCCAGCAATTTCAAAAGGAACTAAAAAGTGATCTTCTGTCAGTGCCCGCCCTGGGCAGGCCTGGCTACGCTGCAGGCAGAAACCCAGATGCTGCAGATCTGGTTCAAATGTCTGTGGTCAATGATATTTCTGAGTCTGCAAATAGTGCTGACAATGCCCACTCCTTCCCCTTGGTATGACAATCCACACTTTGTCCGGGGCCTTGTTTGCATTTCATGTTGACACATTGTTCTTGCTTCCCAACAAGTTTGGCTTTCTTTTTCCCTCTCTTTCCTTCTCTGAGGGAAGGAAATGTGTTGTTTACAGGGTAGGGCCTGCCAAGGAGCTGCTCTGGCACCCACGATGGCAGTGGAGGAAGCAGGGATGAGGAGGCAGTCCAGTCTGTGTCCCCCTCACCCCAACAGGCCAGACACAAGCCAGAAAACAGCCTGGAGACTCTCTAGGCTCAGGGGCAGAGGTGTGTGTGGCAGGTAGGGCCGCGGTGGTGGTAGCACAGCGAGGCCTCACTCATTTCCTATTTCTTGGTGGGTGGTGAAACGTTGGCTTTGGTGGTCAGGAGCAGGCTCAGACTCCTCCTGCTCTGGCTGTTGGCTGGTGAGGGCACAGCAGGCCATCACAATCATCGCCTGAAAGTGAAGGTGGTGTATTTCCCCAAGCACGGTGCTGGGATTTAAACCCTAATGAGTGTACCCCTGGACAATGTCACCATGACAGCCCAAACAAAGGCTTCCAGGGAGAACATGTTGTGGCCAGGTTCACCAGTGGAGGGAGAACAGTAGAGGCACTGAAGAGCAGCTGCCCAGGGCCTGGGCCAGGGATTAATAAGTGTCTTTCACACAACATCTAAGTGGGTGGATAGGGACAAGAGAGGGCAGGGGCTTGTCCTTAGGACAATGGTGAGTCAGAGGAGGAGAACCCAGCAGTGAGTCCTGAAACCTGGCTTGGAGTGTGGAGTCCACTTTGAACAGCTGCTAGGTGTCTTCTCCCAAGCCTGGGGCCTCCCATCAGGGCTGGTAGGGGATGGCTGGGAATGGGAGCTCCACCTGGGTGAGCTGTCAGACACCACACAGCTGAGAAAGCATTGCCGGGCTTAAAAATAATATTCTCATATTTGGTGATGTGACCCCTATATAACCTCTGGGGCTGACTTCTCCCCCTTCAGATCAATCCTGACTGGGGACAGATGAATGACTTAGCTCTGGGCCGGGCTCCCGCTCACAGCACTAACAGCATGGTGATGATAGACTCAAGGGAGAGGGCTTGTTTAAGCCACTGGGATGAGGAATGCTGGGGGAAGGTATGCAGGAGAGGATGCTGGTAGGCCTCCCTCAGTCTGGAGACCTGCATGCAAAGCTCCAGAGGTGGCTGAGGATGAAAAGAGGATGAAAATCTCAATGAGGATGAAAAGAGCAGATGGTAGGGCAGAGGGAATAAAAGTGTCAACCTCTGAAAATTGAGAAACCTATTGAATTGGAGCAGGATTCCTGCCTCTCCAGCTCCTCCAGGAAGCAGAGCCCGTCCACACTGCGCTCACCCTGGGGTTGCCGATGGCCATGACTTTCCTGGGGTGAAGAGACAGGGAGAAAAGGCACATGGAGAACAGGTGCAGGCCCAGGAGTAGGAGAGTGTGGAGGCCTGTCTGGGGACACTCCACAAGCTTCAGAAAGGGCCCAGATTCCCTCATCTTTTGCCTTTTTTTCTTAGCCTCTCCTTTGTCATCCTCCTCCCATGTGGGTTGTCTTTGCCATGCTGTTTCCCCAAGAGATAACAGGCCTGGGCTGGCAGCCAGAACAAGGTGCCAGGGCTGGGAATGAGGGCTTCCAAGACTGTTGAAGGCTGATGCAAGAAAGTCATCCCAGCCCCTCCCGATTCAGCTGGGACCAACAGGGAGGTTCAAGCAGCAGCCAAGAAAACAGAAGTCTGGGTCTCTTGCTCTTACTGGTAACAAGCCTAATCCCAGGCCTGTAGGAGGTCCTGCAGACTCCCAGGGAGACAGCCAGCCCCAGAAGGAGACCTAGAGGCCCACAAGTAATTACAGGCCCAGGTTCCCACAAGCTAGTGAGCGGCCTGTGACCACAGTAGCAAGACCCTAAAGGGAAAGCAGGCTGACAGTCAATTGTAGAAAATGCTGACTGCTTTGGGGGTGGAGAGGAGGACTGGTGTGGGTGTTGGTCCTACAGCTGAGGACCGGCTGGCGGCAGGGCAGAGGGTTTCCCAGGACTTCTTGGAAAGGGCCTGAGAAACCCCTTGGTAAGTGAGGGTGCATGCTTGGGGAGTGGGGCCCCAGCCAGCTTTCCTGGGAGTTTTCTGTGAGTTGGCCCCTGTGGTGGACCACACTAATGAGCCCATAACACAGGCCTTTGATTAAGCAGCTCCCAGCACAGCAACTTTATTGAAACATGCCGAAGCCAGCAGCTGGTTCCCACTGCTCCCGGTTCCCCAGGCAACAGTGCATGGGAGGGGACCATGTGCATGGGAGTCAGCAGCGCCCTACTGCTCAAGCTCACTGAGGGGCTGCAGGCGAGGCGAGGGGAAGAGGAGGTGGACTCAAATGCCAGCAGCTGGGGATAAGAAGCCTGGGAACCGGGGTTGGGTCCAGAACTTTGGGGGAACAGAGGAGCAACATGGCATCTGCTGAGTCCTGGGAGTGGGGGGGGGGCAAGGTCCCCAGAGAATTGGAGATGCTGACCCGCCCCCCCCTTCCTCAGGTCAAGAACATGTTCCAAGGGGGAGGTGGGACTCCAGAAACAGGTTCAGAGTCGAGGATGTAAAATGTAACAGCGGGGAGGTGGGGGTGTGTGTGCGTGCGGATTTCTTCTTGAGTTTTGGGAGACCCAAGTCCCTACTTTCCCAAGAAAATGTGCTTGAACCTTCAACACACACAAATGTTATCTGAGGTCAATGCTGCCGAGACCTGTCAGCACTTGGTCATCTACTGGGAATGATGCCCTGTGAACTCCTAAGGACTGGGGTCTCCTACATGGTCCCCACTTTCCTCCTCTTTACTAGCTCTGTCTAGGTAAGAGGCCTGGTCCCTACCTCTGTCCACAGAAGCAGCCTGGTGGCCTGGGACACTGCTGGGGGTGGGTTGGGGAGGCCCTTTCCACTTGTACTAAGCTAATTTCAAATGTTTCACTTCAAGCTTTTGCTACAGCAACTACCAACACCACATAGACAGAAATCTAATGTTACCAAGAGGGACTTTTAAAATGTATTTATAACTTTATGGTTCAAAGTAATTTTGTTATGAAACAATGTAATAACAACAGTGGAAAAAGGCAAGATAATTTATGGAACACAATATCCCTAAAGCACCAGCTTCCATTTCTACCTTGGCTGAATCTGGGGAGTGTGGTTGGTGTCCTTTGTTTGCTGTTTGTTTTAATTAAAGGTTAGTGTCTTCGGGGGAGGGGGAAGGAGTACTGGCCTAAAGGAGGAGAAATTCAGCTGCAAGACAACATACACATGCAGACAAAAAACATGCCCACATCAATGGTATATATGCTTCACAGACACCCCCCACCAGATTGTGTTAAACCCACACAACTCTCTTCCCCTCTACTGTAATCTCCTGCGCCACCCTCCCCACCCCCCAACAAGGCAGGTCACCTTTTGGATTAGGGTCAAATTCCCTTTCTTGATACTCCTGACAGGTAAAGCAGAGTGTCTCTCCTCCCGCACCACAAACAAACAAACAAACAAACAAACAAACAACAAAAAAGGATGTTGCTCCTCTAATACATCTGGCAGTGTGCTGGACCAGGCCCAAGCACCTATGAGGCCTCCAAGGAGGTCTATGGCTTTCAGGCCCCAGCACTCCACTTGGCAGTGGCTCTGAAGCTATGCTCCAGCCAGAACAAAGTGTTCTGGACAAGCCAGCAGGTTTCTGTGCAGAGAAGCTGGGTCTCCATCAGGAGGAATGGGAGAGCCACTAGATAAGGGGAGGGGGAAGCTCTGTCTGCTGAGGCCTGCCCATCCCAGCCCCAGGTCCACATGCCCACTTTCTAGGAATTCTGGTGGGATTTCCATAGGCACTCCAGAGTGGCTTCCACATGTTCTCCCATTCTGTTTCACCTTTGGTTTCCCTGTACCTGGGTTTCCCCAGGGTGCAGAACATGACACATTCCTCAAACCTGGATTTCCAAGGCAAACAGAACTACCAATGGTCAGGGCCTAGAGAGTTATTGCTTGTGTCTCAAGTGATAGGGGAGAGGCCAGGAAGTGCTCCTGGAGCTGACAGGATGGGGAGTAGCAGCCACACTCCACTTGGCTTCTCATAACCAGCCCTCAGGAAGGGAGCCACCAAGAGTTGCCAAGGGAGGAGAGGAAGGGGACGGTGCGGGAAGAGCCTATGGAAAGGAGGTGGGGAGAAGAAAAAGAGCCTTCTCACTTGTAACCAGGGTCCATGAGCTGCGTAAGGGTGCTCCTCAGTGGCAAAGGCGCCTTCCACTCCCGTGGAGACGAATGTGATGGCCATGTCACCTGTGATACTTTTATATGTAAAGTGCCGTCCATGCAGGAGCCTGCCCCTGGGGGTGGGAACATGGAGACAGTGAGCAGCAGGCCTGGCCGAGGCTCAGGGACTCTGGGGACTATGCTCCCTGGGACAGGATGCTTGGCAAATACCCTCCTGACTGCCCAATGGTACACTAACAGGGGACTTCAACACCCTGGGACTTCAACGCCCAATGGTCATTTCAACACCTTCCAAGACAAGCCTCTCAAGATTTCTCTCCTGGCATTTCTTCCAAAGTGCTCAAAGCTAGCAGACACACTAGATCAGCATTGAAAGGGCCTGCAGGGGTCGTCGAGTCCACCTCCTTCATGTCCTGGTGAGGTCAGAGAGGGCAGTTAGCAATGTGCCCAAGGCCATGTCCAGAACTAAGGTGGGGGCAGGAATTGTAGCCCCTTTGTTTAGAGGATGGGGGTGAAGTAGTTCCTAATTTCCCACACTCCTGGATGATGGTGAAGGGCCTTCATAGCACAAACCCTGTGCTTAGAATCTTCCACCTCTTATGCACCCTTCCACAAGATTTAAATGACTAGCCCCAAGGCAACAAGTATATCCTAAGAAAGAGAGAAAGAAAGAAAGAAAAGCTGAAGCTAAGTGGGGTCACTCTGAGAGAGCCACAAGAAGTTACTGTTAATCCCAGCCATTTTAATCCCCAGTCTGGAAATACATCTGGGGGAAGGGCAGGCAGGAGCAACCAGTGGGGCAGAGATGCCAGTCAGCAAAGGAAGCAAAGCTGCTCTTTGCTTTCTCAGGCTCCCTAGATTAACCCTTTCCTAGTCTAAAAGCCCTTGAGCCTGGCTCAGGGAGGGAGCTGGGGAGAAAATGGCTGGGGTCCTGGCGGGGGTGGGGTGGGGGGGGTGGGCGGGGGGTAGGCAGGGTGTGTGTGTGTGTGTGTGTGTGTGTGTGTGTGTCCCTGCCAGCCACCATTCATCCTGACTAGTAGCTATCTTTGCCCTGCTAAGCAGGGTGGCTGGCCAAGGCTGGTCACTATCCAAGCTCCTTCCCCAGGCTCCAGGGACAGTGTGGAGGGTCCAAACCAGTGCAGATCTGGTTCTAAACCCCTCATCTTTGGCCAACACGCTATATAAACATTTATGTCATAGTGACTTGTTTTTCCCTATGACAGCAGCAGGAGCTTCTGGGGTTATTCTTCCCCTGCCCTTTCTTCCTTGTCACTGTTGTCTGAGTTTCAAGTTATTCTTGTTGCCTCTCCTGTAATAAAATGAGGTTGGAACCCCTGAGAGCTGTGGAGGAAGCCAGCTGCAATAGATTCAGCCCAGTGCAGCATCCCCAAGCAGAGAGCTGAATTCTGGACATAGGGCTGGGTTTCTGGCACTGTGGACAGTAGCAGAAGGGACACAGCTGGGCTTCCTGGTCCCTGAAGGAGTCTGCTGGGCTGGCCATTGAGTTTGAATAACTGAGTGTTTTGCACGGGAAAAGCAGCAAGCAGGAGAAAGCAGAGCCCAATCCACCAGAGCCCCTGGCCTACTACTCCAGTGCTATGGGGACCCTGCCACCCCTAACTCTGGGTTTAGGGGAGAGCAGGGGCATCTGAGATGCCCTAGGTCACTGAACCTCTCCCTAAGGGAGCAGGGATGAGGGATACTTCTATGGACAAAGGAGAGTTCTTCAGTACAGTGGGGGCTACTGGCTGGATCAGAGTCCACAGGCTCCCCCACTGGCTCCCATGGAGCTGCCTGACTAGTTCTCCTCCCTCCCTGGGCCCCAGACTCCAACTAGGTGTGGGGGAAATGGCGATCACAGGCATGGTGGCTCCCTAAGGCCAAATTGGTTGCTGTGGGACTCTCACCTTAGGCAGAGAGGAATGAGGGCTCCTGACTCTTGGTTGAATTTCAGATGTACGCTCTCGAGTTGCCGTGTGCGGATCAGCTCATGGGGAATAATGGCCGTGGAGCTGTCACTTTCCAGGCTGTCTTTTCGGCTCCTGTGAAGCAAGCACAGGAACAGGTTCTGACCACAGGGAGAAGCAAGATGACAATAACAGTGATGATGACAATGATAACAACAGCCACCATTCATAAGAACTTGCCAAGCAACATCACAACACCCCATGAGGTGGGCAGTATTATTCTATTCCTTTTACAGATGAGGAACTGAGGATCAGGGAGGGTAAGTAACCTGTCCCGGCTGCACAGCCAGGGAGTGTGAAGCTGGAATGTGGTTACAGGTAAATCTGCTTCTAAAGCCTGCATCTTTGGCCAACACATTACACAAATATTTATATCACAATGATTTGTTCTTCCCTATGATAGCAGCAGGAGCTTCTGGGGTCCTTCCTCCCATGCCCTGGAGCCTCAGACTCTGAGTTCTCACAGCTGGGGTACTAGAAAACCAGGAGACATGGCACCAAGAGCTTCCTTCCAGCTGACCCTGAAAAGGCTGTGACATCAGAGCAGGCTCTAAGCTTGCACATCTTGCTAATGGCCAGGAGCTGCAGTGACATTCACATCCTTCGTCTAACCAGGAAATGATACAATCCTCAGGCAGGGGTGGAAACCAGGCTCTCAGTAGTCAGACCAGTGAGCTTGGATGGGCCGCAGAGCCCTGTATCAGTCTTTTTGATGGTGGCCTTGGCTGCAGTGAGCTGTCACTGTTGCCTCATACTCCCTCCTGTACTGCTTCCCACCAACAGCTTGTCCCACAGCTAGGCCACAGGGTCTCTTTGCAATCTAAGATTTGCTTTTTCAAATTCAGCTGCCCTCACTGTAATGTCTCAAATCTGACTCAGCCAGAAATGAGGGTTACCCACTGATCCCATTCAAAAGGCCGGATCCTGGTTCGGGTTGTGAATCTCAGAACAATTCCCCAGTGTCCATCAAAATACTGGTGAGAAGCTCTAGTTATTTATAATTCAAGTGGCCAAAGCCACCCAGGATGTCTGGGCCGGACAGGCAGAGAGCCAGTGAGGGGCAGGCTCAACCTCCTCACACACTGGAAGGCTGAGCTCTGGGGCCTGTGGCCAATGAGGCACCCTGAGAGGCAGAGAACCTCCCCAAGGGAGGGTGTGAGGTCAGCAGGCAAGAGGATGGAGGGTGACATGGTTTGTAAAAGCCCCTGAGGTAATGGGGACCCCTCCCACCAGCTGGGTGGACCCACCCAGATGTACATGGCTGCTCTTTCACAAAGCATTCCCTTCCTCTGGTTTCCCAAAGCCAGTTCTGAAACTGCCTTTTGCTCTGGCTTCTCCTTTGACAAACACTTTCACAAGACCCGAGAAGGAGACAAATGCTCTGGCCAAGAGGGTCACAGAATTTCAGCACTGGAAGGAAACTCAAGTTGTTTAATCTATCTCTTTCCTTTACAGAATAGATCCAGTCACATGTCTGAGGACACAGAACTGGTCTGTGGCAGGCCAGTGTGGGAGCCTAGTACCTCTGACCAGCTCTTTCCCTTACACCCGGCTGCTAGGCCTTCTGCCTCCCTTCCCAGGAAAGGAGAGCTTCACCAAACACCACCTCTCAGAGAGACGCCCAGACAAGGGCAGGCTCAGGAGAGATAGCAGCTCTCCTTTGGTGAGCTTCTACTCTGCTCCAGAGTAAGGAGTCCATAGATTTTCCAGGTCTTCACATCAAGCACCCCAGGTACATTCACGGTTAACCCTTCTTTTACAGATGAGGAAACCGAAGCTCAGAGAGGTGAGGTGACAAGCCTAAGGTCACAGAGTGAGTTTAAGTGGAAGAGCCAGGGCGTGACTCTGACAGTTACTTTCCTGTGCCATCTCTGACAACAGTCCACACATACATACCATCATGCTCCCAAAAGGGGCCAAGGCCTGGCTGCCAGGCAGGGCCTCTGAGCCTTCAGGGCCTGCTAGAAGGAGGATCCTGGCCTCTCCGGCACAGGCAAAAATGCTGATGAATACCAACTGGGGGTGGGGGTGGGCGGCTGGGAGAGAAGAATCAACAGCACACAAGACTAGAGACATCTCAAGCTGGAGGGAAAAATAAATTGTTGAAAGTCAGCTAAAGTCACCTTGGTAACTGCTACAACACACTCAACCCTGAACGAGGACATCAAACCCAACTGCAAACAGCTTTAAAGAAATGGAAAAGAACTTAATCATCTGAAGAATTAATGTGACAAGTGCCCACATTTACACCTCCCACCAACCTTCAATCATTTGAAAACGTACTTTAATCTTTTAAGAGAAAAAAAATTGCAAAATGCTGGATCTGCAGTCCTGGAGCTTGGGTATTTCCCGCATGCTGCTTCAATGGAAATGCGGCTGCTCCACACACACGCAGGAGCCCAGCTTTTTGCTGATTTGTTTTTTCTGGACATCGATGCAGAAGCATGAATTATTTGTGTGGGCTGGGTGAGGTATTAAATCTGCAGCCGACACAGGTTTGCAATGTTTTGCATGGTTGTCAGCTTAATCTTAGTCATAAAAAAATAAGTAGTGTGCTCGTCGGCATGGCCTAATTTTTCAGCTGGGCTGTCTTCTTCCTCAGTTCCCAGTGGAGGGGAAGGCAGAGGTTGGGGGATGGAAGGGAGAAGTGCTCCCAGGAAGGCATGGTCCACACTCACTGGAACTGCTAGGGATATAGGGCCAGGGGATGAAGGATCACCTACTGCCCCAGGAGGCAGAGTGGCTAATAGCACTGGTTCAGGCAAATGACTTAACTTCTCCCTAAGCTTCCGTATCCTCTTGATAGAAATAAATAACAATACTCCTTCTTTATAGGATTAAATGAGATGACCCAAGCTAAGCATCTAACAGCGTCTAGGATGTATTAGGTGCTCAAAATATATCTGGAATGCATTAACAGGATGTTAGCTGGCTGCCTCTAGAAGTCTATCTGCTCCTCCTGCAAGAAAGTTGACAGCTTAATACAGACTTGTCTGCCTTTACCCTGGGCCCATAATCCAACTGCCTCTGGCCAAGTCAGTCCCTCTTTCTGAGCAAAGATCCTGCCCTGAGTTTGGGAGAGGGGACTTCTGAGATGGAGCTTGAAAGGGCTCCTGGCTCCCTGAGCAGACACTGCAGGCTCTGGGAAGGCCCAACTACAGACCAATGAAAACCCTTGAGGCCTCTCTTCTGTGGAGGAAGGCACAGTCAGGGCCACCTTCCTTCTATAGAGCACAATCGGCATTCCTGTAATTCTCATCTACTGATCATCAAGTTGCCCAGAAGTAGTTGAATCCACCCTCCATCAGAGCCTTTCAAATCCCTGAAGCTGCTCTCACTGCCCATCAACAGTTTCTCTTTTCCAGAATTTGTGCCCCAACTATATATATATTTTTTTCTTTACTGATTTTTAGAGAGAGAGGAAGGGAGAGGGAGAGCGAGACAGAAACATCAATGAGAGAGAACATCAACTGGCTGCCTCCTGCATGCCCCCCACTGGGGATTTGGCCCACAACCTGGGCATGTGCCCTGACCAGTAATTGAACCAGCGACCTCTTGGTGCATGGGCCGACGCTCAACCACTGAGCCACACTGGCCAGCCTCAAGTACATATATTTTTTAAATTTATCCTCACCCGAGGACATTTTTGCATCTATCTTCAGATAGAGTGGGAGGGAGAGAGGGAGGAAAAGAGAGAGAGAAACATCAATGCGAGAGAGACACATTGAGTGGTTGCCACCCATACGACCCCAACCAGGGCCGGGGACAAAGCATGTGCCCTGACCAGGAATTGAACTGGGACCTCTCAGTCCATTGAATTGGGACGACACTCAATCCACTAAGCCACACCTGCCAGGCTGGGATATTTTATTTCATTAAAACTGTCATCAAATTATTATTCCTTACAACTTTATTGCACTAGCTACTCATATTGCATTCCCTGTCAGCAAACTCTCCCTTAGGCTTGCTCCCATGGGCTGCACTTAGACCTCTTCACTCCTGTCTTGTAGGTCCTGTGGATTATTTGGAGCTAAGAGCAGAACTCCACATTACCTAGCTAGTGTTTTAAGCAGTTCAGATATTTCTGAAACCTGACTCTGGCATACATCATATCAGCATTCCCTTCTGACTTCACCTTACTGACAAAATAAACTGCCATTGATGTTCTCATCCCAGGCTTTGACTAAAGAGCGAGCCGGACAGGACCAGGCAAACAGGCTGCTAGACTAACATCAGAACTCTGGGTATGCTCACCCAACCAATTATAAATCAACCCACCCATCCCATCACCAAGCTCCTCACCCTCCTGGATGCTCTGTGGACATTTCTCTGTCTTGCCAACAATGATATCAGAAGACATTTTTGAGATGTTTTACTAAAACCCACCTATATAAGGTCTACAGTATTTCCTTTGTCTAACAGGTAGAAATAGGTAACTTATTTCTAAAAGGGCAGTGAAGACGGGGCTGGCAGATCTGACTGTTCATGAGTCCATGCTGATTCTCAGGGCTGTTTCCCTTAAAGAGTGTTCACAGCCTACCTGCTGAATAATCAATCTAGTCCAGAATTGTTCCCGAGAATTGACACCAAGTTCACTTGTCTAGAGAGTCAAGATGCTTTTTGCATCTTAAAGCGTCTGACTGCTTTCAGTCTACCAACACCTCTCCCATTCCCTCAAAGATTTCTGACATCAGTCTCATGAATCTCACTTGCCAATTCACCTGGGATTCTGGGGCACAATACATATGGACCAGGAGATCTGAAACCATGACTTCAATCCTCTTATGCCTATGTGATAACCTTCCTGTCTGATAACCCTCCGTTTTGACATGGAAGCATAACAGAACTCATTCCACTCGAGTACATTTTGCTTTCTTTCTGCCACTGATTAACTTGAATCTGTCCAAAAAGGAGGCCTACATTTTTGTTCTTTTTGTTTCAAACATAAGCACAAAAATTAAAGTCCTTTTTACTGGTCAAAACATTTTTTTGCAAGACTCAGTTCTTGAATTTCAGCTTTTCTTGATCCTGTTCCTTAAAGTCTATGCTGGTATAACATACTTTTCCTTTCAGCTTTTGCTCACATTTTTTAAAAAATCTGAGTTATGTGAAGGATTCTTTACACATCTATACTGGTCCCTGGAGGTATTATACCTCCTTTTAATTAAAAAAAATTTTTTTCTTTCTTTACTGATTTCTAGAGAGGAAGGGAGAGGGAGAGAGAAACATTGATGAGAGAGAACATCGATTGGCCGCCTCCTCCATGCCCCCCATTGGAGATTTGGCCCAAAACCTGGGCATGCGCCCTGAGCGGGAATCAAACCGGTGACCTCTTGGTGCATAGGTAGACGCTCAACCACTGAGCCACACCTGCCGGGCCCTCCTTTTAATTTTTAAGGGACTATTTACAATACTACTACTAAGAGGTACCTTTTAATGAGTGCAGACTATGGTGCAGTTCCTATGCTAAACCCTTTAAATACTTTTATTTCCACAACAACCCTATTATTTTTCCCATTTTACAGATGAACTGAAACTCAGAGACTCAAATAACTAACCCAGGGTCACACAATGAGCAAATAAAAGGCTGAGGCAAAATCCCCAGGTATTCCTGATGCCAGCTAAAAATGTAACCAAGATATTTCTCCTTAAGAACCTCCCATTCCTTTGAGTGGTCTTTCTTCTGGGGGTTTCAAAGCCATGAAGACACATATATTTTTTCCCCTGAACTCTTAAAAGAACTGCTTCCTAGAAGCCAGGGCAGGGCTTCCCAAAGGGTATTTGATGGAATTTTAATTTAAGAGAAACTTCTAGAAAAGCAGATGTGGCAAGGGCTGAATGTAATATGCTTGCATCTCAGATTAGAGACTCATAAAATGTTGGCATTTTGAAGACTCTGAGGAGGGCTATAGAAGGCAAACAAACTGGTTTCATTTTGTATGTATCACTATCTTCTAGAACCCCCTTTCACTTAACACCCAACAAAAACCCCTAAAAGGCTGTGGGGGCCCTCCCTCTGGAGACCACTGACTGGCCAGGCAGTGCTGACAGGGCACAGGGCTTTCACTCCTGAACTCAGCTCTGCCCAACATGCTTTCTCCCGAGGCCCTGTCACTTCTACTCCATCAACCTCTTTGCTGCTCAGAATTAGGTGCACAGACGAGTGTCCCTCATTTCCTTTACCCCAAGACACTCTTAGGAGGCCTGCTGGATGTTTTAAACACTACTCACTTTCAGCTCTCAGCCTGATGCCAGGGAAGCTGAAGTTCCTCTACATGACCAGGGCTTGCCTTGGTGCCAACTTTGTGATTGTTTTTCCTGAAAACTGCCATCCTTTCTTTTTCCTGGGCAGGGCAAGCTATAATAGCTGCTATAATAGCATTTCTTTGACTTGTTTTTCTTACTATATTTTGTAAAGTTTGAAAAGTGAAATAGTTCTATAAGGTTAATTATAATAGTCAGCAGTCTTCCCACTACCCCCTCCTCAGGAACAATCACTTTCACCTCTATTAGCTGTTTCTTTTGGTATTTTCCTCAATATTTCTAATATACCTTACTTCTACTTCCAGGTATTCCCTTTTCAGGCCTTACCTACTGACGTGCCACTATGGAAGATGAGCTTTTAGTACCCTTCCACCCCCCTTCCCATCTTCCCCAGATAAGTGTATTATAATTTTGTTTGAATTATTATTAAGTGTTTACATTATTACACTATACCAAATGCTATTTACAACTGAGCCATGTAGTATACTATGATTACTCTTCCTTTCTGGTGTAATTTTCTATTTTTCTTGGATTTACTATCTTGGTTTTCATTGTGTTTATCACTAATCCAATCCTAAACTAACTACCAGTGGTCTACAGATTCTCCCAAGACATTCAAATACATCGAGTATTTATCAATATTATCTTCTTAAAGACCTTTCTCCAGAGGATCCTCCCAAACTACTGCAGTCCGAACTGGTTGCCTTCATTCTTACAGCACAGCTGTCATCACGGGATCACTTTCACCTTCACCCTGGTGACTCCTTGTCTCTTTCTTGTTGGATCCCATTTCCTATGCCTCATATGTCTTCCTCACTCATTTTGATGGAGCATATACTCTAGCAGATTTTACTTTGTTTTTTAGTATGTTTCTCTCAGCCAAATGGTCCCCTCTAACCTGCCACCCTCTTGGTTTCCAGACAAACTACAACACAGATTTACTCTGGGCATTGGTATGTAGACTTCCATGGCCTTCTTTCCAGTTATTTTTTTCCTTGGAATTGGCAGGCACCTAACTCCAAACTTTTAACAGGCAGTATCCAGTGATGAAGAGGCCTGGATCTGGAGTCAAACAACCCAAGGCTCAAATCTTGGCTCTAACACTTATTCCCAGTTTACTGATCCTAGATGAGCTATATATCTAAGCCTCCATGCTTTAATTTGTAAAATGGAGACAACAGCAGCCCACAAACCACAGGGCCTGGCACATGGTAATGCTCAATAAAAACTGCCTGCTTGGTCACAAAAACCTGTCTAGCCTAGGATTCCTCCTGTATTGGGAGCACCAAGGGGTGGTTTATGAGATAGCTGGGGCACACCTTGGTAATTCAGGAACTGATCTAGATCTTTCCATTTATTTCTCCTTTACCACCTGTCTACATAACACATTCTATATTTACACTTCCCACTGCAGAAGGTGACTTTTTACGTATCCAAAAATACCGTCTCCTTCCAATGTCAAGATCAGACTCCTGATTTCTAGTACTGCATCACTGGATGCAAACTATTTTCTTCTCCTAATTAATGTTCATGCCCGTTCACCCTACCCACACTCTACAGACTGACTGACCTTTTCCATTTTCCCTTCCATCCTGGTCTCTTCAGATTGAAAAGTCTTAATTTTTCCACTTTAGCCCAAGGGTATTGGTTATATTTTATCAATGGCAGCAGGTGTGGAAAGGAGAGGAGCCTAACCACCAAGACTCCTTTTAGCCACAACTCTAGTCCCGTGACAGGGGTGATGTATGCATTAGCCACACAACTTAGGGCCCCATCCTTGGGGACGCCCAGGAGCAGGAACCAGGGCATCAGGGTTGGCAACTATTCAGAAGTGAAGTGGGTTTGGCCTGCTGAGCCCAGCCCAACCTCTGGATTCTGCCTCTAGTCTGGGAGATTATTCCTTTTGCTTTCAGACTGCTGACAAAAGCTCTGAACTTTCCAGAGAAAGAACTGCTTGTAGGCCTGCTTTCAGGGCGGGACTGGAACAGGGTATGGTATGAGGGCACTAGCTCACCTCCATAATTACTGTTAAGCAAAAGGCTCAATCACCCAGTCATTCTGAGAAATTCTCTGATGGAGACAATACCAGGACTAAAAGGCAAGGTATTGGTAAACCAATAACCAAATGATAAAAAGCAGTCTTTTCACTGTGACTATTCCAAGGATGGAATGTGATGATGGAACAGTGGGACACAGTGTGGCTGAAGAAGACAGAGTGAGAAAACTTACATTAAGATTAAGGGATTCCTTAACTAACAATTAACTCCCCTGGGCACCAAAGACCTCCATCCCAAGCCTGCGTTCTAGACTTGAGTGGGCAAATAGGCTCCCTGCTTTCCTGAAGGAGCCCACTCTCTAGCCAGAGCCCTTGGCTTTCCATTTTGTGAGATACTGAGTCATTTCCTCTCTCCAGCTCTCACCTTTGAGCCTTCCTTTTCCCTTCTCTGGAGAAGTGACTCACTGCTGAAGTGTTGGGTGACAATGAATATCAAGGATGGGCGATAAAAATACTCCTGATTGTGCAACTTGAGGATGAGGGGACGTATTCTGGGTGGAGAATTCAACGCGCTGGCCATGAACTCTCAGGCTGGGGTGTTAACAATGGCCATGGCTTCATCTCTTTGGGGAAGTGGAGCAGAGAACGGAGTTCAAACAGAAATTCACTGAGCCAGATCTGCTGTGGGGCCCCTTGTTTTGCCCTTTCAAAGGCGTATTTCTGAGAAAGGCACATAAAGGCAGGCACTCAGCACGTGAATCACAGAGGCCTGGGTCCTTCCTCCTCAGGTCTGTGGGGCCTGGCTGAAGCCCTGAGAGTAGGCCTGTTTCTTTTTAATCCTCATGCGAGGACATTTTTGCATTTATCTTCAGATAGACCGGGAGGGAGAGAGGGAGGAAGAGAGAGAGAGAAACATCGATGTGAGAGAGACACATCGACTGGTTGCCACCCACTCGACCCCAACAGGGGCCGGAGACAAACTGCAACTGAGGTACGTGCCCTTAGTGGGAACTGAACCCAGGACTCTCTGGTCCGCGGTAGGTCTGTTTCTTTCTGAGTTTTCTCTCCAGTGAAAACAACCGTACTTCTCCAACGTGGGAGGATGAGGGAAGCCAATGTGACAGATACAGGCTCTGAGTTGGCCACTGCGCTGATGATGTCACAGACCCCTTAAAACGGTTCCCGAAGACTGCCTTGCATGCAAACGGTGATAGCAACAGCCTAGCTGTTTTCCCAGATGGAAACTTACCTTCCTTCACCCAATTCACTGGATGCAAACTATTTTCTTCTCCTAATTAATGTTCATGGGCTTCAAGGATAAGCAAAACAAAACACAATTTTCTCTAAATGATGACTTCCTAGCCAGGTAACAAGCTATTCAAGATTCGGGAAGACAGGCAGCAAACTCACTCCATCCAAGAGCCCCAAAAAATGGAAGCAGAGACACTCATAAAAGTAGAGAGAAATCTATGTGTATGTACATGTTTGCGTGCTGCAGGGAGGGTGCAGCTGAGAATGTCAAAACAGAATTCAAAACCTTAATTATCTGGGAAATTAAGGCAAAAAGAAAGAAAGAAAAAAGAACCTTAAAAGCTATTGGTATGCCCTGGCTGGTTTGGCTCAGTGGTTAGAGTGTCGGCCCGCAGACCAATGAGTCATGGGTTCGATTCCCGCCGAGGGCATGTACCTCGGTTGCAGTACGTCCCTGGCCCTGGTCAGGATCATGCGAGAGGCAACCAGTAGATGTGTCTCTCTCACACTGATGTTTCTCTCTCTCTCCCTTTCTCTCTCTCTCTCTCTCCCTCCCACTCTATCTGAAGATAAACAGAAAAGTATCCTTGGGTGAGGATTAAAAAAAAAAAAAAGCTATTGGTGCAATTCCAGAAAACCAAGAAACTCAGATCAGCAAGGATGGTTGGTTTGTTTTTTAAAGGTGCTTCAATTACAAAGAGCTTTTCCCACAGTTAGGAACTTTCCCCGCCAACACGTGTATACACAAGTACCTGAGCCCTGCCCTCTCTGGGAGGGTATTGACCCATAGAGCTCCTGAAAGGTCCCCCAACCTCAGTCAGTGAGTCACTGGCAGAGGGAAGAGGAGGCCCTGGGACACTGTTGCAGGTTCCCAGGACCGGAGCAACCTCAGACAGAGAAGATGCCCAGTGACTTTTTCCCCCAGGTCCGTACAAGTGTTGGCAGGCGCAGTCTCTAAGCCAGGCTCTCCTCAGTGGCACAAAGGAGCTGCTTCCCATGCTTCGCAAACTCACCCGGGCAGGCAGTGGGAAGGAAGGCGCCAGCCAAGCCCAAGGAGGCTTTTCTCAACTGATCATCTTGGGAAAAGCCAGATATAAATTTCACGACTGGAATGCTAGGGTTGTGAAATGCTGGAAGAAGCCCCAAAGAGGGCCAAGGACTCTCCTTTCGGGAAGGCGGTGGGCAAAGGGCTGGCAAGGGTTAGTGGGAGAGGTGCAGGTTGCCCAAAGAGGTCTGCCTTCCTGGGAAGCAGGAAGTAAAGCCTCAATTAAGAAAGAAAGAAATCCCAAACCTCTGAGGTGGTCGAGGGGCCAGAGATAAGGTTGGTTTTATTTCTGAACATGAAGAAAACAAGGCTCTGTGTCAAAAAGTAGTTCTGGTATAAATGAGCCAATTACGACACAGACACAGCTCGTTATCTGTGGGATTTGGAAGCAAGATGCTGATAGCATGTCCTCTCTAGGGTTAAATATGCACAGTAAGTTCGAACACCGGGCTTTAGTCTTGTCCTTGATGTCATCTGAAAGGTCTCTATTCATGCTCCAACTAGTTAGATGAGACCCACCAGTGAGGATTATTACCACCTCAGAGACACAGTCTTGTGTGTCCCTCACAGGGTCCCTGATCATGGGGTAAGAAAGATCACACCGTGTTAATGGCTAATAGCCTGACGTAAGCTCCACCCTTTTCCAATCTTGAGCAAGTTGCTCATTAGCCTCTCTGTACCTCAGTTTCCTCATCTATAAGATTACCTACTTCATAGAGCGACTATGAGGATGAGCTAAATTCACGTTATAAAGCACTTGGAACGTCACCTGGCACATATTAGGTACAATTTAAATGTGGTGATAGGAGGTAGGAAAAGAGCAAGTATCTGATTCCCCAAGTAGGCCAGAGCCCAGCTGCTAATGTCCAAGATCCATCAGCTCCTCTGAACTGTAGCTTCCTCAGGCCACATTCAGACCCATGACACCCCATGCGTCCGAGTGCCCAGCCCAGAAAGCCTGACTACCGGAAAATCAGACGTGTAGACACAATGAGGCCTGTGCTGGTTGCTCCTCACAGGGAGAGGAGTGGTGCCAGCACACTTGGAGTTGGCTTTTTCAGTCGCAACCCATGTGGTTTATCTGAAATGAGGTCAAGTCTCAGAGTGGGAAGCACAGATATTACAACTGTGCTTGCTTATCAGAACTGAGTCCATTGTCATCGATCTTGAGATAATAGGGAGCTGGAGTCTTGAGAGACTTGAGGGGTGTGTTGGAAAATGTTCTTGGCAAAGGAAGAGGAACCATTTCTCAACCAATTGCTAACAAATTAGTAACCAGCACTGAGAACCTCATAGGAAACGTTCTGATGCCCTCCAAACTGCAGATCCCGGCACTTGGGAGACCTGACAGGGTACCTGAGCTGCAGGGAAGGGAGATAACCCAGAGGGCTGGCTCCTCTGGTCTATTCCCACCCATCTCTCTATAGCTCAGCCAGCGCAGGTCAAAGGGTGGAGGCTCTAGCCTCTGCTTTGTGTCTACAGACAGCCCTAAGATGGGAACTGGTGCCCACTGCCCAGTCAGAAGGAGCTGTATGTGTGCATCCAGAAACCCAGAGCCTTGTGCCTCTTTGCAATGTCTGGGGGGTTTAGCAGCTGGAAATATGCCCAAGATGGAGTGAGACCTCAGACCTATATCAGATATACAAGAGAGACAAGTGAGGTGTGTCTCCACGGGAGTCCCTGTCCTTCTGCCCAGAAAGTCAGACCTTCCAGAGCTGGAAGGGCCATCTGGACTAAGACTGTCTGCAAGTTATAGGCCTTTAAATCTTTAAATCTTCAAGTACATCCCGGCCTAGCACCAGTGCTAACAAGGCCTAGAGAGAAGCCAAGCTCTGGGCACAAGAAGGAGTGTGGCCCTGGGACAAGGTCCAGATTCAAAGGTGGAGAGTCTCCAGATGCCCCACAACCCAGCCTGGCCATCTGCTACTGCCAAAGGATGATCACGGTGCCTCAAGCCAGCTACCTCAAGGTAGTTGGATGGAGAAACCCACTGGCTAGAGCTGAAAACTGCTCTGAGGCAGCAGTGGAGGCTTCTCCTGGCTCTTGTCAAAGAGCTCAATTCTCATGGCTTCTTCAGGTGAGCCCTCTTGGGCAGGCCTGTCCCCAGAGTAACTCTCCCTACTCCACAATCTGCTCCCAGGTTGCAGCATTAACTTTAACCAGTTAGACCTCCCTGTTCCATCCCTGTCAGCTCCTTCCCTGACTTGTTACAATTCCAGGGTGCCTTCAGGGTCCATATCTCATGTTCTCCCTTCTCTGAGAAGCCCTCCTTAACTACTCCTGATCACGCTGACTTGTCTTTTCTGCAGTAGATTAAATCACTAGCACTTCTGGGGCTTGTGGATGAGCATCTGGAGCTACAATGGAAAGAAGTAGCTATTTCCAAAAAATTGCATCTACAGCCAGACTCACATCAATTAATTAATTGTTAACGTGCCCCCCAAAAAGCCTATACCCTAGATGGACCTCTGGGTTCCGAGTCTGCCACACAGCAAGTGTGTAATAAAGGTTTTGTAGGACGGATCACACTGGTCTTGCAGGAATGAGCTGCTTCCTTTTTAGTCCAGAGCATAGCAACTTCCTCCCTGGCAAGCAAGGTTCTTGCTCTGGCCTGCCAGCTCCCAGGTATCCCCTGCCAGCAGCTATTCCCTAGAGCTGCCCTGGGACTAAGAGCAGAGGGGGGTGCCCAGCTCCAGCCCTGCCCACCATTTGTCCCCTAACAGAGGAAAAGAGGTCAGCAGGAAACGGATCTGACCTTGGGGTGGTCACAGTCTCTCCCAAGGGCTATCGAGGCCCCTGGACAGGCAGCAGAGGCCTGCAAGGGACTTCCCTTCCCTGCCCTGGGCCCCATGGAAGGGAGGCAGGAAGAAGGGCCTCAGTAGCAGGCGTCCAGTATGGGGCTGGCCAGACAGTGAGGCCCCTGGGGTTACAGCTATCAGCCGGAGACCAGGCTCCAGGAAGGAAGGAAGGGCAACTCTGGTCGAGGCCGAGATAAGAAGGGGAGCCATGCTCAGCACAATGGGCTTCCACAAGGCTGGGAGGCCCCAACTCAGATTTTGCCCCAATTTGGCCTCAGATCTGCTCACACAGCCCATGTAAATATTTACTAATGTTTATATCCCTGCTCCACTGGGTCCCCTCTGAAGCCCTTTCCTATCTATGATCCACACATCTGTGTTCGCCAGACCCTGGGCCCATCCAGTAAGGGCTATTGGCACTGTACTCTCTCATGCAAGCCACAGAAACAGGCCTTTTGGACAAAACTGTCCCCTTGTCCCAGCCCTGCGACACTGCTGTCAGGAAGCTGTACTAACCCCCTTTGTGGGTAGGAAACTTACGGGGCTCGGTCGTGGGTGAGGCCATTCTGCCGCTGAGGGTTGATTGGTGGAAGGACGGGTTTGCTGTTGATCTCAAGTCCTCTCCTCAGGGTCTCCCGGATCTGCTCCGTGTCTGCAACAATACCACTAAGTTGTCTGGAGGCCCTTTGGGCTCCCAGCATCCCCCAGCCCTGCCCTTGGAACCTGGCTCTGCAGACATGTTGAGGAAAAGGTCCCCATGAAGGCCTCCTGGGCCTGCTCTAGGCATCAGCTGTGAGATCTGAGTACAGTGTGAGGACTCAGGGCTGATAAAGAATCATGTTCTCAAGAAGCTTCTGGTCTAAAGACTGCCATTCCTGTAAAGACAAGGAATGGCTCCTGGGCTTTAGAAGGGCGCCCTCAAAGGCAGAGCTCTTCTCCACTGTCCTTTCCCTTCCTGAATCACAGGCCCCAGCTTTAACTTTAACATAGTTCCAGATAGTGACTGCCAAGGCCTTTGCCACTGCCCAAGACCATCCACAGATTCTGCACACTGAAATGGATGCCAGTAAGGGCTGCAAGTGCCCTGCCATGAATGGTCAGGTATCTCTCACACAAGTTTCTGGGTTCTGGGTGGCCAGCTGGTATTTGGTCCTGCCACTCCGTCCCTGTGGGCTGGGTCAGTGAGATGCTGAGGTCATCTCCCCACCATGGCCCAGGGGACCCTGCCCCTCCATGGGTCTGGCATGGGCCAGGAAATGAGAGAGGAGTCCCTTGGTGGGATTATTTTTCTACAAGGTACTTTGCTGGTCTTTGGGTGAAGCCTATTAGTCTGGTTCCCTATATTGAGACTTCGGTCTAAGACTTACCTCCACAAACTGCGAACACATACAAAAAAGCAAAACATTGGTTGCTCAAAGGATGGGCTGAGTGAATGATGGAGGTGATTATTAACTATTCTGTTTGAGTTGTTACAGTAGCATAGGTTATTTTTGTAATTAAAAATATCCAAAAATGGTGAAATTCCTCCTTAAATTACCTCTTTTGTCAAAAGCAACTGAATGGTTCCAATAACTGTATATGTTCTCTTGGAACCTCCCATGGGCTTGGCACACCATTAGAACAAGCAGGACGGAAAGAAAGAGGTCAGATATTTGTGCTAGGGGTTTAAGTTGTCCTTTATGGAAAGAGAAAACCTTTCATAAATGCTATCACATATATAGGCATTTTATTCAGGGCTGTAGGTCTCTTACTTTTCAAAAATATGAGAAAAGATGGAGGAATAGAGAAAGGAAGCAGAAAAAGAAGCTGTAAACACACATATTTGTAAATGGCTGCTTTTTTTAGTTATGGATGTCCTTTGCTAAAAACCAAAACTGTTTCTATAGCCAAGATCAACATGATGAGCTTCCAACAAGAAAGACATATCCTCTTTCTCCAAGGCCTGACCCGGAATGCAATGGGTACAGGATCCCCTGCCCACAGCCCCTAACACTGTATCTGCAGGACAGTGGAGCAGAGCAGTTTGCAAGCTGGCTTTAAACTCAGGCCTCTCTTGTCTAAGGCCTAGGAGGGCCCAAGGCCAGAGTGATCCTTGGGTCTGGCATGGCTTTCAGGCCAGAGCTGGGCCCTGTGTCAATTCTGTGGGTGGCCGACACTTGTTCCCTTGTACTTGGGTGGACTGTGGCCTTTTCCTGTAACTGTTCTATGGCTTCCACTCACCTTCATGACCTCAGATTGCAAGGGATAAATCTAAAACACAATGGTCACTGCTGGTGGTGCATTTGAAATACACACAGGAAACACAGGAGAAATGGGTCAATAAAGCTCCCTTAATTCCACCCTGCTGGAAGGCTTCACATGCCGTTTAAATCCTGCCAGGAAAGAAACTATTGAATGGGCTGTTTATGTTAGAGAACCATCCTATAGAGCCTGAAAACCAGGCCTGGGGAAAGGGAAAGAGGAAGGCAGGGTGACAGCTCCTACCTTTGCCAGAGAGCCGCCGGTGCTGAGTGCCTATGCAGATGCTCCGGCTGTCTTCATCGTCCTCAGGGGGCCGGCTCAGGTCATCCCAGGCACACTTGGCACTGACACCACTTAGATTGGAGCCGTCCGTCTCGATGCCTTTGTCAACTCTCTCCTGCTTAGAAAGAACCAAAGAGCCAGAGTTCCTTCAGCGAACCGGTGGCCCAAGGTCAACACCACCTTTCCAGTATTTACAAGCCCTTGGGATGGGATGAGTGCTAGAAGAGCAGGACCTCTGATCTTGTTCTACCCTGGCTATTAACGCACGAGTCCAGCCACTGGACTCCTCCTGGGATTACGGGAAGCCAGGAAGAAGGAAAATCCCAAGGGAAGCTTCTCCTCTATCATCAACCTTCCAGTAAAATGACCTTCATACGTTTCAGAGCCTTGGCTCTGCTCACCCCATGCAGGCCTGTGTTGCTGATACTTTCCTGAGGAAAAGCACAGTCCTTTCTCTCCTCCCATCATCCAGGAAGAATCTCCCCAGTTGCTGCTACAGAGGACAGGGTGGATGCTGGCCACAGGTGGGAGAGGCCAGGACTCAGACCAACTTCTCCCTGGCTCCACATCTGCAGTTTCTTCTTCTAACAGCAGGGGGTGTGGTCACACAGTGAAGCACCACTGAGAGCTGAAGGGCAGGACTTCCTGCACTGCTAACTTGTTTAGCAAAGGACTGTGGATGGAGTTTCTTTTCCATTTGTTGGAATGAAATGGGGTCCTGGAGGGCAGTGACCATCTGCAGACCCCACCTGAGGCCCTGCCTTCACGCAGACCTTGGCACTGTTGAGTCCAAACACTCTCCAAATGGCCTCGAGGAAGAGTTGTACCCAAACACCCATGGGGTTTCTGGTAAAACATAGTTCTGTGATGTTGGATTAAAGGTCATCTGGAAGGCTCTAGTAACCTTGTTCATAAACAACCATGTGGGCCAAACAAAGCTCCTGAGTGAGCACCTCAATAAGAGTCTGCACGCCCTTCTCCCCATGCCTCCACAGGCACCAAACTGGCTGCTGGTCAGCCAGGGAGCCTATCGGGGGGAAGCGCATGGTAAACTTACATAAGGTCCTCATTTCCTGAGACCAAGCCTTGCTCTGGATGCCTCCTCATCAATCACACTTCTTCCTTTCCAGTGCTACCATTAGCCTGGGCAAAGCTGGGCTTCTGAGCAGTGACAGGGACAAGCTGACAAAAGGGAGCAGCTCTGTGCTCCAGGCAGGAGCAAGTAGGCCCTAGTTTGTACAGGGCAGAAACTGAATTTTTCCCTCTCTACTGGCCACCCTGAGGCCCCTCACTGAAGCAAAGAGCTAAGAACACCTCTTGGCTCAACTAGCTAAGACCTCTTACTTTATAAGTAAAAGAGAAAGAGTTAAGACCCAGAGAAGTTAAGGGACTTGTTTAAGCACACAGCTAGCCAGTGGCAGAGCTTGGAGCAAAGGAATAGGAGCCAGTTCTAAGATGAACTGCTTGCAAGCAGGCCCCAGACTGGCACATGTGAGCATAGAGGAGTTCCCACTTGGAGCACAGAGCCACCAGGAAAGAAAGCTGGACTTTCTCAGCAAGGTCTGCCTGCTTGCTTTTAAAGACCACTAGGTGCTCTTGGTCCTGCTGGCTGGTCTTGGGGGAGCCTAAAGATTAGGAAGAGAACTGTTCTTGGCATGCAGAGAAAGAACAGGCTGCTTACCCTACTAGTTCAAAGGACTAGGTTCTTTCTCAATACTTGGCACTTATGACAGGGGCAAAACAACAGCCCACAGTGTCCCATGCTGAATTCCAGTGTGACTGTAAAATAAGGGCTCAGGGACACGTACCCTTGGTGTTCCTGGTTCTTGTATAAGCAGAAGCTACAAAGAAACGAAGTTTAAAGTAGAGATAACAGAGGATCCTGGCAGCAATTTGAAAACTTCAGTGTTAAAGGCACTAGGAAAACAGAGGAGCATCATCTGTGAATGAGTAGGGTTTCTACCCAAGAACTCACAGGTTTGCAGTAAAGAATGCAGGGACTGCTGGCTATGTGTCTACCTGCTACCTCTTCCCTGCCACCTCTTGTCCCTTCTAAAAGACAGCTACCTGTGTCCTACCAGATTTTTACAGAGGCATAAAAGGTTCAGAGATGCCAATGACCTGCATTTGGCAGGGGGAAAGTAGAGACAGATTATTAGCTGTCTGCTGCTCCTGCTTCATAAGCAGCCTGTAAGAAAGGAAGCTATGCTTGCCCAGCCAGTGTGGCCCAGTGAGCGTCGTCCCATGGACTGAGGGGTCTGGATTTGATTCCTGGTCAGGGCACATGCCCAGTTTGTGGGCTTGATTCCTGGTCAGGGCACATGCCCAGTTTGTGGGGATGTGCAGGAGGCAGCCAGTCGATGTATCTCTCTCACATCGATGTTTCTATCTCTCTCTCCCTTCTTTTCTCTCTAAAAAAATCAATAAAAAGGAAAAAAAAAAAAAAGGAAGCTATGCTCTATGTGGCTTTCACAATTCACTTGTATGCAAAAAGAGTTCTTCTTCTCAAAAATCAAAGATGACACTGAAACTCTATACAGCTGGGCCACATGAGTGGGCAACTGCAGGCCTGTAGGCATCAAGACTTCCTGCCCTGCTGGTTTGGCTCAGAGGTTAGAGCATTGACCCACAGACCAAAGAGTCACGGGTTCAATTCCAGCCAAGGGCACATATCTCGGTTACTGTTTGTCCCCAGCCCTGGTCGGAGTCATGTGGGAGGCAACCAATTGATGTGTCTCTCGCACATCAATGTTTCTCTCTCTCCCTCTCTCTCTCTCTCCCTCCCTCCCCCCTCCTTTCCTTCCTCCCACTCTCCCTGAACATAAATGGAAAAATATCCTCAGGTGAGGATTAAAAAAAAAAGACTTCCTTTACACATGAAGAAATGCCAACCTACCCAGGGACGGAGCTTGGTGCCTGAATGCTCAAAATGAAAATGTATCTACAAGGGGGATAAGATTATTAAACCAATCAGGGCTCCCCACTGCAGCTGGGCTGTGGAGTCAACATCACCTATTCCGTCTGTTACAGGGTAGTGGTGGCAGTGGTGGGATGGCTCCCTGAAAGAAACTCTATGTTCTTTTTTATTGTTGTTGTTAATCCTCACCAGAGGATATTTTTCTTCTTTTTTTTTTTTATCCTCACCCGAGGACATTTTTTCATTTTTTGTTCAGATAGAGTGGGAGGGAGAGAGAGGAAGAGAGAAAGAAACATCGACGTAAAAGGGACACATCGAGTGGCTGCCACCTGCACGACCAACCAGGGCCAGGGACAAACTGCAACCGAAGTACATGCCCTTAGCGGGAACCAAACCCAGGTCTCTCTGGACCGCAGGCCGACGTTCTAACTGCTGAGCCAAACCGGCCAGGGCACCAGAGGATATTTTTCCATTGATCTGGGGGGAGGGAGGGAGGGAGGGAGAGAGAGAGACACACACACACATCAATGTGAGAGAGACACACTGATTGGTTGCCTCCCAAAGGACCCCTGACCCCGACCCCGACCGACGCCAGGGCCAAACCGGCCAGGGCAAAAGTCTATGTTTTTTATAGAAGGGGGAAGTGGGAGGGTGAATACTGGGCAAGCAATATCCACTGTATTGATTTAGTTGCTGGTGATCTTATTTTTTAGAGTCAGGTTAACTGATATATGATTTGCATAGAATAAAATTATCCTTTTTAAATGCAAAAATACATGCATCTGAGACCAGTTGTCCTGGCCTGAAATCTGCTCCCTTATGTGCTCTGCAGAATTCAGGGGACAAGTTCCAAATCATGCCATATTTCTACTCACTCACAAATAAAGCTCCTCTTTTCCCAGGATGAAAGCCAGTGTTATTTGGAAGAGGCCTAGGCACAGTGTGCTAGAAAGGTTTTCCTCACTCAAGACATACTTGCAGGTGTGGATCGATCTCAAATATGGTCTCTCCCCTCCGCATGTCAGTTATCAGCCAAGGGCCGCCAGCGCTGTGGACAAAGAAAGGGAGCAAGAGGGTCTGGGCTGGGCCTACAGCCTGCTCTGTTTGTTGCCCCAGGCCCAGAACACAAGGGAGTGGTTAGTGGTCGGGGGCCATCAGGGACGAGTTGTCAGGATGCCCTGATGTGATGTGAAAAACCAGTGACTGAACAGCAACGTAAGGGAAAGCCCTCATATGGGGGAAGGAGGGAGTCCCACCCTCAGGCCTGGGAAGCCAGGCACCTACCTCGTAGGGAGGGGGTGTACTCACATGGGCACTGTCCGCAGCAGCTCCAGGATGCCCTGCCCATTCCACTGCTGGGCTGCATGGAGCTCCTCAGTGCAGACGCCAACGATCTGAGACCCAGGGACAAGATGCCATAGTGTGTTAACGGCCATTCCTCCCACCCATCCAGAAGGTTATCCACCCAGACTCTGTCAATGTCACCTCAAGTGATGGGACTACAGGTAGGAACTGTGCTCAGGGGCTGGTGCCATCCAAAATGGGATAGTTCCCTTAGGAGGAAACAGTTACCTGGCCAGGATATGGATGGGTCCACAGATGTGGCACTGAGGCCTGATTCTTGCCCTGCTGTGATAGGTCAGGTGTCTGGTGACACAAAGTCTAGCCCTAGACTGCGGAACAGAAAATCAAGGCCCTGCCAACTCAGGATGAGTCCCCAGCCCATGTCCCTGGAAGCAGGAGAGTGACCCAGGGAGATGTTCCTGACCGATCTAGGGTTGTAGGGAATGTAAACAGGAGATTTTGAGACTTTTCAAGCTCAAAACGACAACCAAAGGGCCCAGTAGCTGGCAGAAAAGTTCCCTTCCTTATCAGGGGCTGAGCCTTTAGTAAATGTCAAGGGAAACAGACCCCATCAGGGTCACAAGGAGGCCTCTGGGGTGGATGCATATCCCAAAGCTGCATTCCTGCTGGGAGTTCCTTCGTCTGTGGTTGCCTGGCTTTAACTAGTCCACAGAAATACCCTCCCTGTTACCCCCTCAGCTACAACCATTTTCTCCTACCCAATGGCCCCTTCCCTTTCCCCATTCTCCCATCTCAGCAGGTTAAATCAGACCATCTGAATCGACCTGACAAACAATCACAGAGAGTAGACAATGGGAAAAGACCAAGGAAATCTCCTGTACCTTTCACTCTCCCTACCCAAGCCCTCATCCAACCTGTGCCTCACCTGGAGGAAGGTAACTACCCCAAAGGGTGTCTGCACGGGTTGCATCTGTGGGTCCTCTGTTAGCAGCATGTGCTGAATTCTTGACTCACTGTTATCCAAAGGGCTGTGCCAAGATACATGGTCCCCACTGCAGAAGGTGTTCTCTGTGGGAGAGACAGGAGGATCCTCGGTGTTTGAGGCCCTGCATCCAGGCCTAGAAGTCAACCTGGGATCTGAGCAGCCCAGGTTGGAATGCTCCCCAGGCTTCCGAGGTAGCCCCTGTGAAGGAGGGGAAACATTCACGCAGATGAGAGCAAAGAGTGTGGACGTTTCCCCCAAAGCCAAATGCTGGCCAATTCTGCCAGACTTCAATAGAAAAGACAGGCTGCTAGTGTGCATGCTCACTTGGCCTGGCAAGTCCAAAGCCTTCTGGCATCTGCTCCACTTCTCTAGCACCTTCACTTATTTGGTGGTGGTGGTGGTGGTGGTGGTGTGTGCGTGATGATTGGACTTACCAAGAAAGCATAAAGTGCTTTATTGTGGGGCCACCTGAACAGAAGTCCACAGGGAGACTGGAGGGCAGTGAAAGCCTTTCACTTTGGAAAAACAGACCAGGGTTTATGTGCTGCTGAAAATGCTCAGAAGAGAACACCTAACCTTACAGGGCCTTTGAGATCTGTCAGCAGTTCCCCTTAGGTAGACGGATTTAGAGAACAGTTCCTCAGGGAGGAACACTGGAGGCTTGAACTAAATGGAGGTCTGAATTGTGCCTCACACACCTCAGTAGAGACATACAGCCAGGTGGGGTGGCTGTTTCCCTGAGGATACATTGTACCCAGGCTGCCCAACAGATACATGTGCAAACACGGCCACCTCACAGCCTTGCCACTGACTCTTACCTTTTTTTTTTTTTTTTTTTTTGAGAGTATGTGCCCTTAGCGGGAACTGAACCTGGGTCTCTCTGGTCTGCGGGCTGACGCTCTAAACGCTGAGCCAAACCAGCCAGGGCCCACTGACTCTTATCTTGGGTGCCCTTCCAAAGGAATTCTGCATTTACAGGCCTATATGCATCTATAGGTTCTATTTTTTTTTCTTCTAACACATCTGGCAGCACACCATTTTGTACATTTCATATATCTTGGAATCATTTCACATCAGCACACAGAAAGCTACCTCATTCTTTAAATGGCTGTATGGCAGTTCACTGTGGTCTATCATATGATCTGGGAATCTCAAGAGCTGAGGTCCCTTTACTTTGTATCAATATTTGAAGCAAGGCAGAAATACACACAGAGAGACACACACTCGCACCCACCCCTCAGCTTAAAGTCCTGAGAGAGTTTCTGTTCTCATTTGTCCTGGTCTAAATACTAACTCCCTCCTGTGTCAGCTGAAGTTACATACCAATTTTTCTAAGAGACAGGGTTGGGTTATTGGTCCTAACCTCAAACGCATTCATTCATTCAGGAGGGAGAAGAAAGACTTCTTCCTCTAAGAGACATGGAATAATAAAGGGGAGAGAGGGCATGGCTCCAGGCAGGGCCAACTACAAACCCTCAACTTTCCAAACTCCTGCTGGACCCACTCTTCCCAGATTCCCTCTCCCTTTATAGAAGTGCATGTCTATAGGTAGCTTGCATTATCTATAAGTTAGAAACAATGTAACAAGTAAAAAGACGGAATTTGTAATTAAAAGCTTCCTCCACAATAAAAGGTCCAGGGCCAGATGACTTCACTGGTAAATTCTAACAAACATTTAGAGAAGAATTAATACCAATTCTTTACAAACTATTTCAAAAAATAAAAGAAGAGGTAACACTTCACAATTAATTCTATGAAGCCAATATTACCTTAAGACCAAAATCACACAAAGGCGCTACAAGAAAAGAAAGCCATAAATTAATATACCTGATGCATTAGACACAAAAAAATCCTCAACAAAATACAGGCAAACTGAACACAACAACATACAAAAGGGTTATACATAATGACCAAGTGGGATTTAACAAACAAAAAAAATGCAAGGTTAGTGTAACATAAGAAAATCAATGTAATATTGATATAATATAGCGATAGAATAAGTTTCATAAAACACATGATCATCTTGATAGACACAGAAAAGCATTAGGCAAAATCCAATACTTTATCATGATAAAAACACTCAAACTAGGAAGAGATAGGAACTTCTTCAATCTGTTAAAGGGCATCTACAAAAAACTTCAGCTAACATCATACTTGATGGTGAAAGACTGATTTCCCCCTAAGATCAGGAACAAGAAAGAGATTCCCACTCTTATCACTTCTTCTTTTTTTTTTTTTTTAAATCCTCACCAGAGGACATTTTTGCATTCATCTTCAGATAGAGCGAGAGGGAGGAAGAGAGAGAAACATTGATGCAAGAGAGACACGCTGAGTGGTTGCCACCCACATGACCCCAACCGGGGCCGGGGACAAACTGTAACCGAGGTACGTGCCCTTAGCGGGAACCGAACCTGGGTCTCTCTGGACTGTGGGCCGACGCTCTAACCACTGAGCCAAACCGGCCAGGGCCACTCTTACCACTTCTATTCAACACTGTATTAAAGGTTCTAACCAGGGCAATTATTATAGATAAGAAAAAGAAATAAAAATCTAGGTAGCTTAGAAAGGAAATAAACTATCTGTATTTGAAGATGACATGATCTTGTATTTGGAAAACCCTAAGGAATCCACTAAAAAAACTATCAGGATAAACAAGCTCAGCAAGGTTGCAGGGTACAAGAGTAATGTACTGAAATCATTTCATTTTTTTTTTTTTTTAAATCCTCACCAGAGAATATGTTTTTATTGATTTTAGAGAGAAGAGGGAAGAGAGAGAGAGAGAGAGAGACATTGATGTGAGAGAGAAACACTGATC
Source organism: Tadarida brasiliensis (assembly GCA_030848825.1). Classification (NCBI taxonomy): domain Eukaryota; kingdom Metazoa; phylum Chordata; class Mammalia; order Chiroptera; family Molossidae; genus Tadarida; species Tadarida brasiliensis. The sequence goes on from CM061271.1 coordinate 21,527,684, forward strand.
AGTTGCCTCATGTAAGTGTCCCAATTGGGAATTTAACTTGTAATCATTTGGTATACGGGACGATGCTCCAACCAACTGAGCCACCTGGGCAGGGCAAAAATCACTTGTATTTCTTTCTTTTTTTTTTTTTTTATCCTCACCGGAGGACATTTTTCCATTTTTTGTTCAGATAGAGTGGGAGGGAGAGAGAGGAAGAGAGAGAAAGAGAGAAACATCGATGTGAAAGGGACACATCAAGTGGCTGCCTCCCTCACGACCCAACCAGGGGCCAGGGACAAATTGCAACCGAGGTACGTGCCCTTAGCGGGAACTGAACCCGGGTCTCTCTGGACCGCAGGCCAACGCTCTAACTGCTGAGCCAAACCGGCCAGGGCTCACTTGTATTTCTATACACCAGCAATAAACAATCTGAAAATAAAATTAAGAAAACTTCCATTTACGGTAGAATAAAGAAAGAAAACAATGCTTAGAGTACGTGCTCTTGGCTGGAATCGAACCCACGACTCATTGGTCCAAGGGCTGACACTCTAAACACTAAGCCAAACCGGCCAGGGCAATAATATAATTTTTAAAAATGATTTTAATCCTCACTCAAAGATATTTTTCCATTTTTATCTTCAAATACAGTGGGATGGGGAGGTGGGTAGAGAGAGAGAGACAGAGAGAGAAACATCAATGTGAGAGAGACACATTAATCGGTTGCCTCCCAAGACCCTGATCAGGGCCAGGGACCAAACCGCAACCGAGGTATGTGCCCTTGACCAGAATCCAACTCGTGGCTCTTTGGTCTGCAGGCCGACGCTTCAACTGCTGAGCCAAATCGGCCAGGGCAAGTAATACAACTTTTAAATGAGCAAAGGATCTGAATATATATATTTCTCCAAAGAAGATATATAAACAGCCAATAAGTACATGAAAAGATGCTCAACATGATTAGCCATTAGGGAAATGCAAATCAAAACCACAATGAGGTACCACTACTTCACACCCACGAGGATGGCTAAAATAAAAAAGAGAAGTGTTGGTGAGGGTGTGGAGAAACTGTAACGGTCATACGTTGCTGATGGGAATGTATTAATAAAATAGTAGAGCTGCTTTAGAAAAGTTTGATATTTCACAAAATGTTAATTGTGGAATTACCACATGACCCAGCAATTCCACTCCTAGGTATATACCCAAGAGAAATAAAAACATGTCCACATAGACTTGTACATGAATGTTCATAGCAACATTATTCACGATAGCCCCAAGGTGGAAACAACCCAAATATCCATCAACTAATGAATGGATAAATAAAACATGATGCATTCGCACAATGAAATGTTTGGCAATAAAAATGAAGTACTGATGTAGTATTTCATAAACCTTAAAAACATTACACTAACTGAAAGAAGCCAGTCACAAAAGTTCAAATGTGATGCCATTTATATAGAATCTCCATAATAAGCAAATCTACATAGACAGATAGATTAGTGGTTGCCTAGGGCAGGCATGCTCCCTTCCTCTCTGGCTTCCAGGGGAGTGACTGGTATGAGTTTGCTCTTTGGCATGATAAAAATATTCTAGGGTTCATTGTGGTGATGGTTTCACAGCTGCGAATACCACGGTATATGAATTATATCTCAATAAAGATGTTAAAAAGAAAGAAAAAAGGCAAAAGAAAGGAACCTGGGGGAGAGACAAAGTGTATGAAACAAGGCCAAGGCCCTGAATTCCTTGTTACCACCTCCTCAGGGTAACCAGCCCAGCCTGGGAGAAGCCTGACTCATAATGTCCAGACATCACAGCATATTATATATAGGTCTGTGTGACCTAAATGATCACCTAGTCCCACATTTCCATTTTCTACAAACAAGGAAAGGATCCTCAAGACTGTCCAAGGTCATGGGGCAGGTCAGTGATGATGGGCACAGTGTAACATTTCCCAAACTTTTGAGTCATCCATAACATTGTCAGGATTTTTAACATATATGTGTACCACCTGTACTATTACCTATCTGTGTTCTTCCCCCTAAAATTGATTCACTTTTAAAATCTAAACAAACTTACTTTAAATGGAAACTTCCTATCACAACACTAAATAGGGAAAATCAGTGTTGCTTACTGTAAAGTAGAAGATAATTTGATAACTCCAAAATAATTGAATGAAAACAGAATATTTTCAATCTCTAACAGATACTGTTGCTTACCTAACATTGTTGAAACTAAAATGAACAAGGGTTAAAGAGCTGTTAGAGGTTTAAAGAGTGAATCAGATCAAACTGACAAAATCAGCAGGATCAAGTCAGAGCTCTGAAGAGGGAAGAGAGTCCTCACTATTCATGGTATTGAATGCCTTGTCCAGTTACCACCTCGATCTCCTGCTGGCTTTGGCAAATCATGCCAACGTGGTTAATTTTGCAGTTGGGAAAGCCCTGTTCCTATTTGCCCTTGCCCCTTACTAGTTGTGACCCTGGGCAACCACAATTTCTAAGCCTGTTTCCTCATCTGTTAGCAAGAAATAGTGCTCCCACTCAGAGTGCTCTCCACTGCTGCATGTTATTACACCTGTTCTGGAATACAGTACAGCAACTCCCACCCAGGTCCTAATCACTTCACCAGGAAACAGGACCAGCCCCAGAGCCTGTAGCTAACAGCAAGCACCAGTAGGTGGCACCATCACTCTTGATTTAAGAAAGAGCTGGGCCAGTTCCCTCTAATGCCTCAGGTCTAGCTGACATCTGGTCTGTAGAAATAATACCCAAAACACAAAAGGGATTCAGGCTGGAAACAGGGAAAAGACTAAAAAGGTTTGGAGCCATGACCTTTTATTAACCAGAATTTACATTTGTTTAAAAATGAATGTTGTGCAAATCTAAACTGTTTAAATGAAGAATGACCAAAAGGTACACTTAATTTGTAAAGGAGTGCAACTCAGACAGCTGGGAGGGGACACCCTAGAGCAGGAAAGGGAGACAGACCTAGTTGCTACTCTAGGACCAACACACCTCCCTGAGTGTGTGTGATCAAGATCTGGCAAAATGTACTAGTGAGTTAAAGGGGGGGCAGGTGAGGAGAAAGCATAACTACCCACAGAAAGGTTTAGAGCGCAGGAGGTGAACAACCTTCCAGCCCAGGGTGGGTTCCCTAGCCCTGCCTGATGAGACAATTAGACTTATTAGCTCTACTGTGACCAAAAAACAGTCTTTCTTAACAATGAAAGAGCCTTGGTCACAGTTTTCAAGCCTGGGACAAAGCCACAAAGGGCTCATTCTTGAGTCCAGTCTAGTCTTTATTTCTGGATGCTGGGCCCCATTCTGTGTGGAGCCACCGCAGGTCTCAGCACTCAGGCCACAGTGCCCACCCCAGGAAGCTCTCAGTCCCCTTCAGAGGATTTTCAAATGCAAATGATGCCTCAGTCAGGGGCCCAGCTGTTTCATCCAGTGGTTAGGGGAGCTCCTCCCTCTCCTTTCCTCTCTGGCTTCCAGAAGCATCCTAACCAAGAAATTAGGATGTAAATCTCTGGGACCCCTACCCAAACCCACAAGCAGAGGGGCCCTCTGGGGTCTGAAGGCAGGCCATTTCCCTCTTCCTCTGAGCTCTGCCTCCAGTATCACCAGTAACCTCCCTCAGCTGCTGCCTGTTTGGCAAATTCACCAGAGGGGAAATATCACTCCAGGGTGGCAAAAAGGGTCCAGAAACTGCTAGGTACAGTCCTGCCCTTGCTTAGTTGATTGAAAGATTTCATTACTCTATGTCTCTTTTCCCATTAACAAACAGCTCCCTGCCAAGAACTCTTTAAAAAGTTGGGGGCAGGGGGTGCAGATTCTAACTGGCCCCTCAAATTGACTCTACCCCCATCTCCCAAACATGGTGGTTTGAAGTTGGACTGTGCAGATATAAATTAGCAAAATGTAGGGAAATGGGTTGCAGAAGAAAACAGCTATTGTTTGCAAAATAATTAGTGCTGCCTTTGAAATACTGAGAAACAAATATATTCTCCAAGAGTTCTTAATTCATCCCAACTCTGGAGAATGGCTGTCTCCTTTCTGTGTGAAAGGACAGTCCCACTGATTTTCTACACAACAGCTCAAAAAGCAATGCCCACCCCCCATGCCCCATCCCAGTGGTCAAAATTAATATGTTTGGTCCGAGGAGAGCAGGTTAATGTTGTCTTTTAAAGCCCAAGAGTGGATTTCTCATGGCTGAAGCTGGGAGCCCAGGAGTCAAAGCCCTTTTGAGTGTTCTGAGATATTACTTACTTTCTGAGGACATAGGGCAGGGGCAGGAATTCCTGCTGAATTGTGTCAGGTATCAAATAAGTGGTTGGTCTGCAAGAAGTGTTTTAGAAAGGCCAGGGAAATAGGAGGTGGCCCAAAGTAGGCTGGCAGACTAGTCTCCATCTTTGCCTTCTTGGTACTCACAAATTACTTTGACAACCAGGGCCCAAGTATCCTATATGAAGACAGAGCTGGTTCCTAGGAGGGCTTGGCAGTTCTCTAAAACACCAGATGTGCCCAATACACCCTCAGCAACAAGGACTGCTGATAGGGAAGGTCAGACAGCCTGCCCTCCTGTCTCCAGAAAGTTCCAGGACAAAACCAACACACATGGGGAGAATCTGGCAACTGCCTAACCCCACCCTCCTTCCTGAGATCTAAGTTGCTGCTGCAGCCACTGTGAGCTGCTTGGTGGAGCTGGGTCCAGAGAAGGCTTCCTCTGAAACTGGAAGAGAACCTCATAACGTCAACTGAAGGACCACAAACTAAAATATGTTTATGGGAGCAGAAACACAAGTCTGCACAGGCCCAGGCAGCTCATGACCCCACAGTGAGAGGAGACAACCTGGAGGCTTTGCTAAATGAACCAGCTCTGGCTGAGGCAGTGGAGGAGATAAAAGTTCAAAGTCAGTCCAGCTGGACTCTGCCCAGCTCAGGTGCTCCTAATTAGGGCCACTTAGTCTGCCCACTGTCCCCACTGGATCCCTCACATAATCTTATTCCAATTTCTTTTTTTAAAATATGTTTTTATTGATTTTTTAGAGAGAGAGAAAGGGAGAGAGAGATAGAAACACTGATGTGAGAAACATCAATCGGCTGCCTCCTGCACGCGCGCGCGCGCGCGCACACACACACACACACACACACACACACACACACACACACAGGGGATCAAGCCTGAAACCCAGGCCTGACCGAGGATCAAACCGGGACCTCTCAGTCCATGGGACGACACTCAATCCACTGAGCCACATCAGCCAGGCTCTTACTCTTAATTTCTAAAGCCCAGGGCCTTTCTCCTTGCTCTGAGTCAAGCTGGGGGAAAGGCAGTAAGGATGTGTATGCCTAGTCTATTTGTTTCTTAGTACATTTCCCAAAAATGAGGAGGTCACAGGATGTCACTGCCATAGATTACATTTCTGAAGTCCTTAACACAACCATGAGATACTATGCTTGTTTTGGTGTGTGTGACCTCAGGAACGACAAAGGGCACTGCCCCCACTGTCCTAGCACTCTAAGACCCAGAGCCCCTCCAGGCCTATACCTTCACCTGACAGCACCCACCACAGGAAGGCCACAGACCCTCTTCTCACTGGGGAAGATTAACACTCATCTTTTTCTGGTAACACCAACTCTCCTCCCTCCAGGGATCCAAATAAAACTGTGAGTGAGCGCTTCCCTGCCTACCCAGCCCTATTCCCATCCCATCCCCAAGCCAAAGCTATAAGCCTTCAGTGAGGTAAGGCCTACCCTAGAAACTGTGACAGCAGTTGAGAGCAATGATATATGCACATTACAGGGGAGCAAAAAAATAATCGTGTCCTGGGTAATTCCCCTTTAACATCTGAGCGCTGTGAGGAAAGGGTAAGAGTGGGATACTCTGGAGCTGAGAGGCTTCAATTGGTACAAACCAATGGAATTTGGCACCCCCTGCTCCTCTCCACACACATGCACAGCAGACAAGATGCTTGCAGAGAAGGAGATTCTACAAGCATAATTGCACAATAGCCCCACTGCAGGGTTTCAAATCAAACTTCTCCTAAGAAAGGCCAACACAGAAGCCCTTCTTTAAGAAAGAAAAAATAACAATAAAACAACAAACCATCTATGAGAGAGGGAGAGAAACATTCTCCGTACGTATTATGAGCTTTTGTGGCTAGCATTCAAAGTTCTTCATAGCTGGATGGTGGCCAATTGTAAACTTTTTCCAACTGGTCAAGAGGAGGAAGCAAGAACTAACCCCCTTCCCACCTTTTTAAAGTTCTGAATGCAGTTTCGTGACATGAAAAGTTAATTTTAATGTTTGGTGAGAGAGCTTCCCTCAACTAATTCTGTCTGATATTCATTTGGCTAAATGTGGTTGCAAGACACTGTGCGGGAAATGGATGTGCTGTACCACTTGATTAAATAAAAAAGAGCAAGAGGAGACATGTTTGTTCTTACAAAACTGAAAGGAAACATAAAGGATATTCCTTCTAGGTTTTGCCTAGAATCAAAGGAATTGCCAGGGATTAGAAAGCTAGTCAGAGGAGACTCAAAATTGTTTCCCTATGTATTTTCTCAAAACTTCTGGCTCTCCAGCTTCCTTCCTCTCCTTCAAAGCCACAATCATAAGGGCAAATAGTGAAGTATAAGGAAAATCCCCTTTTTAAGCACAGAAACTCAGCAAACTGGAATAAGGTTACAGCAGGGGAGGTAGGAGGCTGGTGGGGTGCTGGAGCCCTTGGGACCCTCACCCAAAAGCGAGTCTCTGGGGTAGCTGCAGGCCTTTCAGGACTGACTCACTACCCGGCAATGGTGTGGTTTCCCCAGAAGCAGACCGTGGATCCCAGACACTCACCTTGTGTCCGCACACACAGGGCCATGGCAGGACAACCTCACTCTCTCAGAGGTGAGTGTGAGTACCTCAACTGCAAACAGAGCTCAGCAGTGGTTTACAAACCACAGCCTGTAGCTGTCACCAGTCAAATCCTATTCATTCATCCACTATGTGGCGATGCCCTTCTGTAAGAAACACAGGTCCTTGCTTACCACTTCAAGAGAGCTGGGTACTAAGCTGGCAGGTGCTTTCCCTTTTCTTTTAAAGCAGCTCCATCTATTTAGACACCTGTCAGTATGAGGAGGAAGAGTCTTCTGCCCAGAGGCTTGTAACTGGGCAAAACCTGTCCTTGCTGCTCTCACTCTCCTTAACCGGCACAGAGGGCACCACCTACACGCAGGTCAGATCCCAAGCCCCTTTGTTCTTAAAGCTGAAGTGACTGAAGAGGTTTTTAATTTGCAGTCCCTTTATACACCCCCCTCCCCCACTCTGGCTCCAAATGTCAGGAGATTCTTTGAAGCTTTAAAATCAAGCATATGCTTCTACTCCTTTCATCTTTTTCCTGAAGAGACTAGTTAAATCTACAATGAAAATCCATGTAGCTGCCAGACACATGTAAACTAGCACAGTCACTTTGGAGGGCCACATGGCAGAATCTATTAACATCAAAGGTACGTTCCCTTTGACCTAATCCTTCTACTTAGTGTCCACTCTAGAGCAAACCATGTTCGCAAGGAGGAATGAACAAGGATGCTCACAGCATCTGCGCACTGCTGGCAATGGTGGAAAAACGGAAACACCCTAAACGTGCACCACTAGAAGTATGGTTAAATTCTGGCTTAGCCACGCTACAAAATCACAGGCAGCAGCAAAAAGACTTAGAGAAATATTTATATATTGACATGAAAAAGATCTCTAAGACATACTGCAGAGGAGGAGGCTGGTGGGTTGCTGGAGCTAATTTTAAAAATCCAATTGGGAAGAGCAGTACAGTTTCACTTACATTAAAGAAGGGAAAAAGAAAAACCCAAACCATTTCCATAGGTACCTAGAAGAATGTGAATACATAGAAGAAAAGCCTGGATGGTTGCAAGGACCCACACCGAAGGATCAAGTGGGTCCCTTAGGGAGGGGCCTGATACTGGGTCGTATGGTCATGGAGAACTTTATCTGTAGTTTGTATTACTGTATACTTAAAAACTTAGGAGAACCCCTCCTCGATATCTCTGAAGTGCAGCAGGAACCTTTTTAGCAGCTCCTGCAGCCATCACACTGGCCACCACGCCACTCATTCTGAGTGCAGCGGTCCAGACCTGACCAGGCCAGATATCTAGGGGACCATCCTTGGCTCACATCTAAAATGTCACCAGTGGCACTTCCACCAGTTTAGCTTTTAAATTCTTGAACAAACACCCCCACTTTCTCCTAAATTAACCAGACTAATGATGGTGGTCCTCTTGCCATAGACTTCAACCTTCTCAGTTTCTTTATTTTTCTTCTCTTGGTGGTTATAGTCAGTTACATATAAACCATCCCCTTTCTCTCCCTTGCAATTTTTGTTCTTAGTCCTATTTCTGTGCACTGCACATTATTTCTTACTAGCACTCTGAGCATTGTTACTGCTTTGCAGCTCAGGGTTTACACTGCCCTTACAACATCTAAAATCTAAGATCAAAATGATAAATACATCTCCAGACCAACAATCGGACAGGCCCAGGTGAAGATAGTGCACCTACCTGCTATTCCCATTTGTTGGGTGGGAAGGGGGGAGGAGCCGATGCACTTCTGCTGTGGAGCAAAGCTGCATTTGTATCTATGAACATTTCCAAGTCAAAGAACTTTAGCATAGTCTTTGTTTTGCCTAAATTCCAAAGAGGAAGGGCATCTTGCCCCACAGAAGTCTGGGAATCAGGACGGACACACTACTCTAGGATAAACTTTTTTGCTTTGTTGTTTTGTGTTTGTTGGGGAATGGAGAGAGTTGTGTTCTTGGCACTTCTAGGCTAGGGAGGTGCAGACAAAACAAGCATCTTTGTTTCCCTTCAGAAGAATGGATGAGGAGGCCAGCAAGTGGCTCTGGCACTTTTCAGGAGAAGAACCTGGTTCTGCCCTGGCCTATGTACATCAAGCATTTGGTTTCCAATTAATATGAAGATAGAAACTTTCTGGAGCCAGGTAAGGAGTTAAGTAGATAAAAAAAAAAAAAAGGAATTCTTAACTCAAGTGCAGTCCTCATTACAGAAAACATATCTATCTTCATCCAGACTACAAGTTCACACATAACCAAGAGCAGAACCAGGACCACTGAATGGCAGGCCTGGTGTGGAGCTCAGGGTTTCACCCCAGCATTCTCTGGAAGAAGCCACTGCTAAGTGAGTCACTAGACTCGGTTTGGCAGCAGAGAAAACTGGATGAATCAAGCAAACCAAACCAACAAATCTTAATCTTTCTTCCCAACCATAGTGAAAGAGTCTGAGGAGGAAGGAAAATACATGGTATGGAGGAACATGAGCAATGGAGAACCTGCTTTCAAATAATTCTTTTTCATTTAATCCACTAGACTTCGCCAGCCCACCATACAGCACTGTACTTCAAACTTTTTGAAAGCACACTTAAAATAAAAAAATCTTTTTTTGCTCTTGGTCTGAAGCTTAGGCTTCAGAAATAAACAAACAAAACAAATAACTTGTGCCCTGGCCGGTTTGGCTCAGCGGTTAGAGCATCGGCCTGCGGTTCAGAGGCCCGGGTTCGGTTCCCGCTAAGGGCACGTACCTCAGTTGCGGTATGTCCCCGGCCCTGGTTGGGTTGTGCGGGTGGCGGCCACTCGATGTGTCCCTTTCACGTCGATGTTTCTCTCTCTCTCTCTCCCTCTCTCTCTTCCTCTCTCTCCCTCCCACTCTATCTGAACAAAAATGGAAAAATGTCCTCGGATGAGGATAAAAAAAACACACACAAAAAAACACAAATAACTTGTTACTGGTGAATTTTAAAACAAAATAGAGAAAATACAATGAACTCCCATATACCACTACTTGCCTTCAATAACCATCAACTCACAGACAATCCTGAATCATTTATAACCACCACCACCCCAACTTCCCAAACAGTCACTCCAAATATACGTACTGCATTTACCCTCAAGTCCAAGGCAAAAACAGACCCTCAAGTGAAGAGTCTTCATGAAATGGCATTTAACTAGGCTTTATTCTCTGATGTATTTTCTTTTACTGTATGACTTTAAAACAAATTACTTAACTTCTCTGTATCTGTTTTTGTGTGTATCAAAACATGGTGATGCTACTGTCTACCTTGCAGGGTAATTTTAGAATCAAATAAAAGAATATGTAAAAATTATCTTGTGTGCTGAAAGTACTATACAAATTAAGCAACTGTTACTTTTTTTTAAAAAAATATGTTTTTATTGATTTTTTAGAGAGAGAGAGAGAAATAGAAACATTGATTGGCTGCCTCCTGCATGCTCCTTACTGGGGATCAAGCCTACAACCCAGGCCTGTGCCCTGACCGGGAATCGAACCGGGACTTCTCAGTCCATGGGATGACACTCAATCCACTGAGCCACACTGGCCGGGCAAACAACTGTTACTTATTTAAAAGATTCTACCACTGGAAAGCATGGCCACTCTTTACAGTAAAGAATGAAGGCAGAAGGGTACAGTCGGAGCTGAGATACACAAAGTCCATCCACAGTGGCACAGCAGACAGCTTCCACAGGAATCCAGGATTCTAATTTTTGGCTTAGGAACTTAACCCCGCCCCCTCTTCCTGCTTTAAATTAAATCAAGAAACACAACTAGAGCCCAGCCGGTGTGGCTCACTGGTTGAGCATCGACCCATGCACCAAGAGGTCACCAGTTCGATTCCTGGTCAGGGCACATGCCTGGGTTGTGGGCCCAATCCCCAGTGGAGGGCATGCAGGAGGCAGCCAATCGATGTTCTCTCTCATCGATGTTTCTACCTCTCTCTCCCTATCCCTTCCTCTCTCTCTAAAATCAATACAGGAAAAATATTTATTAAAAAAAAAAAAAGAAAAAAGAAACACAACTACAGTATTTATGGGTGTTTTCAAAGATCACCCAACTGAGTCAGACCTAGAAGGGCCTGGGACCGAAAGCAACAAGGGGAAGGAGGCAGGCTGTTTGCAGGAAGCCAGACTGAACCCAGCAGAAGTGGTTGTAAGCATGCTGGATTAGAAGGAAAATGAGCAATGAGCATGTATTAGGTGGCCTCTGGGTTCAGTGGGCTGAGCTCCTAGATCACCAACCCCATAACCAGCACTTAAAGCCCCTCTACAAAGGCCTGGGCCAGCAGCTGCCCAGACCTTACTAGACCAATTTCAGAGGTAGTGAGTGTACTGTCTCCTGAGGCCTATCCATATTAAGAAGTGCTTCCACCTCCCAAAGAATAGTTAACAGCTTTCTAGTTCTCTCCTCTGGGTAACAAAGAAAAAGTCAAATCCCCCTTCCATATGGCAAGACCTCAAGTATTTTTAAAACACCTGTTGTGCGTCATAGTTCACCAGTACTCACACCTCATCCCGGTCTTTTCTTCTTCAGATCAAAATGTTTCCAGTTTCCTCAGTTTTAAAGCCACTCCTTCCAGACTACAGTTTAAAGAACTTTTGCCAGTCTGAAAGCCACTCTTCTTTGGCTATGCTCTGAGTTGTCAATACCCTTCACAGAATGTGGCACCCAGGAGGAGCTGTTGGGTTGGCAACGGAACATGAAGCAGACACTTACTTCTGAGTATATGTGTCAAGATCAGACCCTCAGATGTCTATGTATCTGCCCATGTACTTCTGAAGTTCCTATCCAATCAGACACAGGAAGGGGTTTAGGGATAACCAATTTTGGGTGACCGGGTTATAGGAAGAAACAGCAGTAAACCACGAGTAATAACGTTTGGTGTTTAGGCCAGACTTCTTGCAGGACATTTCTTCCTGCTCAGAGGGATGGCGTAGGGACAGAATTGTGAGGGTAAGCTTGGAAGTGCATTTAGCTGGGCTTTCTGAGAACCATGCAGTCCACTTAGCTTATAGCCTTCCAATCTCAAAGAACTTCCTCGACATTGGAGTAAATAAAGCCAGTCTTAAATTTACCCAAAACTGGAAGACTCCCATGACTCACTTTGTGGACTTCAAAGGCTGCACAGTGCTTCCTCGGTGCCTGGGCTGCAACTGGCCACAACTATGGGTGAGAGCTCTGTGGCTGTCATGGCCAAGGGCTGCCTCCGGAATCCCCTTCATGGAGGACAACTGGGCAATATACCGAACTACAAAAGGAACAGACCTCGTGAGCCAGCAATCCCACTTTAGAAATGTATTCTGAGATAACTGAACACGGCTGCTAACATGTACATACATGAACGTTCCTCAGAGTGTTGTTTAAAGTGGGGAAAACTGGAAACTGCGTGAAAGTTCATCAAGAAGGGTCTGTTTATCCTGGAGGCGGTCTGTTATCTTACTGTGATATTAATAAGAAATATGTATTTTGGTCTTTTACCTCAGCTCCTGGTCAGAGCTTCACAAACCTTTGTAATTTCCTAAGCGATAAAGGTGCTAGGAACATTTTTTAAAAATGTTTTTAGGGAGAGAGAGATAGAAACATTGATGTGAGAGAGAAACATCAATTGGCTGCCTCCTATACGCCTCCCACTGGGGATCGAGCCCACAACCCAGGTATGTGCCCTGACAGGGAATTGAACCAGGACCTCTCAGTCCATGGGACAACGCTCAATCCACTGAGCCACACCAGCTGGGCACTAGGAACAGTTTTTGTTCTTGGTCTTTGACCCTGGATCTTAATATAGAGCTCCTAAATCCCTTTAAATGTCCTAAATGATAGGAGCATCTTTTGAGGCACCTCCTGGTGGGCTCCTGGATAGTTTCAGGATGGGGGCTGGTCACCAGAAAGACCAAGCCATGATTAGAAGTTGGACTGTTCAGCCTCTCCCCATCCTCCAGGGAGGGGAGAGGGGCTAGAGGCTGAGTTAATAATCAATCATGCCTACATGATGAAGCCACCATAAGGATCCCTAAAGTATGAGGATCCCTAAAGTATGAGTCTGGTGAACACAAGGAGGTGGGAGGGTGGCATAAGGAGCTGGGAGGGTGGCACATCTACAGAAGACATCTCTGGTCACATAAGAGAATAAAGTAGTAGAAGAAAATAGTGCCTTTTCCTTTCACCATCATACAATGCAACACCTTACAACCATTACCAACATTGGTATTAATCTCTATTTTCTTAGTTAGAAAGACTTCCATGACATGATGCTGGGTGAAGAAAGTATGCTAATAGGTACAATATTAAGTTAGTAAAATTGTCTATTTTATGCACAGAGATATGTCTAGAAGGATGGCAACCAAATGTTAACAAGGCTATCTTAGGGGTGAGATAATGTTTATTTTTCATTTTCAGTTATATAGTTATTTAAATTACAAAGTAAAACAAGTTTATTATTAAGAAACTCAACAGACAAGTGTATAAAGTAAAAAAATGAAATTTTTCCCACATCAGTCCCATTTTCAGATATAACCATTGTTAATGTTTGACATGCATTCTTCAAGATTTTCTTGTAAGCATATATAATCAAATTCATATTTTTTATTTTTTCAAGTAAAAATGCAACCCCACATCTCACTGTTCTGTTACTTGCTTTTTTTCATGTTTTTAACATAGCTTTTTTTTTTTTTTTAAGCATCATTTTTTTATAACTGGAAAAACAATAGTTATTTTTGTTGGGGGAATAAAAGTATGTCAGGACAGAACACAATGCATGTGTGATCTGAGAGTGGCCCAGTGAAGAGAGGCATAAGACAAAGGGTTCTTGTGTTGAGGTCACCATGCCGGTGGGGATCCAGACATGCCCTAGGTCCTACAGGTCCCCTATGGCCAAACTGGTCCATAAAGTTGGTAAGTGCTGTTCTCCCTAACTCTTCAAACCCAAAGAGGGACTGCCAGAGTTAAGCCCAGGGCTCAGCAAGTCTGGGACACTGGGCTGCAGCCTGAACCAGAGATGCCTCCCTGCCCATACAGTGTCCCAGGTATGCAGCTTCCACTGGGTCAAGCAGGACAAGGCCGAGGAAGGCTGCTTCGGGGGACCCCTGCTACATGTCAGCAAAACAACTTCCCATTGCCGGGGTTTGCTGAAATCCTTGAAAAGCACCCGAGTTCCTCGGTCTTTTCCTTTTGCTCTGGTTCAGTTTCAACTGTCATATTCCTGGAGAAGGAACTCTGTGAAGAGCCCCACTGCCAAGGTAGCCATTCATTTCCCCCTGAGAGCTATGAAGAAACAGAGCAAGAAAGCAGGACCCCTCACACTGGCAGATCACTGCAAGGTATTCAAAATTGTTCTAATAACCGCACCAGAGAGCACACCTCGAGGTGGTGACCTGTCCTGTGGTACTGGCCTGGGGCTGCTTCTCAGGGCTCACTGTCCTGTCCTCTGGGAAGTTCTCTGAAAAATTCAGAGAAAAACCTTTTGGTTTTTCTTTTCTGACAATAAAACCTGTGTTCTGTACAGAAAAATATTAAATGGCAGTAAACTATCAAATGGAAAACAATAACAACCCATAATCCCATCACCCTAAGATGGCCTCTGTATCTTCACATATCACTTCCAGCCTTCTATGTGGAGGCATAATATTGTTAACAGTATTAGGACCCAACTTTATACAATGCTCTAATATGCTGCTGCTTTTTTTTCTTTTCTTTAAAGCCCGTTTCCTTTTTTTCTGCAATATGCTTCTTAAATGACAACATAAATAATATTAATTGCTTCCATGTATTATGCTACACTAACAGCAGTAAATATATTATTATAGTAGATATTACTATTACTTCATTTCATGGATGAAGTAGTAACCAAGTCTTGGAGATGTTCAGTTTTGACCCTAGGTCCTACAGGTCCCCTATGGCCAAACTGGGATTTGAATCCAGGCAAACTGTCTCTTGGGTTTCTGCTCTCATCCATGCGGTTCTCCAGCCCTCCTCACTGAATATCCATCTTGAGCCATTTCAGGCTACCAAAGGGCTTTACCTCCTGCAGAGGTGCTGGGTCTGTCTATTCCTAACTTTCCAGGGGCTCAGCTAGGCTAGCCAGAGGCCTTCACCACCCCATGCAGGGATCCTCCCTGAAATGCAGGTGTGCTAGGTACAAACAAAGGAATCACTGAAAGAGCCAACCAATTACAACTCCACAGGGGGCCAGAGATGAGCAAACTAGCCTGTATGGAATAGCCCTTTCTACTAAGAAGCTCAAAGCATTTTCTGCACTACTCCTAGTAAGATACAGACCCATGGAAGCAAAAAAGGAATTTGCCTCAAATCAAGCAGCAGCTCAGCAGGAGATGCATTCACCCTCCTCCAACAAACTTCTCTCATGATGATCCCTCTATCATGGGCCAGGGCACAGGCCCAGCTAAGGCAATTAATTTCGCAGGGCCTCTGGATATCTCCGAGATTTAAAGATGGCCACCTCTCCACTTGGGTTGTTATTCAGAAGTGGAAAATACTCTCTAAGTCAGGGTTTGGCAGACTTGTTCAGTAAAAGGCCAGCTATCAAGTATTTTCGGCTTTGAGGGCCGTATGATCTGTCTTAACTAGTCAACTCTGCTGTTGTAGCACAAAAGAAGCCACAGATAACATGTACCGGGGCATGGCTGTGTCCAATAAAATTTTATTTACAAAAACAGGTGGCCATCAGGATTTGGCCTGCAGGCTGTACTTTGCCAACCTCTGTTCTTAGGGTTAAAGTCTTCCCTGAAAACACCCAGATTTAGACATTAGCTAGACTCTAATTTACATGCAAACCACTTAGAGCCTAAGCTCACTTCTGAGGGGCTGACCTGCTCTTTTTCAGTGGAATGGGAACACAATCTTTCAACTATTAACCTAAAGTCTTGGGAGAGTGAAGAGAAATCAGGGCTTGTTCTGCTTTATAGTTGTGGTCAGTATTACTAACAGATGAAAGGGAAAATATTTTACAGATCCATAGCAACCAGAAAAGAAGATAAATCAGGCTGAGGGAAAGAAAATGTCAAGAAAATCAAAAAGAATATGAGGAAGAAAAATGATACCAGGCAGCTCCATTTGGCTTCAGTTAGTTGACTGGAGCAATGGGCAGCTTATCCAACCAGGAAACAAGAGAACTCGACAGCTCTCATTGGAGTGATGGAGCATCTCCTTTCAGAAAACTTTACTTGAGGCAAAGATACTAAGATCACATACACTTGGAACACCTAGAGAAAAAAGCCAGGTAAGCTGTTGATGAGAAGCTGAACTGCAGCCTAGCCATAACTCACACCTTGGGATATGCTCTAAGCTCCTTCCTCAATCTTCCTGACTTCCTTCACTCACCTGCAGAGCAGGGATGAGGAAGCAAAACCCATTCTACCTCCAGGATGTGGAAAGAGAGCCTGGTGGTGTGCTGTTGGAGGTATGTGGAGGCTAACACCTCCAAGAGAGAAGAGGGGTCCCTCTCTAGACTGGAGAGCCTCAGGAGAGGCAGGCTGAGGGCAGGATTGTACTGAGTTAAGGTTCCAAGGATTAAAAAGAGAAAAGAAAATTCTATGACTCTGATGGCTATGCTCCAAGTGCTACAACAACTCCAGCATCTTCTGGGGAAGAGCCACTCTTAAAATGCAAGCAGGAAAGTCTCAAGATCTCAAATCCAAGCACATCTTAATATACCTTTTTTTTTTAAAAGGAGGTTTTTCACTCCCCAATCTGGTCATTTTGCCTTCCTCCTTAAAATGCTTTCACAGCTTTCCACTGCCCTCAGATTCAAATCCAGACTCTTCAACACGACCCAAGTGCAAGTGCAAGGCCCAGCACGTTCCCATGTCTGCTAGGCCTCCAGCTTTCCCTGAGCTCTTTCCTCTCCCTCACCTCCCTCCAGTCATGAGCCGTCTGCCAGTTCCTCATATTCCCCAAGCTCTTTCCCTCCTGAGGGGCCTCCACATGGTGTGCCCTCTGCCAAAAAATTTTTTCTCTTTGCCTTCAACCCTGTCCTTGCCCGATTCTACAATCCAAAAATGACTCTACCACCTTATTCTTTTGGCGCTCCCTGATCTTTTCCATTCAGTGATCTATGGAATCAAATATTTGTATGTGTTTTCAGTGTCTCTCTCCACTGCCTACGGCAGGGATCAGATCTGTGTGACAGAGTCCTTGACATGTAGCAGGCACTTACATAAACATAACTAATGAAAAGAGTTCCTTTCCTCCAAGCCCTCTCTTCCTTTAAAATGGATCTCCCTGGCCGGTTTGACTCAGTGGTTAGAGCGTTGGACCTCAGACCAAAGAGTCTCGGGTTCGATTCTGGTTAAGGGCATGTACCTCAGTTGTGGTTCAGTCCCCAGCCCTGGTTGGGGTCGTGTGGGAGGCAACCAACTGATGTGTCTCTCTCTTATCAATGTTTCTCTCTCTCTCTGCCTCCCAATTCTGTCTGAAAATAGATGGAAAAACATCCTCGGGTGAGGGTTTTAAAAAAAAAGGGATCCTTACAGGCTCAGAGGCTACATAGCATGCAAACCAGTGTGATTAGGGCATCTGGAGGCTCACTCCTGCCACTCATCAGCTGCAGGCCATCACCTCTCTCAACCCATTTCCTCATCTGAAAAGTGGCAGTATCAGTATCTTCCTCATTGGGCTACCTACTACAGAGTTAAAATAAGAGAATGTAAGTGCCTACGATAGCTCGGTGCTCAATAACTATTGCTTTATTTACTTACTTTTAACTACAAAAAGAGCAACTTAAAAAAAAAAAAAAAAAAAAAAAAAAAGGGCCTTGCCCTGGTGGGGTAGCTCAGTTGCTTACAGCATCGTTCAGATATGCCAAGGTTGTGGGTTCGATCCCTGGTCAGGGCACATACAAGAATTAACCAATGAATGCATAAATAAGTGAAACAACAAATCAATGTTTCTTTCTCTCTCTCTCTCACTTCCCCTGCCTTCTTCTCTCTTAAAAAAAAAATCAATTAAATTTATTTTAAAAGGCCTCAACGGAAAAAGACTGAATTGCATCTGTAATTTCAGTTTAGGAAAGGTAGGAGGCGGCAAAACTCAAGAAAACTTCACAATTCATTGAGATTCTTTATATAAAACTTGACCTGCTGTCAATATCTGGAGAAGTCTCTGACTTGAGGCTAGAGGCTGTGTCACTCACCACTTCCAACTTTAGAGACAGGAAACCTGATGGATGGGTTCCTGTGCTAAATCTAAACTGCAGGAGACACTGTATAAGGGCTTCCTGTCTTTCCTAACGCCAAATGTATGCCACTGAACATGAATTAACTGTCTCTCAGGCCAAGTAAATTAAGAAAGGGGACCAATTCTCAAGGACTCAGGAGAGGACTTTGTTGCTATAAATATAATTTTATATAACAATCATTCTTTTGTTTGTTGAAAACAATTATAACATTTACTGAATGATTACAACAGTTATTATTATAATAATACAATCACTCATCTGCAATGGCTATTACATATAAAATGTTTATTATGTTCATTTCCCTTAACCTAGAGATCTTATTTCTGGGAATTTATCCCATAGAAATACTTAGGCAAGAGTGCAAAGATACACATATACAAGGATGCTCACTGCAGATTTGTGGTAGGGAAAAATTGGAAATCACCCAAATGCCCAACAACAGGGGGCTGGTTAAATAAAGCATAGTGTATCTTGATGATAAAAAAGTGTACAGTTCAGTATGAAAAGCATGGTCCATTTTTATAAAATGTTAATTCTATATAGATATATGCACTGAAAAGAAAAGAAAATCTGGAACTAGAAACACCAACCTTTTCCCAATGGGGGAATTAATTATAAAGGATTTCACTTTCTGTGTCATATAGTTCCATGTTTCAGATTTTGTAGAGAGCAAGTATTTCTTTTATAAATGAGAAAAGGAAAAACATGTAAAATAAAATCTCTGTTGGCGCTAGTCTGTCAATACCACAGAATTTAATCAGCCACCAGCTCTGATGGCTCAGGATGCTCACACAGTGCCACCCTGTCTCCCTTCTTGGGCCTGAATCACAAATTGAGCCAACTCAGCGCATGTCATGAGGTTGCCATTAAACAGCAGCAAGCAAAGGCACTTGAATTTCTACAGTGTCAGTCACAAGGTTGGGGGGCCATGTTTCTCCTAAAACTCAAGTGAAATTGCCTTGGAATTTGTGGTTAAGGCCTACCAATGGCAGAACTGAGAACAGGCAGCCTCTCTAGCAGAATTCTAAAGCACAGCTGAGAAATCAAGTTGTGCTGAGTTGGGGAATGGTTTCTTTCTAATGAAACCCAGAGGGTGGGTGGGGGGCAGGGGAGCAGTCACTGGCAATCTGAGAAGAAAAAAATAAGCTGATCATAAAATTAAAAGGGAATGGGAAAGTAAGAGAAACTGGCTTCAAGGTAGGAAGGAAAGAAGTTGGGTGCCTACTGGTGGTCACTGATATATTTATTGCAGAGCTTTCCAAATGATTCATGCCAGGCTGGATTTGGTTCTAAATCTGCTGTAGCAGGTGAAACAATGACAGCCACCCCATCCTCATGACTGGAACATTCTCTCTCCACATAACACTTTTGTACTGGCCTAGCATCCTGATCAGTATGCAAGGTTCCTTTGACTCCCCCCACCCCCACCCCTCAGGAAAGGCTGGGGCTTCTTGGGTGGGAGTACAGATACTGTTTTGCCCACCTGGTGGTCATTCCCCTCCTATTAACAGAACCCGATTTTCTTTCTCTGCCTTTCATTGGCTATGACCTTCAGGAAACCAGGGTCTATCCCCAGCCCTAGGAAGTAATTACTGATTAGTAAACCAACAAGACTGTCTCACTTTCCTGACATAACTCTAGCCAATGAGATGCAAGGGGTGATCAATGAGGGCAGTTCTGTGGAGTGGAGTTTTTTTGTTTTTGTTTTTTCAATTGATTTGAGAGAGAGAGAGGGGGAGAGAATAGGGAAGGAGAGAGAGAGGGAGAGAATAGGGAGGGAGGGAGAGAGGGAGAAAATAGGGAGAGAGGGAGAGAATAGGGAGGGAGGGAGGGAGAGAAAGAAACATCAGTTTGTTGTTCCACTTATGTATGCATTCATTGGTCGATTCTTGTATGTGCCCTGACTGGGGATCAAACCTGCAACATTGGCATATCGGGATGATGTTCTAACCAACTGAGCTATCCTACCAGGGCCTCTGTGGAGGTTTTGATTGGTCTTTAAAACAGACAAAGTATAGTCCTGGCTGGTTTGGCTCAGTGGTAGGGCATCGGCCCGAGGACCAAAGAGTCACAGGTTCGATTCCAGCCAAGGGCACGTGCCTCAGTTGTGGTTTGTCCCTGGCCCTGGTCAAGGTTGTGCGGGAAGCACCCAGTCGATGTGTCCTTCTCACATCGATGTTTCTCTCTCTCCCCCTTTCTCTCCCTCTCTCACTCTCCCACTCTGTCTGAGGATAAATGGAAAAATATCCTCGGGTGAGGATTAAAAAAAAAGAGACAAAGTACAGAAGTGTCTCTTTTACTGCTGGTAGACTGTCAAGTGTGATCCCAGAATGCTAGGATTTACAGCAGTCATCTTTGGAATACGAGGGAACCAGTTTAAAAAGACAAGTCAAGTGCCGAGGAAGGCAGAGCAAGAAGTTAGAAAGAACTCAGGTCCTTAATAACATAATAACATTGTTGAACAGTGGACAACCAACCCTGGAACTGCCCCACCTCCAGATGACTTGCTATGTCAGCTAAGTGCCCTTATTGTTAAGCCATTTTAGTCCGTGTGTTCTGCTACTTGGGAGTCAAAACCATCCAGCATATGCAAGACGGAACAAAAGATGCCTGCTGTCTAAGCATTCTCTAATGATTTGACTTCCAAGCGTAACTACACAGCTGGATTACCGAGGTATTAGATTCCCCTTTGGCCCTGTGAGAGCAACTGATTTTGCCTACCCAGAACTAGACCTATTCTTTTTCTGCCAGCAGTTACCCTTTGCTTTAGAGGACTTCTCTCCTACTCCATGTGGTTAGAAGTGAGGAGTGGGGGAGAACTTTAAACATAAAATCTTGGTGCTCCATCTGGACCACCACCACCAACCAGGGTGGTCACGTGACCCAGGCAGAACTAATCAGAGTCCTTCCCCAGGATTAATGTAGGAATGTTGGAAGAAAAAGCCTTCTGCCTGTTGGGACTATAAACTGAGAGAACCAGAAACTCTGACTGGGGGCATTCATCCTTCCTGGCACATGGGGAAAGCCAGTCTGTAGTACATGACCAACACATGAGTCAGAGCCCTGAGGACACTGTTTGAACACACAGATCAAGCCATGCCTGAAACCCTGAACGTCCCAGTTACCTGAGCCAATAAAGTCTGTTATTAAGGTAGTTTGAGTTAGGTTTCTGTCATTTTCTTCTAACTAGAAGTGTCCCAACTAAAATAAACACTAACTGGCCCCACCTCCACTTCTGAATCCTTTACCTTCACTGGATATTCTTCTTTCCCAGGCCTCTCTCATTTCTACTTCCTTTTCTCTGTAGCCAGCTTCCCACCTCTGAGCAAACCAACCAAAAGGTATCCGTCTTCCAGCAGGCTAGGGCTAAGTTACAGGACCCTTCTGAGTCACTCCTTAGAGCAGCCTTCAGAGGCAGCCGCACACAGCCCCATAGCTGGGTGTGGGCATCCCCCCCATCCCCCACTTACCCCCCTCCAGATTCTCACAGTCCTCCTTCCCTTGCCTACCACTTTCCTGATGCTATTTCCAAGCCTGGATGGTAAAGTTGTGGATGCCTTTTAGATCTGGAAAAGCAGGTCTTAAGCATTCCACTTACTTGATAACCCTGCTCAGCATGTTCTCACATGCAAATGGATGGAGCGTGCCACATGAAGTCACTGAGTTGAAGGTGGACAGCACAAGTGAGGCAAGACCATCAAACAGAATTACGCTGCTAGTTACACATGTAGGTATATCTATGTACACATCAAACATAAAACACATGTTCTGTATAATAACATTAAACCTTGTAGAGTGTAACCAATCAGGGGGCAGAGCAAGGTCTACATATCACAAGGGAGGTTCTCTGCAGAATCGGGGGTATACCCTACTCTGAGAAAACCTGAAACGTCTAAGCTCAGTCTTAGAAAAGTTATAATAAGGGGCAAATATTCACACTATTAAAAGATTCTTCACCTTATAAAAGGATTTACTACAAGATCCCACTAAAGCACCTGGGCTCCACTGCAATTAGAATAGGATTTGATTTGTACAAGGCTTGACAGGCACTGTCAACTACATAAATCAAGGAGCCACAGTTGAACTGAATTTTTTGTTGTTGTTATATAATGTGATGAACAAAACAAGGTACTTTTTTTTTTAAATCCTCACCTGAGGATATTTTTTCATTGATTTTCAGACAGAGTGGGAGGAAGGGAGAGAGAATTGGGGGGAAAGAAAGAGAGAAACATCAATGTGAGAGAGACACACATCAATTGGTTGCCTCCTGCATGACCCCGACCAGGGCCGAGGACCGGAATCAAACCCGCAAGACTTTGGTCCACGGGCCAACACTCTAACTGCTGAGCCAAACCAGCCAGGGCAAAACAAGGTAATTTTATTGGTATCACTATTATTGATTTTTCTGTGTGGAATAAAGATGATAGCACCAAATGCCATCATATCATTTGAGGCAGGCATCTGATTCAGGGACAAACAAGGCATTTCCTTCCTAACCGGGTTGTACTGTTAAGTGGAGTATTTGTCACAGCAAAAGAAAAGAACAAGTACCCACCTTCTTGATCCATACAAAGTTTTAAAAGACTGAATAATAGTAATAACTGCAGGTAATATTATATAGTTCTTACTACATAACTGTTCTAAATTTTGGACAGGCATTAACTCATTTCATCCTCTCAATAACTTCATGTGTAGCTACTATTATTCCCGCTTTATAGATGAGTAAATGGATTGCGTTGCCTAAGGTTAGGAGGCAGCACTGGCAGAGCTGAGATTAAAATGCAAGCAGTCTGGATCCAGGGGCCATGCTCTTAATCACCATACTATGCAGCTCCCTTGATCTGGCAGTCACGTGCAGGATGGCAAACAGTAGAGGGAGAGGTGTGGAAATGGATGCTACTTAGCCTATTGCCAACAAGCTCAGACATGGGGTGCTGAGGACCTGTACTAGGCAGTAAAATAGGGGGAAAAAGAAGGAATGATGATTAAAAGGAGGCAGCACAAGGGAGATTTCTGGAGAACGAGGCTGTTGCCTGATTTGGTTGCTGGTTATATGAGTGCATTTGGTTTGTGAAAACTCATCAAGCTGTACTTTTTTTTTTTTTTTTATCCTCACCTGAGGACATTTTTGCATTTATCTTCAGATAGAGTGGGAGGGAGAAAGAGAGAGAGAGAAACATCGATGTGAGAGAGACACATCGAGTGGCCACCACCCACACGACCCCAACTGGAGCAGGGACAAACTGCAACCGAGGTACATGCCCTTAGCGGGAACCGAACCCGGGCCTCTCTGGTCCGTGGGCCGATCCTTTCACGGCTGAGCCAAACCGGCCAGGGCAAGCTGTACTTTTATATACATATTTTTATTATTAAAAAATGGAAGGATGAATTTAAGAGGATTTTGGTAATATTATGAATGCCTTTTGCCTTCTTCTTTTTTCCAAATGTTCCTGAATATCTGAGCAAGGCATCATGGAGCTCAGAGGTCATGCTAATCAGTGCAATCACCCATATGGATGATTCGCAAGTCTTACCTTCTAGCCTGAGACATCCAACAGCCCAGACATCAGCTGAGCTACAGGCAACATGGCATCATGGTTAAGAGAGTGGCATTAAGAGCTACACTGCCTGGGCTCAAATTTTGCCTTTGCACCTACTAAATGTGTGATCTTGAACATGCTACTTCACCCTCTGTATTACCTTGCTTCCTGCAGCTGTAAAGCTGGTATAATACAGTGTCTAACTCCCACGGCTTTACTGCATACTAAATAAACACAACCATGCCTGGCATGTAGAACACTACTAAATATTAGCTCCTGTCCTCACCATTTAAGGCCCACAGCCAGAGTCTCCTATCTCATATCAGTTATTATATACTTTTCTTTATCATTTCCCTTACTATTGAGATAATTTATTATTATTCCCTGCCATGTTCCAAAAAGAATTTAAGGTAGATTTGCTTTAACTATTATTTAAGTAATACAACCATATTACAGAAAATCTGGAACACAGAAAATCAAGTATTATACTTTTAGGAGTGTGGTCATCCTGCTGCTTCTGTGAAATGCCTGATGTGATCTGCAGGCATAAACCATAGCTGTCACATAGAGCCACCATGAAAGGGCCATTGGTGAAGAAGGGAAGACAGAACACACATCAGTCAACAGTCACTCACAAAACAGCCACAACTTTTCATTTTGAAAATCTGGAAGATTAGAAGAATAGTACAATATGCTCTTCACCTAGATTCACCAGTTGTTAACATTTTACCACATTTGCTTTCTTTTCTCTCTCTGTCAACACACAGACACTTTATTTTGCTGAATCGTTAGAAAATTAGGCTGCAGCCCTGGCCAAGTAGTTCAGATGGTTAGAGCGTTATTCCCATATGCCAAAGTTGCAGGTTCAATCCCTGGTCAGGGCACATAGAAGAATCAACCAATGAGCTCGGCTGGTGTGGCTCAGTGGATTGAGCATCATCCCATGGACTGAGAGGTCCCAGTCAGATTCCAGTCAGGGTATATGCCCAGGTTGCGGGCTTGATTCCCAGTAGGGGGTGTGCAGGAGGCAGCCGTTCGATGCTTCTCTCTCATATTGGTATTTCTATCCCTCTCTCCCTTCCCCTCTCTAAAAAAACAAAAAGCAAATCAATAAAAATATATATTTTTAAAACATCAACCAACGAATGCATCAATAAGTAGAACAACAAATCTCTATTTCTCTCTCTCCCTAAAATCAATAGATAAAAAAAAAAAAGGACTCAGCCCTGGTTGGTTTGGCTCAGTGGTTAGAGCACTGGCCTGCAGATCGAAGGATTGCAGGTTCAATTTCAATCAAGGGCATGTACCTGGGTTGCAGGTTCCATTCCTGGCCCCATTCAGGGTCATGTGGGAGGCAACCAATTGATTTGTCTCTCTCACACTGATGTTTGTCTCTCTCTCCTCCTCCCTTCCTCCCTTTCACTCCTTCTAAAAAAATCAATGAAAAAATATCCTCAGGTGAGGATTAACAAAATAAATAAACAAATAAATAAAGTAAAGAAAAAATAATTTAAAAAAGGACTTAGAGAGGAGACACCAAATGGCGGGTGACGCCAGTGCTGTGGGAGGGCCGGGAGGCCGCGGAGGCTCTGGGGGCCCTGGAATGGGAGGCCGCGGAGGCTTCTGTGGAGGATTTGGCAGTGGCATGTGGGGCTGAGGTAGCGGCCGGCGTTTGGGTAGGGGCCGCAGCCGCGCAGCTCGTGGAGGGGCAAGGCAGAGGACAAGGAGTGGATTCCTATCACCAAGCTGGGCCACCTGGTCAAAGACATGAAGATCAAGTCCCTGGAGAAGATCTATCTTTCCTCCCTGCCCATCAAGGAATCTGAAATCTTTGACTTTTTCTTGGGGGCATCCCTCAAGGATGAAGTTTTAATTATACTCGTGCAAAAGCAGACACACGCTGGCCAGAGGACCCAGTTCAAGGCATTTGTCGCCACTGGGGACTACAATGGACATGTTGATCTGGGTGTTAAGTGCTCGAAGGAAGTAGCCACTGCTATCCGTAGGGACATCATCCTACCAAGCTCTCTATTGTTCCTGTGAGGCGAGGCTACTGCGGGAACAAGACTGGCAAGCCCTATACTGTCCCTTGCAAGGTGCCTGGCCACTGTCACTCTGTACTGGTATGCCTCATCCCCGGCCCCAGGGGCACTGGCATAGTCTCAGCCCCTGTACCCAAGGAGTTTCTGATGATGGCTGGTATCGATGACTGCTACACCTCCGCCAGGGGCTGCACTGCCACCCTGGGCAACTTTGCCAAGGCAACCTTTGATACCATCTCTAAGACCTACAGTTATCTCACTCCTGATCTTTGGAAAAAGATTGTGTTCACCAAGTCTCCCTACCAGGAATTCACTGACCATCTTGTAAAGACCCACACCAGAGTTTCTGTGCAGAGGACCCAGGCTCTAGCTGTGGCACCACATAATTTTATACAAGAAAAAGAAAGTGAATAAAGCCTGTTAGTTAAAATCTTTTTAAAATTAAAAAGAAAAAAGGACTTAGAGGAGCCTATGAAATTTTTTTTAAGTGAGTTGCAGATATCATGTCATTGCATTCATAACTACTTTAGCTTTTATCTCCTAAGAACAAGGTCATTAACCATAATACTATATGTATCATACTTAAGGAATTTCTAATACACGATCTATATTTACATTTTTCCAATTGTCCTAAAAATGATCTTATTTTTTCAATTTAGGATCCAATCAAGGATCATAAGTACACTTAAACTGTCATGTTTCCTTTAATTTAGGACAGCCCCTAACCCTTCCCTTTTTATATCTTTCATAGCACTGCCATTTTTTTGAAGAGTCTAGGCAATTGTCTTATAAAATGTCCCACAATCTCGATTTGTCTATTTGCTCACGATTCAATTTAGGTGAAACATTTTGGGGAAAGTGCTACATAGTTGATACTTTATACTTCATACTGCAACACACAAAGAAATACCTAATAATATGTTCCATTATTGGTGTTGCTACATTTGATCATTTGGTTAAAGTGATATGCACCCAAATCTTCTCATTGTAAAAGAATTCTTTTTCTCTTTGTAATAAATAAGTAATCTGTGGAGGGATCCTTTGAGTCCTTGTGAATATCTTATGACCCAGACCCAACTATCTTTTTATCCAATGGTTATAGCATCTATTGATAATCTGCCTGAATCAATGATCACATTAGTATTGCAAAATGGTTTCACTAGTGATGTTTCTGGTGTGAGTGAAGTGAACCCTTGCAAATCAAATCCTATTTTTTCACTCACCTACATTATTTCATAACTATAATATCAGAACCATTTCAGAAATTCATCTGATTGACTCCTCCTGACAGTGATTCACACCTACCTGTCTTACATTTCTCTGATCTCTATCCACCTGAGCAAGTACATTAAGTAGAAACAAACACGTAAATGCACTGGTTTAAGCAGTGGGCAAGGAGATACCTGTCTATACAAGCAAGAGGTTGTCTAGTCTTTAGAGCCCTCTTTCCGATAGCAGTTCAAATTCCACATCAAGAAAAGTCTGTTTTTCCAAAGATAGTTCTATATTGAAGTCAGCTTAGTCATCCCAAGAAGGGAGAGAGGGGACACAAAGTGTTCAGGGCATAGACTCTTGGCACAATTTTAAAACTCTTCAAACCATACATACTAGAATAAGTACCAAATCACATGCACTAGCTGCTCCAGGCAGCCGGCTTCCCCTGACCCTGTGAATGTTACTTCTTCTTAAGAGGTCAACAGTTCTTTAGAGCCCAAACGCCATCCCCAGACTGGCTGTATAAGAATCCCCTAGGGCCCTGGCTGGTTTGGCTCAGCAGTTAGAGCGTCAGCCCTCAGACCAATGAGTTGCGGGTTCGACTCTGGTCAAGGGCATGTACCTCAGTTGCGGTTCGTCCCCGGCCCTGGTCAGGTCATGTGGGAGGCAACCAGTCGATGTAGCTCTATCACATCGATGTTTCTCTCTGTCCCTCTCTCTCCCTCCCTAATAATAAACAGAAAAATATCCTCGGGTGAGGAATAAAAAAAAAAAAAGAATCCCCTAGGAAGCTGTTTAAGAAACAGATGCCCGGCCTGGCCGGTGTGGCTCAGTGGTTGAGCATCAAGAGGTTGCCAGTTCAATGCCTGGTCAGGGCACATGCCCAGGTTGTGGGCCAAATCCCCAGTAGGGGGCATGCAGGAGGCGGCCAATCTATGTTCTCTCTCATCGCTGTTTCCATCTCTCTCTCCTTCTTCCTTCCTCTCTCTCTAAAATCAATAAAGAAAAAAAGAAACAGATGCCCCAGTCCCACCTCTGACCAACTGAATAAGAGGCCTGTGGAGGACTTTGGGAATAAGTGTGTTGACAAGCTCCCCAGGGGATCTCATGAACAGCCAGCTTTGGGATTCCTTACTTAGAGAAGACCCACTGTATGGAACTATCCCATAGTATACACAATGGTAGTTAGTATCAGTCCCATTATGTTACAGCCACCCTGCCAACAACTGACTCTCAGGGGTCTAGAATGAGAGCAGAGGAGTTCAACCCAGAGACTCTATTGCACCCCCAATTTATAACCTACTAGAGGCTGAAGGAAAAAGTCGCTGTACTTAAACGAGAGACTACCAGATCTATGGTTCTCCAAATTAGTCTCTACCAGAAGAATCTGGGAATATCACCCCCAAAGATTCTGAGCCAGGGGTCTCCTGTAGGGCCAAGGAAGTGTGTTTTCAACAAATTCTCTCGGTGCTTCTGATGCAGGGGGTCTGAGGACCACACTTTGAGGGACCCTGGTTTCAATGCTGCTCTGCCCTCATCAATAAGCAGTCAAAGAGCAAAAGAGCTGGATAAATGTTTTGGCATACATTTGAGGCTGCTTACCAAACCAAAGAAGCAAAATCTGAGGTCATATAGGAAATGTTTCTGAGCAATCAGTCACACAGAAACACACAGATGATATGAAACCCTCCATAAAAGGTACTAAATTTCACTTCAACATTTCATCTCACTGAGGACTATAGGCAGGCTGAGCTAAGAGTGGGAGACCAAGGTTCCCAGCACAAAGCCCCACTTCAGGTTCCATATGAGCAGTCTCCAGAGGGGCAACAGGAGCACAGGATCATCCCCTGGAGGGCAACTGAATCAAACAATATTTCTAACTATTAAGGCCCTGCCTGATTCCAGCTTCCCCTTCACACTGTGAGAGAGCAAGCTCCTGGAAATTCTTTCTCTCTCTCTGTCTCACCCTCTACTGTTAGCCCAATCCTTAGTCAAGATTAACATGTGTGCTTGTGGCCCCAGAAACAGAGATGGTTTAGGCCACTAGCAGCAGGGAGCAAGGACCATGCTAATTATGGAAAATGGGGCAGGCTCACTGGGACTCAGAAACATGGCTGGCAGACTGAAACAAGGGCTCAGGATATCAGAACAGCAGCATGGACTCTCTCTTGCTGCCAGAGGTCATAGTGGCATATCCTTTTCTCCCATGGCCCAGGTAGCTTTCCATCCAAAAACACCAGGCAAAACAAATCACTCTCATGGTACAAATGGGGTATAGCACTCCTAGGAAAGGTCACTCTGCAGACATCAAAAATATACCTGCGAGTTTCCAAAGCCAACCAAACTCATGACAATAAAACCACCACACCAGTCCGCTCTTGGGACTCTTACCTGACTGGAACACATATCTGGCCAAGCCCTGCATTAGCTCTGCAGGCCATGTTGGGGGAGCAGACTCCCCTGTTTCTCTCTTCAGACGAAATGTCAACTCAAAGCCAAATCCACTAGGTCCATCTGTTCCTGTAAATCTGAAAGGGATAAAAAGCAAATGTTTTTAGTTCAACTACCTTAGGAAAAAGAAAAACACTGGCCCTGGCCAGTTTGGCTCAGCGGTTAGAGCGTCAGCCTGCGGACTAGAGAGTCCCGGGTTCGGTTTCCGCTAAGGGCACGTATCTGAGTTGCAGTTTGTCCCCGGCTCCAGTTGGGATTGTGTGGGTGTCGACCAGTCGATGTGTCTCTCTCACATTGATGTTTCTCTCTCTCTCTTCCCCCCTCTCCCTCCTGCTCTATCTGAAGATAAATGCAAAAAAAATGTCCTCGGGTGAGGATAAAAAAAGAAAAACACTGTTTTGAAAGTCTAATTAAAGTTCTCCCTTATTCCTGGTGGCCTTAACATCCAAACCCCTTAGTCAGAGGGATCTGCCAGTGCGTGCGCCTTAAGGGGAAAAGGGACCTCAATAGCCTATAAGGAACCAGAACTCCAGCCTCACCCTCCAGCCAGTTACAGTACCTGTGTATGACAAATTCCCCTGCTGGCACCCTGAATTACAAGTTTCACATTCAGAAACATTCCTTTCTGTGTGACTGAGGGTCTATTATTGAACATCTTCCCTATTCATGCTACATGTTCCTTCAAGTGGTTAACAAGCACTTGAAGTTGGCTAAGGATACAAGTCCTGCTATATGCTCTGTGAGGATGAGATCCTTCTCTGCTC
Organism: Tadarida brasiliensis; assembly: GCA_030848825.1. Lineage (NCBI taxonomy): Eukaryota > Metazoa > Chordata > Mammalia > Chiroptera > Molossidae > Tadarida > Tadarida brasiliensis. Next base: position 21,557,726 of record CM061271.1, read on the forward strand.
CCACCTTCACCCTGGCCCACAAGGGTGCAAGCCTCAGGCTGGGCTGGCTGGCCTCCAAACTCAGCATTTGCAGACAGGTCCCAGGGTAGATTCCAAATACTGGGAGGGCCTGTATTTTTCCTGAAATCCAGCACCCCATGTGCATTCATCAATCAGCACATATAATTCCTGAAATCTGGCACCCCGTGTGCACTCTTCAGTCACTGGAACCTTGAGGAAACAAGGTTTGTCCTCCTTTCCCATACCCAGGTGGCCCAGAATGATGAGTTACTGCCTCTGTAGCCACACTCATCGCAGTGACAATGAGGCAAGGAATGTCTGCCTCCCTATCTGCTAGGAAATGCACAGGAGCCCCAAGTCTCCATGGAAGTCCTTGAAATGGACTTCTGCCAGAGAGGGAAATGAAATGGATAAGAGAGCAAGGCCTGGTTAGGGAGGGGAGCATCAGGGAGAGTTCCTGAGAGCTCAGGAGGAATGCCAGCATGGGAAGGGTTAAAAGTTAAAATATGTTCATGATATAATTTTCAGTAATTATATCTTGTACAAACACGAGCCACAATGATTATACACATGTAAGCTCCTCAGCATACAAATACAAACCATAAACTAAGATGACAGCCCACAACTCCTTGCCAGCCAAGCTATTGGAACAGGCGGTTGGGTTGGTCAGAGGGGAGAATTCTGAAGGGATAGTGATGCCCAACCCTGGAATTTCACAAGGCATCTTTTCTTCTTCGTCTTCGTCACTGTCACCATCATCAACTCCAACCCCAAGAGGCCAGGCCCAGAGACCAGACAGAAAGATATTCAAAGTCTCAGAAGCTCTGACACCAGTCCTAGCCCTACTGTGATCCTGCATGAACTCGGGCTTCCTGTGCTTGCTGTGGTGGGGAGATCACCTCTCACAGCTAAGTTCTCTAAAGGACTGAAAAGGAATGCATCCTTTAAGTCACCATGTTCATACCCGATTATATTCAAAGGAAGTATCCACGGTTTGCATTTACTCTAAGCATCTAACAATGTGGGAAACTCAACTCATTTTTGAAGGTACACACCTAGAATTTTGGAGACCACACTAGAAGATTCTTGGCAGGACGCAGTGCAAGCTATTTTCTTTCCCTGCTGAACTGCCCTGTTTTGGGGCAATTCCATGCAGGGAGGCTGAGGAAATAGCTAAGCAAACTGAAGCTAGAAGAGCTGCCTCCCCAGGGCTGTAGGTATGACAGGAGTGTGAAAACCTGGGGTCATGCAAGATTGACTGGGAGCTAAAACTCTACAAAAGGATATGGGTCACTAGGTGAAAGGGAAGATTTCAAGCAGCACCAATTAGAGGCAGCTCTGTAAAATGTATTAGATTATTACTCCAGAGCTTTCATCTTGGGCCAAGAAAAATACATGATTTCTAGCCACAAAATCTTGAGAAATAAACTAAAAGAAACACGTTCCTCGGGGCGCACAATGGGGGGAGAACCCTTGGATGCAGAGAAAAAAATCATATGCAACCAAGAAGCACCACCTTTCTGAGGAGGGCTGTGCACACATGCACACGCATGTACGAGTGTTCATGCACACACATGTACACCATCTGCCTCCACCCAGAGTGCTTTCTAGGCCAGCTCTGTGGTGGGCAGGCCAGCCTTCATAGGACTGGCTGGGAGGGACAGGCCCAGCCAGATGGTCTCCACCTGTATTTGATTACCACCCACCAAGCTGGCTGGACACAACCTCTAAACTCTGAAACATGAGTCTGGAATGGCCCAGTCTCAGGATAAACACACAACCTGGAGCCTGTCAGGTCTCTTTTTCAAAGCAGATTGCTCAGGCAATAGCCAAGTGACAGGGTCATTCAGTCTTTAAAGTCCCCTAGAGAGGCCTGGTTTGGTCTGGACTTCCCCAACATGAGAGCTTCTCCAGCCAAAGTGGTTTTGTCTGACCAGAAGATGAAGGCCCTCCTAGGGAGCGGCTGTCTCTCATATCTTCCAAGAAAGGAAAACATGAGAAGAAACTGGCATGTATGACAGAAGGTGGAATTTGGGTTACAGCAAAGAATTTTTCTAACAGAAGACTGCTAAAATACTGGCTGGTAGGAAAGGGGGCCATTGGGATTTCTTCCAACAGGTATTTTTAAAAACACACATTACAGAGTCTCCCCAGTTTGGCAGGGAGGGGGTGAGGGGTTCCAATTGTCTTGTTGCAGAAGGATGAATGAGATGGCCTCTCAAAATTGTTTCTAGCTCAAGAACTTCTGATCCTGTTCACTGAGGTGCCTAGAGGAAAGGCTGGCTTTGTCCCAACAGTTTGGTGAGCCTATGAATGGATGTGCCAGCCTTAAGAGTAACATCAAACCTGCTGACGGGAAGAACACGTTCCCGACCCCTGGGAACTGCCCAAAGGTCTGTCTCAAAATCAAAGCATCTAAGAAGATATCTAAGAAGACATCTCTTGGCCTCCAAGAGGCCAAAATGACCGCTAACTTCAGGCAGAAGATGAATAGGAGAGATTTTCTGGGAATGCTCTAGCTCTTGACCTCGATACTAAAAAGACTGCATCATGGGCCCCAGGACTCTGGCATTGCTTAAGTAGGATGACCAACTTGTCCTTGTCTGCCTGGGACTTCCCAGGCCTTAGAATTGAAAGCCCCATGTACCAGGAAAGCCAGTAGTCTCAGGTAAATCGGAACAGTCACCTGACACTGAAATGTCACTATCTGATTCACACAAAGCAACATGTTGCCACATTTAAAAAACAGCAAATATGCATCAAGAGCCACCAAAATGCCAGCGGTGCAGGAGCAGAGTCTCTAAGGTCAAGCCACCTATGCTCAAGTCCTGTCTCTGCTACTTCCTGGTTGTGTGACCTTAAGCAAATCACTTATCCTCTCTGTGCCTCATTTTCTTCATCTGTATAAAATGGAGATATGAAGAGGGAACCCTAAGGTAAACCATGGACCCTGGGTGATGATGATGTGTCAATGCAGGTTCATCAATCATAATAAATGCACTGCTCTGATGCCTGATGTTGCTAGTGGGGGAGGCTGTGCAGGGGCAGGGGATGCATGGGAACTCTGCACTTTCCACTCAATCTTGCTGTGAACTAAAACTGCTCTAATGAGTTAATATGTATAAAACACTTAGTGCCTGGAACACAGCAGGTACTATTTAAATGTCCGCTATTATTTATAGTAGGATTTCCTAGTTCTGGGAATTTATCCTAAGAGAATAATCTTGTATTTGAAAAGGCTTTTGCATAAATATATTCAGTGGTATTTATAAGAGGAAAAAAATGTAGAAGAAATATTACAAGTTCTGCTGCATTGTGTGGTGGGACATTACACAGTCATTAAAAATGAGAGTTCTAAAAGCAGGACTAATTTCTGAACTTTGAAAAGCAAAGGTCTTTCCAGCTGTAACTGGTGAGAAGAAAAAGAAAGTTTACATCAGCACCCCACTCTACAACCTCTATTGTTTGCTGTTCACCTGTTGTTAACTATAGGACAAAAATATAAACAACTCTTTCATTATTATTATTTTTTTTTATTCCTCACCCGAGGATATTTTTCTATTTATCATCAGATAGAGTGGGAGGGAGAGGGAGAGAGAGAGAGAGACAGAGAGAAACATCGATGTGATAGAGCTACACACATTGACTGGTTGTCTCCCGCATGACCCGAACAGGGCCGGGGACACATGCCCTTGACCAGAATCGAACCCACAACTCATTGGTCCGCGGGCCAATGCTCTAACCGCTGAGCCAAACCGACCAGGGCAACAACTCTTTTTTTAAATAGTCATGAAATTAAAACCCTTGTGCATTGCTGGTGGGGATGTAAAATGGTGCAGCTGCAGAGAAAACAGTGTGGTGGTTCCTTAAAAAATTAAACATAGATTTATCATAAGATTCAGCAATTCTACTTCTGAGTATGTACCCAAAAGAAATGAAAACTAGAGGTTAAACAGATAATTTACACCAATGTTCATTTTAGCAGTATCACAATAGCCAAAGATGAAAATGCAGTCAAATGTCTATGGATGAATGAATGGATAAACAAAATATGTTATGTCCGTACAATGGAAAAATTATTCAGTCTTAAAAAGGAAGGAAAGCCCTGGCCAGTATGGCTCAGCGGTTACAGCGTTGGCCCTCGGACCAATGAGTCGCAGGTTCAATTCCGATCAAAGGCATGTACCTCGGTTGCGATTTGTCCCCAGCCCTGGTTGGAGTCGTGCAGGAGGCAACCACTCAATGTGTCCCTTTCACGTCGATGTTTCTCTCCCTCTCTCTCTCTCTCTCCCCCTCCCACTCTATCTGAACAAAAATGGAAAAATGTACTCGGGTGAGGATAAAAAAAAAAAAAAAAGGAAGGAAACTGACACATGCTACAATATGAATGAACCTTGAAGATATTATGCTAAGTGAAATGAGCCAGACATAGAAGGACAAACACTGTATAATTCCACTCATATGAGGTATCTAGAGTAGTCAAACTCATAGACACAGAAAATAGACTGGTAGTTGCCAGGGTTGGGGAAGGAGGTATAGGGAGTTTTGTTTACTGGGTCCAGATCTCAGTTTAGGAAGATGAAAAGTTCTGGAAATGGATGGTGGCAGTGTTATCATAACAATGTGAAGGTATGTAATCCCACTGAACTGTACATCTAAATATGGTTAAAATGGTAAATTTCATATCATATATATTTTACTACAAAACAAACGGTGATGACAAAGCATGAAACAAATGTAATATGAAGTATAGTTCAAAATATTTGTGTATTCACCTACAAAGTAAAAATATATGAGAAAAAATATATATGAAAAGAAGACAAGGAAATTGCAATAAAATTACTATATTGGCTATCTTAGTACAACTTTTCATTTTCAAACTTCTTTGCATTTTCCAAATTTTCTACTGTTTATAATCTCTGGTCTAGACCATAAACTTCACAGGGTAGGATTATGTTTTGTTCATTACTGTATCTGCAGGTCTAGCCTGCCAGGCTTCTCATTGAATCTGTTGGCTGAGTATACCTATAGGATGGACACTCAGGGTATGACAAGAGAAGTCCATGGTCATTACCATTTCTCTCTGGGGGTGGCCTGGATACTTCCATTATTATCTGGAGCAAGGAATGCTGGGCCAGCTAAGGGTGCTGCTGACTATGAGATACCTCGAAAGTCAGGTCTAGGGACTGTGGTTGTCTCAAGCTGAATGCTGGTGTCAAAAGAAAAGGAATGGCCAGTGTAGCTCAGTGGTTGAGCGTCGATCCATGCACCAAGAGGTCACTGGTTTGATTCCCGGTCAGGGCACATGCCCAGGTTGTGGGCCAAATCCCCAGTGGGAGGCAGGCGGGAGGTGGCCAATCGATGTTCTCTCTCATTGATGTTTCTCTCTCTCTCTCTCTCTCTCTCTCTCTCCCTTCCTCTCTAAAATAAAGAAAGAAAAATATTTTAAAAAAGAAAGAAAAAAAAGGAACAGGGGATCATTTGCCTCAGGAAACAGCACAGGAGGCCAGGCCAGGCCAACTCCAGAACAAGGGATGATGCCACTTCATTCCCTAAGGCTCCTATTGTCCCTTCCTCCTTTCTTCCCTGGTCCTGGGCTAGATGAAGAACTGGGCAGAGCAGTCCTTTAACCTGGGGTCGGTCTTCCCTTCCAATCAGCCCTTCTCCTTGAGAATTAGGCTTAGTTCCCTGCCTTACTGGGTTGGATATTCTCTCCCAGAAGAATGGAGCCTCTAGGTCCTGCCCCAGGGGAACAGACTCGCAGATTTTTTCCTTCAGTGACCTCCCTTCAAGTGTACATCCACATCCCATGCATGTCTCTAGTATGTGTAGGGCAAAGCCTAGCCTTATCCCCAGCTGAACCCACAGATTATAGAGAGACCTAAACCAAAGACCTCCAGCAGCTCTAGGGCTGCAGAGGAGGCTGCCCACCTACTATTCACCGCTGCATCCCAGGGCAGTGCCAAGCAAGCAAGTCCAAGGACCACTCATTCAAATTCCAGCACATGCTTGGAGCACCAGCTGCCTTTACTATTTGTACCAAGTTTCTCGAGTAGGTCAATATGCTCCAATGCCCTCAGTGCTGCCCAAAGCCTGATGATGCCCTGAAATTAGCCACTGTTCTGCCCCTTACACTATGCAGAGAATAAAGAGCTGCCTAGCAAAGGGAGGGCACCACTGGAAACCATTTCACTAGGGAAAACAGAATGTGAGCATTCCCCAGTGTATACCCTCTGCCTGTTCCCTAGGGGACTTTCTTTTTATCCTCACCCGAGGACATTCTTCCATTTTTTGTTCAGATAGAGTGGGAGGGAGAGAGAGGAAGAGAGAGAGAGAAACATCGACGTGAAAGGGACACATCGAGTGGCTGCCTCCCGCATGACCAACCAGGGCCGGGGACAAACTGCAACCGAGGTACGTGCCCCTAGCAGGAACCGAACCTCGGTCTCTCTGGACTGCAGGCCGACGCTCTAACCGCTGAGCCAAACCGGCCAGGGCTAGGGGACTTTCTAAATAAAGAAAGAGGGACAAGAGCCAGAGCCTCATTTTCTCCAGGGCCCAATCTATCTCCTTTCCACACACGGTCTCCCCAGATAGCTACCAATTGGGTTCAGCCAGCAGGAGTTCCAATAGGAAATCAGAGGGAGGGAGGAGAGAGAGGCTAGGGCTCCCTTCCTGAGATGGCCTGGGGTTGACTGTGCCACTCGATGAAAGGTCACTGTGGAAGGTCGCTCTGGAGAAGGACACTACACAACTCTTTCCTTCTAGGTTCTCAAATCTCACTCTGTCCTCTGGTCCCTTTAGCACTGGGAGAATAGCAACAAAGCCAAACTACTAGATCTGTGTTACTGCATTATCATTATGGTGCTGTTTCGTTATAAACAAACTCTTCTCCAGTTATTCTATTTTTAAGGTGCCAAACTTCCTTGTTGAGACTGTGCCAGGGTTGCAGGTCAATCCCTGGCCCTGGTCGGGGTACATGTGGGAGGCAAACAATCGATGTGTCTCTTTCACATCTATGTTTCTCTCCCTCTTTCTCTCTGCCCCCCTCGCCCACTCTCCACAAAAATCAATGTAAAAAATATCCTCCACAAAAAAATAAAAATAAAAGTTGGGCCCTGGCCGGTTTGGCTCAGCGGTTAGAGCGTTGGCCTGCGGACCAGAGAGTCCCGGGTTTGGTTCCCGCTAGGGGCACGTACCTCGGTTGCAGTTTGTCCCCGGCCCCGGTTGGGGTCGTGTGGGTAGCAGCCACTCGATGTGTCTCTCTCACATTGATGTTTCTCTCTCTCTTCCTCCCTCTCACCCTCCCACTCTATCTGAAAATAAATGCAAAAGTGTCCTCAGGTGAGAAAAATAAATAAATAAATAAATAAATAAATAAATAAATAAAAAAGTTGGTTTGTGAGAACTTAGGAAAGGAGGTGTTATCACTAAGATCTAGCTGCTTGATTGTGTGTGTGTGTGTGTGAGAGAGAGAGAGAGAGAGAGAGAGACAGAGAGAGAGAGAGAGAGAGAGAGACAGAGAGAGACAGAGAGAGAGAGAATCATATGTGACTAACTTCATCCTCCTTTTTGGGTAGGGTCACCAAACTGGTAGATCCGGAACATGAAGCAGGCCAGAGGTGTCAGACAGCATTTCTGATATTGACCTGCCTTTCCACTCTTAGGTCCCACTACACCCACACCATTACCAACCCTGTGCTGTGACCCCCAGCCAATCCCCATTCCCCAAACATGTCCCCTACCCCATGCCATGACTGCTACTGGCCCCTTGGTCTAGAAGACCCTTCTAGTTCAGCCTTTTCTTTCCAAGTCCTCTTTTCAAAGCCCTTCTAATGACCGTATCTTTAAGTGAAAGTATGATAGTTTACCACACCATTTTCTCTCAAAGTACTATATTCTCTCTGTAACATAGTACTTCATGTGGGCTCCATTACATTTGAAGCAGGGCTCTCTCACATCATACTGTGGATTCTTGCCATTCTTTTTTTCCTTTGTAGTCCCTCAAAATGACAAACACTGAACACAGAACAATGCTGGGCACTTAGTAGGTGCTCAATAGCTATCAATTGACTGACTATTGGTGACATGTACATACTGAGGCTAAATAAATGTTTACTAACTAGACTAAATCTGAGAAAAGAGGCAAAGTTTTACAAGATATACAAAGATGGGGAAGGGGTGAGGAGGTTAATGGCAGCCCAAAGTTATGGGCCAAAGTCCGGGCTTAGGCAGAATGCTGAGCTTGCCAAAAGTGCAGAGAAGCTGGAAAGTAAGGAAGGTAGACATCAGAGATTCTTAGTCTTGGGCTCCTTGAACCCTTTGGAGGTCTCAGGGTGGACTTAGGGTGAAAATTACTTAAACTTAGAGGAGTCCAGCAACATTGGCAAGAACAGAGATAGTGGAGGTCGCCAGAGCTAACACAAACCCCAGCTCCACCACTCTCTAGCTGATTCTTGGGCGAGTTAACTCCCATGTGCACTGGTTTCCCCATCTGTTAAACTGGGATAAGAACACTTACTTCACAGGGTGATTGGGAAGCTTTTAATGGCATGCCACAGTGTCTAGCACCCAGCAAGCACCCATACATGGAAGCTAGTATTCATCTTTCCTTTGTTTAGTTAGTGCTCACTAGAAGTAGTTCCTGCTCATCAATTCTCCCTGAAATCATCAGCAGATGCCTCAAGCTTCCCTACTTCTGGACTCTGGAGCTTAATCAGCCCCATTCTGCAAGAGCTACCCGCATCTTCCAGCTTTGCCCAAGTTCCTGACCTTGGATCCCTCCCAGAATCCTCAAACCAGGCCTGAGATTCTTCCTGACTGCTATCAGGCTTTGAGTGACAGCTATCACAACAGAATTCAGTAAATAATTACTAAATAAACATTTGCAAAGATGATGTTTTTATTTTGAACAATTCACCTTACTGATACTTCATTAGCTGTTCTGAAATGGTGTTTGATAACTACAAAAGTACTATATACTAGGTGTAAAACTGTAAAATTCTTTTGAAATGTGTTTCTATGGTAATATTCTGACATAGCTAAGATTTTTTTTTAAACTTCCAGCTATATTTATTATTTTTGTATAAAATTAATTAAAAAAAAAAAAGAATGTGCCCTGGCTGGTGTGGCTCAGTTGGTTGGAGCATCGTCCCGACAATGAAAGGTGGTGAACAATAAAAGGTGGCGGGGTTTGATTCCTAGTCAGAGCATGTACCCAGGTTGTGGATTCGATCCCCAGTCAGGGCACATTTGGGATACAACTGATCAATGTTTCTCTCACATCTCGCTCTCTCTTCCTCTCTCCAAAATCAATTTAAAAACAAAAGAAAGAAAGAAAGAATAAGGCGGTAAGGGTATTTGGGGGCTGGGGAGAAAGGTGAAGGGATTAAAAAGTACAAATTTACAATTTGGCATTTAAAAAATAGTCACAGGAATGTAAAGTACAGCATAGGAAATACAGTCAATAATATTGTGCCCTGGCCAGTTTAGCTCAGCGGTTGGAGCGTCAGCCCGCAGACCAGAGAGTCCCGGGTTCGGTTCCTGTTGAGGGTGCGTGCCTCGGTTGCAGTTTGTCCGCGGCCCCGGTTGGGGTCGTGTGGGTGGCAACCCCTCGATGTGTCTCTCTCACATCGATGTTTCTCTCTCTCTCTTCCTCCTTCTCTCCCTCCCACTCTATATCTCAAGATAAAATGCAAAAAATGTCCTCGAGTGAGAATAAAAATAATAATAATAATAATAATAATATTGTAATAAGCCCTGGCTGGTTTGGCTCAGCGGTTAGAGCGTCAGCCTGCAGACCAATGAGTCGTGGGTTCGGTTCCAGTCAAGGATACGTACCTCAGTTACATTCGTCCCTGGCCCTGGTTGGGTCATGCGGGAGGCAACCAGTTGATGTGGCTCTATGATGTCGATGTTTCTCTCTGTCTCTCTCTCCCTCCCTCCCTCCCACTCTACCTGATAATAAGCAAAAAAATAGCCTCAGGTGAGGAATAAAAAAATAATAATAATAATATTGTAATAACTATGTATAGTATCAGATGGGTACTTGACTTATTAGAGGGATCATTTTATAAGTTATATAAATATCTTACCACTATGCTGTGCACCTTAAACTAACATAATATTTTTTGAAAAATTTTTTTTCTTTATTGATGTTAGAGAAAGAGAGGAAGGGAGAGAAAGAGATAGACACATCGATGAGAGAGAATATCAATTGGCTGCCTCCTGCATGCCCCCCACTGGGGATCAGGCCCACAACCTGGGCGTGTGCCCTGACTGGGAATCGAACCGGTGACCTCTTGGTGTATGGGTCAATGCTCAACCACTGAGCCACATCGGCCGGGCTGAACTAACATAATACTGAATGTCAACTGTAATTAAAAAAAATTTTTTTTAATTAAAAACAAGGAAGAAAGAGTAAGCAAAACCCCAACAGCTAAGACTCTGCACCCTGACAATGAGCTGGGAGTCCAGTGAGGTTACAGTGCAGGGCAGACACCTTTGAGTTTTAACTCTGAGTAGTAGATGCTCTGTCCCCTACACGTCATCCAACCAGATTCGGGGAATGCATTTGTCTCACGCAAGTAGGTTTCCTGAGATCCCTTGCTGGGAGCCAAGGAGCACATTCCCACAGCATTCCTCAAGTTTAAAAAAAGTAGCTCCCAGGACTGATTCAGCTGAGAATCCAGCCAAACAAACTCACCTGGCTCCCAACTCTTACGGTGGCTTAACTCTCTCCCAGTGAGCAATGAGCTTCCCAGACTGAGACACTAAATTAAGCAAAAGCACCAAGCCCAGAGCAGCAGACCCTTTCTCTGCAGGGTGGTGAAAACTCAGTTCACTCTCCCTAGTGGAGACTTACTGTACCTTCTTCTCTCTACTCCCAACCACCACCAAAGAATTGAAAGGTCAGTCAGTCCTCTGGGGGACTCCAAGCCAGCCTGGTGCTCCCTAGGAATTCTGGGCCAGGGAAGAGCCTGGTGCCTAGGTTTCTTGGCATCATCATGACAGCTGCCACTCTTGGCTTTGGTGTAAAGCAACATCTATACAAAGATCTTTTTAAAAATAAAAAGAGACTGGCTAGGCCAATGGCAGTAAGATCAGTCTGATTTGGGAAGTGAGGTGCCATCTGCATGCAGGTGTACAGCTTGGGGGCTTCCTGAATAACCATGAGCCAGGCATTCTGCCCAAGGGCCTTCTGTCCACCCACTATCCTCCAGGACTCTGGGAAGCCAGCCGCCCCGGAAGATTAAGATATCTGAATGAGGGTAATGGGAAGAAACTAATCTTTTCAGCATCTCAGTTCCCCAAGGACTGTACTTTTGTGTGTTCTGTACATGGGCACATCATGTCACAGCTGAGCAAATGCTAAATGGTAATAATATTCCCATTGCTGTCCAAAAAGATAATCAGGCTGAGACATTCAAACACAAGCAAGATAAGACAGTATTAAAAAGCAATGAGTCTTCCTCTCAGTCAGTATCAAAGTCAGATTCAAATATCTTAATGGTGTTTCTTTTGAGCCACTTTTGCTGCTGTTTCCTTTTTAGGGAAATAAAACTATCACTCAACTCTGTTCTCTTGTCTTTGTACCAGTACTGAGGTCCCATATTACTGCAAAAGTTTCCTGCCCTCCATCGCATCACCCCTTTGCTTCCCTCCCCAGTCAACAGTTAACTTGATGTTTTTTTTGGTAGGCGCCCCTAGCGGGAACCGAACCCAGGACTCTCTGGTTCGCAGGCCGACACTCCAACCGCTGAGCCAAACCGGCCAGGGCAACAGATAACTTGTTAAATGTCACTTTCTTTACATTGCCTTCCAACTCTCCAGCCTCATCTTGCTCCACTGCTCTCCTCTCTTACCAAGCCCCAAACATACTGGCCTTCTTTCTGTTCCTTGGACTCCTTCCTACCTCAGGGACTTTGCACTAGCTATTTTCACTAACTACAATCTGCACATGGTTGAGTGAACAGAGCACTGTAAAACTTCAGAGAGCACCAACTGCACAGAAAGCCACTGGATGGTTCTGTGGAGAGGAGTGACATGCATGAGATGCTATGGACACTGCCCCTGGCCACAGAGCTAGCACAGAACTAAGGGACCCACATCAGCAATGCTCCTGCAAAGCTCCAACCCCAAAGGCTCCCTTGCTCAGCTACTGCCATCCTTCTGGGCCCTTTCTCTGTGCAAAACCCCTGGCTACAGGAATGAAATTGCCACACTGATCCAATATACTGGAAAAGCTAGAGCAAGAAGGAGAAGGGGTTAGGGCAAGCCACAGTGTCACCTGTCAGGTTCCATTATGTTTTTTCTTCTAACCACCAAGTTTTTCAGAAGCATTTAGGAGTCAAATCCATCAAAGGCCAGCTTGACCTCCTAGGATCGGGAGCCTGGGCCAGGCCCCATTCTCCAGTACTTACCCCTCCCCACAGGCATGGCTCCTGAGTTCCTGAAAAGCCTGAGATCAGAGTAAAGGAAACTGGTGGTCAGAGGCAGGGCTCCAAGCACCCTCAGGGTCAGCACTGTAAAAACAAAACATCTCCTTGATTGGCCTTGTGGCAAAGCTGGTTCTATGACCCAGGACTCAAGAAGCCTGAATAACATGGGAGGGAGTAGGAAGGTAGGGGATCTTTGAAGGCCATTAGCTTTTGCTAACATGATAGTAGAGGGCCTGGAGCCCAGTGAACCACATCTCTCTGAGAAGCTGCTATATAAACCCATATTCTCACTGACAAATGGGCAACTGGCCTAGCCCCAAACACAGTCCTGAAACCTCGGTTCTGGTTCTGGGCCTCAGGACTTCTGCTCACAAAGAGCCTTCCACCAGGCCTGAAGGCATGGACTGCAGAAAAGGAGGCAAGGAGGTTCTGCATGATGACCTAAGGCTCTGAGGCTGTATCAGGCCCACCTCCCCACAATGTTTTCCAGTTAAAGGACCCTTCAGCCAAAGGATTATAGGCAATATGAAATCCAGAACAGGAGTATGCTATTTGTTACTATATACTTCATGCCCAGAACTGTCCCAACAATGACATCACTGTAATGAATGAATGGCTGACCCTCCAAATGAAGAGAGGCCAGTGATTAATGCTGGATGGGAACCAAGTGTATCACCCAACATCCAGTAGACTCAGTGCCAGAAGACAGTGGGCCACTCGTTTTCCTAGATCCATAGACCAGATCCTACTGCATACATATGGTATTAGTGCATTATTTGATTCCTATGTATGGCAGAAAGCCTCACAAGCCTGAAATGATAGCCATTTATTTCAGGCAATTGCCTGAAAAGTATCTCATTCATTTCATGGCATTTGTGCTTATACTGTGAACCTTCTATATACCTTGGGTACCAGGAGCCTGGGGCACTCTGTAAGCCCAGTCTGACATCATCTGCATCCACACACCCAAGAAAGGGAGAAACAGGAGGCTCATGGTGTTCACTTCCAGGTAACAATGACCACCAAATCTAAACATTGATCACCTTTCTAAGAGGAAGTCAACAAAAGTAACAACACACAGCCTAGGGACTATCACCACCAGGCATGCTAATCTGTAGTTAAAGAATCAAGGTATTAACTGAGAGGTTAATACCTCTCAGCACAATAGGTACATACACCACCTAAACTGCTCTTCACTTCTATGAGAAGTCAAGCAGCAGAAAAGTAGATGTAGTTAATACAGTATGGCAATGGGCAGGAGCCATCTTTCCAAATAAATGTGCTATTTTCAGTATCTAGAAACTCTAGCAGCCATGAAACAACTGAATTTAGAAAAGAGTGTTAGGCCCTGGCCGGTATTGCTCAGTGGTTAGAGCATCGGCCAGTGGACCAGAGAGACCCGGGTTCAGTTCCTGCTAATGGCACGTACCTCGGTTGCAGTTTGTCCCTGGCCCCGATTGGGGTTGTGTGGGTGGCAACCAGTCGATGTGTCTCTCTCACATTGATGTTTCTCTCTCTCTCTCTTCCTCCCTTTCTCCCTCCCGCTCTATGCTCTATCTGAAGATAAATGCAAAAATGTCCTCGGGTGAGGATTTAAAAAAAAGGAAGGATTTCTTGGAAAAAAACAAAGAAAAGAGTGTTAGCCAGGTAGTAGGGAAGACTTGAAAGATATTAAGTCTCAACCTGAGGGGACTCACACAAGACAGAAGCCTTACACACACACCTGGGAAAGCATCACTCATGATTAATTGCTTACAGAAATCATCATGAGGACATACACAGGATCACAAACAAAAGGTGATAGGACTAGGAGTGATTTTATTCCCCACTCTTCTCTAATTTCCAACATTTTTGGTAAAATGGGTCAACTATCTTTATAATGAAAAAGCAAATTTAGCCCTAGCCAAGTAGTTCAGTTGGTTAGAGCACTGTCCTGATATGCCAAGGTTGCGGGTTTGATCTCCAGACAAGAAACAACCAATGTATGTATAAAGAAGCGGAACAGCCCTGGCTGGTTTGGCTCAGCAGTTGGAGCATCAGCCCATGGACCAAAGGGTTGCGGGTTTGATTCCGGTCAAGGGCACGTACCTTGGTTGCGGTTTGATCCCCAGCCCTGGTTGGGGTCATGCGGGAGGCAACCAGTCAGTATGTCTCTCTCACATCAATGTTTCTCTCTCTCTCTCCCTCCCTCCCACTCTATCTAAAAAAAATCAATGGAACCTCTTCCCGAAAGCGGCCAGAGGTGACCTCTGAAAATGATTCACTATTCACTCGACACAGAAAACCCCACAAAACCATGCAAATCAAAAGGTTCAAATCTTTGTGTTCACTTTAAGAACACTCGTGAAACTGCCCAGGCCATCAAAGGTATGCATATTCGAAAAGCCACCAAGTATCTGAAGGATGTCACTTTACAGAAGCAATGTGTGCCATTCCGTCGTTACAAAGGTAGAGTTGGTAGATGTGCCCAGGCGAAGCAGTGGGACTGGACACAGGGTCGGTGACCCAAAAAGAGTGCTGAGTTTTTGCTGCACATGCTTAAAAATTCAGAGAGAGATGCTGAACTTAAGGCTTTAGATGTAGATTCTCTGGTCATGGAGCACATCCAGGTGAACAAAGCTCCCAAGATACAGCACAGAACTTACAGAGCTCAGGGGCGGATTAACCCATACATGAGCTCTCCCTGCCAAATCAAGATGATCCTCACTAAAAAAGAGCAGATTGTTCCTAAACCAGAAGCGGAGGTTGCATAGAAGAAAAAAATATCCCAGAAGAAACTAAAGAAAAAAAACTTATGGCCCGAGAGTAAATTTAGCATAAAATAAATACTAATAAAGGTAAAAGCAGCCCTAGTCGGTTTTGCTCAGTGGTTAGAGCATCGGCCCGCAGACCAATGAGTCGCAGGTTCAGTTCCAGTCAAGGGCACGTACTTCAGTTGCAGTTCGTCTCTGGCCCTGGTTAGGCTCATGTGAGAGGCAACCAGTAGATGTCTCTCTCTCACATCGATGTTTCTATCTCTCCCTTTCCCTTCCTCTTCCTCTGTAATATCAATAAAGAAAAAAAAAATTTTTTTTTTAAGTAAAAGCAGAAAAAAAATAAAATAAATGGAAAAATATCCTCAGGTGAAGATTAAAAAAAAAAAAGAAGTGGAACAATAAATCGATGTTTCTTTCTCTGAGCCCCTCCCCCCAAATCAAGACAAGCTCAGCCAATGTGGCTCAGTGGATAGAGTGTCTTCCCATGGACTGAGAGGTCCTGGTTCAGTTCCCAGTCAGGGCTGCGTGGTGGGCTCGATTCCCAGTAGGGGGTGTGCAGGAGGCAGCTGATCAATGTATCTCACATTGATGTTTCTATCTCTCTCTCTCTAAAAAAATCAATAAAAACATTTTTTAAAAATCCTAATTTTTTTTAAATCAAGAAGAAAAATAAGCAAATTTATAACTAAAAAGAGACAACAATAATGAATAGAACAGGAAAAGTACAAGCCAGGAAAGTTCTGGATTCTGGAAAATCCTCTTGATCTCGTTCAACCAAGACAGAGAGTTTGAAGTCTGGCTGAGGCCTCAAGGAGTCTGGTGTACTCATTTCTCATCTAAGGCAAGGGTAAGCTCACTACAGTCCTCAGTTGACAAGTTTGCACACCAGCCTTTCTACAGTCTGTTCTGGAGGACACAATCAATTGTGAACCTTGGGAATGAGGTTTTAGGCCCCAGTACCAGGTACAGACTTTATGGAAGATACCATCATTGGGGAAAAGAAGGTATAGAACTCATGAGGCCTCAGCCCCAGTTAAAACCAACAGAGACAGAGGAATTCAGATGTGGACCTAGCACCTAATCAGGGGAACTAACTCACTTAATAGCTTGAAAAGTGATCAAAAGGAAAATATGCCAGAAAACATAACTAGCCCCACTGTCTAAACTCATGATATGAGAAAAAGAAGTATATGTGGTCAGGGGTGGAGTGGGTGTGGGAGAAGGAGAGAAACAAAAACAAAGATATGTCACCAAAAAATAGATACAGACAGTGGACAAGCTTATGAAAAGATGTTCAACGTCTCATGTTATTAGGGAACTGCAAACTAATATAATAAGATACCACTCCACCCCTATCAGAATGGCTAAAATCCAAAAACCGACAATACGAAATGCTGGTGAGGACACAGAATGAGAGGAACTCATTCACTGCTTGTAGGAACGCAAAAGTACAGTCCCTCTGGAAGACAGTTGGCAGTTTCTTACAAAGCTAAACACAGTTTTACTACATGACCCAGCAATTTAATCCTAATGAGTTAAAAACGTGCCCAGCCGGTGTGGCTCAGTGGTTGCGCATCGACCCATGCACCAAGAGGTCGCCAGTTCGATTCCCGGTCAGGGCACATGCCCAGGTTGTGGGCCCGATCCCCAGTGGGGGCATGCAGGAGGCAGTCAATTGATGTTCTGTCTCATCGATGTTTCTATCTCTCTCTCCCTCTCCCTTCCTCTCTCTCTAAACTCAATAGAGGAAAAAAAAAAGTTAAAAACATATGTCCACACAAAATTCTATATATGAATGTTTATGACAGCTTTATTCAAAATTGCCAAAAACTGGAATCAATCAAGATGTCCTTCAATAAGTGAATGAATAAACTATGGTACATACATACAACAGAATATTATTCAGTGATAAAAGGAAATGAGCTATCAAAACCCGAAAGGACATGGAGAAACCTTAACTACATATTGCTTAGTGAAAGAAGTCAGACTGAAAAGGCTGCTTACTGTATGATTCCAACTATACACTATTTTGGAAAAGGCAAAACTAAAAAGATAGTAAAAATAATCAGTAGTTACCAGTGGTTTGGGAGGAGGGAGAAAGGGATGAATAGGCAAAGCACAAGTCATTTTTAGGGCAGTGAAATTATTCTGTATAACACTGTAATGGTGGGTACAAAATATGTATTTATTGAAACCCACAGAACTGCATAACACAGAGTGAACCCTAATATAGGGACATTAGTTAATAAAAATATATCAGTACTGGTTCATCAATTGCAACAAATGTAACACACTAATTCAGGATATTAATAATAAGGGAAACTAAAAGCAGAGAAGAGAAAGGGTATGTGGGAACTCTTTATACTATCTATTCAATTTTCTGTAAACCTAAAACTGCTCTAAAAATAAAGTCTATTAATTTTAAAAACCATTACAGAAACTAAAATGTTTTTTAAAAAGTAGTATGAGCCCAGCCGGTGTGGCTCAGTGGTTGAGCGTCAACCCATGCACCAAGAGGTTGCCAGTTCAATTCCCAGTCAGGGCACATGCCCAGGTTGTGGGCCAAATCCCCAGTGGGGGGCATGCAGGAGGCAGCCAATCGATGTTCTCTCTCATTGATGTTTCTATCTCTCTCTTCCTCTCTCTCCAAAATCAATAAAGAAAAATAAAATAAATAAATAATATGAAAATCTGCATTGATACTAAGGACAGAGGGAAAAAATATCCTCTGCAAGATGACAAGATATCTTTTTTTAAAAATACATTTTTATTGATTTTTTTAAAGAGAGGAAGGGAGAGGGAGAGAAACATTGTTGTGAGAGCTAAACATCAATTGGCTGCCTCTGGCAACCCCTACTGGGGATCAAACCGGCAAACCGGGCATATGCCCTGACCAGGAATTGAACCAGGAACCTTTTGGTGCAACACCCAACCAACTGAACCACACCAGCCAGGGCACACATCTATTTATCAGAACAAAAATCCTTCACAGATTGGCGCTGCAGACACCTCAGCTAGATGGTGTGAGTACTCTCTGCTTCTAAATGTTCCTCATTTCTGTACCCTCTCCCCAAAGAGAATGATCAGATACTCCACACATCCTGGTCAAGACATGCTCTCGGGGCCTCACTAGGAAGCATACTGACCACACAAGCAGCATGATCATGTGAACCTGATATCTAAGCAAGAAGTACCACCTTGGTTCTTTTTGTTGTTGTTAATCCTCACATGAGGATATTTTTTCATTGATTTTTAGATAGAGTGGAAGAGAGGGAGAAAGAGAGAGACACATCGACTGGTTGCCTCCCGCACAACCCCAGCTGGGGTCAGGGACCAAACTGCAACCCAGGTATGTGCCCTTGACCAGGAATTGAACCCGAGACCCTTCAGTCCTAGGGCCGACACTAACCACTGAGCCAAACTGGCCAGTTTTTTTAAGAGCTGCAGACTTTCCTGACCTAGACTTAGATGACACAGGATTCTGTCGCCTACTCTCCAGTTCTACCCTCTTGCCATTACCCAGCAGGACTCTTTCTTCTCTACAAAGTTGCTTCAACATCCAGCTCAATATTTCCCCTGCAAAGCATTTCCTGCTTAACTATTCACACTCCATTAACCCCAGATACCTTTGAACTGAGGTGCATAATTGTAAGAGTGGTCTCCAGCCTCACCTCCCCATTTGCACAGGTAGAGGAAGGGAAGGGTGAGGACTGCTGGAGCAGGACTGCCTGGGTTTATAGCCCAGCTCCAGCATTCACCGGCTAAGTACATAAATTCCTCAACATCTCTGTGCCTCAGTTTCCTTGTAAAATAAGATTAATAAGCCCTACCCCATAGTGCTGTTGTAAGGATTAAATGAGTTTATATAAAGAACTTAGAATAGTGCTTGCACACACTAAGAGCTATAAGTGTTTCAATTATTATTACATTTTTTTAAGTCTCTTGAGGCACTGAAGATTACAGGGTGAGAGGAGACAGCTTCAAAGCCACAGAAGTCAGGTAAAGTCAAAAGCTGCTCCCAGCCTCAATCCTCACCATCTTCTTTCCCAACGACATTGCTATTTCTTTTTCTTTTCTTTTTTTTTTTTTATCCTCACCCAGGGATATTTTTCCATTTTTACCTTCAGACAGAGTAGAAGGGAGGGAGAGAGAAGGAGAGAGAAAGAAACATCGATGTGAGAGAGACACATCCTGCACGACCCTGATCAGGGCTGGGGATGAACCGCAACCGAGGTACATACCCCTTGACCAGAATAGAACCTGCGACTCTTTGATCTGAGGGCCAATGATCTAACTGCTGAGCCAAACCATCCAGGGCAACATTGCCATTTCTTAGCAAGCAAATGTTGGGTTTTTCCAAGGACTGGAGTTAGGTATGACTTTCTCATTGTCCTCCAACCCCAACACATCATCTCCAATGATCTGCCTGTATAGGGGACTTGATATAGCTTTGCTGATGGAGTGTGCTGCAGAGCCCAGTGCTCTGTGTAGGAGAGCTCGGCAGTCAGGTCAGCAAGCTATAAAGGTGTGTACAGGGGTGGGACTCAGGACAGAGGATAAGATCACTCCATACATATCTTAGGACCAGACATCAGAACTGAGGTACTAAAACAAAAACGTAGCTGAGTGGGATACCTCAGAGGCAGGATAGAGGAATGAATTTAGGAGTCAAAGGTCCACGTCCAGAGTCAGGACCTCTGAGTCAGAATGCTGGGCAAGGGAGATGCTGGTATATCCAGACCCAGAACATGGCAGATGTGAGGACCAGAATTCAATATGGAAAACACCACAGATGAGAGTCTAGAAGGATGGGCTGAACAGGGAAGAATCCTAGGACTGAGTCTGCCTCTCTCTGCAGGAAGAGAAGAAAATCCCCCAGTGCCGACCAGCCCAGGGCACCACTCTGAAATGGCAGTCATTTCCCGGTAGTCAGGCCTCTTGGACTTCTTTTAAAAAATTCTAACTGACACATAGTATTATGTTAGTTTCAGGAGTACAACATAGTCTTTCAACATTTACATACCTTACAAAGTAGTCACCACAGTAAGTCTAGTAATCATCTCTTCTCAGACTTTTTTTTGTTGTTGTTAATTCTCACCCAAGGATATTTTTTCCATTGATTTTTAGAGAGAATGGAAGGGAGGGAGTGAGGGGGAAAGACAGAGAGAAAGAGAGAGAAACATCGATGTGAGAGAGACACATCGATTGGTTGCTTCCAGCACATGCCCCAAGTGAGGCCGGGGATCGAACTTGTAACCCAGGTATGTGCCCTTGTCCAGGAATTGAACCCATGACCCTTTGGTGCACAGACCAACACTAACCACTGAACCACACCAGACAGAGCTTCTCTCGAACTTTTTAAAGTAAGTTTGACTGGGCCAGCTCAAGGAACCTCTGTCCACTGTCCCTTTATTGCTAAGGGGCTCTGAATTGGACAATTTGGAATCCCTACCTCAGGGAGGAAGAACTAATCCATACTGCAAATGAAATGCTTTATAAAGGATGAAACCACACACCTGAACAGATCTGCAGGGAGCCCCACAATACCTTAGGTGTTCCCGTGGTTACAAAAGAAAAGAAATTCTCAACATTTCAAAATTCAGAGATCTGGGACCTGAAATCCAACCCAGAGTGGTGGTTTCAGCTTCAGAAAGCACTCTAGCCCCACTGCAGGCCCCTACTCCCACCCTGGGCTAAAACCAAGGATGCTCTGCTCCTTCCAGGTAGCCCAGATCCCCTGCCTTAGCAGAGAACAGTCACCATGTCACTCACACCAACAGTCATCCTAAAACTAAACACCTCTGAGATGAAAGGCAGTAGGACCAAAGCTTCAGAAAGGCCTGCCCTCCAATGAGCTTACACAGCACTTCCTCAGCCTGCCTTGCCCAGCTGGGGGGTAGGGCGGGGACCTGTCATCAGTGTGTGGCTTACTGAAGCATTCCAGTTGTTAGCCTCATGAGAGCTTTGGGATAAAAGCAAACACCCAACCAGAGAGGGAACTATGCTCCTAGGGCAGGTGTTATGGCAAAGGCAGGATTTCCACTGGAAACCCCAAGGGATGAAATGGCACAAAAACTTAACTGCAAACTAAGCTTCAAAAAGGGAAAATTACCATTTTCCATCTGTAGGAGGACCAAGACCACACAAAACAACAAGTGAAAAAGTTAATCTGTATCCAGTGTTTTAATAAATAACTCATTCTCTGCAGAGCTCAGCTGAGAGGGACCTGAAGGAAAAAGGTTTTCCACCATTCCAGGAGAAGCAGCCACAGAAAACCAGTCAAAAGCAGTTCCAGCCCCCAAGAAGGGCAAGAACAACTCTAAACTTCATGGACATACCTGCCGAGAAGCCAGTGTTCGTGGGGGAGAGCCCACATCAGCCATGCAGTAGAGGAGGTGTGGGCTCTACCCTGTGGAGCCGCCATCCTTTGGGCCAACATACACAGTGGCTGTCTTTGGAACCAATCTGACATGTACAGCAGACGACCTGCCCAGTGGAATCTCATCAGTAAAGTCTACCTGAGATCACAAACACTCTACACCCGTGGTTCTCAACCTTCCTAATGCCATGACCCTTTAATACAGTTCCTCATGTTGTGGTGACCCCCAACCATAAAATTATTTTCGTTGCTACTTCATAACTGTAATTTTGCTACTGTTATGAATTGCCATCGGAAATATGTGTTTTCCGATGGTCTTAGGCGACTCCTGTAAAAGGGTCGTTCAACCCCCAAAGGGGTCGAAACCCACAGGTTGAGAACTGCTGCTCTACACCTAGCCAGCCACTTACATAGTGGTTAGGCCCGGCACAGTCTGGGTGCAGCCAGGGCTGCTGGCAGCACCAGGGGCAGCCCAAAATCCTCACAGAGAGCCACCTCTTGCACAGCCCCACAAATCCCTACATTCCAGTCCACAGCTGCCTGGCCACAAAGGGAAGAGGCAGAGTTGCATGCTTCCGACAAGCACTTGGCAGCTGACGCTCAGCTGTCTCACACCTCCCAAGTCCAGGCAAGAGCAACAGGACAGTCTCTGCTGCTGAAGTCAGCTGGAAGTAGCCTTAGGGTCTATAGAAAAGCACTCCATTCTCCCCTGTGGCTGCCCTGAGCTGGAACTTGTTCCATCTCTCCAACTTCAGAAATGGCCTCTTAAAAACCTTTTAATCCAAACAAGTGCTCTCTTGTCCTGTTTCCTTTAGTGAATGTAAACAGGGGAAAAACTTGGATGGAACTGGCCATCCCAGGGCTCATCCAATCAGTTTACTATTCACCCTTTTTAGGTTTACCAGGATGAGGCTCCCCTCCTGCCCCCAAAGTAAGCCTGCCATGGGCAAGAAGAAATGCAGGGAACCCCTGGGCTTCTGTTTGTCTCTATCCTCAACAAGCTGTGAGGAGAAGGAAAGATCTTAATGGGAGGAGGTACCCAGTAGACATTTAGTAAATGCTGTACACTAATTAAAATGGAAAGGCGATACAGCACAGTGGCTAAGAATACAGGCTTTGGGCCCTGGCCAGGTGGCTCAGTTGGTTGGATCGTTGTCCTGTACACCAAAAAGGTTGTGGGTTCAATCCCCAGTCGAGGCATGTACAAGAGGCAGCCAATCGATGTTTCTCTCTCACATCAGTGTTTTTCTCTCTCTCTCTCTCAAATCAATAAAAACATATCCGTGAGTGGGGATAAAAAAAGAAAAAAAATACAGGATTTGGGGTCACTAGACCTGGCCTCTAATTTACCACTGGTGCAGTAAGTTCTCTAAGTCTAAATTTCTGTATCTGTAAGCAAGAGATAAGAAGAATTCTATAGCCCGGCCGGTGTGGCTCAGTGGTTGAGCATCAACCCATGCACCAGGAGGTTGCCGGATGGATTCCCGGTCAGGGCACATGCCCAGATTGTGGGCACAATTCCCAGTGGGGGGCATGCAGGAGGCGGCCAATCGATGTTCTCTCTCATCGATGTTTCTCTCTCTCTCTCCCTCTCCCTTCCTCTCTCTCTCTAAAATCAATAAAGAAAAAAAAATTTTTTTTAATTCTTTGTCATAGAATTATCATGAGGATAACATAAAATGATAATTTTATAATAAGAACTTAGCACTAACCTGGAATATGGTAAAAACTGTAAAAAGTTTGCTTATATTATCATCTTAAAGACAAACAATGCCCCATACACTCCTTTCTCCCAATCATGAGAGAGAGCATAGAACAGTGAGGATGTTAGGAGATCCTGCTGCTCTCATTAACTTGCTGAATGGCCTTTGGCAGGCTGCTGGACTTGCTTCAACTGTACAATTAATGGAGATGGGCTAGATCAGTATTCCCTATTTATCAGTGACAATAAATAATATGAGTCATATTTTTTGTTCTTGTTGTTAATCCTCACCCGAGGATATTTTTTCCATTGCTTTTAAGATAGGGTGGGAGGGAGGGAGGGGGGAAGAAAGAGAGAGAAACATTGATTGGTTGCCTCCAGCACACACCCAGGTCAGGGTCAG
This sequence comes from Tadarida brasiliensis, assembly GCA_030848825.1. Lineage (NCBI taxonomy): Eukaryota > Metazoa > Chordata > Mammalia > Chiroptera > Molossidae > Tadarida > Tadarida brasiliensis. Next base: position 21,581,406 of record CM061271.1, read on the forward strand.
GAATCAAACTTGCAACCCAGGTACATGTCCTTGACTAGGAATCTAACCTGTGACTCTTTGGTCCAAGGGCGGACACTCTAACCGCTGAGCAACACCGGACAGGGCTAAATCATATTTTTTTAAATTTTTTTTTAAAGTTCCCTTTTCACCCAGCCAATGTGGTTCAGTGGACTGAGCATCGTCCCATTGACTGAGAGGTCCTGGTTCAATTCCGAGCCAGGGCACATGCCTGGGTTTCAGGCTTGATCCCCAGTAGGGGGCATGCAGGAAGCAACCGACCAATGTTTCTCTCTCACATAGATGTTTCTGTCTCTCTCGCCCTTCCTGTTTAAAAAATCAATAAAAACATATTTTAAAAAAATGAATAAGTTCCCTTTTCAATTCTCTTTCAGTTTTTCTAATCATGTCTAGGGTCATGTTCTATTTGTATTAGCATATCTTTTTAACAACTCATACTTTTTTTTTGCTGTTTTATTTATTTTTAACTTATCTTTATTGTTGAATGCATCACAGATGTCCCCCTTTTTTCCCCCCACTGACCCCCTCCTCCCCAATCCCACCCCTCTCCTGCCTTCCCCACCCTATTATTTGTGTCAATTGGTTATGCATACATGCATAGAAGTTCTTTGGTTTATCTCTTCCTGCCCTCCCTCCTCCCTTCCCTTTGAGGTTCATCAGTCTAACAACCAATTTGTACTTTTTTTTTTTATCCTCACCCAAGGACATTTTTGCATTTATCTTCAGATAGGGGAGGAGGGAGCGAGGGAGGAATAGAGAGAGAAACATCGATGTGAGAAACACATCGACTGGTTGCCACCCACAGGACCCCAACAGGGGCTGGGGACAAACTGCAACCGAGGTAGATGCCCTTAGCGGAAACCGAACCCGGGACTCTCCGGTCCGCAGGCTGACGCTCTAACGGCTGAGCCAAACCGGCCAGGGCCCAATTTGTACTTCTTAATTCCTTCATCTTCTTCACCCAGCCCCCAGCCCCCGCCCATTTGGCAAGCAACAAAAAGTTCTCTGTATCTATGAGTCTGTTTCTGTTCTGCTTGCTCATTTTGTCTGTAGATTCAATTGTTGATAGATATGTATTTATTAACATTTTATTGTTCATATTTTTGTTGTTCTTCTCCTTCAAGAAGACCCTTCAACATTTCATGTAATACTGGTTTGGTGGTGATGAACTCCTTTAGCTTTTACTTGTCTGGAAAACTCTTTATATGTCCACCAATTCTATATGATAGCTTTGCAGAATAGAATAGGTCATCGATTTTGGTTGTAGGTCATCGATTTTCATCACTTTGAATATCTCTTGCCACTCCTTTCTGGCCTGCAAAGTTTCTTTTGAGAAATCGGCTGACAGCCTTATGGGAGCTCCTTTGTAGGTAACTAACTGCTTTTCAGATTCTCTCTTTGTCTTTAACCCTTGGCATTTTGATGATGATGTGTTTTGGTGTGGACCTCTTTGGGTTCATCTTGTTTGGGACTCTCTGTGCTTCCTGGACTTGTATGTCTGTTTCCTTCACCAAGTTAGGGAAGTTTTCTGTCATTATTTTTTCAAATAGGTTTTCAATTTCTTGCTCTCTCTCTTCTCCTTCTGGCACCCCCATGATACGAATGTTGGTATGTTTGAAGCTGTCCCACAGGCTCCTTACACTGTCCTCATTTTTTTTAATTCTTTTTTCTTTTCTGATTGGGTGTTTTTTTGCTTCCTTATATTCCAATTCGATGGTTTGCTTCTTGGCTTCACTTACTCTACTATTGCTTCCCTGTAAATTATTCTTTATTTCAGTTAGTGCGTTCTTCATTTCTGACCGGTCCTTTTTTATGTTGTTGATGTTCTCACTAAGTTCCTTGGAATTCTCCTTAAGTTCTTTGAAGGTCTCACTAAGTTCCTTGAGCATCCTTATAACCAGTGTTTTGAACTCTGCATCTGATTAATTGCTTATCCCCATTCTGTTTAGTTCTTTTCCTGGAATTATGTTCTGTTCTTTCACTTCGGGCATGTTTGTCTCCTCATTTTAGCTGTTTTCCTGTGTTTGTTTCTATGTATTAGGTAGAGTTGCTATGTCTCCTAGGCTTCATAGGGTGACCTATTGTTGTAGGTGTCCTGTAGGATCCAGTGGCACAGCCTCCCTGATCACCCTAGCTGGGCCTTCGAGGTGCACCCCTAGTGTGGACTGTTCACCATTCTGTTGTAATTGAGTCTTGATTGCTGTTGGCAGGTCAATGGGAGGGATTTACTCAGGTTGATCAGCTGCAAGAACTGTGCCCACTGACCACTGGCCTCTGCCTCCCTTGGAGGATCAGCAGTGTAGGGGCCCAACACAAAGAGCAAGACTTACTTCAGCAGGGCTCTGGTACCCACTGAGTCCACTCATTGAGTGTGTCACTTGTGGAGGTTGTTGGGTGGTGGTGCTTCAATGTTGGTCTGAAGCTGCCCACTAGGTGTGCTGGCTCTGGGGCAAGGTCAGCTTCTGCCTGTGTTCTACCCCGGGCCACCCGGCATAAGCTACAAAGTGATCTGCAGACTGCTGCTTCTTGTGCTGGGCTTGGAGGTGCCCGGGAAAACCCAAGTTGTGAACCAAGGCTGGCTGCTTCTAGTGCCAGGCCTGAGGCCACTTAAGGTCTCTCATACTTCTTGCTAATCTCTTGAAAAAAGAGAAAGATGGCCTCAGGCTTAGAATCTTCTGTGATAGGCCAAAGTATTAAGCAAGAACTTAACATTGCTATCCGGCGATGTGGCTCATTGGTTGAGCGTCGACCCATACACCAAGAGAGTGCCAGTTCAATTCCCGGTCAGGATACATGGCCAGGTTGTGGGCCAAATCCCCAGTGGGAGGCATGTAGGAGGCGGCCAATCAATGTTCTCTCTCATTGATGTTTCTATCTCTCTGGCTCTCTCTCCCTTCCTCTCTCTCTAAAATCAATAAAGAAAAAGAATTTATTTATTTATTTATGTATGTATTTATGTATTTATTTATTTATTTATATCCTCACCTGAGGACATTTTTCCATTTTTTGTTCAGATAGAGTGGGAGGGAGAGAGAGGAAGAGAGAGAGAGAGAGAAACATTGATGTGAAAGGAACACATCGAGTGGCTGCATCCCGCACGACCAACAAGGGCCAGGGACAAACTGCAACTGAGGTACATGCCCCTCGCGGGAACCGAACCCAGGTCTCTCTGGACCACAGGCCGACGCTCTAACCGCTGAGCCAAACCGGCCAGGGCAAGAAAAATAATTTAATAAAAAAAGAACATAACAGCCCTGGCCGGTTTGGCTCAGTGGTTAAAGCGTCACCTGCGGACCAGAGAGTCCTGGGTTCTGTTCCCGCTAAGGGCATGTACCTTGGTTGCAGTTTGTCCCTGGCTCTGGTTGGGGTCATGTGGGTGGCGACCACTCGATGTGTCTCTCTCACGTCGATGTTTCTCTCTCTCTCTCTTCCCTCCTCTCTCTCTCCTGCTCTATCTGGAGATAAATGCAAAAATGTCCTCGGATGAGGATAAAAAAAAAAAAAAAAAGGAACATAACATTGCTTTGTTATTTCCATGTTTATTTCCACAATTACCTTTAAATTACAGCAAGTGATACCAGTTTCCATATATGATAGTGATTTAACTTTTAAAAATTTATTTATATCAGTTTTTATCTATTTATTTATTTATTTTAATCCTCACCTGAGGATATTTTTCCATTTATCTTCAGACAGAGTAGGAGGGAGAGGGAGAGAGAGAGAGAAACACCCAAGGACGTGAGAGGGACACATCGACTGGTTGCCCTTCCACATGACCCCAACCAGGGCCGGGGACAAACCACAACCGTTATATCAGTTTTTAAAATGAGATTTAAAGAGAACATACAGTAGATAATATACTACAGGTAACAAAAATTATGTAGGCGGCACTAGAAGTTTTGGAAACACAGGGCTAGAAGATTTTTAAAGTCTCTCTCAGTCCTAAAAGTGAATGTTGGTGTCCTAAAGTGTCAGGCGCATATCTTACCCCAGCCTCCTTCTTATAAGATTCCTCTCAAACTTCACCTCTTCCCTGGAGCTTCTTCGCTCCACTCTGCTCCCAGTGCATGCTCTACATCTTGTAGTATTTATTACTCAGTACTATAACTACCTCTTTAAGCTTATTTCCCCTCAAGAACATGAGTGTGAGACAGGAATTATGTTTTGGCATTTTATTCCCAACACATCTATTATGATGTTCTGTATCTGCTGCAAAATAGGTGCTTAATGAATGCATGCTGAATAAATGAACCAATGCTTCTGGCCTTTTTACTGAATGAGAAAACAAAAGACAGTGGAAGAAGGACATCGTTGACAGAAATCCACTTGCCATAATTCCAATTTAACATCTCTTAGCATTTTTTTTTAACTTATCTTTATTGTTGAATGTATTACAAATGTTCCTCATTTTTCCCCCATTGCCCCCCTCCTCCCCATTCCTGCCCCCCTCCTGCCTTTCCCCACACTGTTGTCTGTGTCCATTGGTTATGCATATATACATATAAGTTCTTTGGTTTATTTCTTCCCACCCCCCAACCCCCCTTCCCTTTGAGGTTTGTCAGTCTAACAACCAATTTGTACTTCTTAATCCCTTCACCTTTTTCACCCATCCCCACAGACCCCACCCATCTGGTACCCAAAAAAGTTCTCTGTATCTATGAGAATGTCTCTGTTCTGCTTGTTCATTTTGTCTGTAGATTCATTGTTGATAGATATGTATTTATTGCCATTTTGTTTGTTCATATTTTTTAATCTTTTTCTTCAAGAAGACCCTTCAACATTTCATATAATAATGGTTTGGTGGTGATGAACTCCTTTAGTTTTTCTTTGTCTGGGAAACTCTTTATATGGCCATTGATTCTAAATGACAGCTTTGCAGGATAGAGTAATCTTGGTTGTAGGTTCTTGCTTTTCATCACTCTGAATATTTCTTGCCACTCCCTTCTGGCCTGCAAAGTTTCTTTTGAGAAATCAGCTGACAGTCTTATGGGAACCCCCTTGTAGGTAACTAACTGCTTTTCTCTTGCTGCTTTTAAGATTCTCTCTTTGTCTTGAACCTTTTGCATTTTGATGATGATGTGTCTTGGTGTGGGCCTTTTGGCGTTCATCTTGTTTGGGACTCTCTGTAAGACCTCTTAGCATTTATGCTAGAAGATAGAACATTCACTTTTCAGACCTCAGCTTCAAGTACTAAATTAAGTAAGAATCCATGAATCTATTTCAAAGAGGTCTCACCACATGAAATGTTTGGAAAAAGCAAACTTTTCTTCAAGAAACATACCAGAATTGAGAAGAGACCAGTCACACCAGCACAAGGCCAATTACAAAGGTACTTTTAACTAACTTCTGCAATATAGACCAGAACAGAGTAAATAGCCAAGAACATTCCACCCATGTCCTTTTAGTGGCAGGATATAATACCAGAAAACACTAGGTTTGAGTGGTGAGGTGAAAGCCCAATGAAGGTCTCACTATTGTCATAAATGACATGAATATCAAAGTGCTTTAGAAATATAGAAATGACACATATGGACAAGGGTACTGTTAAACTAGGAAAAACAGTAAGGAAGACCCTCTTTCAAATTGAGGTTGCCCCTTCTGAAATATGGAGCTTTCTCAATTATGTTCTTTATATCATTTTGGGCCTTGGATTCCTACCTGATAAGCAAATAGACTGTAAGAATCTTTAAGCCACATAGGAAAAAGCATTCTTTTAACTATTATATATGTGTCAACAAAATGATACAGGCTAGTTGCACTAAATACCTTCTGCAGGTTCTTATTAAGAATATAAATTTGGCCCTGGCCAGTTTGGCTCAGCAGTTAGAGCATCGGCCCACGGACCAGATAGTCCCGGGTTCGGTTCCCACTAAGGGCACGTACCTCGGTTGCGGTTTGTCCCCGGCCCCAGTTGAGGTCGTGTGGGTGACAACCAGTCGATGTATCTCTCTCACATTGATGTTTCTCTCTCTCTCTTCCCCACTCTCTCCCTCCCACTCTATCTGAAGATAAATGCAAAAATGTCCTCAGGTGAGGATTAAAAAAAAAAAGTATAAATTTGTCCGACTGGTGTGGCTCAGCAGTTGAGCGCTGACCCATGCACCAAGAGGTCGCTGGTTCGATTCCCAGTCAGGACACATGCCCAGGTTGTGGGCTCGATCCCCAGTGTGGGGCATGCAGGAGGTGGCCAATCGATGGTCTCTCTCATCGATGTTTCTCTCTCTCTCTCCCTCTCACGTCCTCTCTCTCTAAAATCAATAAAGAAAAAAAAATTAAAAAAAAAAAAAAAGAGTATAAATTTAAATCCAGCATAGTCCCTTTATTCCCTGCATCTGTTTGCTATTCTCTCTCCGTTATTAATACTATAATGCAGGGTCCCCGTTCAGGCAGAATTAATTCCCTGTTCCCAAAGCCTTCTGCTGACATTGCAATGGATCCATTTTAGAAGGCTGCAAAGGCAGGTCTGGGCATTGCTCCTGACTCATACAGAGTGAGGAGATGAGGCCTCGGTCTCTGAGCTTAACAAGAGAAAAGAGGAAGTTGAGTTGAGCCTGTGATCACAGAAAGGGTATATATAGCCCAATGGTTAAGAGCTCAGACTTTGGACTCAGAAAGCTCAATTCAATCATAACTTTTACAGCCTAAATGTGTGATTTTAGACAATTCATTTAACCCCTCAAGGGACTCAGTTTCTTCATCTATAAAATGGAGATAACAAAAGAATCTAATAAAATTGTAAAGCATTTGACACAATGATATGAAAGATAGATAGTAAGAAGTAAAACAAAGCAAAACAATAAAAACTATTATCATCTTCTTCATCATCGTATCACCATCATCTCCAGAATCAGCCTCTTCTGCTGAGGCAGTAAGAGTCCTGCTATTCTTTCTATTTTTTTTGCCCTGCTATTCTTTCAACCTACACACACTCAGCAGCCACCATCAAGATACTAAAAAGATGGTTTAAGAGGCAAAAAATAGTATGAAAGCAAAAAAGAGGATATGATAATAGAAATAGAGTCAACTCTTGATTAACCATGCTAATAAGGGGGAGGAAAGATGGCGTTTAAATTGAAGGAAAGAACCCCTCCCTCAAAAGAGTATAGATGGAAACAAATGTTTTTTTAAACTTATAGTAGCTTATTAGAGTAGGTGATGTAATTGTTTAAGAGGCAACAGAGCCCTGGCTGGTTCAGCTCAGCGGTTAGAGCGTCGGCCCGAGGACAGGAGAGACCTGGGTTCGGTTCCTTATAAGGGCACGTACCTCGGTTGCAGTTTGTCCCCGGCCCTGGTTGGGGTCATGTGGGTGGCAGCCAGTCGATGTGTTCTCTCACATTGATGTTTCTCTCTCTCTCTTCCTCCCTCTCTCCCTCCTGGTCTATCTGAAGATGAATGCAAAAATGTCCTCGGGTAAGAATTAAAAAAAAAAAAAGGCAATAGAGCACAGTCATAAGAGTATGGACTCTGGAGCCAGAATGCCTGCATTAGAATCCTGGTTCTACCACTTCCAAGCTGTGTGACCTTAACCAAGTATGGGGCAAACATTAGTTCCTATACCAGCATTATACAGTCATGGTGAAAATAAAATTAGTTAATATATATACACATAAAGTGATTAGAAGAATGCCTGGCTCATAAACAATGCTTAGTAAATGTTAGCTTTTACTATTATTACTATTGTTGTTTTAACTGACTTAATACTAAGTTGATTATGTTTAACTTAATATTAAAATTTGTTTAAATTTAGAGATTATAGAGGGAAATAAGGGAGGCAAGTAGGATTTAGAAGTATACAGGGCAGCAAATGGAAGACAGCCTCCACCCCAGGATAAAAAAATGTACTGTGGCTAATCTGAGCACAGATAACTGCAGATTAAGAGGAAGCAGATGGATGGAGGGACAGAGTTGGACACAGAGGTGGATATATTTGTGATAAAACAAACAGAGTGAAATATTAATGGTAGAATCTAGGTAGTGGGTATATGAGTGTTCAATATAAAATTCTTTCATCTTTGCTTTACGTTTAAAATTTTTCATAATAAATTAGCAGGAGAAAAAAGCAGACTTAAAAGCATCAACACAAGTTCCAGGTCATAGCTATGCTGCCTGTCCTCTGAACTTAAACACCAGAGCATGCTTCGAAAAACCTGATAGTTTTAGAACTCTTGTTCATCATTGACACTTTCCTGCACCAGATAAGCAGAGCTCAGGTGCTGACCTGGACGACATTGACACAAGTAGATACAGGCAAAGGACAAAAAAATCAACCCCACAGGACTATGATAACATTACCCCTGCCAGGAAAAAACCTCAGAAAAAAAAACTCAAGGCTAAGAAACAGGCAGATGAAGGGTGAGCAAGTGGCACACACTCACTCATGAACTCTGTTGTCACCATAGAGATCGCTCAGGCCGAAGCTGATGTAGTGCCAGTGCTCGGGGATGTTGGCAGATGGGCTCCCCATGTTCCTGTACATGCTAACATAGTCCAAGGGATCTGGGCCGCCCAACCTGCAAAAGACAAAACACAGGAATGTCAGTGTGAGCCTGAAAGCAGACAGTGTGAAGCTAAGAGGCTCTGCCTTACAAACTAAAATACCCCAAACTGGAGGTGAAAGATAACTAAAGGGAGGCCACACCTCTCTGGGATAAAACCAAAGGATAGATGGCTAGAGGCTGCCAATTTCCACAAGCACAACAGACTCCTTTCTCCTATCCCCAACAGGTAGGACCCCTCTTAGAAATAAAACAGACTGGATGGTTGCCCCTTTTGCTTCCTACTGTTTCAAATTACCAATCCTAAATGGGATGGGCAGGGATTATCTCTCTTCCATGGTGCCTGTAAATATGTCATGCTTCAAGGCAAGAGGTGCACCAGTCAATCCACTGGCCTCTGTTGAAAGACCATCCTGAGCATTCCCAGTGGGTATTGTTCCTGGAAGCAGAGGCTCAGCTCCACTCTTGCCTCTTAGACATCTAACTCCTGAAAGACTACATTGTGCCTTATGTTAATTAGTTTGTTCTAAACGAACCCATTGCCTCCAGACCCATGCCTGCACCCTACAGACCAAAGCTGGTCTTTTTTTTTAATCCTTGCCTAAGGACATTCTTTATTAATTTCTAGAGAGAGGGGAAGGGAGAGAGACAGAGAAACAGAAAGAGAGAGAGAAATGAGAGAGAAACCAAGGCTGGGGATCAAACCCAAAACCTAGGCATGTGCTCTGACCAGGAATTGAACCCGAGACCTTTTAGTGTATGGGACAACATTCCTACCAACTGAGCCACACTGACCAGGGCCCAAAGCTGATCTTTTAACATGTAAGTAACAAAGGCCAAACTTAGGCTAGCTTAGCTCTGCACAGATAGAGATAACTGCAGCAGAAGCCAGGCTGAGCCCTGTAAGCTCCTGGATCTGGAAGATGATCCCAGAAGACTACCATCTCAAAGGTAGAGCTGGAACATTAAATTATTTGGGGCCACTGAGAACCACACTAAACTTACTGCATAATTCCAACAGAGAGGCAGCTGAGAAAAAGATTCAGTCATTACCTCATTCTGAGGATTTAATTCAACAAGAGTTCTCTTTAGTAGAGTAATTAGTGCTCTTTTAAAAAATCCCACTTTTCTTCAGAATGGATAGGAAAACTGGTAGACTTGAGAAACAGACGAAATGAAAACCACCAGTGGAAGGAAGTCTGCATTTAGCCCACAAACACTGCATTTGAGCTGCCTCAGATATCTGACTGTTCCACAGAGTGCAAAAACTTTACTGCTCCTGGGACACTCTGATGGTGTGCACTTTGCAAGTGGGATTGCTAAAGGAACACTAACAACCAAATAAAAGACATGTTCTGTGTGATCCCAGCAAGCATGCCAGCACCATGCAATTAAAACACTATTTAAAACCAGTAGGTCTGGTTTCATCCTTTTTGCTAGGATATTATTTGCTTTCTGTAAAAATCCTTATTCTCTGCTAGGAAATGCTAAGTTATTTATAGAAGTTATTTATTTATTAAGAAAGTAGCTACAAAAAGATTAAAAAAAAAAAAAAAAAAAAAAAAAGAAAGTAGCTACAGCCCTGGCCGGTTTGGCTCAGCGGTTAGAGCGTCGGCCCGTGGACTGGAGAGTCCCGGGTTTGGTTCCCGCTAAGGGCATGTACCTCGGTTGCAGTTTGTCCCCGGCCCCAGTAGGGTTGTGTGGGTGGCAACCAGTCGATGTGTCTCTCTCACATCGATGTTTCTCTCTCTCTTCCTCCCTCTCTCCCTCTCGCTCTAAAGACAAAAGAAAGAAAGAAAGAAAGAAAGAAAGAAAGAAAGAAAGAAAGAAAGAAAGAAAGAAAGAAAGAAAGAAAGAAACTACAGCCTTGGCAAGTTTGGCTTAGCGGTTAGAGCGTCGGCCCGCAGACCAATGAGTCGCAGGTTCGATTCTAGTCAAGGGCACCTATCTCAGTTGCAGTTCGTCCCTGGCCCTGGTTGGGGTCGTGTGGGAGGCAGCCACTCTATGTGTCCTTCTCACGTCAATGTTTCTCTCTCTCTCTTCCTCTTTCTCCCTCCCACTCTATCTGAACAAAAAATGGACAAATGTCCTCAGGTGAGGATAAAAAAAAAAAAAAGAAAGTAGCTACAAACAGCTTAGAATCTCAATTGAGTGGATTAGGAAAAAGGACAAATCTCCATGTCTTTCCTTAACTTGAATTTTGCCAAATCATTTGACTAATTCCACAACCAGTTGGATTTAGGACTTGTTGGGGAATGGAGGAAAGAAAAGGGTAGCTATCTCTGAAAGGACCCCATGATAGCTGCACAGCCCAGTAACAAATGGAAGTGACTACAGGCTCCATGTTGGCTCCAGTGTCTTGCTGCAAATTCCCAGTCCTATCCCTCCTTCAGCCTGGGTCCACCCAGCAACAACAGGCAAATTTATATCCACTGTTCCATGCTACATCTGCCACTCCACTGCAACCCTCTTTCTGCCAAGTTTCCCAGGAAGTACTGCACCAAGGAAAGACTTTACCTTAAAACTCAAACTGCATGCAGGGAATGACCAAGAGTCAGACCAAATGAACCTCATCCCCAAGCACAGAGTTCTGTTCTACTTACTCAAAGATCTGATGAGAAGCAGATGAGTATGTAGAAATTTTTCATATTTTGCACTTAGAAAAAGATGTTATCCAAGGACCCAAAGCATCCCTCAACTTAATTCCTTGAACACCTGACTTCACTCTCCAGGGCAACTGCAGGACTGGAGTGGTCCCAGAGCACAGGCTCTCCCCCTCTGCTTCTGATCCCTACTCACTTAAGTCTCAGCTTTCAGCCAGGATGCCCTTGCTGACCAGGGTCCTAGACAAAGAGCCATCCTTCCGTAGCAAGAAAAGGAATCCCAAGGTACCCTGGGCCACAGCCAGACCCAGACAGCCTCGGTCAGTCATTCTGCTATGAGAACTGAAAAGGCCTTGCGGAATCCCAAATTTGAGGGACATCGATGAACTAATTTCAGGATCTTTTTTTTTTTAAGAGAGAGGAAGGGCCCTGGCTAGTTTGGCTCAGCAGTTAGAGCACCAGCCCATGGACCAAAGAGTTGCAGGTTCGATTCCAGACAAGGACGCATACCTCAGTTGCAGTTCAGTCCCTGGCCCTGGTTGGGGTAGTGGCGGAGGCAGCCGATCGATGTGTCTCTCTCACATCAATGTTTCTCTCCCTCCCTCCCACTCTATCTGAAAGTCAATGGAAAAATATCTTAGGGTGAGGATTTAAAAAAAAAAAAGAGAGAGAGAGAGAAGAAGGGAGAGAGAGATAGAAATATCATTGTGAGAGAGAAACATCTATAGGATGCCTCTGCACGCCCCCTACTAGGGATCAAGCCTGAAACCTGGGCATGTGCCCTGACTGGGAATCCATCGAACGGGTTCCTCTCAGTCCATGGGATGACACTCAATCCACTCAGCCACACCAGCCAGGCTAATTTCAGGATCTTAATAGTGCAAAACCCTCCAAATCTTACAAAGAACTAGTCACTGAGGTGTTCCCTCTTATATTTTTCTGCATCTAGCATTTCTAATTTCACAGAGTTCTATACAATCATCTTTATTCATCATTACATATTAGTCCATCTGTGAAGATAAGTCCTGCCTGGTTAACAAGCTTGCAGCAGGAAGAAAAAAAAAAAGTTGCCCAAACCAGTCTTAGTCCTTTGCCTGTGCTTTTTAATACCTTTTACACACAACGCTATCCTTCATGGCCACTTGGTGACAAAAACAGTTGCCCAAGTCTGTGTAGGAATTTCTCCTCACACTCAAATGAGACCTTAACAAAAAGCATGGCAGAGCCAGGCCCGCTTTTCTCATGACACAATCTAATAGAGTTCATCACAATACATATTTAAACATACAAGTGCAATTAGAATGGGGATTAAGTTATCAAGAGCTGCTTTTCACTCAGAAGCTCTCTTCAAAAACTCCTCTCAACCAAAGAACAGTTTCCTTGCCAGAAAGAATTGTACCACTGGCCACACCCCCTCCTGGCTACCAGACACAGGCAGGCTGCTCCAACATGGTCCTCTCTAAGGAGCAGGTGGCTGTTCCTCCACACTGTCAGTCTCTTCACATGCTCCCATCGACCCAGGGTGCTGGTCTCAGTCCTACAGAGCCTAGCTTCTGCCATTTCTGAAGGAAGTAAGACATTGTCCTGGAGGAGAAAGACTCAATCCCAAAGGGAGAGGTAACCAGAAAAGACATCCACTCACTTGCCCCTTCAGATCTACCTGCCCCTTTGGCCACAACCCAAACAGCTGCCTAAACAGTCTTTCAAGCCTCAATGAAGGGGCCATCTAACACAGTGTCTGCAAGAATGTGGTTCTGGACAGATTCAACCAATTCCTCGGTCAACTTTTGGTCCAGAAAACCATGAAGATAGCCTTTTTCTTTTCCACAGTCCCCATAACACCAGTTTTGCCCAGAGGCTGCAGGATGAAACAGACTGCAAACAGGAATGGGAAACTAGAAAAGACCAATTCTACCCCAAGGACAGGTCTGATTCTTAAGAGAGCTATTTGAGAGTTACTCTCAGCTTCCCTGAGAAACTGCTGCCTAAATCCTGAAGCTTTTGGCTAGGAAGCTCCTCAACATCTCACTGCCTTCTTTCCACCCTGTCCAAGTTCCAGGTCTTCAATATTTACTGTGGTCCCCTTCCATCCTCAGCCATACCATGGATCTCCCTGACCCTGCCTCTGTTATAATGTCTTAAAGCAAAGCAGCTGCAGAGCTAGAGGAAGCTCTGCACGAAGAGAACTGTGAAGAGTAAGCAGAAAGTTTATCAGGAAAAGTTGTTTCGTGAAACTTCGAACACAAAAGCACTGCACTGATACGATTACTGAGTTCATTAGGAAAGTATCAAAAAGGTGACCCCTTCTTCTCTTCACAGGCACGACGCTCACAACTTGCTCCCCTCCTACATCGGAGCCCAGGTCCCCAATCCCGCCTCTACCCAGTCTCGTTCCCTCGGAGTTTCTCCAGCCGCACTCCTCCGAAGCCCTCTCAAATGCTCCCCAGGCCCCGCCTCGCCTCCCCGGTCCCAGTTCAGCCGCACCCCCCTCCTGGCTTGCCCTCGCCCACTAATGACCCCCTACAGGCGCCCCCTCCTTTCACCACGTTTACAGTTCCCTCTCTCCTATCGATCCCCGCTCGACTTCTACACACACTCCCAATTCACTCATTTCTCCTAATCCCAGTTAACCCTTCAACCTCCCCACCCTCGTTAACCCTTCGCTACCCACAGTCTTCGTTAACCCCTTTGTCCCCATTCCCAACCAGAGCCTTAACTCCTTCCCTCGCAGCAGGAAGCCCTCCTTACAAGTGCTTTAACCATTCTCCCTCTACCCTCTCCTCCCCCGCAAATTACTTCGCCCCGGGTGCTTAAACTCTTCCAAGCCCGCCGCGTCGCTCTCCCCGCGGCCCAGGGCATACCAGTACTTGACGATAGCTGTAACCTGGAGCGGATTCGGCTGGTCAGGGTAAAGGCGGCGGCACTCTCCGTAGATGGCGTGCAGTCCCGGGGGGAAGAGCGAGGCGAAGGCCGGCGGAGCAGCAGGGCCAGGGGCCGGGGGCGCGGTGGGGCCGGGGGCGCCGCTAGGCCGCAGCTCCGCCATCCCGGCGCGTAAGGCGCTGGGAGGACCCGGGAGGGCGGACGAACCGGAGAGCACTGACGCGCCAGCGGGCGGACCCCGTAGGTGCAACTCCCCGAGGCGTTGGGGGCTGCAGCGAGGTCTAAGCTCCGCGCCTGCGCACGGCGAACCGTCCGCCCAGGCCGTCGCCGCCGCAGAGCGGGCCAGAGGGTGCCTCGGGGGCCGCGGGCCGCTCAAGGGGGCGGGGCGCCGGCGCGCCCTATCCCGGAATCCATTGGCTAATGTCTGTATCACTCACAGAAACGGCGTGCCTTGGCAATAGGTCCAGCCTCTCTTTCCCTGTGTTGGAGGCTTCCCAAAGCTCTTGGCCTCCCTCTAGTGTTAGGAGGAACCCAAGTTTAAATAGAAATGTGTAGGCATCCTTCTGAGGTGCTAGGGTCCCACAAAAGCACTGGGAAGTTCGTTCACAAAGGACTTGTCACTGGTTTGCTGACACAAATGCTAACAAGGATTTAAACATACATCTGGCAATGTATTGATTCATTCGTCATGTGGCATTAGTTTTGATAAATTATAAATCTGAATGTTTCCTACATCTTTGAATGTCCATTGACGGTATTGACTGACACACCGCCAAATGCAGAGTCGTATGTCAAAATACCTATTTTGGAGTTCTGTCAGAAAGTAACAAGAATTATGTAAACTAGGATCAATTTTTATTTTTAATTTTTTTTCTTTATTGATTTTAGAGAGAGAGGAAGGGAGAGGGAGAGAGAAGTAGAAACATCCATAAGAGAGAACATTGTTTGGCTGCTTCCTGCATGCCCATACTGAGGATTGGGCCCACAACTTGGGCATGTGCCCTGACCAGGAACCGAACTGGCGACCTCTTGGTGCATAGGTTGATGCTCAACCACTGAGCCACACCAGCCAGGCTAGGATCAATTTTTAAAACGATAATTATTTAGCCCAGCCAGTATGGCTCAATGGATTGATCGCCATCCCATGGACTAGGAGGTACCCCTTGGATTCCCGGTCAGGGCACATATCAAGGTTTCGGGCTTAATCCCTGGTGGGGTGCATGCAGTAGATAGCCGATTGATGTTTCTCTCTCACATGGATGTTTCTATCTCTCTCTCCCTTCTTCTCTCTCTAAAAAAAAATCAATATAAAACATTTAAAGCCCGGCCAGTATGGCTCAGTGGTTAAGCATCCACCCATGCACCAAGAGGTCACTGGTTCGATTCCTGGTCAGGGAGCATGCCCAGCCTGTGGGCCTGATCCCCAGTGGGGGGCATGCAGGAGGCAGCCAATCGATGCTCTCTCCCATTGATGGTTCTATCTCTCTCTCCCTCTCCCTTCCTCTCTTTCTAAAATCAATAAAGAAAAAAAAATTTTCTAAACATTTGAAAATAAATAAAAACATTTAAAACGATAATTTTTTTTTTATCCTCATCTGAGGACATTTTTCCATTTTTTGTTCAGATAGAGTGGGAGGGAGAGAGAGGAAGAGAGAGAGAGAAACATCGACGTGAAAGGGACACAGCGAGTGGCTGCCTCCCGCACGACCCAACCAGGGCCAGGGACAAACTGCAACGGAGGTACGTGCCCCCAGCGAGAACCGAACCTGGGTCTTTCTGGACCGCAGGTCGACGCTCTAACCACTGAGCCAAACTGGCCAGGGCTAAAAAGATAATTATTTAATCAATGTTTTTAGTGATGACCATCTCTTTGTTGTGTTTTAGGCAGATATGTGCAGATTGCCTTGAGGAACACCAGTATTCATTATCTAGCATGGGCCTGCTCTTCCTGCTCTTTACCTTGACTCTCTTAACTGGGAGAATTTTTAATTCCTAAGGCACTGGGTTGAGAATTATTTTCCTGTTTACAATAACTTTTTTAAAAGTAATGCCTTACACTCAATGATCTTCAAGAAATTCCAAGAGACAGGGATAGAAGGGAGTCCTGACTACCAGTGCTATTGACTAAGAGAGTTCCTGGAAACTGAAGCAGGGAGGAAACAACCTAGAGAAAAATGCACTGAGCTCATTTGAAAGCAGTGACACATAACCTCTCTTCAACCCTATATTCTCATTTATCAGTGTCAATTCTATACCAGTAGTTCTAAATGCCAGTCTTCACACAAATGTTAGCCTGTTGCAAACTTTACACCTATCCAGGAAAAAATGCAAAAATCAAAGAAAATGTACTTTTTTTTTTTCTAAAAGGCAAATTTTATGCAACTTAAATTATTTTCCTTTGTTCTGGGACTATGTCCTTCCCCATGTGTGTGTATTAAATTTTTTTATTAGAGTGTGATAGTGATAGAAATTTATTAATGTCTTATGGACCCAAATAAAAACATGGTAACCTTATTCGTCCAGGAGAAGTGATGAGGAGTGGCAGGGCTGATCTGTAAAATCCAAACATCCAGCCCTGGCTGGTTTGGCTCAGTGGTTAGAGCAAAGGTCCACAGACCAAGGGGTCGAGGATTCGATTCTTTGTCAAGGGCAGGAACCTGGGTTGCAGGTTTGATCCTGGGCCCCAGTTGGGGTCGTGCAGGAGACAACCAATCCATGTGTCTCTCTCACATCAATGTTTCTATCTTTTCCTCCCCCCCGCCGTCAACTCATTCTAAAAATCAATGGAGAAATATCCTCAAAAAATATCCCTGAGTGAGGATTAACCAAAAAAAATCCAAACATCCACAAATAACTGACCAATCCAAAGCAAACTTCAGCATGCATTGCAAATCCTTACAAGGGACTACAGATCCAAGCGTGCAATGCAATCATCAATCTACGTCCCCTTTGAAACAGAAGGAAAAATAAACAAATGAGACTACATTAAACTAAAAAGTTATTGCACAGCAATGGAAACCATCAACAAAGTGAAAAGACAATTCACTGAATGGGAGAACACATTCGACAATACATCTGATAAGAGGCTAATCACCAAAATGTATAAAGAATTTATAAAACTTGCCCTGGCCAGTTTGGCTCAGCGGTTAGAGCATTGGCCTGCGGTCCGGAGAGACCCGGGTTCGGTTCCCGATAAGGCACATACCTCAGTTGCAGTTTGTCCCCAGCCCCAGTTAGGGTTATGTGGGTGTCAGCCAGTCAATGTCTCTCTCTCACATTGAGGTTTCTCTCCCTCTTCCTCCCTCTCTCCCTCTCACTCTATGAATGCAAAAAGTGTCCTTAGGTGAGGATTAACAAAACAAAAACAACAAAAAAAAGAATTTATAAAACTTGCCCTGGCCCTGGCCAGTTTGGCTCAGCGGTTAGGGCATGTACCTCGGTTGCAGTTTGTCCCCGGCCCTGGTTGGTCGTGCGGGTGGCGGCCACTCGATGTGTCCCTTTCACATCGATGTTTCTCTCTCTCTCTCTTCCTCTCTCTCCCTCCCACTCTATCTGAACAAAAAATGAAAAAGTGTCCTCAGGTGAGGATAAAAAAAAAAAAAAAAAAAAAAAAAAACTTGCCCTGGCCAGTTTGGCTAAAGGACCTGAATAGACACTTCTCTAAAGAGTACATACAGATGGCTAACAGACATGAAAAGATGCTCAAGGTCACTAATCATTAGAGAAATGCAAATTAAAACCACAATGAGCCCTGCCAGGGTGGCTCAGTTGGTTGAGCATCGTCCCATGCACCAAGAGGTTGCCGGTTTGATTCCCAGTCAGGGCACATACCTGGGTTGTGGGTTCAATCCCTAGTCAGGGAGTGTATGGAAGGCAACCAATTGATGTTTCTCTCTCACATTGATGTTTCTCTCTCTTTCTCTCCCTCTAAGCATGTCCTCAGGTGAGGATTAAAAGAAAACAACCAGCCCTGGCTGGTTTAGCTTGGCAGTTAGAGCGTGGGCCTGCAGACCAGAGAGTCCTGAGTTCGGTTCCGACTAGGTTTGCATGCCTCATTTGCGGTTTGTCCCCGACCCCGGTTGGGGCCGTGTGGGTGGCGACCACACGATGTGTCTCTCTCATGTCGATGTTTCTCTCTCTCTCTCTTCCTCCCTCTCTCCCTCCTGCTCTATCTGAAGATAAATGCAAAAAAAAATGTCCTCAGGTGAGGATAAAAAACAAAAACAAAAAAAACACAACCACTGCCCTGGCCAGTTTGGCTCAGCGGTTAGAGCGTCAGCCCTCCGACCAATGAGTCGCGGGTTCGATTCTGATCAAGGGCATGTACCTCAGTTGTGGTTCATCCCTGGCCCTGACTGGGGTTGTACAGGAGGCGACCAGTCAATGTGTCTCTCTCACATCAATGTTTGTCTCTCTCTCTCTCTCTCTCTCTCTCTCTCTCTCTCTCTCCCTCCCACTCTATCTGAAGATAAATGGAAAAATATCCTCGGGTGAGGATTAAAAAAAACAAAACAATCACCACAATGAGATATTACCTCACACCTATCAGAATAGCAATCATCAATAAATCAACAAACAACAAGTGTTGGCAAGGGTATGGAGAAAAGGGAACTCTCATGCACTGTTGGTGGAAATGCAGGTGATTGGTGCAGTTACTGTGGAAAGCAGTATGGAGTTACCTCAAAAATTAAAAATGGAACTGCCTTATGACCCAGCGATTCCACTTCTGGGAATTTATCTGAAGAAATGCAAAACACTAGTTCGAAAGAATATGTGCATGCCTATGTTCATTGCAGCGTTATTCACACTAGCCAATATTTGGAAGCAGCCCAAGTGTCCATCAGTAGATGAGTGGATAAAAAAACTGTGGTACACCTGGCCAGTGTGGCTCAGTGGTTGAGCGTCGACCCATGCACCAAGAGGTCGCCAGTTTGATTCCCGGTCAGGGCACATGCCCAGGTGTGGGCCAAATCCCCAGTGGGGGCATGCAGGAGGCGGCCAATCGATGGTCTCTCTCATCCATGTTTCTATCTCTCTCTCCCTCTCCCCTCCTCTCTCTCTAAAATCAATAAAGGGGGGGAAAGCTATGGTACATCTACACAATGGAATACTACTGGACGGTAAAAGAGAAGGAAATCTGCCCTAGCCGGTTGGGCTTAGCAGTTGGAGCCTCGGCTTTGATTCCTGATCACGGGCATGTACCTGGATTGCAGGGGTTTTTTTGTTTTTTGTTTAAAATATTTTTTCTTTATTGATTTTAGAGAGAGAGGAAGGGAGAGAATGAGAGATACAGAAACATCAATGAGAGAGAATATCGATTGGCTGCCTCCTGCATGCCCCACACTGGGGATTGGGCCCACAACCTGGGCATGTGCCCTGACCAGGAATCGAACAGGTGACCTCCTGGTGCATGGGTCGATGCTCAACCAGTGAGCCACACCGGCCGAGCATGGTTTGCAGTTTTGACCCCCAGCTCCGGTCGGGGTCATGCAGGAGGCAACCAATGATGTGTCTCTCTCTCACACCGATGTTTCTCTCTCTCTCTCCCTCCCTCTCTTCCACTCTATCTGAAAAATCAATGGAAAAATATCCTAGGGTGAGGCTAAAAAATAATAATAATAAAATAACTTATCTTCAAAAAAAGAGAAGGAAATCTTATTGTTTGTGACAGCATGGGTGGACTTCAAGAGCATTATGCTAAGTGAAATAAGCCAGTCAGAGAAAGACAAGTACCATATGATTTTACTCATATGTGGAATCTAATGAATGAAATGAACTAACAAGCAAAATAGAGACCGACTCAGATAGAGAGCAGGCTAACAGTTGGGGGTGGCAGGGGTGAGTGGAGGGATTGAGCAAAAAAGAAAAAAAAACTCATGGACACAGACTACAGTGTGGTGATTGCTGGGGGCTGCGTTGTGGCAGAGGGTATAGGGATAAATGTTGATGAACAGAAACTTGACTTGGAGTGGTGGGTACACAATACAGTGTACAGATGATGTGTTGTAGAATTGTACACCGGAAACTTGTATGCTTTTGTCACCTCAATAAATTAAATTAAAAGGGGGAAAAAAATCTTCATCCTCTTCTATTTATCTATGGAGACTACAAAACCCAGGGTAGTGTGCCTGGGGGAAGCCACGCCCAGTCTATTAAAACTAGGCGTGGCTCGGAAACAGCCAGAACTTCTCATTGCAGGTGCAAGGCATGCTGGGGGTTGTAGTTCTTCAGAGGCGAGGTCAGGCCGCTCCCTGGTCGTCCTGCACCGGCGACTAGTCTGCGCATGCGTGTCAGTGGCTTTAGCAGCGGACCCGGCAGGCAGTTCCTTCTTCGGAGGGAGAGATTCCTCTGCCATGGAGTCCTACGATGTGATCGCCAACCAGCCTGTTGTGATCGATAACGTGAGTTGCATCTTTCCTATCTCTGGAAGGACTTACGCTCTCCTCCCCGAAGGGATCGCTTCCCGGTTTCAGCCTGGGCCGCCGACTCTTTGTCACTGGCCCGGCCTGTCAGGCGGGTTCAGCCGCCGCTGCCTCCGTCCTATCCCCCACCCATAGTCCGTAGGCAGGGCTGCCGGCCGGCCGGCAACTATGAGATGGAGAGCTTTGGGGTGAATAAGGGGAAGACTTTATAGTCCGAGTGGGATCCTTGGGCCCGTGGCTCGAGGGGCCTTAACCGCTCTGTGAGCTCCCGGCACCCGCCCTCCTTAGTTTCCGATAACTCTATTGGCTGCTCTGGCTGTCTATCTTGACCGATGGCCCGCCTCTGAGCCTTGCCGGATGAGGGCTGCCTTCTGCAGTGATTGGCTTGCGCCTCTGCAGTTCTTCCCGGCCGCCATAGTCTTTCTCCTCTCTAAGGGGCGGGGCGGTGCACGAGGGCTGTGGGGATTGGCTTCCGGAACTGTCAGTGGTGGGGCCTGATGGGCTAGAGCCCTCCCGCGGGTGGAGAAGGGCTAAGTTTCCTTCGGTCGGGAGCTGGTCGGGAGCCGGCCGGGAGCCGGCCGGGCGGCTTGGCTGTGTATTTGGGTGGGGTCCGAGAGTCTGGTGCCAGAAATGACCATAGCATTTCATTTATTTCTGTGATTCTAAATTACAGCGTTAATAAAGGTCGAGACTAAAGGAGTGACAAAGCAAGCAGGGAGGTAGTTGCTGGTGAAAATAATTAATAGCATAGTATTTGCCAGGCTCTCTAGCGCTTACTCAGGGGTTTCACTTACGTTCGAGTGTGATCCTCACAAAAACGGTGAATGGGTAAGGCAGGGAGTTTAATTCTCTTTTTACAAATAAGAAAACTGAAATGCGAAGAGGTAAAGTGAGCCCAAGGTCGCACAGTAGAGGCTCTCTAAATCTAGTACTTTATCCATTATTCCTCTTGCTAGTACCCCACAAAAATGCATAGTGACAAATGTAATCTAAATACTGCCCTCATTTTGGGCAGAGAGGGACAATTGTAAAACAACTGCATTTCTGTCTTCCCCTGGAAGGTTTAGCCCCACCAAGACTGATTGACACCTTTTCTGTGTCCCCTGAGGCAAAACTGCTAATTCCCTCTGTCCTAAACTGACTGTAAAATCGCTCTGGTCATCCAGCCCTTGGGAATTTAGTCATGTTAGAAGGTCCTTTCATTTGCATTACCTCATTTAAGCCTCTGCTCTGGTAGGTATATGGGAATGACTATCCCCAGTTTATACAGGAAAATGAGGCCTGGAGAGGTTAAATAACAATATTGAGACCATCAGGTTCGTGAGTTGGGGAGCCAAGAATAAAATTGAGATTGAGTTCCAAGTTCCTCACTTTTTTCAAGGAAAGGTGCTTTGTTGTGGTTGTTAGCTTTCCTTCTAAGTATGGCTTCTACCTTGAAAAGCAGGTGTTTGAGTTCAATGAGACACCTCCATTTTGGCAGGATTTTTTTGGAGGGGTCTCACTCATTAGGCCATTAAATCCTTATGTGAAAAGATGATATTCCTTAATTTTTCATTACTCTCCCCTTCCCACCTCCCTCCACACACACAATCCCTAGGGCCTGGCACTACTTAGTACTCAATAAATGTTTTTTCATTGCATTGATGGGTGGGTGGATGAATGACTGGATATCTCTATCACAGTAACAAAGATACTTCTAAATAAAGAAAGGATGGAGGGGACCCCTAGTTAGTTACTTCAGGACCCCTAGTTAGTTACTTCAGAGGGTTGAGTAGGACTCCTTGTTCTTGATGTTGGTTTTCAGAAAACACTACTATTTCTGTCTTTAGCCAGTTTGTGTGTGCTTCATCTGCCTTTTTCATAGTTTTAAAATGGAAAAAAATAATAGAAATTATCAGTTTTCTTTTTTTCATCACCAATGTAGAAGATGCAGTCTGTCCATCCCACCAGATCCTTTGCTTCTTGGATTGTTGGGCAGAAGTCCCATCACCAACCTTTTTCTTTTCTTTTTTTTTATCCTCACCCGAGGACACCCCCCCATTTTTTGTTCAGATAGAGTGGGAGGGAGAGAGAGGAAGAGAGAGAGAGAGAGAGAGAGAGAGAGAGAGAAACATCGATGTGAAGGGACACATCGAGTGGCTGCCTCCTGCACAACCCAACCAGGGCTGGGGGACAAACTGCAACCAAGGTATATGCCCTTAGAGGGAACCGAACCTGGGTCTCTCTGGCCCGCAGGCCGACACTCTAACCGCTGAGCCAAACCGGCCAGGGCACCAACCTTTTTCTTTAATGTCACTAATACTAATAATGCTTCTTAGTTTTTCCTTTCTCTTTCTTGGTAGTATATTTGAAATGCATCAAAGCAGTGGTGCATTTTCAGTTTTAAGATTTAAAGAATTGACTTGTTTTTTTCTCTGGGAAAACATTTCCTTTGTTATGCCAATAATTCTGCCAAAAAGTGAAGTAGGAGAAACTTAATTTTCCCATTAGGATTTACAGAGCATCTGCAACAATTTTAGATTTGAGGCCTCGGGTAGTTTGACATTTGGAGAGTTTTATTTTGTTTTACAGTGAAACATGGGTAGGAAACACCATTTGAAATATGTGAGCCAAGTTCGGCTGGTGTGGCTCAGGGGTTGAGCGTCAACCGATGCACCAAGAGGTTGCCGGTTCGATTCCCAGTCAGGACACGTGCCCAGATTGTGGGCCTGATCCCCAGTGGGGGGCATGCTGGAGGCGGCCAATCGATGTTCTCTCTCATTGATGTTTCTATCTCTCTGTCCCTCTCACTGTAAAAAAATTTTAAAGAAATATGTGAGCCAACTTTATGAGAATAATGTGTTTCTAGCAGACTTAACAGCTCCATAATTTAAAGTGTTGCTACAATTTTATTTCTGGGCTAAGAAGAGTGTAATTAAAAGAAAGGAAAACAAAGCAGGGAAAAGGGAAAAGAGCTTCATTATTGGTTCACAGCCTTACCCAGTATTAAGACAATTGTTGACCACTCTTCTCATCCTATTCTGGCACCAAATCAATTCATCAGAATTTAATGAGGAAAATGGAAGGGTACGTGTGTGGAGGTTGTGTGTGGGCTCGCGCCTGCACATGCCTCTACTTTAATGACAACAATAAGTGGTAGGTGTTTTTTTTTTTTTTTTGTAGGTTTATTTAATTAATTAATTTATTTTTAATCCTCACCTGAGGATATTTTTCTATTTATCATCTATCGAGTGGGAGAGAGGGAGAGAGACACATCGACTGGTTGCCTCCCACACGACCTGACAAGGGCCAGGGACAAACCGCAACTGAGGTATGTACCCTTGACCAGAATTGAACCCACAAATCATTGGTCTATGGGCCGATGCTCTAACCGCTGAGCCAAACCAGCCAGGGCGGTATTTTTTTTTTTATTATGTATATAATTTATTGTCTATCTTCTACTAAAGTATAAGTACCCCCAAGATCAAGGATTAGGTTTTTCTTTCTTCATTCTTTTATTAGTATATCTCAAGTACTTTTTTATTTTATTGTTGACAGTATTGCAGATGTCCTCCAATTATCCCCCCATTACCCCCTCCTCCCAGCCCCTGCCCCACCCAAGTCCTTCACCACACTATTGTCTGTGTCCATTGGTTATGCATATATGTATATAAGTTCTTTGGTTAATCTCTTCCTGTCATCCCCCACCCCCAATTCCCTCGAGATATATCAGTCTGTTCTATGCCTCCCTGCCTCTGGACCTATTCTGTTCATCAGTGTGATAGATATTTTTAAAAATCAAACATAAGCTCGCCTGGTGTGGCTCAGTGGTTGAGTGTCGACCCATGCACCAGGAGGTCACCCGTTTGATTTCTGGTCAGGGCACATGACCAGGTTGTGGGCCAAATCCCCAGTGTGGGGCATGTAGGAGGCGGCTAATTGATGTCCTCTCTCATCGACGTTTCTATCTCTCTCTCCCTCTCCCTTCCTCTCTCTCTCAAATCAATAAAGAAAAAAAATTTTTTAAATAAAATAAAATAAAAACCATAAACTATTCTTCTAAAAAACATACAATACAGCACAATACAATGCAATATAATAAATACAATAGTAATACAAGAGGGGTGCAGCTCCCAGGCAACATTTTGAGGTCTTCAACACTTTGATTAGATTATTGTATTTATTCCAAAGCTTGAGTCTTTGCTAAGAACTTAAAGGTTAAGTTCTGTCCTGAAATAGATCAACATTCTGGTCAATCTTAAAACTGTCTTTGTGACTATGAGGGCCTAAATGCAGGAGCAGTATCAGATCTTTACAAGTTCATCAATAACATGAGTTTCACTGGTTTGGAGAATGTTATGCTGCTTCAGCCCCCTTTTTAAAAAACGAGAGACATTAAACATAAAGAAAAATTCAGAGAAGTACATAATAAACACCCACATAGCATGTGTCTACCACCCATATTTAATAAATGTTTATACTTGCCATATTTTCAGGAATGCAGGCCCAGTGTTGCCAGATCTGATTTTTCAAGAGAAATCAGAAATTTTAAATGTCATATGAGTCCTCAATTTTTAACTGTCAGAAGTTAATGTAAAAGTAGTTTGTGGTCTATAGATACAGAAAGTATATTAGTGGTTGCCCAGGGCTGGGAGTAGTGGGTAGGATGGAGAGTGACTGCTAATGGGTACAGAGTTTCTTTTGGGGACAATGAAAAAGTCCTAAAATTAGATTGTGGTGATGATTGTACAACTCTGTAAATATACTGAGAACCACTGATTTATACACCTTAAATGAGTAAATTGAATTTTATCTCAATAAAGTTGTTTTTTTTAAGTACTTTGTAGGCTAACCATAATATGTCTTTGGGCCAAATTGGGCCACCAATATCCTAGAATCTGAGGGTCCACCTCTCAACATCCTTTTCCCACTTGTAAAATGGGAGACAATTAGCGTCTTCCCAGCTTGTCCAGAATAATCAAGAGAGCTTAGGATAAAAGTTGCCCAAGCCGTAAGTCCTATAGCCAGCAGGTAGTGGGAGAGCCTTGCTAAGGGATTTACTATTTGTTTGCCTGCAGCAGAAGGAGAATGAATGGTCAGCAGTGGCTGGCAGCAGATCTGAGTCCTGAAAAATCAAATATTTAATCAGACTACTTTTTCAAGAAGGCTCTACAAGGCATTTGTTTACTTGGTTTTGCCACGGTGAATAACAAAGAGAGTGGCAGCCCATTTGCCAGGTATACAGTTTCTAGTTATAAATACTGTTAAAAGAAATTGACATAACCTTTTAAAAAAAATTTTTTTTTCTTTATTGATTTTTAGAGAGAGAGGAAGGGAGAGGGATAGAGAGATAGAAACATTGATGAGAGAGAACATCAATTGGCCGCCTCCTGCATGTCCCCCACTGGGGATCCGGCCCACAACCTGGGCATGTGCCCTGACCGGGAATCGAACCAGAGACCTCCTGGTGCACGGGTGGATGCTCAACCACTGAGCCACACCAGCCGGGCAACATTACCTTTTTATAGGTAATAGAGAGATGGGCCATCCTGGTGCCTGACTCTGGCAATACAGAAGAAGGAAAACACCTCCCTCATCCCCACCCATTCTTCACCCAACTGCTGGCCTGGCGGGCCAGCTCATGAGGCTTCAGGGACAAGCTGGGTCTGGTTCCTGGGTCTTGTGCATCATTTCCAACACTGCCTTGGCCTTTCCTGCACCACCTCTGCCTGGGGCTTCTGGCATTCCAGCTGCTCATTCAGATTCCATATATTAAACATCATCTGCCAATCATTTGAGCTTCATTTTCATTTTAGTCAGCCAGCATCTGTTTGAGTACCCTGCACATGCCAGATACTGCTGATATGTAAAGTCTGTGACCTTGAGGAACTTGGGCTAAAAAGAGACAAAAATGGAAAGCATAAAGTCAAATAGAGAGCAGAATGAAATGCATCTACCTAGTCGTATAGGTAATGGTGATTTTGTGAGATAATAGGAGGAGAATAATTAATTCTACCTGGAGACTATTCTTCAGGACGAAGGCAGTAAATTTGAACTGATAGTCTTGCTAGAAAGGACAGAGAGGAAGAAATGAACCTAATATCTTAATCTGCCTTGTCACTCAGACTCTAGTCATTTTGCTAGTAAACACAATCAAATATCCAAGAAAATATTTACAGTCTGAAGTACAGGTCTCATCTTTACTCTTCTTGTTTTCAACTTGTGCCGGGAGATCCAGTGAGTCTGTTGGCATCACCCAGGTGAAGGCAGTGAGCAATTATAGGAAGCTTGAGCTTACAGGCTCCTGGAGTTCTCTTGTACAGTGCTGTTCTCAATATCCGTGCCGCTGTCCCAGAGCTCTGTGTTTGCAGTATGATAGTTCTTCCTCCTTCCCAGTCTTTCAGCTCAGTGTACAGCTTCACCTTTTCCAGGCTTCTTGCTTTTCTGCACAGGCCAATGAGTTTGCACTTATCTCTCGTTTTCTCTTTTCTGTTGGCAGAGGTTACCGTTGTCTTAGAGAACTGGTTTGCCCTGCTCAACTTACTGCTTTCCCTGTCCTTCAATCACTTCTTTTTTTTATTTTATTTTTATTTTCTTTATTGATTTTAGAGAAAGAGGAAGGGAACGGGGGAGAGAGATAGAAATATCCACGAGAGAGAACATAAATTGGCTGCCTTCTGCTTGCCCCCACTGGGGATTGGGCCCACAACCTGGGCATGTGCCTTGACCGGGAATCGAACTGGCGACCTCTTGGTGCATGGGTCAACACTCAACCATTGAGCCACACCGGCGGGGCTAACCACTTATTACTTCCTTCCTGTGTTGCCAGAGCCAGGCACCAGGATGGCTCATCTCAACCCTTTCTCCCAAAGAAGAGCAGGAATAAGAGACAGGGAGAGAACCAGGGGTGTTGCTGGGAAGCCTTTGGTGCAAAGATAACCGTGGATATTTAGTGTCTCCTGATATGTTTACAGCTTGCTGTGTGGGTTCTGGAAATGTCACACTCTGCCCCAGGAGAAGTGGTTAGCAGGCAGCAGGAAAAGCTTTGCCCCAATTAGCTGTAAACTGTGTTGGGCTGGATGGATGAGGGTATCAGCAGTGGTGGTAGAAGGGTTAAGAAGGAAGAGAACAAGTTATATCTGCAAGCAACATCAAGCTTCAACAGCTGCCTTGCATGGAGTTAGTATCTGTGTATAGAGTCCGTATTTACTTTGGTTGGGCCCAGGGTGGTATCAGAGATGCTGGTGGGAAAAGTCAGGTTCTTTTCTGGGAGTCCCACCCAACATACCAAGTATTGGAGCAGCAGGGTTGTAATGTTGGGTCTCTTCTCTTCTCAGACAATGCTTTAGGGTTTCCCTGATCCTTGTCATCAGGAGACCTATGAGTTAAACAAAGCATAGTAGAAAAACACAGAACAATAACCACAAACCCCCTACAAAGCAGAGTGTCTGCTCCTGCAGTAAGAAGAAGATAGTGTGTGTTCCTGGGCAGATGTCCCATGGTGGTATAACTGAAAGAATCGTGCACTCTTCCCACCTTGGTTGTGTTCCTGAACTTGGCTGCTTTGGTGCTTCTAGCTACTTTACTCTTTTTCTCCTCAGGTTTTCTCTTTTTCTTCCCTTTGTTAATATTTTGGTGAGGGGGTGGGTCAAACCATTTAATTGAGGGCCTTTAGGGGAGGGTCGAAGTGCTGGGAGGACAGTGAGATCTGATGTTCTGGGCCTAGCCAGGATCTCTCCAGCTTCACAGCCACCAAAAAGCTATTAGTATTATTTTGAAGGCCAAACGTAAAACATGTTCAATGTAGAAAAGTCAGAGAATATAGAAAAATCAAATAATAGTTTGAGTGTACAGTGAAAGTTCTCCTCACCCTCCTCAGTCCCACTTCCTTCCCTGTGGCATGAATTCACCATACAAGTGCTTATATAAATAAATATATTATATACAACTATAAGGTCTCTCTCTTTTTAAATAAAAATGGAACCATATACATATTGTATGATATATATCTCCTCTTGTTTTTGTGATATTTCTGATTTTTCTCTCTCCTCTCTCCTCAGGGATCTGGTGTGATTAAAGCTGGTTTTGCTGGTGATCAGATCCCCAAATACTGCTTTCCAAACTAGTAAGTTATTCTGTAGCTTCGTCAGAAACTTGAGAAGCTTGTTTGCTTTGTTACTAGCTCAGTCCTCCATCTTTTAGGAAGAAGGAATCTGTCATTCAGGTCAACCTTGTATCAAAACAACAAGCAAAAGACAGGAGCTGGCTTTGGGAGATCTCCTATCTCCCAAGATGGGGTTTAACCATTAAACCATACCTACCATCTTAGTGAGAATGAGTTCTCAGCACTTTCCTCCTAAGGCAAAGACGCTGCAGGCAGCAGAAGGGCATGGGTGCTGGGGAAGGTGCTTAGAGCGGGAGAAAAAAGAAAGAAGGCCATCTGCCCTAACCAAGTAGCTTGGATGCTTGGAGTGTTGACCCATGTACCAAAAGCTTGTGTGTTCCATCCTTGGTCCAGGCACATATGGGAGGCAACCGATCGATGTCTCCCTCTCACATCAGTGTTTCTCTCTCTCTCTCTCTCTAAAAAATCAATAAAAACATATCCTTGGGTAAGGATTAAAAAAATAAAAAAAGAAAGAAGGCCATCTGTTACCATTACAACAGCACAGTTTTACTTAGTAGAAGGCCTGGGCAGGGGGTTAAGGAGACTAAATCTTTTGAGTTAACCATTCATTTAGAAATTGTTGTTTCCTTGTCTCTCTTGGTCTGCACATACATTGGGGAACTAGAACTAGAGGTATTGAATCCTCTAAAATTTGTTTTAATAACTTATAAAAGAATATACATATAATAAAAATAATAAACGAATAACTTAATACATTTTCAACGTAGAAATTGTGGGAAGTGCAAAAAAAAAGAAAGACGAAAATCAAAATAAACTGTAACCTCACTCCTTAAAGATAATCACAGTAGAATTGAATATATTTCTTCCTAAGTATGTGCCTCTATTCATCCTTCCTGTGTTCTGTCATGTGTTCTGTTGTGAAATGAAAAGTGATGGTCCTCTCCACTCTCTTTTGTAGTGTGGGCAGACCCAAGCACGTTCGTGTCATGGCAGGAGCCCTCGAAGGTGACATCTTCATTGGCCCCAAAGCTGAGGTAATTCCGAGTCCTCAAGCCAACCGAGGACCTTCTTTAGTCCCCACGTGGACAGTGTCCCAGCAGTGGGACATAGCCATGTGTAAAAGGAGTGATTTCCTCTTAAAATCTCCCCTTTGGTTTTTCATCCTAGGCCTCATCAGTGTATTTCTGCCAGGAGCAGCTCTGGTTTTGGAAAGAAAATATCAAACCCTAATTTGGGGAACAGAGAGCAGTCTAGGAAACAGGGCTCTGCCTTCCTTCCTTTTGTATTCTGTCACTACAGTGCCAATGATCAGATTGACTGGCTTGGTCATTTTTTGGCGAAAGGGATTGGGGATAGATCCTGGCTGGGGTACCCTGGGGATGAGTTAATTAGCACAGTTTGGCAGAGCCCTCAGGCAGCCTCTGGAAGCAGAACAACAGAATCATAGTTGCCAGCCTTGGCTCCAAGTGCTGAGGCCCAGAGGTGGGAGCCAGGAGATTATGTCCTGGGATCAGGCAGTGAAGAGGGTATCTCCTGTCACTTGCCCTAGGGGCACCCAAGGGCCCATGGAAATGCAGAAGCCTTCTACTTTGCCTGCTGATTAGGCAGTGAGAGCAGTTTACAGATGTACAGTGGGAGACTTGGAGAATGAATGGGTGCCCACCTTTAGCCCTGGGTGAGGACTATGAGGTGAGAACTTCCGGTCCTGGAAGAACAGGGTCCACCAGCCAGCTCAGCTGAGAGAATGGCTGCTGCTGTAAGTCCTGCTCTCTGCCCCCAGGAGCACCGAGGGCTGCTCTCCATCCGGTACCCCATGGAGCATGGCATTGTCAAGGACTGGAACGACATGGAGCGCATCTGGCAATATGTCTATTCTAAGGACCAGCTGCAAACTTTCTCAGAGGAGGTGAGGGTCCTGTGTACAGGGCAGCCCTGCATGGTGTGCAGAGCTGGTCAGAACCCCTACCCCAGAGATGAGGAAGGTGACAATAACTGCCGAGAGTATTTGAGTCATAACTATGTGCTAGGCATCACACCTTGTGCTTTTTAGACATGTTTGCATTTAATCTTCACACCGTTCCTATGAGATGTAGGAAGTATTATCCCTAGTTTACAAACAAGGGAACAAGTTCATAGAAGCCAAGTAGTGTTTCCAAGATCACCAAGTGAATAAAGTAAAGCTGGGATTCAAACCTATGTCTTTCAGAGTTCAGAGCCTATACTCTTTAACTTCTAAGGAGAACTCTCCACTCAGAAACACCAAGGAACGTACGCACTAGGTGTATCAGAATTTCCATGGAAGGGATATATTCTAGTTTTTAAAAGTACATTCAATATTGGAATTTAATTTTCTGTTTTGAAAAAAATTTTAAACTATTTTTATCTTAATAATTCTAAGAGTTTATTAACAAAATCTTGACAATTGGAGATATATAGTACATATAGGGATCTATATAAAAATGTTAGAAGAAAATGAGGGGAATAAAGGGGTGGGGCTAAGGACAGAATGAGACTTTAAAGGGGGCATGATTTTGGAAAGTTGAGAAACTGACTCAGGCAGTGGTGATAGACCCAGCTTGCCTTTTTTGGAGGGAGACCAACCACGAATGTCCCCTGGCCAGCCACACACAGGCTTCTCCCCCAATGCTAATGAGGGGTGGGAATCTGGCCTCACTCTGATTGCTGTCTGGGCATTTTTCACCAGCATCCTGTGCTCCTGACAGAGGCTCCTTTAAACCCGCGGAAAAACCGAGAACGAGCTGCTGAAGTTTTCTTTGAGACCTTCAATGTGCCAGCCCTTTTCATCTCCATGCAAGCTGTGCTCAGCCTGTGAGTAGCAGCCTGGCTGGCTAGCCTGGCCCCTTGAGGGGAAAGCAGTCCTTTGCATTCCTATAGGGCAAAGTACCAGCTCAAATAAGCTGCCATTTTAGAGTTTGCTAGCTTTACTTCACCACCATTCACTCCAGTCCTTGTCTTCCGAACACGAAGGCAGAGTGTCAGTTGCTATTCATCAAACATTGTGAGGTATTTCCCCTCATACCACAGAAATGTATGTCTGCCCCTTGTCTCTACCAAAAGAGAAAAACTAGGACAGACCTAGAGAGTCATGTGGGGGAAAAGCTATTTTTTTGTGGAAGTGAAAATATTCTTATTTTCCTTTACTCATTTACTTTTCCTGCCTAGTCCCTGTAGGCATTTGAGTTTTTTCCTCTTGTCTAGAGAGTGAAAACTGCCTCTCAGGCTGGGTCCCTGAAATGGTTTTAGTCCAGGCCTTCTCTTGAGATGGGAAGGCCTGCTCTTCTGGGAGTGGGGAAGGAGCTTGGAGAGGCTCAGCTCCTCAGTGCTTAGGTGTCCTTAGTACTCAGTCTAGTCTTAAGCCCCTGAAGAAAGGCAGGCCCCACCTTTAGTTTAGACATTGAACTCTAAAAGAAGTGTTTTTTCCCAGAGTGAGGAGGCAGGGGTTAGTGATGGTTTGCCCCTTTTGTTTCAGTTATGCCACAGGCAGGACCACAGGTGTGGTTCTGGATTCTGGGGATGGCGTCACCCATGCTGTGCCCATTTATGAGGGCTTTGCCATGCCTCACTCAATCATGCGCATCGACATCGCTGGCCGAGATGTCTCTCGCTTCCTTCGCCTCTACCTGCGTAAGGAGGGCTATGATTTCCACTCATCGTCGGAGTTTGAGATTGTCAAGGCCATAAAAGAAGTGAGTGCTGTCCCATGGGCCCAGGGATGGGATAGGGAATGGGAACAGAGCATCGAGGACCTCCATGACCTAGAGTGAAAAGAGGTGAAGCTCCTGTCCTAGGAGTCTGGGTCAGGCTTCCTGACAGCTGTAAGATCTCCAGCTGGGCCCCCTCACACTAACAGACTGACCTTCCCAAAGAGCTACCTTCTTATAGGGGAAAGGGAACTGCTTCTATTTCTTAAGCTAAGTGATGGGTACACTAGTGATCATTAGGTTTTTCATACCTTATGTACAAATTACATATGTTCTTTCACATCCTTGAGGAATTCAAAATACATTTTTCTTTCTAAGTAAACTGAATCCTCCTGCCACCTGTGGCAGTAGGGTAACCTCTGAGCAGGTAGTGGGACCCAGAACCATATGAGCAGAGGAAAGATGTCTGAGTCTGGGCTAAAATTAGGTTGTGGTCTCAGAACCAGATCCAGAGAGCCACGTTTCCACACTTGTCCACCAGGAAAGTGGAATAGGTGGGAACTCATATCCTCTGGTCCACAGGCCGACGCTCTAACCTCTGAGCCAAACTGGCCAGGGCGGGAACTCATATCCTAAATGCCACCCAGTGAATGCCGACAGAAATCTCCCGCTCCTGCTTTAGGGCAGCAGCTCTAACGACCGTTAGGGCAATCACTGCGATGGGCAGATTTCTGGGGGACTTTGACCTGGTAGGTGCCAGGTTTCCTGCCTACCTGACTCATGCTTGGTTCTGCAGAGAGCCTGCTACCTATCCATAAACCCCCAGAAGGATGAGACACTAGAGACGGAGAAGGCTCAGTACTACCTGCCCGATGGCAGCACCATTGAGGTAGGTGACTGGACTGCTCCCCTCAGTGCCCTCAGGCCCCCAAAAGCTCTGGGCCCAAACAGAACTCCCCGTGGGAAGGCTGGAGTCAGGTGTACCAGTCCTTTTCCAGTCCCTGCCTGGGGCAGTGGAGCTCTTGAGCAGCACCTTCTCCTGCCCAGCGAGGTGTGCCAGGGACTTTGCTTCTCTTGTGTGGAGGAAAGGGGGCACCAGAGGCATTTTCCTAGGTTAGGATAGGGTTGGGAAAAGGGGTGGTTAGTGCTGTCCTTAACCACTTGAGCACAGCATAGGCTGAGTTGCCTCTCCCCAGACCTCCATCGATAGGAAGAAGTTTCCATGAATGAACGAATCCATGTATTAATGCCAGAGGTCTCTTGGCTGGGAAACGCCAAAGCTAGGATTAAACATAAGGCGCTTCCTCTCATTTCCTGGGAGCCCTGTTTCTTTTTGTTCCCTATTTGTTCCCAGGAGCCCTATTTTTGTTCCTGGAAGCCCCTGACATCCGAAGTCTTTCCTAAGCCACCTGGTTACTAAGAGGTGGGCACAGGGGCCTCTTCCATCCCTATTCCCAAAGGAACCTTGGCCCCAGTCCCATCCTCTGAAGCTTGCCCTCTACCCTACAGATTGGTCCTTCCCGATTCCGGGCACCTGAGCTTCTGTTCAGGCCAGACCTGATTGGCGAGGAGAGTGAAGGCATCCACGAGGTGCTGGTGTTTGCCATCCAGAAGTCTGACATGGATCTGAGGCGCACACTTTTCTCTAACATTGTCCTCTCAGGAGGCTCCACCCTGTTCAAAGGTTGGTCTTTGCTCTTGGGGCCTTCCCCAAGGAAGCTTCCAGATCCTGCTAGGCCTAGATGCCCAGAGGACTGACTTGAGATTCTCCTTTCCTGCCCATTCAGGTTTTGGTGACAGGCTACTGAGTGAAGTGAAGAAACTGGCTCCGAAAGATGTGAAGATCAGGGTAGGAACATAGTGCGGGCTAGGGCTGGGTGAAATTGGGCCTCCAAGTGTCCGAAGTGCCATCTGGTGTGGCCTCCTTTCCAGCTCTGCCCAAGCTTTTTAGGCAGCCAGGACTCTACAGGTGCTGCCAGATGGCTCCCACTTCCACACTGACCCTGAGGTCAGCCAGAGTGGAAGACCCTTTCCCATTCCATCTTCACAAAAGGGGGACAGTTCTAGTACCCAGATGTGGTGGCAGGGTGCTAGGCTGAGGGCCCCACATGTGGTCTTTCAGGGAAACTATATCATTGATAGGAGCTTGACTTTTGCAACTCTCCTCTGACACATCTTAGTGACTGCTGAGGGGAGCTAGCCTGCCTGAAAAAGGAGGGATTCTAAGTGAAGGAGTATGGTTCCTGCCATGGAGTCTGCTTCACACTGACCCCCGACAGAGCCAAACCTTGCCCCCAGATAGGTCCAGCCTTTCTGGAAATTGTACTTAGGGCTGCTGGAAACCTGTTTCTCAAGATGAGTGTCAGGCTAGCCCTAGCACCCCCAGAGGCCACAGGGTCCAGCAGGGACATAACTTTGTTGTGTGAAATATATCTACTGCCTTGGGTGGAGAGAACTGGTCATAAAGAGGAGAGTTGGAAGGGGAAGTGAAAGGGAGGATGAATGTCTCAGATTCCTCTTTCCACTTACCCTTCCAGATATCTGCACCTCAGGAGAGATTGTATTCCACGTGGATTGGGTGAGTAGTTCTTCTGGGAATGAGAGTGGAACAGAAAGTGAATCCCCACGCTCTCTTTCTCACAATGTTCCTTTGGATTCCCTCTACTCCAGGGGCTCTATCCTCGCCTCCCTGGACACCTTTAAGAAGATGTGGGTCTCCAAGAAGGAATACGAGGAAGATGGTGCCCGATCCATCCATAGGAAAACCTTCTAATGCTGGGACATCATATTCACCTTCTCTGAAGTTAACTCCACTTTAAAACTCGCTTTCTTGAGTTGGAGTGTTTGCGAGGAACTGCCTGTGTGTGTGAGTGTGTGTGTGGGTGTGTGGGTACAAGTGCACCTAGGCGAGTGCCCTGTGGCCCAGGGATCCCAGGGCCCAGAAAGGACGATGAACTACCCACGATGGTGATTGCCTGAGGCCTGGGGTTGACCACTAACTGGCCCCTGACAGGGAAGAATGCTGGCAGAGGGCCCCACTCCTGCATCTGCTGGGCCTTTGTCTGGCTGTGTGGAACTGTGTTTACTACCATAGGGACACAGAGGGAGGTAGACCTAACCCCCTGGGAGACCTTGCTGCTGCCCATCTTAGGCTGGCCGAGCTTCACCCCCGCCCCACCCCCAGTGTGCCCTGAGGCCCAAGGCAGCTGCTGCTGTCCTTGCTCATCATTCTGTTTTTGATGCCTCTTGATCATGGACTGAGGCCAAATGGGTTGAGTTCTGTCTGGTTTTGATTGTAGTTTGGGTTTGGAAGGCTGGAAAGGCTGTTAGTGAGACTCCAGGGTCAGGAGAGGGCAGGATGTTCTTAACTTTACCTGGGGGCCAGAACAACACCGGGCATCTGAGGAGGGCAGGAATAGTGCTACTTCTGACTGGCAGCAGAGTTAACGTTCCAATCCCAAGCCCCCATCCAGAGGGTCTCAGGACAGTTTAAGGAATCTGTTGGCTCCAGGCCCTGTTACTTTTCATCCATCCTTGGGCAATGCCATTTTCAAACAGTTTTATTTATTGAAGTGTTTGTTCAATATGGGAACTGGAGAGAGGGAGCTCATTGCCTCCTGCCCACCAGTCACCCTGTTCACACTAATGTTTACAGCATCTAAGCTTAGCGTAGCCTCCAGGGCCCTGCCACTCCCTGCTAAGGGTGAACTGACAGTATCCATAGGTTGAGGCCATTTGGGATCTGAGGCTACACTCCCAAGTCACTCCCACCAGCCTCTTTCTCCCTCTTCCACTTGCTCACTGCCCTGGAATCAACAGGCTGGTTGCTGGTTGGATTTTCTGAAACAGGCAGTAGAATCACTTTTTGGCAGAGGCCCTAGCAAAGGAGCGGTGTTGGGGATCTAGCTCCCTTGGGATTGGAGAAAGAGCCACAATTAACCACATTGCCTTTTCCCACTCTAGCTGACCTGAGGCGCTAGGTTGTAGAGATGAGAAGGCCCCCTCTGGGCTGATTTTGTGCCATTCTTGACTTTGGACTTGTTTAGTTAGAGAGGGAGGAGGCCAGATCCAGGTGCCAGGAGCTGGTGGGCTCAAGCTGATCTTTGGTCCAGTGGAGCCAGGCACCTACCCTGGACTGGGCTGGCCTAGCAGTGGTCCAAAGACCCTTCAGCCCAGATGGTACAAAGCTGGGGCTAGCAAATGTTCACCGGCACCCTCACCTGACCAAGACCTGCCCCAATCCCAGATTCAGGCAGTATTCTCCCCATGCCGTCCAACGACCAAAGGCCCTGCTAGGTGTGGGCCACAGCAGCAGATGTGTGTGAAAGCGATGTGGCGACCCGCAGACTGCAGTGTGCTTAACCAGCTCACCTCCCTTCTTTTAGCCCAAACCTGTCCCTCGCACAGCCTCGCACAAACCACGTTGCCTGGTGGGGCCCAGTGTACTTAAATAAAGTCCTTCCAATAGACTCATTAGCTGGGCCTCTGTCTGTAGTCAGTGCTGGGTGGGAAGAGGAAGGAGCTGTGGGCCCTGAATCTGAAGTGGTGACTGAGCCTAGTCCATCCTCTAGATGGCACTGTTGCACCAGCCAGACTAGGCCAGCCTTAGACCAAGTGCCAGCCCATGGGTGAGATTCCACCCAAAGGAAGGGAGCATTTGACATCCCTGAAGTCAGAGGCTCTCAAAAATTTCATGTGTATAAGAAGCTCAAGAGCTTATTAAAATAAATTTCCTGGGGCCCATGCTCAGATATTCTGATCTATATATTTTAAACCTATATATTTGGGGGGTGGGGGGAGAGGATTGCCAGGCACTTTACAAATGTTAACCCATTTGACCCAGCAACCCTACATAGTGTATTTCTGTCATCCACTTTATAGTTGAGTAAATAGAGCCACAGAGAGAGCACGTAATTTCCCAAAGTTCTGCCCTTTATTAGCTAGGATTTGAACGTAGGCAATGTAGCCCTAGAGCCTATGTTCTTAGACACTGCAGATCCCTCAACAAACCATTGGCCTAGAGCAGGGGTTCTCAAAGTCATTTTTGCTCCCCATATACATTTTCCAATGCCTGGAAACATTTGGTTGTCACAACGGGGGAGGAAGGAGCTGCTATTGTCATCTAAGCAGAAGCCAGGGGTGCCAAGGCTGAGAAACTCTGGCTTAGAGCAGAGGTAAAATCACCACAGAGCTTTCCAAAACCCCAGTGCCCAAGCCGTACCCCAGACACATGGAAGCAGAATCTTGGGGAACAGAACTCAGACATCACCATTTTTTAAAGCTTCCTGGTGTCTCCAAGGACCTGTGGCCCAAGAGCAGCTGCTTTTCCTTGACCACCATACCCAGCAGTGGTACAAGGAAGTGCACTGGGGCTATGGCCACAAGTCTGAAAGCCTTTTGCTCCCAAGTGCCAATGCAGTTACCAGTCCACTTGTTCTCCCTGCTACCTCCGTGAATCTGACGTGGGTGGCCCCTCCAACTCACCTTTGGAAAAATGTTCCAAGTGCTTTTCATACTAAATGAGGAATCTTATTCACCAACCCACCACCCCCCCACACAGCACAGACCTCAGGAATGGGAACAATGACTTTAATCCATCTGTGATGAGCTGAACCTCTTTGGAGGCCAGGTGGGGGTGGAGAAACCCTGCAACAGTGGGGACATGCTACTTCAGGCACAACTGAAGCAAAGAATGCAGAGAAACCACTGGAAGGATGGAGGGAAGGGGTGGGTGGGATTTACAGTCAACTTCCCCTGACTGAATGAAAGTATCAAAAGTGGTTCCTGAGCACACATGAAGGCCCCAGCCTAGTGGTGGGATAGGCCTCTGTGCCCTGTGGCAACCCCATGTGACCACACGGCATTCCCATCCCTTCTTGGTCCTTTTCTTATTCCTGCCCCATAGAGGGAAGCAGGTCCCTGAGCAAATTTGGCCCAGCCCTTGCCCAAGCTGGGCCAGACAGCCAAGCAGGATGTTAGACCCAATGATACTCCTGGCTCAGACCCAGGAGCTCCCATTCTACCATCTGTCCTTCAGGCTGCACCCAAGGGAAGCAGGGGAGCAGGACACCAGGCTGGCAGAAGTGGCTCCTGCCCAAGCTGTGGGCAGTGTCCTCATCAGGGTGGCCTTGCCGCACCTATCACACTGTCTTAATGTCCAGGGTTTGGGCTTGTGTCAGATTCTGGCGCTGGGCTTTCACCATGCGCAGGCGTCTCCCATGCAGCGTGAACTTGGACCAGGTGAACAGTTGCAGCAGAGCACAGGTGATGGGCACCAGCACCAGCAGGTAGAAGCAGCCCTGGCGGAGCGTTGGGGCCTGAACCGGGGGTGGGGCCGGGGGCTCTGGCCAGGGTTGGGCACTCCCCACAGGGGTCAGTAGGGGCTGCTGGAAGAGATCATGACCTACAACAAGAGAGGGTACAGAAAGAACAGAGTCAGCCCTGGGCTCCTCCCAAGACCACATCTCAAATGCCACACATACACAACCAAAACACAACTTTTGATTCTTGCCCCAACCTTGCTTTTCCCCTGTTCTTTACTCTCAGTTAATAGTACTACCATCCACCCAGTAATGGGCCGAAAACATTAGTCTTCCTAGATTCCTTGGTTAGCACTCTCCAACAGCCAATCCTTCACCTCTACCGAACTCCGAAACACATTTCAAACCCAAATACTTCTTTCCAGCCTGGACCACCCTGGTCCAAGCCTCTATTGCCTCTGCCGCAGCCTTCCTACAATCCATTCTCCATACAGCAGCCAGAGCCAGTTCTTAAAAACATAAATCAGACCATGTCACCCTCTGCTTAAAACCCTTCCAATAGCTTCTCTTTGAGAATAAAATGTAAACCCTGCCCCGCTCTCCAGAGCGCTCATCACTTTTCCAGCTTCATCTAACCACTCCTGATACTTTGGGCTTTTGCACTTGTCGCTTCTCTGTCTGGGATTCACTGAGATCTTTGTAGACTAAATTCTTCACATTCAGTTCACATCCTGGGTGTCACCTCCTCAGAGAGACCTTCTCAGACTACACTAAGTAACTTTTCAGTCACATTACAGTAAGTCCTCACTCAATGTCATCAATAAGTTCTGTGACTTCAAGTGAAACAAGGTATAACAAACCAATATTATCATAGGCTAATTGATACAAACAAGAGTTAAGTTCCTACAGCATCTCATCAACATTCCAATGAAACAATGTGGAATAAAACCACATCTATTGAAGATCTGCTGTGTTTTTACCATTGCGCTTATCTGCTACTTTCTTTTTTTTTTTTTTTTGGTACGTGCCCCTAGCGGGAACCGAACCTGGGACTCTCTGGTCTGCAGGCCAACGCTCCAACCGTTGAACCAAACTGGCCAGGGCTCTGCTTTCTTATTTGGCTGTATATCACCACATTCCCTCCTCCCCAACCAGAATATAAGCTTCATGATGGCAAACATCGTGTATGTCTTCTTGTTACCTCCCTAGCATCCAGAGCAGCACCTGGCAGAGATGGTACTTTATACATATTTGTTGAATCAATTAATGAACTCTTTCTCTGGTCCGCGGGCTGACGCTCTAACCGCTGAGCCAAAGTGGCCAGGGCCAATTAATGAACTCTTGAAAGAACAGAATCAGAGACCTAGTTTTTCTACTTACGTGGGGAGAGGCAGAGGAAGTGTGGCAGCCCAGGGTGGCCCAGACCTAGCCTGAGTCAGCCAGTTGCCATTCTCTCCCTCTCTGGACCTGGAGCCAGACTTGTCCATTGGTATGCCAGGTAAACTATGCCCCCAGAGCCTTGAGAGCCCCTTGCCAGCCCCTGGACCCTCACCTGTATAGAAGCACAGCAGCCAGGTACCCAGCAGTGGGGCGAAGGTTTGGCCTGGCTTGGTCACCAGGGCCACCATGCCAAAGAGGAGCGCCGAGGCTGCCTGCTTACGGTGGTTCAGCACCAGGTCCTCATCCACCAGGTCAGTGACCACCAAGGTCAATAGCTTACAGGTGCCCTCAGTGAAGACACGGTTGCTGCCAGCAGAGAGAGAGAGAGAGCGAGAGCAGGCAAGAGTGAAGGAGTGGGACCAGGGCGGGGGGGGGGGGGGGGGCACAGGCAGGGCATACCTGGCAATGAAGAGGCAGAGCAGGCCAGGGCGGTCGGGGCCAGCCAGAAGCATGAGCAGGCTCAGGCCCAGCTTAAGCAGGAAGAGTCCCCGCACTACAGTGTAGACGCCCCAGCGCCGGCACAGGGGCAGGAAGTAGAGGTTGTTGAGATGGGGAGCCACATAGGAGATGCCTGAGGAGAAGGGGTGCAGCCTTATCAGTGCGCACTGCAGCAGCTTCCAGTTTTCCACATTTTAACAATCAGAATCAGAGTTTGCATAGCGCTATGCCACCTTCTGTGCTGAGAGCGAATCTGCATCCCATTATTTAATCCTCACAGCCTTTTAAGGTAAGTATTATTATTCCTACTTTACAGATGAGAAATGGAGACCCAAAGAGATGAAATAAAACACACCCAAGGCCAAACTAAATAAGCACAGTCAAGACTCACACCCAGGCCCAGCACACTGTAGTCCTTGCTGTTAATCAACCACTGTGCTGCATTGCCTCTGGGTGACACCATCACCAAGAGGACCACCATGAGAGGCCCTACCCCATCATACCCACAACAGGCTTCCACCCCTTTCTCAGGAAAACAGCTGGGGGCCAGAGGTGCAACCCCACAGAAGATTCTGTCCTCTGCCACCAAGGCTCCAGCTGCGGAGGTGGCTGTGCTTGGAGCTGGGCTAGGGGTTCTGGGGTGCAAGCCTCTGTCCTTCCAGCCTGCCTGAGACACCCACTCACCCAACAGGAAGGAGCCCGTGGAGAGGGAGATGTGGTCTGACAACAGGTGCTCCAGGAAGAGGGGGAAGAAGTTGCTGTTGAAGTGGCAGTGAAAAACCTGCAACCCAACAGGGGCAGTGAGGAGGTGGCTGGGGTGGGAGGGGAGCCAGGGCACGAGCAGCCATTTCCCCATGTCCCTCAACATGGAACATGCCAGAACAAAACCTAAAACCAATTCCTGTTGCTTATCTAATTTTGCTAAAGGAAGGAATGATAAATTGTCATTAAAACAATTAAAGGATTTTTCTTTTTTTTTTAATTTATCTTTTTTTTTTTTTTTTATCCTCACCTGAGGACTTTTTTTTTTTTTCATTTTTTGTTCAGATAGAGTGGGAGGAAGAGAGAGGAAGAGAGAGAGAGAGAGAGAGAGAGAGAGAGAGAAACATTGACGTGAAAGGGACACATCGAGTGGCTGCCACCCGCACGACCAACCAGGGCCGGGGACAAACTGCAACCGAGGTACATGCCCTTAGCGGGAACTGAACTCGGGTCTCTCTGTACCGCAGGCCGACGCTCTAACTGCTGAGCCAAACCGGCCAGGGCAGGATTTTTCTTTTTAATTGAAAACACTTTAGTAAAACAAGCTTAATGACGTAAAAACTATTTGGCTAGGTGTGGCTCGGTGGTTGAGCATCGACCCATGCACCAAGAGGTCGTAGGTTCGATTCTCGGTCAGGACACATGCCCAGGTTGTGGGCCCGATCCCCAGTGGGGGGCATGCAGGAGGTGGCCCTCTCATTGATGTTTCTATCTCTCTCTCCTCACTTCCTCTCTCAGTAAAAATCAATAAAGAGCCCTGGCCGGTTTGGTTCAGCGGTTGGAGCATCAGCCCACGGGTCATAGAGACCTGGGTTCGGATTCGGCTAAGGGCACATACCTTGGTTGCAGTTTGTCCCCGGCCCGAGTGGGGTTGTGTGGGTGGCAGCCACTCGATGTGTGTCTCTCTCACATCAATGTTTCTTTCTCTCTCTCTATCTGAAGATGAATGCAAAAATGTCCTCGGGTGAGGATAAAAAAAAAAAATCAATAAAGAAAAAAACAAAAACTATTTGGCTAGCTTATATACTACCTGTGTTTCAGGAGTGGCACTTGGTGTTTTAAAAATATTTTCACAGCCCAGCCAGTGTGGCTCAGTGGATTGAGCGTTGTCCCATGGACAGAGGTCCTGGTTTGGTTCCTGGTCAGGGCACATACCTGGGTTGTGGGCTCAATCCCTGGTGGGGGGCATGCAGGAGGCAGCCGATTAATGTTTCTCTCTCACATCAATGTTTCAATCTCTCTCTCCTTTTCTCTCTAAAAAGTCAATAAAGGCCTGGCCGGTTTGGTTCAGCGGTTAGAGCGTCGGCCCACAGACCGGAGAGTCCTGGGTTCAGTTCCCGCTAAGGGCACGTACCTCAGTTGCAATTTGTCCCCGGCCCTGGTTGGGGTTGTGTCGATGTTTCTTTCTCTCTCTCTCTCTCTCCCCCCCCCCCCCCCCTCCTGCTCTATCTGAAGATAAATGCAAAAATGTCCTCGGGTGAGGATTTAAAAAAAAGTCAATAAAAACATATTTTAAATAAATAAAAATATTTTTTTCACAGAGTCCCCAGAGGGGTGCCTCTTTTTCATATCCTCACTTTGCAGGATACGGCTGCCCAGAGAGGCTGAGATTTGCCTAAGATCACATGAAGTTAGGAACTCAGACGGTGCTAGAATCCAGGTCTTCTAACTACCCAGCCTGTGTTTCTGCCTTTGAATCACCCTGCAGTCATCAATTGAGGCCCAGACTGATTTACCAGCTTTTGAGAAGCCTGTTCCCTTGAGCAAGGCATACTCCAGCCATCCTGGGAGGGGGTACTGCTCCCATACCTGCACCAGGTCCATGCCCACGAACCACAGGAAGTTCCGGTGATGTGCCAGCTGCCAGAGGTACTGGCCCAAGGTAACGCTGCCTGCCTCCTCGCCGCCCACAAGCAGCTCCTCTCCACACAGGCTACAGGGCAGAGGGGAATCAAGAACAGCCTAGGGCTGGGCCAGAGCCACCCCCCACCCCAGGGCAGCCACCCATCAGACAGGGGACCCAGCACTGACATCACACTCAGAACAGTGCTGGCCACTCACCCGCTATCCACAGCCAGGTCTGGACACCCTGGCTCCCTAACAGCCTCAACCCGCCGCCTCAGCAGCCGTGTGGCCCCCACAAAGCCTAGCCCAGAGCCAGCGGCCAGTGCCACACAGAAGGCGCGGAAGGAAGAGAAGTCCTCCTTGTTCCAGAAGGCGTAGGAGGCAAAGACAGAGAGGGAGCCAGCCGCACTGAAGAGGGAGCAGTAGAAGTTGAGGTGGGTGCGGTCGTGGGCTGAGAGGGCCAGGTCAGCCAGCAAGGCATGATGGTGCAGGTCCACGAGCGTCAGGAAGCCGTCATAGAGGCACAGGCACAACAAGAACTGCAGGCCAGCTGGGGCCCAGGGCACCCAGAACACCAGGAACGACAGCGCCAGCAGTGGCCCATGCCAGCCAAGTGCCCGCACCCGTGCAAGCACCACGGCCCTCGAGGAGAGCCCAGTGCCTGACCTGCCAGGGAGAGGAGGGTTGTTGGAAGATGCTGCCCTTGCCACCTTGGGCCTCAGTTTCCCGTGCCCAGGCCCTAGAAGAGGGACAGAGGCCCAGAATGTGGGACTCATCCCAGGGTGGTCCCACTGAGCTTTGAGTCCTCAGGCTCCGATTTAGGAAACACAACTCACCAGTGGGTACTCTGTCCTCTGCTTCCTTGCCAGCCCACCAGGGCTGAGGGTCAAAGGGGGGTGTGATACCATTTTTTTCAGGGTTGGGGGCAGTGATGGGCTGAAGCAGGGATGGGGTAAAGGCATATGCCGGCAGCAGCAGTGTTTGTGGTACAGAGAGTGCCCAGTCCTGTGGGCCAGACAAGCGGAGCTGTGGTCAATCTCTCCCCCAAGTGATCAAGGCCGACAGTTAGTCATGGCCACTTCTCCAACCTAGACAGAGTCTGCCCTGACCTCGGGGAAGGAAGGAAGCATGGACAACTGCTGAAAATGTTCTCCCTTTCTTTCCCCACCCCAAACACAGGTGGGAGTCCTCCAGTCCTGGGGAAGAGTAGGGTGGGACAGGACCAGCAATGAGCCTTCCCCAAGACACAAACCGGGGCTGGGAGCTGAGGAACTGACGGTCACTCAGCCAGCCGAAGAGGGGGTCGTTGAAGCTGTTCCACAGGAGAAACACCGTCTGCAGGCAGAGGGAAGATGGGTGGGCTCCAGGAAGCCTCCTCTCCAGGGCTTTCCCTTCCCAGCCTGCTCACCACCCCTTAAAGATGATACCAGCTTTCCCA
Source organism: Tadarida brasiliensis (assembly GCA_030848825.1). Classification (NCBI taxonomy): domain Eukaryota; kingdom Metazoa; phylum Chordata; class Mammalia; order Chiroptera; family Molossidae; genus Tadarida; species Tadarida brasiliensis. The sequence continues at coordinate 21,625,776 of CM061271.1, forward strand.
CCTGCAAACTTGGCTCAGGTCAGTCCCTCCGCTAAAACCCACTCTATAGGCCACTGCCCCCATCAAATTCCCACCCATCCAGGGCCCAGCTGATAAATTAACATATGTGAATACATAAAACAGTCCCTGGCTCATAGAACAGTGGCCAGAGCTGGTGAAATCCCCACTGAAGAGTCATAAGGCCTCCAGCTCCAGCTTTTCTTTTCTTTTTTTGTGTCCCAGGTGGGACTTGAACCCACATCAGATCCAGCTTTTCTTGCTGAGTCTTGGTGGGCAGCCTGGCCTGCCCCACACTGCTGGCTAGGCAGGACCAGCATTGCAATCTGCCCGGCTCCCACCCCAACACTGGCCTACCTCTCCGACCCAGAAGGCAGCTTTGCTGATCTTGTACACTGAGACAAAGGTGTCCACATAGTAAAGCAGGAACACGTTGTGCAGTATGGAGATGAAGAGGGCCAGGGAGCCATAGACCACGGCCGTGGGCAAGCCCAACAGCCAGGCCTGGGGCCCACCCAGCCCCATGGCTGGCAGCCCAGGCTCAGCCTGGGAGCACTAAGAAGCACTCATGGCCACAGGCAGTCTGGCCATCCTTGTCCCTGGGAAAGAAGGAGCCAGTTAGCTGCAAAGATCAGAGCCAGTTTTGCTCCAAACTGCAGACCTGTGAGTCATTTAAAAGCTCATTTCCAACTGGTGGAAAGTTTGCATGTAAAATAAAGTTAGGGAATCGTTAATGACATACAGCTGAAACAATGCTAGGCTAGCTACCATACCTAGGAGTAACCCGAGGAAATTGATAAAGGTGTGTTAAGCCAAGGCAGGCGTCCAGCAAATGCTGAGCCAGGTCAACCGTGCTCGGGTTGTGTGCTCAGTATCTTCTTTCATCTGCACTCTCTGACCTTAATGGACTGGACATTACAACCTTGGGATTGAGTGCACGATGTACCTATAATATAACTGCAAGCTACCTAATCCAAGCCTCAGTTTCCTCTTCTGTAAAGGGTAAAGGAGATGATCGTGGCTACTCTGCAGAGAAACATAAAAGATTAAATGAGGCCCTGGCCAATTTTTCTCAACAGTTAGAACGTCAGCCAGTGGACTGAAGGGTCTCAGGTTCGATCCCCGGTCAGGGTTGTGCTGGAAGCAATCAATTAATGTGTCTCTCTCACATCGATGTTTCTCTCTCTCCCTCCCTCCCTTCCACTTTATCTTCTTTTTTTCTCCAATTTGTATTAATTTATTTTTGTTACAGATGTTTCTCCTTTCCCCCCCCAGTCCACTTCAGCTTTTAAAAAATCAATGGAAAAAATATCCTCAGGTGATGATTAACAACAACAAAAAAAGATTAAATGAGGTAACTCACAGAAAGTGCTCAATAAATGGATGTTGGTGACGTCATTACTATCTTTATAAAATCCTTACAGCCCTGGCCGGTTTGGCTCAGCGGTTAGAGCGTCGGCCTGCGGTCCGGAGAGACCCGGGTTCGGTTCCCGCTAAGGGCATGTACCTCGGTTGCAGTTTGTCCCCGGCCCTGGTTGGTCGTGCGGGTGGCAGCCACTCGATGTGTCCCTTTCACGTCGATGTTTCTCTCTCTCTCTCTCTCTTCCTCTCTCTCCCTCCCACTCTATCTGAACAAAAAATGAAAAAATGTCCTCAGGTGAGGATAAAAAAAAAATCCTTACAAAGTGTATAGTACTATTACAATGTTATAGAGCAATGCCAAGCTCAGAGATGTTAAGTAATTTTCCCAAAGTTACACAGCAAAAATGTACATTTGAACCTGGCCTCTCTGGCTCCAAAGCCTTATCTACTTCTTGACCTCCCAAATCAGGTTCCTATGAACTGCTGGATAAAATGGAGAAACCTGGATGATGTCAAGTTCCATATATATAGAAGAGTGATAAGATATAATAAGAGTCCACAACTGCCCATGCACTTTGATTCCAGAAATTCCACCTTAAGGAACTAACCCCAAAGAATGTATAGAGATGTTCATGGCAGCCACATTTATAAACAACAAAAAATTGGACACAGTCCAAGTACACAACAAAGGAACAGGTTCAGCAAACTGATGCACTCCAGAAAGCAGAAGCACACGGGAAAACTAGACACATGGAAGAGAAACTCAAGAACATGTTCCGTGAAAAGACAAAACAAAGGATAGCGTGGATGCCTGTCGTGCAGACTGGCTGGCTAGACTGACCATCATAGGCAGGAAAGGAAATAAAAGTTGGATTTTTAATAGAGTGCCGCTTCTCAAACTGTAATGTACTTTCAAGTCACCTGAGAACTTTGTTAAAATGTAGATATTAACTCAGTAGTTCTGAGGAGAACTGCATTTCTAACAGGCTCCCAGGTGATACCATGCTGCTGGGCCATGACCACACTTTAATTTTTTTTTCCTTTATTGATTTTAGAGAGAAAGGAAGGGAGAGGGAGAGAGAGATAGAAACACTGATGAGCGAGAACATCAACTGGCCGCCTCCTGCATGCCCCCCACTGGGGATTTGGCCCACAACCTGAGCATGTGCCCTGACTGGGAATCTAACCGGCGACCTCTTGGTGCATGGGTCCATGACCACACTTTAAACAGCGAGGCATTGCTCTGGCCAGTTTGGCTCAGCGGTGCAGTGGTTCTCAACCTTCCTAATGCCGCGACCCTTTAATACAGTTCCTCATGTTGTGGTGACCCCTAACCATAAAATTATTTTCGTTGCTACTTCATAACTGTAATTTTGCTACTGTTATGTCTCAGGCGACCCCTGTGAAAGGGTCATTCGACCCCCAAAGGGGTAGTGACCCACAGATTGAGAACCGCTGGGTTAGAGCGTCTGCCGCAGACCAGAGAGTTGCAATTTCGATTCCGATCAAGGGCATGTACCTCTGTTGCAGTTTGGTCTCTGGCCTGGATCGTGTGGAAGGCAACCAGTCGATGTGTCTGTTTCACATCGATGTTTCTCTCTCTTCCTCCCATTCTGTCTGAAAATAAATGGAAAAATATCCTCGGGTGAGGGTATAAATAAATAAATAAATAAACAGTGAGGCATTAAGTCTTTTTTTTTTTTTTATTGCTCACCTGAGGAATTTTTCCCCTTATTATCAGATAGAGTGGGAGGGAGGGAGAGAGAGAGACAGAGAGAAACATCCATGTGATAGAGCCACATCGATGGGTTGCCTCCCGCACGACCCGACCAGGGCCGGGGGGAAAAACCGCAACCAAGGCACGTGCCCTTGACCGAATCGAACCTGCGACTCATTGGTCCACGGGCCGACGCTCTAACCACTGAACCAAACCGGCCAAGGCAAGGTCTGTCTTTTTTTGTAGGCTCAAAGTTGCTGTTCTCTTTCCAGAAAAATAATCCCATGTGAGCCTGTCTGACCCCCAATGGGAAGCTCGGGGGGCTTCCTTCTCTCAAACTCCCTGTGAATTAAATTGCATCCCCAAAAAAGATATGTTCAAGTCCTAACCCCCCAGTATCTGTGTGACCTTATTTGGAAATAGGTTCTTTACAGATGTAACCAAGTTAAAATGAGATCATACTGAATTAGAGTGGGCCCTAATCCCATGATTGGTGTCCTTACAAGGAGACGGACATTTGGACCCAAAGACAGACATACACAGAGGGGAGATGCCAGGGGAAGACGAAGACAGAAATTGGATTGATGCAGCTACAAGTCAAGGAATGCCAAGGATTTGGGGCAACCACCAGAATCTGGAAGAGGCAAGGAAGGATTCCTCTAGACCAGTGGTTCTCAACCTTCCTAATGCTGCGACCCTTTAATACAGTTCCTCATGTTGTGGTGACCCCCAACCATAAAATTATTTTTGTTGCTACTTCGTGACTGTAATTTTGCTACTGTTATGTCTTAGGCGACCCCTGTGAAAGGGTCGTTCGACCCCCAAAGGGGTCGTGACCCACAGGTTGAGAACTGCTGCTCTAGACCCTCATTCCAGAGGGAGTGTGGCCCTGCTGACACCTTGGTTTTGGACATCTACCCTTCAGAACTGTAAGAGAATACGTTTTGGCTGTTTCAAACCACCCAGTTTGTGGTAACTTGTTACCGCAGCCCTAGGAGACATACTCACCCTTAGGGGCTGATCCTCTGTGAGTCCTTGTGACCTAAGCCTGCCCAGGGGCCTCATCTATATGTCCTTGCACCCACATGCACACACACACACACACATACACACAAAGAGCCAAAACTTCTGTTTCCCAGCAGGGTCAGGCCCTGGAGAGCCAACTTAAGCCCCAGTCCAACAGTAATGACCCCATAGGACCTGTCCTTCCCCCATTACCCACCATTGCTCCCTCTCCCTGCCCAGCCTTCAAGGGTCTCTGCTGTCTGGTCTCTCCTAGCCTGTCCAGGCTGGCCTACCTTGGATCTTCAAGCCACCTTCTTCTCTGGCCAGGCTTTTGCTCTTGGAGCCTCCCACAAGAAGCACTCTCCCCACCTCCCCATCTCCATCTCCCCCATCCTTTAGGAGCCAGCACTGTGTCCAGGAGACCTTCTCCAACTCCTCAGGCCCTCACTGATGCCTTCTGCCCCTGCACAGCAGACTCTCCTGCCTGCCCCCACTGCAGCCTGACTGGGGGTTTTGAGGACAGGGCTTATGTTTTCTCCCTCTATCTCCTTCTCAGGAAGAATGGGCTGGACTCGACCACTCTTGCTCTGGAAGTGACTGGTAAAGAGAGAGGCTCTGATTCTCAGGAGAGAATCTCACTGGGGTTGTTTTCAGGCTCATTAGAAACCAAGTGACAATCACTCAAGAGATCTGTATACACCCCCAACCCCATGCCAACCTATTGCCAATCTATGCCTAGTGGTGGAGGAATGAGAGAAGAAGAAGCCTGAAACCAGCCACTAAGTCTATGAGAATCTCTCCCAGGCCACAGTGATCCTACCTTGCCCCAAAGCAGGAAGACAACCAGGTGGCTTCTCTCTGGAACCTTGAGCCCCTGAAGGAATGGTAGGTGGGAATGCTTTTCTTCCCCCCCCCCCCACAGCTTTATTGAGGTATCATTGATATACAATAATCTACACATATTCAAAGTGTACAGTCTGATCAGTTTTAACATGTATGCACCTATGAAACCATCACCACAATTGAGATCATGAACATATCTGTTACCCTACAAGTTTCCTTGGCACTTCCTTTTTTTCATCCCTCACCTGAGGATACTTTTCTATTTGTCATCAGATAGAATGGGAGGGAGAGAGAGAGAGACAGAGAGAAACATCGATGTGATAGAGCCACATCAACTGGTTGCCTCCCGCACAACCCGACCAGGACTGGGGACAAACTGCAACCAAGGTACATGCCCTTGACCGGAACCGAACCCACGACTCATTGGTCTGCCGGCCAACGCTCTAACTGCTGAGCCAAACCAGCCAGGGCTCTTTGGCACTTTCTAAGTAACATAGCTGAAGGAAGACACACTGGAGGTCTCCAATGTCCTAACTCTACCATTTAGTCCCTGTGTGCCCTGGAGTAATTTGCTTAACTTCTCTATGCCTGTTTCTTGATCTGCAATATGGGGCCAACCTTCCTAAGGCTATTCTTCCTAAAATCAATGAGAAAAGATTCTAAAGCACTTAGCGTGGTAAGTGTGGTGAGCACTTTAGAGATTACTATTGAATCTCTGAAGCCTTCCCTACCACCACGCAAGGATGGGGTGGGGATTAATCTGAAGGTGCTTTGGGGGCTATAAAGCACAATGTACACTATCCTTAGCCCGGGTCACTTTCTCTGATTCCCCTACCTCACCTCCAAAGCCTTCATCCCAGGGAGTGAAGCTCCTCTTTTCCACCCAGATGACCTGTCTCAGTTGCTAGAGAAGGTAAATCCTGCAGGTAAGGTCCCAAGCTCTGGACATACGCACTGGGGCAATCGTAGAAGAAAACTTCAGAGGGGGTGAGATGGAAAGGCTATGGCTGTGCCATCAGCAGGGCCTGGGTCTAATATCAACTGCACTTCCTACTAAGAGTGTAACCTCAGGCAAGTCACTTAACCAGTCTGAGTCTTGGTTTTCTCACCTGTAAAATGGGGTAATAATGCCTATCTTCATTTATAGAAGGGCAAGGAGGATTAAACTAATGTCCTGAGCACCACACTAGTCACATGGAAGATGCTCAGAAACTGGCTTTTTCTTGGGCTCACTTATAATAGGTCAGGGTAGCAGCAGGGGAATATCCTGGTAATCAGGCCTCTTCTGGTGGTGGTAAGGGAATTGGAAAGATCTAAAAAAGTCAGAAGAGGAGGGCCTGCAATGAGCAGGAACTCATACAATGTTCGGGAGACAAACCCCCACCACAGTGCAGAGCTAGAGGCAAAACAGCCTGTCCAGGTAAGCCTGTACCCAGGAGCGGAAGCTGAGAGGGGAGTGTGCAGGGTCACTAAAGGGGTTTCTCTTCCAGATTCTACTCCTCCATCATGAAATGTCTTCCCTTACTAGCCCTCCCCACCCCTCAATCCACCCCAGCAGAGAACAACTCTGCCTCCCCCAGGGAGGAACAGCAGGAGCCCACCCAGCCTATTGCATAACCTGGGTGACATATCCTGTAACCAACTCCACCCCCACCCTTGGCACATTGTGGGAGAGTCTGCTGGAGACCCCCACAGTCTATCTCCGTCCCCTGCTGGTATGATCCCAGTTGTATGGTCTTGAGCCCACCACTTCCTTCCCTGGCCTCAGACTCATCTATAAAGTAAAAATAATAAAGCCAACCTCTTAAATTGCTGTGGGCTGAAATGCAAAAGCTATACACAGCACCAAGCACAATGTCTGGCACATAGAAGACCCTCAATAAACAGTAGCTATTATTACTTTTTTTCATGTCTCTGAAGTTTCATAATCTTTAAAGGGTTCTGCCAAACCCATGATTGAAGTTGTCATTCTAGCACCTAACATTGATTCTTCTCGCTGCCTGGTATATACTGCCATCCCTCAAATTCTTTTTGAAATGCCACCTCCACACCTTTCTTCATGCTGTTTCTTCCACCTCACTACCCTACCTGTAACTATATACCATTTCTCAGATGTATAGGATTTGCCTGGCTTTTATAACCATTATCATGAATCCTTACAACTCTAGTTACTAGCTCCATCCTCACTTTGTAAATGAAGAAACCAAGGTTCAGAAGGTTAAACAAGTGGCCCCAAATCACAGAGGTATTAAGTGCTGGAGCCAAGATTCAAAACAGGTGTTTTTGACTAAAACACCTCAGCATTTCTCATATCACTATGCCTACCTCCATCTTATCGAATCTTGCTGATTCAGGACCCAGGTTAGTGGCACCAGCCTTCCCGAGGACACCTAGTCAGGTGTTCTCTCCCCTTTTCAGATCCCTTGGCTCCTGTATCAGGATCCAAATGCCTCCCTTATCCTCCTCCAGCCCCCAATGGGGTCCTTAAGGGCAGGGCCAGGTCAGACCCACCTGTGATTTCTGCTCCCTGCCTTCACCAGGCTCCTTCATCACAATAGGTGCTCAATTAATACATGTAGGGTCAATTTACCCCTAAAAGGTTAATATGAGCATTCTCCAGACCTAGGGAAGAGCAGCAGCCATATGAGGAGTGTCACCCCCCAGATCCCATTGTACCCCTCAGCTCTGCCTTCTGCTTGGCTATAGGAAGTCAGAAATTGGCAACCTTGGAAGTCCATCAAGATTATTATGATGTACCCTGCTGAGTAAAACAGGTACAGCAAGACAACAGGTGCACAAAGAAAACTAGTGATAATAACAAAAATTAACATTTATTAAGCTTTTACCATGTGCCCAGCACTATACTAAGAAACACAGAAATAATATGGAAAGAGAGCTCAGAGCAGGGAAGTAGAAAGACACTAGATCAGGGTGTGGTAAACTACACACAAGATTCTTTCCTGAGGACAATGGGTTAGGGGACTGGGGGTGATGATGTGACAGAATCAGATGTTTGGAAAGACACCCCCCCCCCAATCCCGGACATTATATAAAACTCTCCCCTCTTCACCTTATCAGGTTTCTGGGAGATAAAGAACTAGAACAGGCCCTGGCCGGTGTGACTCAGTTAGCTGAGCATCCTCCCATGCACCTAGAGGTCACCGGTTCAATTCCAGGTCAGGATTCCATCCCAGGTAGCGGGCATGCAGGAGGCAGCCGATGTTTCTCTCTCCCTCTTCCTTCCTCTCTCTCTAAAATCAATAAAAATATACATTTTTAAAAAGAACTAGAAAAGGATGAAAACAGTAGCCTCTCCCTTGTTGGGTGAGTGGGGCTGATGGATTTGGTGGAGAAAACCAAGGGTGCCCAGACTGGGCCCCTGGAGTGGGGGGTATCAGAAGGAAGGTGGGTGTTTGCTTCTGGACTAAAGACTGTATGAGAAGCAGTTAGTGCAGAAAGAAAAGCTAGTAATAAGCAAAACTTGAAGTTGGGAGCCCTGGGTCAGGTCTAATTTTTTTTTTAACTTATTTTATTCTTGTACAATGGTCCCCCATTAAATGAAAACAATGCTTATCTAACTAGGTCTGAATGTTATCACTAACTAGCTATCTGGGTTTATTACTACATCTATGAAACAGGAGAAACAAATCCATTCCCAGTCTTTCCTCAGGGGTATCAAAAGAAACTGAAAGGTATAATGCCCTATGCAAATATTAGGTGTGTCCTTTTCTCAACAAGGGGCTGCCCTCAGAATAATCTGTTGTGTTTCCTGCTTCACACCCAGAGCCTTGTCTCCCTGCCCAGGCTCCCCACAGCAAGCCCCAGCCGGCCAGGGCTGTTGGAGGAACCCACACTGGTGGGACTGCCCTCCTCCTCTCGCTCCCCCGCAGGAGCTCCTTACTCAGGAGCAGGCTCGAAACACGTGGTGGTTCTCCAGCCCATCAGCACGTTAAAATCACCTGCTCAATAACACCCAGGCCCAGGCCTTACCCCTGACCAATTAAATCGGAATTTCTAGGGATGGAGCCCAGTACTGTGTTCTTCTAAAGCCCCCCAGGTGGTTCCACTACGTCACCTGGGTTAAGGGCCTTCACGTATGAAACGGATCCGGCCCTGAAGCATGCCGCGCACCAGCCTCAGGGAGCCCTTGTGCAAGGATTCCACACTCACCTCTGGAGCCCAGGCTTCTCCCACCCTGACCAAAGGGCTCTCCCACCCCACAACCTGATCACCTCGGGGACCCCCGCAGACCGCCCCCGGGACTCCCAGGGCGGACTGCATTCCCGTCCCCCTCGGTCCGTCTTCTGTGTCTGATTGGCCCCAGTCCCGCCCGCTCCTGCCCCTGAGCCCCGCCGCGGTCAAGCCCTCACCGCAATCGTGGCAGCCGAAGCCTAATCCAGGCTGCCCGGAACCGGGTGCCAGCCAGCGTTCCTGCGCGCGCAGGGCGGCTTCCCCGGCCTTCGCCTCCGCCCCGCCCAGCGATTGGCTCCGAGCAGCCCCGGGGACCGCGGTCTGGCAGGTAGGTGCTCGCGCCCGAGGCTGCGGCCGCCATGTTTGTTGTGGGCGCTTGCCCTTGGGGACCAAAAAAGAGAACGTGGGTGCTACCAAGAAGGGGGCGGGTCGCCGATTCCTGACCTGCTTATCCCCTCCTCATAGCTTAATGTCATTTCAGTCTGAGGAAAGAGTGAAGAAATAAAATGGGAGTTACTGTAGTTAAACTGCTAAATTACTAAAATCAAAGTAGGCTGAGGCATGAGGAAATGACTCTGTTTTTACTTTAACTAGCCTGGGAACTTAAACCTTTTCAGTTGCGCATTAATGCCGGGAAATATGTGTGTAAATCTGTAGATAACCCCCTGAAGATAGTAGGAAAGAATGTTCAGTGTCCAGACCACCTGACATCTGGAAGATTACTATCTTGGACCAATCCAGAGGCTAAGACCAATCAATGCAGTACTGATTCTTCTCAAGAATGTACTTTTTACTCTAAGAACTCTCAGCTTTTCTCTCTTCTTTGAAAGACTGAGTATTGCCTAGTTGTATTTCCCATTTGCAAATCCCAAGATCATCAAATAAATCTTTATTATTTATTTATTTATTTAAAATCCTCCCTCGAGGATATTTTTCCATTTATCTTCAGGTAGAGTGGGAGGGAATGAGAGAGGAAGGGAAAAAGAGAGAGAGAGGTGAGAGAGACACATCCATTGGTTGCCTCCCGCAGGACCCTGACCAGGGCCAGGGGCCAAACTGCAACCCCTCCACTCTGGTCTTTGGCCATCGCTCTAACCTCCCAGCACCTTCCTTCAAGCCTTGTTGTCTGACTGGATGGACAGCTAACACATAAGGAGATGGCAGTGGCACCAGCTTCGACTCCCTAATGCTGGGTTGTGAACCCCTCAAGAGCAGATGGACCCAGCTGGAGCTGTGGGCTCAGGTGCCAGGCCCTAAGATAGCAACCATGCAGCCCAACCTCCTCCTATTAATAATAGTAATAATGAAATATAAGGAGAAATGAGCTCTCACTTTGTGCCCTGTACTGTGTCAAGAACTCTATGTGCATTCTCTTGCTGAGTCCTCACATCATTCTTTGGAGGTAGGTGCTATTATCCTCATTTTACAGATGAAGAAACTGAGGTTCAAAGAGATTCGATGACATTTACACAATAAGCAACAGGTCCAGACAAACTATAACCCAGCTCTCCTGAGTCCCAGAACAGGAGTCCTTCCTCTTCTTACCCCTGCAGGCCCTCAAAGTTTTGTTTTGCTCAGTCTAGTCTGGTGAGGATGCCCCATGTCTTTTCCTAACATGCCTGGTAAACCTAGTTAGTGAAAGGGTTAATAAAGTTTTAAAGGGTAAAGGCAAAAGCTTGCAAAAGGCAGAAACTGGGAAAAATGAAAAATGCGTAGCTTGAGTGACCTTTGCTCAGCCTTGAGTATGGATTATCAAGTTATCCGCAAGACAATGAATCACTCAGCAGATGCAGGATGTGATACCAGACCAGTCCAACTGCAAAGTGGACAATGGGCCAGTCAGAATATGTCAGCAGGAACTGCCAGAAGGTAGAAGTAGAGTATATAACCTACACCCCAACTGTTATTCGAGGCTGACACCTTTTTGGGCTCAAGCCTGCCTGCACCCAGGCGCATGCAATAAAATCGTTTTGCTCTACATTGGCCTTGTGTTGTGGATGTGATCGCCCACCAGCTCAGACCTTTCAGTTAGGTTTCCAGGCAGTCAAATGGCACACACTCAAGATCTGCTGTTTCCCTACCCTGGAACTGAGGAGAAGTTGTTAGGTAGGAGGAGAACATAGTGGAACCTAGATCAAAGGGGTCCGACGCTAAGGAAGGAGAATAATTTCAAGAAGAGAGAGTGTTTGTGTGTCTATCTGTCCCAGGATCCAGGGACTCTGATATCACTCAAGAAGTCAGGCAGGTTGCCCTGACTGGTTTGGCTCAGTGGTTAGAGCATCCGCCCAAGGACCTAAGGGTCTGGTCTCGGGTTCTATTCCTGGTCAAGGGCACAAACCTGGTTTGCAGGTTCGATCCCCAGCCCTGGTCGGGGTCTTAGGGGATGCAACCAATCAATATGTTTCTCTAACATCAATGTTTCTCTCTCCCCCTCCCTCCCTCACTTCCACTCTCTAAAATTCAGTGGAAAAATACCCTGAGGTGAGGATTAACAAAAAAAAGAAGTCAGACAGGCAATATGACCATCAGTCACACCCCATGTTCCCTCCCAGTTAGCTCTGTGCTTGGCAACCAGGAAAGGAAATCAGAGATAATCACAAGGTCCAACCCTGGTGACAACACTAAAAGGATAACTGGTTACATTGTCTGTAAAACCAGAGGGCTGAGGAGCCTCAGAGCATTAAGTGCAATGTAGGGGCCAAAGTCTTTCCTATTGTTTCACATCTAGTTCTGGCCCTTTGGCCTTCTTCCCCATTTCCCCGATCATTCCCCAACTAGACACCCAGGCAGGGCTAAGTAAAGACTCAGGGTTTGCTTGAAATAAAGGCACATGCTGGCCAGAGATAGAAAGGTTTTCTAAAGGCAGAGGGACTCCCTAGCCCATGTGGCTCAGTTGGCTGGGCATTATCCAGTGCACTAAAAGGTTACTGGTTCAACCCGGCTGGTGTGGCTCAGTGGTTGAGTGTTGACCTATGCACTAAGAGGTCGTGGTTTCGATTCCCAGTCAGGGCACATGCCTGGGTTGTGGGCCCAGTTCTCAGAACGGGGCACGCAGGAGGTAGCCGATCTATGTTCAGCTCTCACATCGATGTTTTTTTCTTCCTCTCTCTAAAAATTAATAAAAATATTTTTTAAAACTATAAAGGTAGCCCGGCCGGTGTGGTTTAGCGGACTGAGCATTGTCCCATGAACTGAGAGGTCCCAGTTCGATTCCTAGTCAGGGCACATGCCCTGGCTGCAGACTTGATCCCCAGTAGGGGGTGTGCAGGAGGCAACCAATCAATGTTTCCCTCATCATCGATGTTTCTATCTCTCCCTCTCCCTTTCTCTCTCTGAAATCAATAATATATATAGAGAGAGGCAGAGGGACTGAGGAGAAGTTGTTAGATAGGAGCGGGGAAAAGAAACTTGGCTTGTATAACTTTAAAGTCCAGGATTCAAATGATGCCATCAGGACCCAATTTCTCTCTCTGTCCCTTGGCTCCACTTCTGTGGCTTCATGCTCAGACAGGTCTTCACCTATCCATCCAGACTGCATTCTTTTCACATTTCTGTCCAGGGGATAGAGAGTACTTCCCTCCACCCAACAGAACAAAGTTCTGGGCTTGGCTCCCACTGGCCCCAAATGAGTCTAAACCAATGGCCAGAGGGATGACAGTGCTCAGTGGTTTGCCCTACAGTACCTGTCATTTAAGGATGGAATAGAGCCAACTCCTCCTCCCCTCAAACACTTTACTAAGAGTAAAGAGAAACCCAAAAAATCTGGGGCTGTTAGAGGAATCAGGGTGAATGAATGCTGAGAAACTCACAACTTGGTCCTTATTTTTCTCATTTTGCTTAAAAGCTCCCTCCCTAGACCAGCAGAGGTCTTCAGCAAGCTTGTAGGGACCAGTATTAAAATGCAAGCTTCTGCCCTGGCCGGTTTGGCTCAGCGGTTGGAGCGTCGGCCTGCGGTCCAGAGAGACCTGGGTTCGGTTCCTGCTAAGGGCACGTACCTCGGTTGCGGTTTGTCCTTGGCCCCTGGTTGGGTCGTGCAGGAGGCGGCCACTCGATGTGTCCCTTTCACGTCGATGTTTCTCTCTCTCTCTTCCTCTCTCTCCCTCCCACTCTATCTGAACAAAAAATGGAAAAATGTCCTTGGGTGAGGATAAAAAAAAAATAAAAAATGCAAGCTTCTCACCTTTCCAGGCTATAACTTGAGCTTGGTTTCACAATCTCCCTACCTCCCACCCAGGTGTGACCAGATCCCTGTGGGGGAGTGGGAGCAGGTGCAGAAACTGGCTAGTCCCACAGGGTCCATCATTGAACTCCAGGCTGGGATGAGGTTAGTCTATAGGTAGTCTTGGACATTCCTCAGGTGCTGGAATATGGAGGGAGGACCAAAGTTATAAATAGGAGTATAGGAGTGTATTAATTTCCTATTGGTGCTGTAACATATTATCATAAACTTAGTGTCTTAAAACAATACAAATGTATTATCTTTTTTTTAACTTATCTTTATTGTTGAATGTATTACAGATGTTCCTCATTTTTCCCCCAATGACCCCTCCTCCCCATTCCTGCCCCCCTCCTGCCTTTCCCCACACTGCTGTCTGTGTCCATTGGTTATGCATACATATATACATATAAGTTCTTTGGTTTATTTCTTCCCACCCCCAACCCCCCTTCCCTTTGAGGTTTGTCAGTCTAACAAGCAATTTGTACTTCTTAATCCCTTCACCTTTTTCACCCATTCCCCCAGCCCCCACCCATCTGGTAACCAACAAAAGTTCTCTGTGTCTCTGAGAATGTTTCTGTTCTGCTTGTTCATTTTGTTTGTAGATTCAATTGTTGATAGATATGTATTTATTGCCATTTTGTTCGTTCATATTTTTTAAATCTTTTTCTTCAAGAAGACCCTTCAACATTTCATATAATAATGGTTTGGTGGTGATGAACTCCTTTAGCTTTTCTTTGTCTGGGAAACTCTTTATATGGCCATCGATTCTAAATGACAGCTTTGCAGGATAGAGTTATCTTGGTTGTAGGTTCTTGCTTTTCATCACTCTGAATATTTCTTGCCACTCCCTTCTGGCCTGCAAAGTTTCTTTTGAGAAATCAGCTGACAGTCTTATGGGAACTCCCTTGTAGGTAACTAACTGCTTTTCTCTTGCTGCTTTTAAGATTCTCTCTTTGTCTTGAACCTTTTGCATTTTGATGATGATGTGTCTTGGTGTGGGCCTCTTGGGGTTCATCTTGTTTGGGATTCTCTGTGCTTCCTGGACTTGTATGTCTGTTTCCTTCACCAAGTTAGGGAATTTTTCTGCCATTATTGTTTCAAATAGGTTTTCGATTTCTTGTTCTCTCTCTTCTCCTTCTGGCACCCCCAAGATGCGAATGTTGGCATGCTTAAAGTTGTCCCAGAGGCTCCTTACACTATCCTCATTTTTTGGGTTGTTTTTTCTTTTTGCTGTTCTGATTGGGTGTTTTTTGCTTCCTTATATTCTAAATCGATGGTTTGCTTCTTGGCTTTACCTACTCTACTATTTTTTTTTTTTTTGGTACGTGCCCCTAGCGGGAACCGAACCCGGGACTCTCTCTGGTTGGCAGGCCGACGCTCCAACCGCTGAGCCAAACCGGCCAGGGCTACCTACTCTACTATTGCATCTGTGTAAACTATTCTTTATTTCAGTTAGTGCCTCCTTCATTTCTGACTGGTCCTTTTTTATGCTCTTGAGGCCCTCACTAAGTTCACTGAGGTTCTCACTAAGTCCATTGAGCATCCTTATAAGCGGTATTTTGAACTCTGCATCTGTTAGGCTGCTTAACTCCATTTCACTTAGTTCTTTTGCTGGAGTTTTGTTCTATTCTTTCATTTGGGACCTGTTTCTTTGTCTCCTCATTTTGGCTGCCTCCCTGTGTTTGTTTCTATGTATTACTTAGCGAGAGGTATGGGGCTAGCTGAGACCAGATGCTGCTTGTTTGAAAGAATTTAGGAAAAGCTGAAGCAGGATCCAAGACAGGCCAATCCTATGGTAAAGCAACTGGCAACAGCTTGGGTGGATCTGAAAGTTGGGTGGAGCAGGGCCTCAGGGAGTCACCAGGGTGGGGCAAACAGTGTGAGCCAGGTAGCTGGAGTCCCAGATATAGCGGTGTCTGCTGGCCCAGGGAAGGGCTCACCAAAGGAACAAAAGCCTCTGATAGCATGTCTGTCCAGGAGAAAGCTGCCTCCCCAGCCCTTGCTCCAATGCCAAACAGCTCAGTTCTTCCCCATATGCCTTTCAAGCTGCCTCCTGCACGCTGGAGCCTGGACGGAGCAAGTCCAAGTAAATTTGTGCACGGGCCCTTTAAGAGGAGCTGCCGGGGGCTCCAGCCGCCTCAGCCTCCCTCAGCCTCAGTTCCCACTGGTTTTTCCAGCCAGAAGTGATGGGGACTTCTCTTCCTGGCACAGGAACCCTGAGCAGGGCACCTGGTGTGGGATGGGGACCCCTCAGTCCTCAGGGAGGACCTTCCCAGCTGAGGTATCCTAATTTTTATCCGCCACACGTGGGTGTGGGACCAGCCTGTCGCGCCTCCGCCCCTCTTACCAGTCTTGATGTGGCTTCTTCAATTTTGTAGTTGTAGGACTTCCATTCAGCTTGATTTCAGGAGGTTTTGAATGATGGTTGTTCTGTAGTTTAGTTGTAACTTTGATGTGGTTATGGGAGGACGCAATACCGTATTTACCTACGCCGCCATCTTGACCGGAAGTCTCCAGTTTCAAATGTATTATCTTACAGCTCTGGAGGTCAGAAGTCTGAAATGGGTCTCATTGACTAAAATCAAGGTATTGGCAAGACTGCATTCCTTTCTGGAGGCTTTAGGGAAGAATCCATGTTTTATTTTTTTATTTAGTATTTATTATTATTATTATTATTTTTTTTGCATTTTCCATCCTCTAAAAGTTGCCTGCATCCCTTGGCTCATGATCCCCTCCATCTTCAAAGCCAGCAATGTCTGGTCGACCCTCATATTACATAACTCCAACTCTTCTGCCTCCCTCTTCCATGTTTAAGGACCCTTGTGATTACATTGGATCCACCCATATCATCAAGGTCAGCTAATTAATGATCTGAATACCATTGCAACCTTAATCCCCTCCACCCCTTTGCCATGCAATATATTCACAAATTCCCAGGGATTAGGCTATGGATATCTTGGGGGAAAGAGGGCGAGTGTAGGAAACCTTCCCAGAGGGTAGCTGGGTTTGTGGGATGCTAAGAACCTATGAGAATGGGGGGGGGGTGTTACTGGTAATGCTGTTTGAGTCAACAGAATCGGGAAGGAAAGTATGATGGCCTGGCAGCCCAGTAGATGGGAGAGGGCACCAACTACCACCCACCCCACTGGAAAAGAAAAAGGTTTTAGGTAGTGACCTGTAGCAAGAGAGAACTGGAGCTCAGATGGGGCTCACCCCATCTAGATGAAGCAATCTTTCTGGCTTCCCCCAACTAGCTTCTGGGCTTTAGAATCAGGGTTCAAATCCCACTGTGCTACTTATAGACTGTGACCCTGGGAAAATGGCCTAACTTCTGAGTTTCTGGTTCCTTATCTTTTTTTTAATCCTCACCCCAGGATATTTTTCCATTTATTTTCAGATAGAATGGGAGGGAGAGAGGGAGGAAGGGAGGGAGGGGGGAAGGGAGGGAGGGAGGGGGGAAGGGAGGGAGGGAGGGGCAAGGGAGGGAGGGAGGGAGAGGGAGAAGGAGAGAGGGAGAGGGAGAGAGAGAGAGAGAGAGAAACCAAAGGGAGAGAGACACATTGATTGGTTGCCTCCCACACAACCCTGACCAGGGCCAGGGACATCTGCAATAGTGGTACATGCCCTTGACTGGAATCAAACCCGAGACTCTGGTCAGCAGCTGATGCTCTAACCACTGAGCCAAACTGGCCAGGGCGGTTCCTTATCTATTAAATGAGAATGGTATCACTATGTTCTGCACACAGCTAATAAGAACTAGAAGTTCTTATGTAACATTCTAGAGCAGGAAGACTGTGAGATAGCCTGAAAGAAGCCACAGCATGGCCTTGAGACAGACACCAGGTTGGATTTTGCCCTTACCATAAATGGTTGTCTGAGTCAGAGCAAGTTGTGGTGAGGGCATCACTGAGCACAGGGCTCAACATCTAGGTTATTGTGGGTACAACCAGCAGGCTCATTCAGTGTAGACTCAGGCTAGCTGGCTCCTGGCCAGCTCAAGGTGTTTCTCTTTGCCTGGAAACGGGGAGGTGTGGCTGAGGCAGGACATGGAGGGGAGCAGCTCAACTAAAAAGTGGCGGAGAGGAGCCCCGCGCTGGATCTCTCTGGCTCCCCCAAATTCCAAGGACCAACTCCCCCCTGCTGAAGGAGATAAGTGAGTGGAAGGGCTGAGGGCTTGAAAAGGCCTTGGGTCCTTATTGTGTGCTGGGAGGTTAGGGTTCTGGCCCAACCCTGGGACAAGAGGTGAGGTAGGAGCAGGAACCTTGGGAAGGGCTCCCAAAAGCCACGAGGCAAGCTTGGCCTCATGCTATGAACCAGAGCCCTGGATTAGCAGGTCCCAGGGCCGGGTGGTATTAATAAGAACAAAGTGTATCCACACACAGCCCACTACAGGTCTGAACCAGGACCAGGACCCGGACCAGGCCCCAGTAAAAATGCCTGCCGCCTAAGCTTCCGATCATGTACACATACAACTGCCTGGTGCCGGGGGAAGGCGGATGGCCTCCACTGCAGCCCCTCACCTACACCTACCTGCCTGGCCCCCTGCTGCTGCCCCCCATCCAGGCCCACAATTTCTGCAGCCGGCCTCCAGTCCTGAGCACCGGAGACTGGACGGCCTCGCGGGAATACCACTGTTTCCACGGCCCGGGCGCCTCCCTGGGAGCCGCGCCGCCCTGGTGGGCCTTCCCGCAGGCCTACGCCCCAGCCCTGTGCCCAACGTTCGCAGCGCCTGGCTACCCCGGGCCTTCCCTGCAGGCGTCTGTGGAGGTGGGGACCGCGGCGGCCGAGAGTGGCGCGCCTTGGCCAGAGGGCAGCAGCCTGCAGGCTGAGCTGCGCTGGGGCCGCGTGGAGCGCGCGCTGGGCCCGCGCCTAGAGCTGCCGGACTTCCTTCGCCGGGAGCTGCGGCGCGCGTACGGCACGTACCCGCACACCGACGTGCGCATCACTTTCCGCGGTGGCGAGTTCCTGTTGCAGGCTGCTCCGCGCGTCGGCGAGCCGCAGTACCGCGTGCACAGGCGCCTGCTGCGCCCGTCCGCAAGCAGCGGCGGCAGCAGCAGCCCCGGAGGTGACAGCAGCCCCGCCAGGAAAGCGGCGGGACCCGGCCACTGGAAGACGACGAAAGGCCTGGGCTGAGGGCACCGCAGGGCCGGAGGCTGGCCCGGGGGAGCGCTCGAGTGGTTCTCCTCCCAGGCGAGGAGGGAGACCTCAGCTTTGCATGGGGTCTGGGTGCACCTGTCATCTGTCTTTGCTTTTTTTTTTTTTTTTTTTTTTTTTACCAAGACTGCCTGCTGCCCACCTCCTGCACTTCTTGATTTCTCTCATGTTATTGCTGGATGGTGGGGAAGGGAGAGAAGGGATCTAGGACATACCTGGGTGGGTGGGTGTCCTGTTCTCTTTCTCTTGGGCTGCGGAAGCCTGGGTGTAGGTGAAAGAAGGGCTTGGACCCTTTGTTTCCTCTCTCCCTCCTCCTCCCCATCTCTTCCCTTTAGATGCCTTCCCCTTTCTCTTTTCCCTCTAGCAAAGTTCTCCGAATTCCCCAAGGTAGGGGCCTACCTATCTACAGCTTGTAATGAAAAGTAAATAAATGAGCGAAGTGTATACTGGGAGATCATTTTTATATTTGGGGGTGGGGATATTTCCTCATCTGTGTAATGTGGGCCTTACTTCCCTGCCTGGGGCTCGCGGAGCTGAGAGGGATTAGAGTGGATCTCTGGAAAAAGTGTCCCTCCTCACTGGCTGCGCCTAGTCCCCTCTTCACTCGCCTGCACACCTTCCTAGGTCCACCAACCCACCACCCACAGAGATTCTAAGAGCATAAGCCCTTGTTGGAGCATAGGTAGCAGGCATGGCTGGAGAAGGGATCTCTAAGAAATAGATACAGAGCTGGCGCTGACATTTTCTACTAGGCTCTCTGAGCCTTCGTTTCTTTGTCTGTAAAAGAAGCATAAAACCAACTCATCCCATCTGGAAAATTCACTAGGGTTGAAATTTCACATGAATGTCACTTCTTGTCTCCTGATTCTTGCTAATAGTATTTAATAGGTTGAATTTGCAATAACTGTGGGAGTTTGCTGGAGGGTTAGGTCACACATCCAATTTTAACTATAGATCTAGCCAGACCACCTAATCTGATACCCAGCCCTGTATAAATTTGGTTCCTTGTGGAATTGCTTTTACTGAACTTTCATTTGTAAGTGGCCAACAGCTACCTGGGTATACAGCTATGTTATTGAAGCTGTAGACCACTTGATTGAACCTGCTGTGTTCATGAGCTTCATGGAAAAGTTCTCTCAAACCTCAGCACTTGGGAAAGGTGTTTCTCCTGGTGTGTGTGTGTGTGTGTTTAATCTTTGAAGCACCAAGGATTTCATAACTGATCATATTTTTCTCTTTGCCCTGGTTTCTAGGGAGCTCAGAGCCAAATTTGCTTAGCATCTTTAGTGCAAAGTCTGGATCCTAAATTGTTACCCCTAGTTTCATCTTATTTTCCTTTCCTTTTCTTAAATTATGAAAACACAGGGAGATGTACTGTGCTGGGTCTGCTGTGTGACCTTCGGTGAATTATTTAATGTCCCTGAACCAACTTTCTCATTGCAAACGAACCTGTGACCCTTTGGTGCGTGGACCAACACTCTAACCACTGACCCACACTTGCCAAGGCTGATTGTTGTTTTTAAATTTTTTTTTTTTTTTTATCCTCACCCGAGGACATTTTTCCATTTTTTGTTCAGATAGTGTGGGAGGGAGAGAGAGGAAGAGAGAGAGAGAGAGAGAGAAACATCGACGTGAAAGGGACACATCGAGTGGCTGCCTCCCGCATGACCATGCAGGGCCAGGGACAAACCACAACCAAGGTACATGCCCTTAGCGGGAACCGAACCCAGGTCTCTCTGGACCGCAGGCCGACGCTCTAACCGCTGAGCCAAACCGGCCAGGACTGATTGTTGTTTTTTGTTGTTTTTTATCCTCACCCGAGGACATTTTTTTCATTTTTTGCTCAGATAGAGTAGGAGGGAGAGAGAGGAAGAGAGAGAGAGAGAAACATCGACGCATCGAGTGGCTGCCACCCGCATAACCAACCAGGGCCGGGGACAAACTGCAACCGAGGTACATGCCCCTAGCGGGAACCGAACCCGGGTCTCTCTGGACCGCAGGCCGATGCTCTAACCGCTGAGCCAAACCGGCCAGGGCTGGAACTTGCATTTTAGTGGGGAGAGATGGGATGGGGCAATAGGCAAATAGATAAAGGGAAGTTGTAAGTGTTACAGCAGGAATAGAGGCTGAAATAGAAAATGCAAGTGGAGTAGTGGAACTTAACTAGAATAAGGTAATCAGGGAAGGCTTCTCTGAGCAGATGACATTTAAGCTGAGATCTACAGAGTATGAAGAAGCTAGCCATGCAAACAGAAGGGTGAAGGGGAAGCCAGGCAGAGGGCATGGTGGGTGCCAAAGCCCCAAGGAGTGAAAGTTATCTTGACTCACTCAACAGGCATTTGAGAGCCTACAATATGACAGGCAGTATTAGAAAACTGGGCTACAGGAGAAAACTAAATAAGTCCTTGCCCTCATAGAGCTTACTTCAGAGAGAGAGAGAAGCATTGACGTGAGAGTGGAACATCAATCAGCTGCCTCCTGCATGCCCCCCACCAGGTATCGCGCCCCAAACCAGGCATGTGCCCAACCAACTGAGCCACACTGGCCAGGGCTAAAAAAGTGACTCTTGAGTGGACACAAAGAACTGTACAATTCATTTAACTACCTGGGGGAGAAAAGCAGGCACAACAACCCTGTGCCTGGAATGTTCTCTCCTGTGAGTGAATAAAAAAGTAGTAATGAGCCCTGGCTGATTTGGCTCAGCGGTTAGAGTGTCAGCCTGCAGACCAATGAGTCCCGGGTTTGATTCCGGTCAAGGGCACGTACCTCAGTTGCAGTTCATCCCTGGCCTTGGTCGGGGTCCTGTGGGAGGCAACCAGTCAATGTGTCTCTTTCACAATGGTGTTTCTCTCTCTCCCTCTCCCTCCATCTTTCCCTCTCTCCCTCTCTTCCTCCCTCCCACTCTATCTGAAGATAAATAGAAAAAGATCCTTGGGTGTGGATTAAAAAAAAAAGTGGTAATCAGTTAAAGATGAAACTAGATCCTGTGGCACCTTGAACCACGTTGAGAATTTTGGACTTTATTCTTAGGGGGGGAAGGGTTAAAAGCAGGAGAGAATGTGATTGAACTTTAAAAAAAAATTATTCTGAATGTTGTATGAAAAAGAGACTGTAGAGGGTCCATTGTAGAAATAGAGAGACCAGTCCGGCCTGTGTGGCTCAGTGGTTGAATGTCGACCCATGCACCAAGAGGTCGCTGGTTCAATTCCTGGTTGGGGCACATGCCCAGGTTGTGGGACAAATCCCCAGTGGAGGGCATGTAGGAGGCGGCCAATCAATGTTCTCTCTCATCAATGTTTCTATCTCTCTCTCTTCCTCTCCCTTCTTCTTTGTCTAAAATCAATAAAGGAAAATAATAAATAAACAAATAGGAAATATAAAGTTAAAAAAAGAAAGAAAGAGCCCAGCTGGTGTGGCTCAGTAGTTGAGCCTCGACCCATGCACCAAGAGGTTGCTGGTTCGATTCCTGGTTGGAGCACATGCCCAGGATGTGGGCCAAATCCCCAGTGAGGGGCATGTAGGAGGCGGCCAATCAATGTTCTCTCTCACCGATGTTTCTATCTCTCTTGTGCCCTCTCCCTTCCTCTCTCTCTAAAATCAATAAAGAAAAATAAAATAAAAATGGCTTGTTCTATTAAATAAATAGATAGATAGATAGATAGATAGATAGATAGATAGATAGATAGATAGAAAGAAATAGGGAGACCAGTTAGGAGGCTTTTGAAGTAATACAAGCCAAATAAAGTGATGCTGTGATCATATTTGGAAGTAGTAAGGGTGATGAGAAAACAAATATCCTTGAATATTCAACTTTGTTCACAAACACAAGTGTTAAATTATAGAATATAAAGTATTAGAATTAGAAATGGAATCACTAAACAATGACACTCTAGTAGCAACAAGCATAGCCAGCTCCCAGATCTCTGGTTCTAAATTCCATTCTCCACTAAAAGGAGCCAAGCCCCTTGGAAAATGGCTCATTCCAAGGCTGTGGCAAGGAAGGTAGAAGATGAGCCTGGAACAACTTGTGCCAGAAAATAAAGGACTACTCAAAATTGTCAAAAGGCCTGGCTGGTGTGGCTCAGTGGATTGAGCGTCGTCCCATGGACTGAGAGGTCCAGGTTCAATTACTGGTCAGGGCATGTGCCCAGGTTTCGGGTTCGATCCCCAGTGGGGGGTGAGCAGGAGGCAGTCGATCGATGTTTCTCTCTCACATCAATGTTTCTATCTCTCTCTCCCTTCCTCTCTCTCTAAAAAAAATCAATAAAAACATATTTTAAACAAATGTCAAAAGAACAAAGGAGCTAGTTTGAAGGGACTTCCATTAGCCAAATCAGGGACACTTTAAGCATCAAAACAAATAATCACAGGAATAGATTATAACCTGAATAAAATAATGATGCATAAGTATATACTAATATTATCTAAATAAAGAAATATGAAAGAGCCCTGGCCGGTTTGGCTCAGTGGTTGGAGCGTTGGCCTGCAGACCAGAGAGTCCCGGGTTTGGTTCCTGCTAGGGGCACGTACAAAAAAAATAAAAATTAAAAAATTAAAAAAAAGAAAAAAAAGAAATATGAAAGAAAAGTTCTTCCTGCTTGGCCAGTGTGGCTCAGTGGTTGAGCGTCGACCTATGCACCAAGAGGTCGCCGGTTCGATTCCTGGTCAGGGCACATGCCCAGGTTGTGGGCCCGATCCCCAGTGGGGGGCATGCAGGAGGCGGCCAATCGATGTCCTCTCTCATCAATGTTTCTATCTGTCTCTCCCTCTCCCTTCTTCTCTCTCTAAAAATCAACAAAGAAAACAATTAAAAAATAAATAAAATGTAATAATAAGTAAATTGAATCTCTGGTTCAAAAGGATTCACATTTAAAATGTACTACAAGCAGAGTCACACAGCAGAAACATGCTGGGCCCATAAAATGTACTACACATCTATGTTACAGATTTTGTTTTAATCTTGGAGAATTGTCTTCATGCTCGTAAGCCCCTTCAAATCCTTTTTTGAAACAAGGAAGGTTTCAAGTAAATCTTGGGTCTCACACTAAGTAACCTGTGTTCTGTCTCCCCTTTCCTCTTTCCTCTCTATGCTCTCGGGTCCAGACCCTTGAAGTCTCTCAACTTCCCTCATCTCTGAGGATCAGCATTGTTCACACACATTTCTCCAAGGCTTCCACTTATACTCTGGAAATGCCCATAGGCTGCACACAAGTTTATTCCTATCCTCTGATTACAGGCGTTTGAAGGGGGTGCTGCCACTCAGCTCAGTTCAGCATGCCCTGTACTTCCAAACCCCAGTGCTTGTTCTGGGCCCTGTGGATGTAAGGGAGCCCTTCAGGGAACCTGGATGTTTCCTTCTTTGATCTTTTCTTTGAACTTGACACTTAGACACTTAGAAATCATAAGACATTTGGGCTGCCAGGGACCTTGCTGGTCCAACCCCATAATTTACATTATGTTGGGAAACAAAGGCCAAAGAGAGGGAGGGACTCACCTCAGGTCACACAGTAGGTGGGAATCCAGAGGTCCTAGATCCCAGCAGGGCTTAGACCACCAAACCCTGATCCTGATGGCCTCCTCCTGGCCTTGTCCCAGGCTTACCCAACCCTGGCATATGGCCTGGAGCCCTTCACTCAATCAGTTTTGACTGACCAATTTATAGCCCTATCATACCTCTCAACTAGATAGCTCACATTCTACTCAAGGAAGTAGAATAAGAATCATAATAACCTCACACTTTTATGTGCAGGCACTGTGCTAAAGCCCTGTATAAAAACTATTAATTCAGCCCAGCTGGTGTAGCTCTGTGGTTGAGCGTGGACCCGTGCACCAAGAGGTTGCCGGTTCAATTCCTGGTCAGGGGACATGCCCAGGTTGTGGGCCCGATCCCCAGTGGGGGGCATGCAGGAGGTGGCCAATCGATGTTCTCTCTATTGATACTTCTATCTCTCTCTCCCTCTCACTTCCTCTCTCTCTAAAAGGCAATAAAGAAAAATAAAATAAAATAGAAAATGTTAAAAAAAAAAAGAAATTATTAATTCAGTGTAATCTTCACAAAACCTTGATGTGGATATAACTGTTATTTCTACTTACAAATGAGGAAAATGAGGCCTACATAGGTTAACAACTAACCTATGGTCACACATAAAGAATGCATCTGGGAAATCTGACTGTAGTCTTAACCTCTAGGCCAAACTGCCTCTTTATACATGAGACACACTCAGCAAAATTTAAGGAATATTTATTAAACAGCTGCTATGTGCAGAACACTGGACTAGACACTAAGGGGCTCATGAATTGAGCTGTGATGGAGGGGAGTGTAGAGGATTTCCAGGAGATCATATGCACCATTGGGGAGTTGAGAGAAGCTTCTTGAAAGAAGCATCTGATGGAGGCTTTGAAGGATGTATAGGATTCCAACAGATACTGATGGGAAGGAAGGGTTCCAAGAAGCACTGAGGAGGGATCAGCATGAGTAAAAGCATGGCAGCAGGAGCAGGAGGCAGCAGGGTTTCACTGGAAGATCAGGCTGGAAAGCCAAGTGGAGGCCATACTATGAAAGACTTTAATTGCAAGGTAAGGAGTTTTGAGGGGACATTCAAGTCTTTGAACAGAAGAAAAGCCCAAGTTGAAGATGAGCACCCGGGTGGGATGCTGGGAGCCTGAGCCAGCAGCTTCCCCATGACCTCAGTATTGGCAGTGTAGCACAGCCGGGCACCAGAACTGAGTCCCTAAGGCATTTATTTGCTCACAGCCTATGGAATTCAGTTCTCAGAGCCAGGTGGCCAAAATTCTCTCATCCTTGATGCTGCCTTACCATGTTCACTTCTGTGAATTTTCCCCCCTTCCCAGGATGGGTCAGATAAGGAACATGGGATCTCAAGATTCTTCCTATCCCAGGGAGAGTCTAGCTTGGAGCTGAAAATAGGGGCCCATTGCTAGGGAAAGGGGCAACAGATCTTTAAATTTCAAAAGGAATTGATGTCAGACATGAGGGGAGGGGACTAAGAGCTGTGGCAAGAATTCTGTGGGTACTGCTGAGTCAATCCCATCATCTCATCCCCAGATGTGCTCCTCCTAGTGGGACCAGATGTGAAGTTGGAGGGGTGAGGGGTTGGGAGAAGAGCCAGAACATATATACTGAGAAGGGCATCTCTCTAGAGACTAAGGGGCTTCCTGAGCCAGAGGTGATCCCCAAAATGTGGATCTCCATGATAGGGGCCCAGGAGTCCCAGCTCCCTGAAAATCTCATCTGAAGTACCCCAAAGATAGGAGAGTGATAGAGAAAGATTTCCCTGAAACACACTTTCACTTTCTAGAGAGTTAAACTGAGGGCCGGGCACTACTCCCACTCATAAGGCACAGCTACAGCCCATCCCTGAAGAGGGAAAGGCAAGCCAGCAGGTTCAGGAGCCACCCTACCCTCACCCTGCTTGAGTTGAGAGAAAGGGGGCAGCACTTACCCATGAAGCCTCCTCTCTAGCTCCAGAGACTGGATCTGCAGTGATGCTCTTTTTGAGAGCTTCTTATATATAGGGCCCCCACTCTGCCCTAGCCAACTCCCACCCCCACCCCATCCTGGCTCTTCTGAGAAAGGAGGAAGGTGTGGGAGGGCCAGGCACACTGCCCAGAGAGCCCTTTCTGATCTCAAGCAAGAGTGGGGACATCCCTTCTGCCCCACCCCCAAGCGTCTCCTTCCTCACTTCAGTCTCTGACTGAATCCCTCCCAGCCTTTGATACCAACCAGTTGGGTTCTTTCTCTGTTCTTAATGTCTGGGAAATCTGCCCTTTATGCCTAATTCCTCAAATATAGGTTTCTAGTTTTTCCAGTCAGCTAAGGAGACCCAAGCACCAGCTGCAAAATTCATTTGAGGGAATGGGGAGCGAGGAGGCATCACTCTACCTCCTTTCAACCTGTGTGGCTTCAAAGGGCAGGTGGAGTCTGTTCTCATCTTGGGGAGGGAGAGACTGAGAGAAAATAAGATTCCTAAGGTCTGGCTAGCTGTGGAATGCTGAGCAGAACAAGTGTTCCTTGGAACCCCTACTTTACAGTTTGTGTGGCCTTGTGTCTTTGGCTGTCCTTCTCCTCAGCCCACCCTCTGTCCTCTGGCCCCTGCTTCACAGAGTTGGCACTCTCCAGAGTTTGAACTGGGAATTAAGGGGCTCCCCCTATGAGGTCTTTCCCATCATTCTTCACTGAAAGCTCAGGAAGTTCTTTCTGATGATATTGTCTAGTTATATCCAAATGCCAACCAAGAAAAGGCGATGAGGGAGGGGAAAAGGCACAGTGTCAGGGATGACTGCAGGGGTTTTGGGCCAACTCTACTGAGGAAACCTGACAGTTCCTGTAATGGGTGTGGTAGGGAGAGAAGAGTCATTCTCAGTATTGTGCAATGGGGGGAGGACAGTGCCCAGCAGGGTGGATGATGGATTGGGGAAGGGGAGAAATGGTCAGTTTTTAGAAGGCTGTCAAGTAGCCTGGGGCTGATAGAGCTACCTATCAGTTCCTTTCCAGGGGCCTGTCAGGCCAGAGTTAAAAGTGGCTGATACCACACACCTCATTAACCCCAGCAGCGCCAGACTGGCAGCGGCAGTGTTTTTATGGGAGACTCAATGCCAAATGTGCTTCCTCCTCCTTCCCTCCCGTTTTCTGCCCCCTTTCTCCAGCAGCCAACATCTTGCTGTTTTTGAGGCTAGGGGACCCTGGTAGGGTGGTGGGAGCTGCAGTGAGAAACAAGGCTGGAAGAGGGAGCAGTTGTTCTCCCTTTTCTCTATATTTTGGTACTGCTCCAAGTCCTTAGGAGAGAGGAGAGAATGACTTTTACCTAGGACTGTGACTACTGAGGGCTGGGACAGTCTCTGGATCCTCAGCACCCTACAAGGGGACTAGCCCTGAAAAGGGGCTCATCCCTGCTGACTGGGGATGGGTGAGCTCATTCTTGAAGGGAACTCTTTCCCTCATGACCCACTGTGGGGGGTTTTGGGAAGAGATGGCTGTGGGCTTCCCTACAGGGTAACACCAGGAAGCTGAGGCAGCAGGAATAGGAAAAGGAAGCTGAGGCCTTGCTGGGTCCTGGAGTTCAGATGTCCAGTCATAAATGAGAAGCCCTGCCAACACGGGCATGAAGGCACTGGCAGTAAGCATGGCCTGCAGGCTGTCCTGGATCTGAGCTCAGGTCAATCCTCACCCACAGCACGTTATTCCTACCCAGACCCCTGCCCAATCCAAACCAGGCTCCGCAGTCCCAAGGCCCAGACTCTGTAACCCACCCTAATCTTGGGGAGACATTTCAGTTAAAGGAATGCAAAGGGTCAGGTATGGTGGGGAAGTCAGCACCTAAGAGTTGATTGGGTGACAGGGCTTGAACTTGGACTGGACACGAAGGGGACAGGACACTGGGATTTGGGCAAGAACACTAGGTCTGGGAGAAGGGGCCACCAGATCCAACCAGGGAGCCACGGGTCTGTGGAAGGACGGGAAAGACAAGGAAAGTAGGAAAAAACTATAGAATTTGAGGGCGGAGACTTTGTGGCAAAGAAATAAGGCGGATGGGAAGACACTGGATGGGGTCCAAAGGTTCTCGGTCTTTTGTAAGATGACCGGGAACTAGGTAGTGATACAGTCAGATACGGCGACTCCACCCACGGGCGGGACCTCCACGTTCAAAGCCTCCCAACCCGCAACAAACATGGCCGCTGCTGCAGCCTGTCCAAAGCCCTGAGACAAACGAAAATGGGAGCAGAAGCCACGCCCATTTATGGGCATCTGCCCTTCTCAAAAATGGTTACCGCGGCGCTTCTGGAAACGAACCGCTCTGGGCCCCGCCTTTGATCTCGTTGGTGGGGCTGGGGTATGAGAGCTGCACCGCGCGGGACAAGTCGCCGGCGGCGCCCGACGGAGCAGGTGATTTCCCCTCCAGCCCCCGGCCTAGGGCTAGGAGAGTCGCAGAGAGCGTTGACCCAGGGTGCCTGTCCTGTGTGTTCCCCCACGGTAACCCCCTGACCCCCATTCCTGATTCTCGCCGTGGCCTGTATCAAGGCACAGCCCAGCTTGCTCATTCCTCCTTCATCATGTGTCCCCTCAGGGCCGCAACCGCATCCCCATGCCCTCTGGCCCACTGTTCTGGACCCTTACGGGTACCCTGCTAGCTTGTTTAGGGAGCTCCAGCTTCAGGGTTCGGCCATCATTGCGGTCCCACTTCCTGTGCTGTTCCCTCCACCCGTTTGTGCTCCCGCCTGACTCTGGATGCCGGAAACCCTTGTACCCGTCAGTGTCCTTGGCGCCTTTAAGACCTGACTTGGGGGTGAGGGGACAATAATGTCCTCTGGAACCTGCGTTGTGGAACTAGGGACCCAGAAGCCGGGCTTCATAGGGGCTGGGAGAAGCAGTGAAGACCTCCCTACTATACCCTCTGAGTGCCGCAGGACTTCTTCCACACTGGTTCCCAGGACTCTTCCTACCACATAGCCTTCAGTTCTCCCCCTACTTTGAGCATCTCCCCACCCCAAGGGAACTACGCCCTTTCCCCCAGGCTCACTTAAATTTGTCCGGAGGGTCTGTATGGAGCATCTAGAGAGTCCAGGCCTGTGCCTGGTTCTGGGGATGCTCTCAGGCCAGCTGCGGGCAGTGAGGATGGGGCAATCAGGGTTGGCTGCAGGGAGGAAATGAATCCTGCAGAATGAGAAGCAGAGGGAAAGATGTTGTGAGTGGGGAGAATGATGTGAGCAAGTATTGCGAGGTAGGCAAGAGGACCAGCCCAGCAGGAGAGGAGGATTTACATTATGAGATGGTGTAGTGTAGTGATTAATGGTGAGGATTCTGGAGCCATATTGCCATTAACTCACTATGTGACCTTGGGCAAGTTACTTAACCTATCAGTTCCCCATTCCTTTTTGGGTAAAATGAGATAATATAATAATATTGGTATCTATATTTTAGGGTTATTGTGAGAATTAGGTAAGTTAATTCATGTAAAATGCATAGAACAATCCTTGATACATTGTAAACAGTCAGTAAATGCTAACTATTATTATCTTTATCAAAGGTGTTTAATTAGGACTCCAGGACGAGAGCCACATTTCATTTTTGCCATTAACCAGTGAGTCTCGATTTAGAGCCCCCAGGAGTAATGGGGTTCTGTGGGCTGCATGTGAAATTTGAAAGTCTTATGGAAATCATGTTCTTAACCTGGAGAAGGCTGGCTGCCCAGGGTGCAGCTTCCTCAACTCAAGAATTACGGAGGGGAAATATTAGGAGAAGCCTCTGGGCAGGAAAGAAATGAGGAAAGCTAAGGGGATAGACAAGGGTGAAAGAAAGAAGTGGCAAACTTTGAAAGCTGGGTAGAGCTTGAGCAGCTCAAGAACAGGAGGGAGAATGTTCCTTTGAGAGACAAGCTAGCATAAAAGCTCAGGGGAGGAAGACATTTCATTTGGGCACAATGATGAGTTTCCCAATAACAACTCCCTGGCTCTCAGACCTTGGTTAGAAACCTAGAGGCATCAGACATATACCTGACAGCTTCTTCCCTAGAAATTGGGCTTTCATGCAGCATCCATGGGCCTTTGTCACAGCAGAGGTTGTCAGGCAACTGACAGCAGCCATGATTTGATGTGACCCAGGGTAGATGTGGTCTCTGTATGGGGCTTACTTCTTGATGAGGGGATCTGGTATGCCTGGTCTGAGAAGTTCTGCTCCTCCCAAGGGCCCATGCTAAGGTCCCCCTGGTAGGCTAGGGCTTCTCAGTCTTGCTGTCCAAAGTGACCCCTGTGCTGTCACAGCAACTCTTACATTACATGCAAGGGACCAAGAAACTGAACATAGATGGTAGACCTGTCTCAACCCACTGAGAAGTCTTGATATCCTCCTATCTCCAGAGTAGCCCCTAGAATATACACTCAGCTAGGCAACCTGGAATTAAATCTTGACTACCACAGTCAAGCCAGGTGACTTTGGGCAAGTAATTCAACCCACTGAGCTTCAATTTCTTCACCTGTAAAGTGGACAGTAACTTTATTGAGTGTCTACTTCATAGGAGTTATTGAGTATACATTGATAAATAAGCCTGGTGTGTAGTCTCTGCCCTCATGAAACAACTGGAAGAATTAAACATTGCCCAAATAGCTTTGAAAGATGCTGCTAACTGAAGAAAAGGTAGTCTGCAATGAGGGTGCAATATAGAGGGACCCAAACCAGTTCTAGAGAGTCAGGGACAACATCCCTTGAGGAAGGGAATTTATTTATTTATTTATTTATTTTTTCTTTATTGATTATAGAGAGAGGAAGAGAGAGATAGAAACATCAGTGAGAGAGAACATTGACTGGCCACCTCCTGCATGCCCCACACGGGTGATTTGGCCCACAACCTGGGCATGTACCCTGACCAGGAATCAAACTGGTGACCTCTTGGTGCATGGGTCAACGCTCAACCACTGAGCCATACCTGCCTGGTGGGGAAGGGAATTTAAAACCGAGACCTGAAGGAATTAGACAAGTGAAGGGGTGGAAGTGGAAGATTGCCTACGCAGAGGAAACAGGCCCTTGCCATGAAATAACTTGAGTGTTGGCAAATTGAAAGAAAGCCAGAATGGACAGGAGTGATCCAGGTACGGTGTGGTGTATGGTGAGGCTAGAGAGAGGTAGCAGGGGTAAGGCCCTGAATCAAAGGCTACAAACAGAATCTGGACTTACCTGAAGGGAAATGGGAAGTCACTGATAGATTTCAAGCAAGAAAAACATTTTTTTTTTTTTTGTAAAGATCACGCAACTGTGATTTTTGTGGAGACTAGATTGTTGGGGGAAAGATGGTAGTGGGGAGAAGTGTGAGGAAGCTCTTGCAGTTAAGAAGAGATGGAGCAGAATGGGAGTAGAGATGCAGAGAAGTAGATATGTTGAGAGATATATGGTCAGGGCTTGGTGACAGATTGGATGTGGGAAGTGTATCAAGGGTAATTCCCATACTTGTGACAGGAACAGCTGGGTGTGTGGACGTGCATTTACTGAGGACAGCTTTGGAGGAGTAAAATACTTGGGTGTGCTGTAGAAGAGGAGACTGGACTAGAAGATTGGTCATTTGGGAATTGGTGACATGGAGTTGGTACATAAAGATGTGTGTCCAGTTGAGATCTTCCAGAGAGAGAGAGTACAGAGTGAGCAGAGAGGAGGAGCGGCTTTGAGACTGAGCTTTGCTCCACATTTACAGGGCAGCAGAGGGGGGACTCTGGGAAGAAATGGCTAGAGAGGTAGAAGGGAAACAGTAGAGTGTGATGTCTCAGAAACCAACATTGATGCTGCTTGAAAGGGCACATATCCTTTCTTTTTATTTTGTAAATCAAAAACAGGCAATATTGGCAAGCTCTTATGGTTCAACCTAATAAGAGCAAAACCTGAAAAAGTAACTCATGACCTTAGCCTAAGAAATGTTGGTAGAGATATTGAAGCAGAAGCCAGACTAGCTGGGGAGAAGTGAATAGAATGAAGACAAATAAGGGAATAGAATGGACAGGACTTGGTATTGATTGAGTGCAGCAGTTGGGGTTGAGAGAGGGAGAAATCAAAGGTAATCCCCAAGTTTCAGGTTTGGCAACTGAGTGAGTGGGTGAGTATATCAGGAGAAGGTGCATATTTGGAGAGGGAATGTACACAGATTGGGAGGATATAGTGAGTTTGGAGTAGGTAGAATTTAAGATGCCTGTGAATCTTCTGACTCCCAAATACAGACCTGGGAGTCAAGCCCATGTAGGTGGGAAATAAATAAGTCAATAAGTATTCATTGAGCACCTACTATGTGCAGGCATTTTTCTAGGTGTTAGGGTTACACCAATGAATAAGACAAAGTCTTCCCCACCTCCCTCTTCTTGGAGCTTACATTCTATGGGAGCAGACAGACAATAGGCAAATAACATTAAGCTATAGTAAAAGCTATATAGAAGATAAAGTAGGGTAAGGAATTAGGGAGTAAGGAATACCTATTTTGGTAAGTTAGTCTGGAAAGGTCTCTCTGAGGAGGCAGCATTTGAGCAGAGCCCTAGAGTAGGTAAGGGAATGTGGATATCTGGAGGAGACAGGAAGAAGCTGGGCAAGTTTGCCCAGCTGGTGTGGCTCAGTGGTTGAGCGTCGACCCATGCACCAAGAGGTCGCCGGTTTGATTCCCAGTCAGGGCACATGCCCAGGTTGTGGGCCCAATCCCCAGTGTGGGGGCATGCAGGAGGCGGCCAATCAATGTTCTTTCTCATCAATGTTTCTCTCTCTCCCTCTCCCTTCCTCTCTTTCTAAAATCAATAAAAGAAAAAAGAAAAAAAAGCTGGGCAAGTTTGAGGAACAGCAAGGAGGCTGGTGGGGTGGGAGAGGAGTGAGTGAGGAGGGAGTGGGGAGGTTGGAGAAATAGGCAAAGGCCAGATCTTGTAGGGCTCCACAGGCCTTGGAAAGGAAGATGGAAAGTCCTTTGTGGATAGTCCTAAGCTACTAGAAGGGCAAGGATTGGTCAGGAAGAGAATTCATAGAAGACTACCCCTTCTATCTGGGCCCTGGAGCCAGAAAGTCCCTTTGTGCCAGAAGGTGGGTGGCTCATTCTGAGGGGCAGGGGGAAGGGCTGTGCTTGGGTCCTTAAGCCTGCTCCTTGGGTGGGGCTGGACAATGGGCCCCCTGTGGTTAGACTTGAGGGCTAAGTGGCCCTCTCAGTGATGGGATTCCTTAGCCAGGAGGCATGTGACCCTAAGACCTTGGCTTCTTGCCAGAGGGTCTGGGCCTGCTGCTGGGAAATGGGGTGGGGAGGTGGAGAGAGGTCAGGGGGAGGGACAAGGGGAACTGTCACTCTGGAAGCCTTCTCCTGACACAGTATCCTGCCCTGTCTCAGGCTGGAAGAGGTGGAGAGATGGGCAGGGAGAGGGCTGTGGCTCTGCGTGAACAAGCAGGGGAGGGCTGGAGAGCTGGAATCTATGGGCAACATCAACAAATGGTTTCCACAGCAGGGCAGGAGGGAGGAGCTGACCACCCCTGGGCCTAGTGGGTAGGGGCAGGCAGGAGAGGGCCTGATAAACCTACATTTGTGTCCCTTCAGAAGAGAGAGAATGGAGCTGGAGAGGATTGTCACTGCAGCCCTCCTTGCCTTTGTCCAGACGCACCTCCCAGATGCTGACCTCAGGTAGAAGCAGCTCTCCTAGAAGAATCATGCTAGGGCCAGGGTTGGAGCTGCCTGGCAGTATCTGGGCCATGGCCAATGGAAAGACTGGGATGGGAACACTTAGCCCTATTCCTGCGGTGGGGAGGGCTGATTATGATTTGCTGGTATGGCTTTACTTCTTATCCTGTCCCTGTCACCCTTGTTGGATAAATGGGAGACCAAAGATCTGAGGGAGGGTGGAATATTCTCTGGCCTCAAGGCTTGAGGTCTGGCTCATGGACCCCATGAAGCCGAGGGCTGGAGCCTTAGGCTAGGTGGGAATGCTGGAGGTATCCAATGTTTTACACATGGCTTGTCCTGTCCCCTTCCTGCAGCGGCTTGGATGAGGTCATCTTCTCCTATGTGCTTGGGGTCCTGGAGGATTTGGGCCCCTCAGGTCCGTCAGAGGAGAACTTTGATATGGAGGCCTTCACTGAGATGATGGAGGCCTATGTGCCTGGTTTCGCCCACATCCCAAGGTGGGGCCTGCCTGGGGCCAAGAAGAGGGGTGCTGGCTGGTTGTGGAAGGTGGGCAGAGTTGTCCTCTTACCACCCTCGTCTTTTCAGAGGTATAATAGGGGACATGATGCAGAAGCTCTCAGGGCAGTTGAGTGGTGCCAGGAACAAAGGTGAGTCTGGGGATCAGGCACTTGGATGACTCATAACCCCCATCCCCAAAGCTTTGGCAAACCTGGTGCTCTCTCTGCCTTTTTAAGAGAACCTGCAACCACAGATTTCTGAGGTCCAAGGACAGGTGCCCATCTCCCCAGAGCCTCTGCAGCGGCCTGAAAAGCTCAAAGAAGAGACTAGGGCTTCTCCTGCTGCTGGGGACAACCAAGATGAGGTTGGTAGAGGAGGGTACCAGTGAGGGAGCTAGGGGACAGAAAAGGAGGAAGTACTGCCTTTTGTCAATATTTATGTCCACAGGCAGCCAGTGCTGAGGAGCTGCTGCCAGGGGTGGATGTTCTCCTGGAGGTATTCCCTACCTGTTCAGTGGAACAGGCCCAGTGGGTGCTGGCCAAAGCTCGGGGGGACTTGGAAGAAGCTGTGCAGATGCTGGTAGAGGGGAAGGAAGAGGGGCCTCCAGCCTGGGATGGCCCCAACCAGGTATCCTCTGCTATACTCCCCTTACCCATGTAGCCCCAGCTACATTCCACCTTAGTGTTAAGCCCCCACCCCTGGCCTATTGCCATATGCTTCTCTTACTAGTGACGTAGGGTCTAGACTAGGCTTTCCCCTCTGCAGGACCTGCCTAGGCGCCTCAGAGGTCCCCAAAAGGATGAGCTGAAGTCCTTCATTCTGCAGAAGTGAGTCTGGGCTGGGCTGGGCTCTTAAAGGGTTCTCCCAGGGTGGCAGGAGCTTCCTTCACCCAGCCAGTTTTTGGCAGGTACATGATGGTGGATAGCGCAGAGGATCAGAAGATTCACCGGCCCATGGCTCCCAGGGAGGTGAGAGAGTTGGGGCTGCTAGGGTGTGGATTGGGTGGGACTGTCTCCTGGCTTCTGCAACTCACTGACTGATTGCCTGACAGGCCCCCAAGAAGCTTATCCGATACATCGACAACCAAGTAGTGAGCACTAAGGGGGAGCGATTCAAAGATGTGCGGAACCCTGAGGCCGAGGAGATGAAGGCCACATACATCAATCTCAAGCCAGCCAGAAAATACCGCTTCCACTGAGGCATTCGCCGGACTCTGCTAGAGCCTTCTAGGCTCAGATCCCAGAGGGATGCAGGAGCCCTACACCACCATACAGGGCCCACCCTAACTCCTGACCCCTTCTCAACATCTTCTCTTACCTCCTTGCCCCACCGTGTTAACCTCTTGGAGCTGCCCATGGGCACAGTAAAGGTGGCCCCAAGATTAGTGCAGTCTGATTATTTCTGCCCCAGAGCTGGGGTACTGGGGGACTGTGTCTGTCTGACCTTCTCTTACAACCTCACATCCCCTTTCTCCAACAGGGAAGTGCCAGGTCGGGGGGGGCGGGGCAAAAAGCTCTTTATTTGAAGTTCCAGGGTGGGGTAGGGCATTGGCCTCTCACCAGAGGCCCCCACAGGCGTTTCCCTACAGTTCATAGTCAGGCCCAGACACACAGTCCTGCTGTGCTTCATCAGTGGGTGGGTCAGACCTGCAGGTTGACAAAGGGTACAAAGCCTGCCATGTCCTGCAGCAGCACCAGGGCCTGATGCAGCGGGGGTTCCACGTCGATGTCCACGCCGCGCTTCCGCAAGCGGCTCAGGCTGGGCTCAGCCACATGGTGGCAGTGCCGCACTCGAAGTGAGCGAAGCGCTGGGCAGTATTCCGCCAATGTCCTGGGGGAGGAGTGGGGTGAGGCTGAGGACAGGAAACCGCTACACCCATGGTAGGGGAAGCCAGCAAAGCCCCTATGTATCCCACTATCTCGAGGCATACTTTTTTCTTACATACACGAGGGGAGGGGAGTCTGGGACAGGGCCATATGCTTAACGCCTCCAGTGAACTGGAGACTTCCTGTCTCTTAAAGGGGTTACTGCTCCTTGGCTCCCTGGTTGAAAAAAAAAGCCAGAAATCTGACTATGTACATGAAAACTCCCAGTGTGTAAGTGCTGGTTCAAGAAAGTTTCCAAATGGTGGGCTCTCTGGTCTAAGCAATCCCAGAGTACTTTCCTGTTCAGAATGGGGGTGCCGTGGTAGCAGGACGATCCAAAAACCCCCGTTTTGCCTTTTGACTACTGCCCACCTCTACCCCCAGAGGCTGATTGCCCTCCTCCCATCCCACTGACCCCAGGCCCAGGCACCTGACGCCATCGCTTCCGACTCGGAGGCAGCCTGTCAGGTCGAGGTGCTCGAGTTCCGGGCAGTTCCGAGCCAACTCCTGGACGGCGGCGTCCCCCACATTGGCGTTGACCGCCAGAGAGAGGCTGCGGAGCCCAGCGCCGAGCCTCTGCGCTAGGTACACGATGGCCTCATCCTTGAGCTGACGGCAGGCGGTGAGATCAAGCTCCTCAAGGGCTGGACAGCGGTCGGCGAGACCGCGCAGCGCCAGCCCATCTACCCAGTCACAATGCGCAAGCGATAGGCGCTGCAAGCGGGGGCAGCCCTCCGCCAGCGCCCCCAGCGTGCGGCGGCTTAGTTGCCCGCAGCCGGCCAGGGCCACACTCCGCAGCTGCGGATTCCGCGCCAGCACCGGCACCAGATCCTCGTCCGACAACCATTCATGACACGGCGCCAGCGCCAGCTCCTGCAGCCTCTCGGCGTCCCGCAGCATCCAGGCCAATGCGGCCCGCGGGATCTGCGGACCCACCTGCGGGCCGGGAGGCACCTTAACTCTCAGCTGGTGCCGGGGACGGGGCAGGCGCTGATTATCCGCCCCAGATTAGTTCTTTTCTGGCAGCAGCCTGCCCTCAGGGGCTTGCCACCTGCCCTCCCAGGAGAGACCCCACGCGCTCTCTGGGTTAATACCCGGTACTCGCTCTTTGAGAGTACTTCCTGCTGGGTGGATGGTTTCCAGGGCACTCCTGGAGGGCCAAGGGGGTCTGGAAGGGCAGACAGTGGGACTGGGGGCTGGGCTGGCGGGGTGGGGGTGGTACCCAGACGGGGGCGGGGCTCCGGCCACCGGCTCACCTGAGCGGCGTCGAAGCGGCGTAGCCCCGCCAGGTGCAGCTGCACTAGGGCCCGAAAGGCACGGCTGACGCGTTGCAGCCGGAGCAGCTGGCACAGCGGAACCCGGCTCAGGACGTGTGGGAGCAGCACGTCTTCCCAGGGCAGGTCCAGGAGCCTGTGGGTAAAAGGGCGTTGGCGGCGGCGTCCATGGATTGCTGTTACCTACGAGTCCGCCTCCACTGTGCTCCTGCGCCCTGGCTCCTAAGAGCGACCCCCAAGCCGGGTCCCAGGTCAACTTCCCTTCCCCAGGTCCTTCTTTACTCTGTCGGCCCCTCCGGTGCTAGGTACCTGACGGCTCCGGGCTCTTGCTCCCCTCCGGACGGCTCCATCGGTGGCTCCTTCGGCTGTCTACTGCGCGTGCGCAGTAAAGTCTTCTCGCTTTGAGTTAGAAGCAGCGGCTGCGAACCCGCCTCCTTGGGCTGCAGTGCAGACCGATTCAATCGAGTGCCGTCTCACTGAGGATCCTATCTGAAAGCATTCTGGATGGATCCCGAAACTGAGGGTGGAATAGACCGGTGGTGTAACCTTAGATCTCGCCTTCTCTACAAGGCTTGAGACCTGAGTCTAAAGAACGCGATGATGCAGCAGACAGGCTTCTTTTATTGTCTGGGGCCTGTGGACGGCTCTGAGTGAAGTGGTGATGGGAGGAGCAAGTAAGACCAAACGCAGAAGGGGCGGAGCTAGAACTCCAAGGTTCTTGGCTTACCCTCTGCTCTGTGGTCTCTTTGGGGGACTTTGAAAAATGGGAAGAGCCCTGGCCGGTTTGGCTCAGTGGTTAGAGCGTCAGCCTGTGGACCAAAGAGCTGCGGATTTGATTCCGGTCAAGGGCACGTACCTCGGTTGCGGTGTGTCTCCGGCCCTGGCTGGGGTTGTGCAGGAGGCAAACAATCTGATGTGTCTCTCTCACATCAATGTTTCTCTCTCTCTCTCTCCCCCTCCCTCCCACTCTATCTGAAGATAAATGGAAAAATATCCTCCCCTCCGATGAAGATTAAAAAAAAGAGCTGGGCTGGTGTGGCTGAGTGGTTGAGTCCACCCATGCACCAGGAGGTCGCCGGTTGGATTCTCAGTCAGGGCACATGCCCAGGTTGTGGGCCAAATCCCAGGGGTGGGGTGGGGTGAGGTGGGGTGGGGGGGGAAGGCATGCAGGAGGCGGCCAGTCGATGTTCTCTCTCATGGATGTTTCTCTCTCTCCCTCTCCTGTCCAAAATCAATAAAGAAAAAAAAATTTTTTTAATTAAAAAAAAAAGAAAGAGCCAGCCGGTGTGGCTCAGTGGTTGAGCGTCGACCCATGCACCAAGAGGTCGCGGGTTCATTCCCGGTCAGGGCACATGCCCAGGCTGTGAGCCGGATCCCCAGTGGGGGGGCATGCAGGAAGCGGCCAATCCATGTTCTCGCTCATCGATGTTTCTATCGCTCTCTCCCTCTTCCTTCCTCTGTCTCTAAAATCAATAAAGAGGAAAAAAGTTTTTTTAAAGAAAGAAAAATGGGAAGAAACTATCTAGGCTCTTACTGTCTGGCACGTAGTAGGTGCTCGATAATCGTTGAATGAATTGAACAAACGAAGCTAGAATTTTCTTCATCAAGCAAACTTGCCTAAACCTCCCATTCCTGGTTAATTGTGAAGTATAGAGCTATCCAACTCCTTCCACTCCCGGACGATTTGGAACAGGTTTACACCTGAGGGGAGAGATGTAGGGCGCATTAAGAAGGACTACAGCTCCTGCGGGGTCCCTTTCCTTCCCCAGGAGGTCCAGAGTCTTGAGAAGAATGCGTGCTCAGCTCAGCCTGCCAGAAGTACTGCTTCTTGGAGGGGGTTAGTCGTGGGGTCTGGGTGTGGACTGCCCTGGTGCAGTGACGCCTTTGAGCTCTGGGCTCAGACTCTGGGCCACCCTCTCACTGCATCCCCAGGTGCTAGCTCCAGAGTCCGCTTCCTGGAGCACTGCTTTCCCATCACCCATTAGTGGTGAGGGTGTGAAGGAGGCCGAGAACTACCGGTGTCGCTGAAAGTTGCCCCCCAGCAGGGTTGCCCTCTTGGTGCAACCTCTTCACCTGCCCCTTTATAACGAGAACTGCTTCCCATCCATTATCTCATCAGGGTTTCGGGCACCTCTGCAAGGTGGGCAAGTCTGTGTTGTCACTCCACTTTAAAGATGAAACCAAGGCCCTGGGGAGGAAGCGCCTTGTCCAGGGTCAAGCGAGTCGGGATAAAAAAACGAAAGCATCCTGGTTTTCCCAGAATTCTTTCCACACTCCTTCATCTCTCAGTGAAGAGAAGAGAAGCCAGCAGTGGGGAAGGACCAAAGAGGGTCAACTTGGGTGAGGGACTTGCTTCTTCCTCAGCCTGCTTCCTCAGCCTGCTTGGGGAAGGTATAGCTGCAAGGATCCACTTCTACTAAGATATAGCTACGTGGGCACCACCACCCCGGACCGCACGCCTTCTCCCCTTCCCAGGTTGGTTAGCGCCTCTGCGCCTGCGCAGTGCGACAAATCTGGCGCTGTCCCCTTCAGCACCACGCGGACCTGGCGCCGCCCCTCCCAGCGGTGAGCCCCGAGCGTCCCTGCCTCGCACGTCCTCGCGCCCCCTGACCACCCAAACAGACCCCTTCTTCCTTCCAAGGTCACCGTCGGCCTGCCTTGGCTTTCCCTAGGAGAGCAGGTGCCATAGTAACTCTAGCTGCGCTTCCTTAAAAATAGGTGGGCCCCCTTTTACCTTGGCCAAGGGCACAAGTGTTGCCTGTCCCCCGCTACCTTCAGTCCCGGCGTCATCCCATCTAACCTCTTATGCTTAGATGGGCACCTAACTCAGGCATCAAGGAAGTTCTTCCTTAAGTCTGACTAATATCTCTCCTACTGCATCCTGGGCGAGTGGTCAGGGTTGCGTCTCCTGGGTCCGAGATTCAGAACCCCAAAGGGTTTGAGGCGGTGTACCCTAAGTCTCTCTTCCATATATCGATGGTCTCCTGGACTTAGGGGGCGGGTCCGGTCTGCACCCATACTGTGTGCTTGGCGCAGCCGCGTTCTCCTGGGGGCGGGAGCGCGTGTGGCATGTAACAGGTCATGTGGCAACCTCTTAAGGACACGCGTGGGGTCTGGAGCGGGACACGCGTGTGCAGCTGGGTCCTGCATGTGGCTCAGGGGGCAGTGGGAAAGAGGGACGTGGACACGATTGGGGTGGCTATGTGAGGGTTGGGGAAGAGAACCAGGGGTCCATACGTCCCCCCCGCCCCTCGACAGGGGCGGGTCTCAGGTTGGCGGGAGAGCCCAGCGGAGACCTAAAGACGAGAGCAAGAGCGGGGGCAGCTTCGTGGGCTCAGGGCACTGGGAGAGGGCGGGGGTGGGGGGATGGGGGTGGGATTAGTTCTGCCGGAGCTGTGCGTAGTGGGGAGGAGGAGGGACTGAGAGGCGAACAGGCCTGGAGAACGCGGGAGCCAGCGGGAGCCAGCGGGAGCAGCGCGCTGCCTTCACAGCTGAGCTGGGCCCAGCCTCTCCCCTCCTTCTGCTTAGCCCCAGCTCCAGGCCAACAGCGGTAAGTACTGAAGCGGCTGGAGTCCAGGCTGCATTGGGGATGTGCTGGGCCTCAACTGAGCTCCAGGAACCTGACTAGCAGGGTTGCTGCTCCTGACCTCTGCCCCTACCCTGCATTGCCACCAGAAGCCCCTTTAAGGTCCCTCTTGGGCTGCACAAGATCTGTCACCCCTGTGGGGCGAAGGGGAGGAGAGGATCTGGTGCAGCCTCCCCTTTCAGAGACCAGTGACTGGTGGGGGTTGGGAGAGAGGGTGTGTGTCCCTGCTTAAGTATAGGTGTGAGTATGCATCTGTATTTGTGTGTAATTGTGACCAGTAGGCCTCTGTATTTGATATGCCTGTGTGTCTGTGAGCATTGGAGAATGAGGGTCCCTATATGTGTATTTGGGTGTCTCTTTGTGTGTTCCTGTTTGATGACAGTGTGTGTGTAAAACAAGCATGTGCCTTTCCATTACACACATATTTGTTATGACTGTGAGAGTATGTGAGGGTGTGTCTTTGAGCAATGTGTATGTGTGCCTGTATCTGTGTGTGCTGGAAGGTGTAGCCTATGAATGTGTTTAACTGCTACTGACATATTTGTCCTTAAGTATGTGTGTGTACATGAGTGTGTGTACTTATATTAAGAATAAAAATGGCCCTGGCCAGTTTGGCTCAGCGGTTAGAGCGTCAGCCTGCAGACCAGAGAGTCCCGGGTTCAGTTCCCGCTAAGGGCACATACCTTGGTTGCAATTTGTCTCTGGCCTGGTTGGGGTCGTGTGGGTGGCAACCGGTGGATGTGTCTCTCTCATATCGATGTTTCTCTCTCTTCTTCCTCCCTCCCGCTCTATCTGAAGATAAATGCAAAAATGTCCTCGGGTGAGGATGAAAAAAAAAAAAAGAATAAAAATGTCCCTTTCCCATTCCTCATGTATGTTTTAGGGGTAGCAGCCTCTGTTTAGGCCTTTTTTCTCCCCTTCACCCTATGCCTCTCAGCTTCTTATGTTCTCCTTCTCCAATTCTTCTTTCCTCTCTTTCCAGGAGGCCTGAATTGGGGCCTCCATAAGAGGAACTGTGGGACACTCATGGCTACATAATAGTGATGGCTGGCTGACACTCCTGGTCCAGAGGGTGGGGTACCATCCCCCTGCCTCCAAAGTAGCTCCAAAATGCCACAGAGACTCTGGGCTCACTCAACTTCTGAAATAGTTTCCTCTCTCCTCCCAGGGTGATGCTTAGGGTCCCCAGGTAGGAGAGGATCCAGGGGCTGGTTGGGGGCAACAATCTTTTCTCCTCAGGCCTCCATGGAAGTAGCCCAAGCAGGAGGCCTGATCACCCTGAGGGGTGGGATCAGTGATGCCATGGTGGGCTAGGCCCCTGGTGGGCTAGGCCCCTGGTGCTCAGTGGCCTCAGTCAGCTTCCCCCTCGCTGTCTCTCCAGCCCATCCAACTCCCTGGCAGTTCACCCCCTGCTCCCCTTCCTCTCTTGCAGGCCTGTCTGAAGAGCATGCTGCCCCCTCACTCCCCGCCTGGCCTCGCCATCCCTGCCCCCCCAGCCTGACCCCCGGCCCCAGCATGGCCCAGGGTGCCATGCGCTTCTGCTCGGAAGGTGACTGTGCCATCTCCCCACCACGATGCCCACGCCGCTGGCTCCCCGAAGGCCCTGTGCCCCAGAGTCCCCCATCCAGCATGTATGGCAGCACAGGCTCCCTGCTACGGCGGGTGGCAGGTCCAGGTCCCCGAGGCCGGGAACTGGGACGAGTGACAGCACCATGTACGCCCCTGCGTGGATCC
The DNA here is from genome assembly GCA_030848825.1 of Tadarida brasiliensis. NCBI lineage: Eukaryota > Metazoa > Chordata > Mammalia > Chiroptera > Molossidae > Tadarida > Tadarida brasiliensis. The sequence continues at coordinate 21,668,361 of CM061271.1, forward strand.
CCTTCATCTCGTGTTGCTCCCTCATCCTGGGCACCCCCTTCACCCACTGGGCAGCCTCCACCAGGGGCCCGGAGCTCCGTGGTCATATTCCGCTTTGTGGAAAAGGCCAGCGTGAGGCCACTGAATGGGCTACCTGCTCCTGGAGGCTTGAGTCGGAGCTGGGACCTGGGTGGGGTCTCTCCTCCCAGGCCCACTCCAGCCCTTGGGCCTGGCTCCAACCGGAAGTTGCGGCTGGAGGCATCCACTTCAGACCCACTCCCTGCTGGAGGAGGCTCAGCTCTGCCTGGCAGCCAGGGCCTTTTACATGGGCCACCAGCCCAACCTCAGGTTGGGGCCGATGGCCTTTACTCCTCTCTTCCTAATGGGCTGGGGGGGCCCTCTGAGCACCCGACCACACTGTTCCAAGGACCTGCTGACACTGGACTCCTGAAACAGGTATGCAACCTCCCTTGGGCTCCCTGGAACCCCAGAGTCCCAGTGAAGAGGAAAGACTTGGCTCCTTGGCAGTTTTGGCCCCATGGGCTAGTCATTGAATCCTTCAATCCTATTCTAAATCTGTCTCTTTCTTTCCCTCTGTGCTTGTTCCTCTGTCTCTGCACCTCTATCTCTGTCCCTGTGTGTTTTTCTTTCCTGTGTGTTTCTATCCCATGTTCTTTTGTCTTTGTATGTCTGCCTTTATCACTGGGTGTCTGTGTCTATCTCTCCCTCCCTGGCTTAGGGGGACACCTGGTCCTCACCCCGGGAAGTCTCCTCTCATGCCCAGAGAATTGCTCGAGCCAAATGGGAATTCTTCTATGGCTCCTTGGCCCCCCCCAGCTCAGGTAAGACCTGGGACAGAGGCAAAGGGAACAGGAGCAGTCCTCCACAGCAGCTGAGGTGTAGTAGGGAGCCTTCCTTTAAATCTCCCCCAATCCTTTCCTGGGCTCTTGAGTCAGTTAGTGCTTCTTCAGGCCTCAATCTTTCCATCTGTGTTAGGGTGGAGGGGCTAGGGGATGGCAGCTGGGTTGGGCACCTACAGGAAGCTGGGTAATGGAAGGGGGGGATGGCAGGATATCAAGGTTCAGTCTTGAAGTAGAAAAGAGACCGATTTCCTTCAGGCCCCTCAAAATTGTCTGACAAGAACTTAATTTGAAATGAGCTCCACTGGTACCAGGAACAAGCTGAGTATGTAGCAGGAGGAATGGTGGCTACACAGTGAAAGAACTTCCTGCCAATATGAGGCAGTGGGGGTGAGGTCCTTCCTAGAGCAGAGTCAGAACAGGAAGCTGACCTGGATAACCTCCTGACTGAGATGCCTGTGCATACTGCAGGTGCTAAGCCCCCAGAGCAGGCCCCCCCATCTCCACCTGGGGTGGGCTCAGGGCAGGGCTCTGGGGTGGCTGTGGGGCGAGCGGCCAAATACTCCGAGACCGACCTGGACACGGTGCCTCTGAGGTGCTACCGAGAGACCAACATCGATGAAGTGCTGGCCGAGCGAGAGGAGGCTGACTCAGCCATCGAGAGTCAACCCAGCTCTGAGGGCCTGCCTGGCACTGCCCGCCCACCTGCCCCACGTCCTGGCCCATGCCTTGGCCCTTGTCCCAGCCTGAGCAGTGGCAATGAGGAAGAGGATGAGGCAGGTGGGGAAGAGGATGTGGACGACGAGGTGTTTGAGGCCTTGGAGGGGGCCCGGTGAGTGGGGGAATGGGAGAGGAAAGTGTCTTTCTCCTTCCCATTGGCCCAGAGGCAGAGCTGGGGTCAAAGGGACTGAAATAGAGATGAGGGTGGGGCTGGGAGAGTCAGAACCAAGCTAGTGGTACCAACAAGGTGGTGTGGCAGGAGATTCTGGACAGAGGCCTGAGGCCTGGCAGAATACTGGGGACATGGGGAGCATCATCAAGAAGCCAGAAGGAGCCCTGGCCAGTTTGGCTCAGCGGTTGGAGCATAGGCCTGCAGACCAGAGAGTCCTGGGTTCAGTTCCCGCTAGGGGCACATAACAAAACAAAAAAACAAAAAACAAACAAAAAAAAGAAGCCAGAAGGATTAAGGGGAAGCCAGGATAGAAGAAGAAAGGGGTTCTAGTGAAGAACAGGGCTGAGTCAGAAGCCAGAGGCCACAATCAGGCCTGGGGGTGTGGGAGCATCAATCCAGATTCTGGATCTTGGTGGGAGAGTGGGGGAGTGTGGGGGTTTTCCTCTCCATCGCATACCACACTGCAGCTTGGAGCCTCATCTTCTAAGATGTTGCCAGAAATAGAAATGGAATGGCAGGAGGGGAGAGGATCAGGGAGAAGGAGGAGAAAGGGAGATTAGCAGGGAGGGGGAGAGGAAGGGGATTGGGTGCTGGGGATGGATAGGGATGACATGCCCCAGGGGTACTAAATAGCTTGGAGAACCTGTGGTAGGGAGCCCCTATCCAGATGCCTTTTTAAAGGGGATTGGGGCCCTGTGAAAAAGAGATGATAATCCCCTTCATAGAGTCAGTATGAAAGTTCAATGAAATGCTACCTGAGAGCTATCGTCTGGGCCCCTGATCAGAGATTCTCCCTGCCCCTGCAGGCCAGGCACCCGGATGCCTCACCCTGGGCCTCTCAAGTCACCTGTGCCCTTTCTACCTGGGACCAGCCCCTCAGCTGATGGGCCTGACTCCTTCAGTTGTGTGTTTGAAGCCATCTTGGAGTCACACCGGGCCAAGGGCACTTCCTACACCAGCCTTGCCTCACTGGAGGCCCTGGCCTCACCTGGCCCAACCCAGAGCCCCTTCTTCACCTTTGATCTGCCTCCCCAATCCCCCATGCCCCAGCTTGATCCCCCTGCTCCGGCTCCACTTGCCCCTCTTGAACCGGATTCTGGTACCAGTTCTGCTGCTGATGGGCCTTGGACACAGAGAGGGGAGGAAGAGGAGGCAGAGGCTGCAGCCAAGCAGGCCCCAGGGAGGGAGCCCCCTAGTCCCTGCCGCTCAGAGGACAGCTTTGGGCTGGGGGCAGCACCCCTGGGCAGGTGAGTGATTCCTTTGGTTTCTCAGACCTAAGGCCCCGAGGGCTCCAGGAACAGCTGTTCCAAAGGACAGAGCCTGAGTGTGAAGATGTAGTTTATATTCCTGACCCCTGATAGGGGTGCACAGGGGATGCAGATGCCCTGTTTTCCCACTTGGAGGACTTTCCATTGGCTGTGATAGGGAGCCTCTTACAACCCACCCCCTTGGTCTCAGATCCAATAACTTGAGAAACCATGATTCAAAATTGAAGGATGCCCAGGGGGCACCCTCATCTCTCTCCAGGAGGGCCCTTCCCTCCCCAGACAGGGCCTGCAACCAGCCTAGAATTCTTGTGACCTTACACCTATCCAGCCTGGAGGCTTCTCCCAAAGATGCAACCACCAGCCTCTCCCACTGCCTCCCTCCCATGCCACCTCCCCCTCCAATCAGGAGTCTCTCACCCTTCTCCAGGAAGTCCATTCATCAGTCTAACCTTTCTGCTCTCCCCTCTGCCAGCTACCCTCTCAGTCATGGAAGCCATGGCAACAGGAAGGGGTGGCCAGGGATACAGAGTTGCCTAGCAACCAGGAGTTTCCGGCCTCTGTCTCTGGGTGACAGGTGGCTTTGCAAGTAGAGCAGCTGGGGTGGGAAGAGAAGGAGAGGAGGAGACAGGAGATGAGGGGGAGCACTTTGACCCATAGTCCCCTCTATCCGAGAACCTGCTTCTTTGTGAGTAGAACAGAAGGACCGAGGACGAGGCTCCTCTCCCTAAAAGGTGGGAGGAGGAAAGACATAGGAGTGGGAAGGTGTCCCTGTTGCCCTCAAATCTTTGGCCATCTACTGTTCCTCCCTGACAGCCTATCTGTGCCACTCTTGCCCTTATCCTTAGAGATAGTAGACTATGTTCTGAGTAGGATCATTGTGGTGATGGGGAATCTATGTGGAACAGCAAACTTAGGGAGCTTTGGGGAAGCAGCCAGAATTCCTACAGCAGCAAAAGAGATGTGGGTTAGACTTGAGGCAGGACTTCCACAGAGAGGTAGTAATGATGGAGAGAACCTGCACAATCTCCTTTGAAGAAATGAAAATGTCTTCCCCATGTCCCAGTCTCCTTTTCTCTGTCATCCTGGTGCGGAGGCAGAGGAAGGATCTGGCCCCTGAGAATCTGCCCCACCTCTGAACTGGTGTTCTACCCTGGCAGCGAACTACCCTTGAGCCAGCTGGTATCTGACTCAGACTCAGAGCTGGACAGCACAGAGCGGCTAGCCCTGGGAAGCACGGACACCTTGTCTAACGGGCAGAAAGCAGATCTGGAGGCTGCGCAGCGCCTAGCTAAGAGGCTATACCGACTAGACGGCTTCAGGAAGGCTGATGTGGCCCGGCACTTGGGCAAGAAGTAAAGCCACTGGGTTGCAATTGAGAAGGGGGGAAGGGGAATGCATCCTGTGGGAATCACCTCCACATCCCCTCTATCTAATACCCCCAGGTTTCTAGGTAACCCCCACCTGGCCCCTTGACATTTCCTCTTGAGACTCTACCTGTCTCTCTGCCCTGCCCACAGCAATGACTTCAGCAAACTTGTCGCTGGAGAGTACCTCAAGTTCTTTGTGTTCACGGGCATGACTCTGGACCAAGCTCTCAGGTGGGTGTTCAGCCCTCTGAGGGCAGCCCCAACTCTCCCTGCCTGGTGTGCAAGGCCTCAGCTATGCCTCCTCTGAGCCCCTGTACCTCTCCTAAGCTGACATCACCCTTCCCAAGAACCAGGGCTATCTGGTAAGGGGACCTTGGGTGGGGATGACATGCTCCTTCCCTCCTCCCCAGGGTGTTTCTGAAGGAGCTGGCCTTAATGGGTGAGACCCAGGAACGGGAGCGTGTGCTGGCCCACTTCTCTCAGAGATACTTCCAGTGCAATCCTGGAGCTCTGTCCTCAGAGGGTGAGGAGGCCAGGGGCAGGGCTTTCCTAGCTGGTCACTGAGGCAAATGGGTACTGTGTGTGTGCACAGGTGCATGAGTATGTGTGCAGGAATGAACCAATGCACGAGCTTGCAGGCATGGGAGAATATATGTGTATAGACAATGCTGACATGGCTACATGGATGTGGAACGGTGCATGTGGGCAGGCATATTGTTAGGGTCTAGCCTGTGTTGTGAATAGGCAGGTGGTAGGTGTGTTTGCATACTGTTCACATATATGTGCACAACAGTGCTTGGCTTGAGTGGGGATTCTGTTTGGCTGCACTGGTCAGTATAACTGTGTGAGGCCCACTTGTCTGTGTTTAGTGCAGAGACACAGGCATTTGGGTGTTGTGGGGCAAGCAGTGGACAGCCCCAGCACCTGAAAGAGCTAGGGAGGGTGGCCTGAGAAGAGGGTGAGGTTGCTTCTGAGGGATCTGCTGGAAGAGAGAAATTTTTGCTTGGGGAATGGTTCACTAATGAGCTTCAGGATTTACAAAAGTGTGGTTTTGGGCCAAAGGGGTCCTGAAAGGGGAGAGGGGATGAGCTGGAAGTCTGAGGAAGTTAGCTGTGGGAAGTCTCTGGGAGGTGGTGGAGGCTGAATGTGAACTGTACTCTAGATGGTGCGCACACGCTGACCTGCGCCCTCATGCTACTGAACACCGATCTCCATGGCCACGTGAGTGGGGTCTGGCGGGAAGGAGCCCTGAAAACAGACTCTGTCCAGAGACTTCAAGAGCCACCCAGGGTCACAGGCCTCTGTTCCCTCCCTTAGAACATCGGGAAGCGCATGACCTGCGGAGACTTCATCGGGAACCTGGAGGGCCTCAACGAAGGCGGCGACTTCCCCAGGGAGCTGCTCAAGGTGGGGGGCGGGGCAGGGTTCAGCTAACTGGAGGGGAGGGATAGGGGACCTGCCGGGGAGTGTCAGAGAAGCCAGCCTCTGGAGCCTGGGCTCCCATGACTCAGCCTGGGTACCGCCCCTTCCCCCTAGCCTCATAGGCAGGCTCTCCAGAACATGCGCACTGGCGTGCATTCCGGGCTGCAGAAGGCTCTCCTAAAAACGCGTGATCTGGCGGTCCTGGACCCTGCATTTGTCTTCATCAGTGCCCCTCCTCTTGGGTTCACTGATGATGGGAAGAGTCCCTGCGTGGGGGTGGGGGGTGGGGTACACAGGCATAGTGCTTCCCTCCTCCGCCTCCACTCCCCTACCTCAGGGTTTACAGTCACAAAGGCCATCCTGGTACCGCGGCACAGGAGGCACCAGAGGTAGTGGAGCCTGAGACGTACAAAGGCTTTTCCACATTCTAGCAGAGAGTTAGCGCCAAACTGGAACTAGATATTATGCTTCTGACTCTTTGGTGGGAGGGCCTGAGCCCAGGCCCTTTAAGGGGTTAGTTACCGTGGGGCTGGTAGGATGGGAGGAGGAGGGGTATCTGGTCCGTGGGTTCACTCCTCTCCCTGATTGGTGAAGCTTCATCGAGGAAGGCCTGGACTCACTCGAAACCCCCAGGGATGGCAAAGGGGTCTTTGGGCCACCACAGAAATGTGACTGCACAGGAGTGTCCTTGGGCTTGTCTGTGAGCTTGGGCTGTGCTGGATTTCTGAGTCTGGGAATGTATCTGAGTGGGGGTATCCATTGGGAGTTGGGGGAATGCTTGAGTTGAGTTGTATATGTATGATTTAGGGTGTCGGTGAATCAATGGGCTTTGTCTGATTTGGGGTATGTTTGTGCGTTAGGGCTTATGATATAGAGTGTGTGTCTGAGTTGGGGTGTAAGTTGGGTGTTTATGTGGTTGGGGTTTACATCTATGAATTGGCGGTCTGATTTATGACAAGTGTCCGTGAGTAGAGGGTATATGTTTGTGAGTTAATGATAGTAAATTTCGAGGTTTGCATCTGAATTTGTAGTGTCCATGAGTTGGGGTGAATGTGAATTGGTGCACCTGGTTAAAGTGTATGTCTGTAAACTGGGGTGTGTGTGTGTACTTGAGTTGGGGTATACACACGGCTGTTTGAGGTATCTGCAAATCGGTGAGTTGGATGAGGCCAGTGCGATTCCAAGGCTGCTTCCATCCTGAGCGCCGCCGTCTCGCCTCGTGGCAGATCCTGGCTCATTTAAAAAAAAAAAAAAAAAGGCAGCCGGGAGGCGTTTGGCCGTCTCTCCTCCCCACCTCCCTCTCCCTCCTCCCCTCCCCAACCCTGACAAGCTTGCGGAGGGCTCAGGGTCCGCCCACCTTCACAGCCGGGGGCCTAGGGGCTCCCAGGGCCGCCCCCACCCCCCAGAACAGCCGGCCCCCACGCAGGTGCTTCTCACTGGCCTCCCTAGGCCCCTCCCACGTGGCTGCGAGCCGCTGGGAGCCCCCCCTTCGTCGGACGCCTCCATTTTGTGGGGGGGGGGGGGGGGGGGGGGCCCCAGCGTCGGAGCCCCCCTCCCGCTCGCCAAGCTGCAGAGTCGACATCGCCGCCGCCGTGGTCGTGCGTCGGTGGGAGCCGGGCCGGGCCGCTCGCGCCGGCTGTCGGGGAAGCGTCCGCTGGCTGTCCGCTGGCCGTCCGGGGCCGAGGGCGGGCGGGGGCATGGCTGGGGGCCGCGGCGCGCCAGCCGGGCCAGCATGATCGGCGTCAACAGCATCCAAAGCAGCGCCGGGCGGCTGCGCTCGCGCTCGCTGTGCTCCGTGCGCTACGGGCGCACCCACCGTGGCGCCGAGACCCTGTGCTACGGCTGGCCTCAGCGCTCGCGCAGTCTCAAGCCGGTGCTCTACACCGACCTGGTGGTCAGCCGCCTGCAGAGCCGCAAGAAGAAAAAGGCGGTGAGGGCGTTGGGGCTGCGGCCCACGCCAGGCTGGGGGACACCGAGGAGGGGGTTGCTAGGGCGGCGCTGAGGGGGCGGCTGGAGGGAGGCACCTTAGGCAGCACGAGCAGAGAGCGGCATCGTTGAGGCTGAGAGGGGAGCCTAGCAGGGACGGAGCCCATGGGTAGCCAGGGGTGGGCATGGATTGGACAGGGAAGAGCACAGACCCTCTGATCAAGGTGGACATCTCAAATTAAAGGGCCTTTGGGTCTTCTAGACGGAAGCATGACTTGGGGCTCACGGATGTGGTTTAGGACTTAGGCAGGAAGATGTGGTTGGGGGCCAAAAGGGGCAGAGGATTAACTGGAAGGCTGGAGACAAGGATTTTAGGTTGGATGTTGATGGCCACTTCAGCCTCCTGGCCAGGGAGTTGGAGAGTGAGGGTTTAGAGTCCAAGCTATGCTGGGTTTGGGCTGGGTGTGTGCTGGGAAGCTATGTGTGCATAAGCCTGGATTGTGCTGTGTGGGGGCTGGAGGCTGTTTGCTGAACCCTGGACAGGATGTGCCCATGTGGGCTGTTTGGCATGGCCGTGGGCAGTGAGAGAGTCAGAGACCACGGTGTGTTGGGGGGGGGGTTGTGTCCCATCACAGAGAAGGTGCCGACGTCACCACTGCACCCAGCTCACACGCAGACAGCATCACACACCACACACTTAGTCTAAAACGCACATGCTGGGGACACACCCACTCACAGACAGGCGGTCAGGAGCACCCTCAACGTAGGAGGCCCTAGTGTGGACCCATGTTGCAGGCCACTCCCAGGAGGAGGGGTTCTCCACTCTACTCCTATGGCCCATTCTCTCCTCTGCCCATCCCAAGGCCCCCACCTGTCCCCCAGGCCAACTGTACCCAGGGAAATTGACTGGTTAGGAATTGACAGGGAGTTTGGGTATGCAGGGTTTGGAAGCTAAAACTACTGCCTTTTAAACTAATGTTCACTCCCCAGTAACATGAAGTGTGGGAGTGGGCTGGGGCTGGACCACCTTGGCATTTGGCTTGGTGGAGCAATCTGGGTTGGGGGAAGGTTTCAGCTTGTGCTGGGGTTGGGAGCCATCAGAATATGTTCTCATTAGCCAAGGAAGGAAGTAACAGTGAGTTCCCATTCCTGGGCCTCAGTTTCCCCATATGCTCTCTGTGATTTTGTCCTGTGGAACAAGCCCAAAGCACATGTTTGGGAAAAGAGGAGCTTCTTGGGCTGCTCTTTTCCATTTCCTCCAGAGCTGTGCTTCTCCCACCCAGGATCTGAGCAGGATGATCTCTTAACAATAACAACAGTAAAGATGATAATAGCAGTTGTCATTTATTGTACATCAGTCATATGCCAGGATGCCCTGTGCTAATTGCTTGCCCTTCATTAACCATGTGGTACTATGTTCTTCCCCATGGCTACTTGCTTAAAGTCATGCAGCTGAAGTGGCAGAGCTGGGCCCAGGTCCTAGCACTCTGTTACAGAGCCTGTGTTCTTGGTCATTACATCCTGCTGCCCTCTCCCTTAGTTCTGTCTTCTCGCCCAGGTTGGGAGGGAGGGCTCTGAGCTCTGGCATTAGGGTACATGGTGTACCTTCCCTCAGGATTGACCCACACTGCCCTGATTTGTTTTTCCTTTCCCAGGCCTTGTACAGCTCCATCAAGAATGAAAAATTGCAATGGGCCATGTGAGTCCTGGGGCTGTGTGGTGGGGGTGGGGATGTGGTTCGGGGAAAGGTCTGCCTGGAGAGGTGGAGAGAGCTGAGATGGGCCCTGTGAGTCTTGGGGCTGTGGAGCAGGGGAGGTGGGTGAGGCCATGAGAGGCAGTGAAGTGGCTTCACTTCCTTCTTTGGAGATGCCTGCCTGGACTTGGAGTTCTGTCTTGTCTCTAGTTGGGTTGTTATGACAAACTGGGTTGGGGTAAGTGGCCATAGTCAGTTGGCTTGGGAGGAAGGGTGCAGAAGGGAAGGTCCCTTGGCAACCCTAGTGGGAAAGCAGAAGTCTCTGGAGGTAGGAACCTGGGCCAGTAGCACAAGAGCTCCCTCTTGGGTCCTATGGAGCCCAGGGTCACAGAACAAGGGACCACATTGTTTACTCTTATAGCCCCAGTGGAAACATAAACTCAGAGTAATTTTTGGAAGAGTCCAGTCTGAGACAGAAGGTCCAGTTTTAGCCTTAGATCCCCCAGTCTGAGGGTAGAGCCCTCAACTAAACAGTCAATAGATCACTCATTTCTGGTATCTGCTGAGAGTCCAGTCACTGCTTGGTTTAGCTGGGAGCTCCCAGTAGGTGGGAGAGAAGACCTCAGAGGAGGCAGAGCTTAGGACTGGGGTGTAGGGAAAGCTTCTTGGAGGACTGGGACTTGGGGGCAAGCCTTGAAAGAGGGGAAGCATTTGTTTTTGGGAAGAGAAAGGGGAAAGTTGATATTTGGGAGGCAAATATGTGGTGGCTGAAATGAGTGTGGGGTGGGGAAACCAAGAGGATTGGAGAGTGGAAGGAGAAAGAATGTTGGCGGGGATGTATTATAGGCTCCATGTAGGAGGCAATAGGGAGCTTGCAGGTTCTTGAGCAGGAAGTGACCAGACAGTATCAGACTTTTCAGATGATACCTGGTAGAGCCTGCAGACCAGGATGTACTAGGGGACTACTAGGAAGCAGCTACTTCTGCTACCATTTAGCTAACAAGCTGTGAGCTGGTGCTGGGTGTGGTTGCAACAGCTGAGTCAGACATGTGTCTGTCCTGGTGGAGAAGGGTGTGAGGTTTGGGGGTGTGTGTTTGTGTGTGCAGAAGTGGAGAGGATGGGGTTGGTTATATGGGAGAAGAAGGGACAGATGTGGCCCTATCCTTGGAGCTCTAATCTGAGGGAGGAGCCATGCTGCCTCATGGAGCCCTAAACTAAATGGGGAGACATAGCTAGCTACCCTCTGGGGAGACCTGGTCTGAGGTGGGAGCCATGGTTCCAGGTGCCTCAGGTTGAGGGCAGCCACACCCTTTGAAAGCAGCAGTCTCCCCCCCCCCATCTCTACAAACACTGGAGAGGCTTTTCCTGGGGGGGCAGAGGCCAGGATTGAAAGGGGGGTGTGTGGCTTCATGGCCAGACCCCTCTGAGGTGATCACACCTGCAGAGACGAGGAGGAGCTGAGACGCTCTCTGTCTGAGTTGGCCGACCCCAACCCCAAGGTCATCAAGAGGGTCAGCGGGGGCAGTGGCAGCGGCTCCAGCCCTTTCTTGGACCTGACTCCAGAGCCTGGGGCCGCCGTCTACAAGCACGGGGCCCTGGTGCGAAAGGTGCACGCAGACCCTGACTGCAGGAAGAGTACGTGGCCTGGTGGAAGGGTCTGGGGGAATGGATGGGAGTGGGCCTGTCCTAGTCCTCCTGTGACCTGTCTTCTTTTCCCCCAGCACCTCGGGGCAAGCGGGGCTGGAAGAGCTTCCACGGGATACTCAAGGGCATGATCCTCTATCTGCAGAAGGTTTGGGGCCAGCCCAAGGGGTGGGGGCTGAGCTGGCTCTGGGGAATGTGGCTGGGCTGGGCTGGGCCAGGCTGCAACTGTGGCCAGGACAAGATGGGCACTCCTGCAGGAGGAGTACCAGCCTGGGAAGGCCCTTTCAGAGGCAGAGCTTAAGAATGCCATCAGCATCCACCACGCATTGGCCACTCGCGCCAACGACTACAGCAAGAGGCCCCATGTCTTCTACCTGCGCACAGCTGACTGGCGGGTCTTCCTCTTCCAGGCTCCGTGAGTGTCTTCCTCCTGCTCATCCCAGACCCCTTCTCTCTACTGCCAGTTCACTCCCCTCCCTTGTTCCTGGATTGATTCTTTCCTTCTCAGGTCACATCCTGAGCCAGGACTGGCACTCCTGGATAGGAACCCAGTGCCCAGGTCCCAAGTAGCTGTGCTGTCTCCTCAGGAGCCTGGAGCAGATGCAGTCCTGGATCACTCGCATCAATGTGGTAGCTGCCATGTTCTCTGCACCCCCCTTCCCAGCTGCTGTTAGTTCCCAGAAGAAGTTCAGCCGCCCTCTGCTGCCCAGCGCTGCCACCCGCCTCTCTCAGGTACTCCCAGCTCTGTCCAGCTGGGCAATGGGATGGAGTAGGGCAGGCTCAGGCCAACTGCAGTCACAGCAGCTGGCTATGATTATGTAAATGTCCACTGCACCAGGACACTGGTCATGGGCCAGGGTGAGTGGAGGCTGAAACCCAGCCTCCACTCCACCTACTATACTATGAATCCAGACATGATACTTTGTTCATCCTAAGGAAGGAGTACTTTTTAAATAAACTTGTACAAAGGCACTGTGTGTTCTAGAGTAACCCTGACCATGCTCCTTCTGGCCTCTAGGAGGAGCAGGTGCGGACCCATGAGGCCAAGCTGAAGGCCATGGCAAGTGAGTTGCGGGAGCACCGGGCTGCCCTACTGGGCAAGAAAGCCCGGGGCAAGGAGGCTGAGGAGCAGCGGCAGAAGGAGGCCTACCTGGAGTTTGAGGTGAGCCTACTGGCCCTGGGCACCTATGTGCTACCTATTTCTGTTAGCAGGACCTCTATGTCCCAATACAGACTCAGACTAGTGGTTAAGGGCATGGACTTCTAAGAGTGGGACCAGCTGGTGACCTTGGGCAGGTTGCTTAATCCCTCTCAACTTTAGTTTCCTCTTCCCTGGGACAAGGAGACTTTTGTGTACTCACTAGGGTAATGAAGTGAGATGTCTGTCAAGTGCTCAGTTTTCCCAACCCTGGTAAAGACTTAAGAAACACTGGCTGTTACAAATGGCAATCTTGAGAGCCCACAGAGGGTCACCAACCTACCATGGGATCATGTCACAGTCCTTGGGGGATTTGGGGGCTTCAGAAGTGGGCAAGAACCTGCCATCTCCTAGCCTTCTTTGGTGTCCCTCCCTGGTCCAGATGGGGTAGAGATGAGGTGGGATGGGCAGAGGGTGGAGAGTCGGCTCACAGCCCCTGCTCCTCTGCCTTAGAAATCCCGCTATGGCACATACGCAGCGCTGCTTCGGGTCAAGCTGAAGGCGGGCAGTGAAGAGCTGGACACGGTAGAGGCAGCACTGGCCCAGGCCGGGAGCAGAGAGGATGGAGTCCCCCCTCCTCACTCCAGTCCCTCCCTGCAGCCCCATATCTCCAGCCAGCCCCGGGCTCAGTGTCATGGCTCAGAGCCTCGGGCAGGGGCAGGCAGTGGGCGTTGGAAACCCTGAGTTGGGGGTGAGAATGTGTGTGTGGGGGGGTGCCCGCTGGGCACCTGCATGACATAGCCCTGCCTGAGCCCGTGTCGGCCTCGGGCGACCCCTGAGGGCCCCTCAGCCCAGGGCTCTACCGCGCCGGACGCGGTGTCCGGGGCAGCGCAGGTCTAGGGCATGGGCCTCAGGAACCTAGGCTTAGGGCCCCTCTGAGACCCCCATTTTGTGATAATGTTTTGCACTTTTTCGTACTGGGGGCTGGGGTGGGCGGGGCCAGGGCCCCTGGACTTTTGATGCTTTTTTTTGTGGGGGAGGCCTGACAACATTTCTGCTTTCTGCTGAGACCACCCCACCCCTGACACCAGCAATCCTCCTCCATCCTGGGGCCTGGCTCAGACAGAGGCCAGGAGCTGGGGGTGAGCTGGTTTTCCTTTCTTCTGAGGGCTCACCTTCTCTCTTTCCAGAGGTGGAGGAAGGGTGTTCATGCCCAGGTCCCTATACACAGGCCAGGGACAGCATGGCCTTGCTTTCCCTCCTTCAGTAGGCCCTGCCCTTTATACAGCCTCCATCCCCATTAAAACTGCTCTGGACTTGCTGGCTGGACCTCCTTTTCTCTCCAGTGCTTAGCTTGGGGCCAGGGTAGGACAAGTCACTCAAGGGCTGCCATAAGTTGGGGAGGGGGCCAGGCCCCCTTCCTTTCTCATGAGAATCCTTTATTTACCCCAACTGAGGGGTGGGCATGGAGTGTTAAATAAGGACTAGAATAGGTGGGGATGCTGTACAGAGAGGCCCAGAAAGTGGGCTGGTGAATGATCAGCAGTTCAGTGCACCTGAGGCTGGGGGTGCCCGTGGCAGAGCCCTCCTGGTAGCTCAGGGGGTGGGCCGAGCTTCTCAGCCTCCTGTTCCACTGACTGGCTCCCGTATGCACTGTCCTCTTTCACTTCTGCTGGGGAAGTAGACACAAGGATGGGGATAGGGGAGAGTCAAAGCCTTAGGCCACCCACCCTCCAAGCCTAGATGATCTTCTAGGTAGGACCCTTTTACCTGTGCTGGGCAATTTGTCTCGGGCCTCGGGACCCCTTAGCAGCCGCACTCCTTCCTCTAGGCCCATGTCAGACAGAGCTTCCAGCAGGCCTGCTAAGTCCCCACCAGCCAGCTGGAGAGAAGGAGAGGTATGAGAACCTGAGTTATAGTTAGGATGTGGGGTCAGGAGCCCTGGGGCCAAGGAAGCACCTGGGATCTGAGAGTGGGGAAAGGAAGCCAGGCATGGAGCAGGAGACAGGGCCCAACTGACCTTGTAACTGCGCAGGAGGCTGCCGCTGGGCGAGGCTGTCTTTCGATATGTGTCCACCAGACTGCGCAGCCCCAGCCGTTCTGCCAGCTCTGCCCAGCTGCCCTGAGCTTCTGGCCCATCTAGCAGATGCTCCAGGTTCTGCAGGACTGATTCCTCGAGTGGCAGCTCTGGCCCTGAGCGGGATATACTCACAAATGTGTCAATTGCCTCCAGAGACAGGCACAGGCACAGACACCATTTTTCTCCCATGGCAGAGGTTCAGAAGGAGAAGAGACCTCTGTGAGCATGGGGCTGGGGGCTGGGAATGAGTGAAAAGATCTCACCTGCAGGGCTGGGTGGGGTCAGGGGTGGCGCCATGGTGTCCTGAGCAGCATTTAGCAGCAAAGTCTTCACCTGGAGAGACAGCCTCAGCCTTGACTACTCCCATCCCAGTCCTTAAGCCCAGGTACAAGATACTTTGGACCCCATTTCTAAGTCCAGACGCCCTGTTCCCTGGTACTTCTTGTCCCAGCTGGCCTCACCTTGGTGCTGCGTGTGAGGTCAATAGGCGTGTGGCCCCGGAAGCTGCTTCGCGTGTCCCTCTCAGGCTCCTCAGAATCTGAGTCGCTACCAGAGGTGGGAGGCGAAGGCAGTGGGCACAGAGGCTCCTCATTCTCTGCATGGATGTTAGCACCTAGGGGAGGGAGGTACAAAGGGAGTCCACATTCAGGATTGCAAAGTGGGGAGCCTGGGAGGTGCCCCCTTTTCTTCTCCCAGTCCTGTTTATGTCCCTGATGGTGAGACTAACCAGCCTTTAGAAGGAGGCGGGTGAGGGTTGGGGATCCCAGTCCAGCTGCCAGGTGTAGGGGTGTGTTTCCCGCAAAGGTCCGAGCATTCACGTTGGCATGGAGCTGTGGGGTGCAAGGGAGTGGTTGATTACAGCACCAACTGACTGGCTTTCCCTCTCCCTGCATCTTCACCATTCTTGGTCCCTCTACAGTCCTCATTCCTCATTCCCACCTTGGTGACCAGATGGGTGACCAACCCCAGCTCCTCCATTTCTGTGGCTAAGTGCAGAGCTGTTCGGCCCCCCTGCCGCTCTGCAGCTTCCACTTCAGCCCCGTTGTCCACCAGCAGATCCAGGCACTCGGGGCTTCGGGCACGGACTGCCAGGTGTACTGGATAGAGCCCTAGGGACACAGGATACTCAGCCTGCAGCTGTGGCCCCATGACAAGCTGACATCTACACCTTATGTCCACTCTAGGCACTCACCAGTTACCCTCCCTGGTCCCCACCCTTGCCCTGGTCTAGAAGAGGTGAAGAACTCACCCTCAAAGTCTGGCATGTGCAACAGTTGCGGCATGGTGGGAACCCCACTCCGCAGCAGCGCACCCAGCAGGTCAGGGGCACTGGCACCTGCCCGCAGTGCCAGGTGCACCGCTGAGTCTCCATGCCGATCCAGCAGTGCCGGGTCTGCGCCTACCTGCAGCAGGAAGCTCACCACGCTGGTCTGCCCCGTGATCACCGCCAGGTGTAAGGGCGTCTGGGGACACAGGCAGAGTGAGCCAGGCCCGCCCTGGCCAAGACCCACTTGCCTTCCTACCCCTAGCCCCTAACAAAAAGGTGCCCCTCACCTGGTGCAGGTGGTTGGTGAGGTTGACCACACCGAGGTGCCGAGCATGATAGATGACATGGACTATCTGCTCGATGACACTGGTCTGCCCGTGAATAATGGCCAGGTGCAGCGGCCTGGGGATCAGGGAGGGATACTCTGGCTTAGCAAGCCCAGCCAGTCAGAGCATCCTCTACCCTCAAAACCCCACAGCCTCCATAATCTGCCTCACGGGCCTGTTGAGCCCAGGGCCTGTTGAGCCCAGACGTTTCCAAGGGCAATGCAGCACCTTAACTTAATCCTTCCTGAGCACCTTTTAAGGTAGATAAGTACCTTTAACAGTTGACATAACTGAAGTATAGAGAGATTAAGTACCTTGAACAGAACTAGTATATAGCGAGCCCGTACTTGAAAGCGGGTCCATTTAACTCCAGAGCTCCCCACCACCCTCCGCAGGACGCCGAGTCCCGAATCCCCACTCTGGAAACCGTGGAGGCCCATCTCCCCGCCGCCCGCCCACCTACGTGTCTCCATTCTCGTCCTGCGCTGTCAGCAGGTGGCGCTGTCCCGCCAGCAGCGCGCGGGCGTCTGCCGTGACGCCGTAGTCCAGCAGGGCTCGGGCGCTGCGCTGCGCCAGGCCGAACAGGCGCTCATTGTACTCCCGGGCTGGGGGCGACAGGGGGAGTGGGCGCGAGCTAGATCCGCTACCCCACCCCGTGCCCCGACCACCCGAATTCGGGGGCGGGGTGTACCTCGCTGTAGCAGCTCCTGGGCTTGTGGTTTGCCGTGGGAATCTTTGGGGGGCGCGCTCGTTTCTGCTGCTTCCTCCCTGGCATCTCCGCTAGGCGCCCCATGGGCCATCTGCGCCCCGCCACCGCCTCCCGGGTAGCAGCCCATTGGTGCCGCGCCGGACTGGTAGGGACTGTAGGCCAAGGAGGAGGGGAAAAAGCCGAGGCTGCCACCTGTGGAGACAAGCAGCCGGTGGGGAGAGGGCACCAGCCTGAACTCTCCCAGATTACCTCCCCCATAACTTCTCTCCCCTTTACCCCTCCCTCCTCCATCACCCTATGCACCACCAGTACCCCCTCACCTCCTCCTCCAGCTCCTCCATATCCCCCTGCCGAGCCCCCAGAGCCTCCACCCATGTGGGAGCCACCCCCAAAGGGCTGGGAGAAGGTGGGCAAGGCTTTCCTCCGCTTCCGTTGCACCTCCTCCTTGTCTGGGGGCAGAGGGAAATGAGGGTTAGAACCCCAACTCATGGGCCACTGAAGAGCCCTGTCCCAAGGTTGGTAATGACCCATTCCCCTAAAGCCCTCAGGCTGGCTCTTAGGACCACCTCTTTCTGGGACCTTCCCCACTCCTAACTTGACTCATGGGTACCCTGATCTAGTTCTTGGGACTTTCCAGCCCAGCCCCCACCCTCCAGCCCCCTTGGGATCTTCAGGCCTGCTCCACCTTCCACCAGAGGGTAATAGGTGAACTGTTTGGAGTCAGAGACATCTCCCCCACGCTTGCGTTTCAGTTGCAGGAACACAGTTACAGGACGCTCAATCTTCATCTTATGATAGGGAGGCGTCCGGAACACAATGGCATACTGGGCAAAAGGAAGACATAAGGTGTCATTGAGGCCTTGGCCTAGATGGGCCCCCCAGCTCTGACCAGGGAGTGTCCCTAGAGTACCTGTTTATGAACATCTGTGGGAGAGAAGTCCCCAAAGGCCTGCCATCCATTCTCATCATCCTCGTAGAACCGAACCTCAATGTCATCTACAGGGAAGATGGAAGCTTGGCCACAGCTCTTAGTGGAATCTTCAGGGCCATTTGTCCTGAAGTTGCCCTGGCTCCCAATCTTAACACCCAGCATCCTTAGCTCCCAGCATGGGCTCCAGCCTCACCTTTCTGCACCTTGTCACAAAGCAGATAAACCTCATCTCCACCCCGCACAGAGCCAGCTGTCTTGTCCATGCGAGAAATCTTCAGGTTTGAGGCCCCAGGAGACTCTATGGGGGTGGGATATTAATTACTTGAGATGACATAAGAGTCAGGCCCCATTTATGGAGCCAAGTGCTTTGCAAAAGGAACTACTGGCATCTTCATTTACCCAAGACAGAAGCCATACTCAGAGAGGGAAAATGACTTGCTCAAGATCACTCAGTCATATGTGGCAGGGCCAACTTCAAACCTAGGCCTCTCTGACTCCACAGCTTGAGCTTGCTTCTCATGCTCCCTCTGACACCCAGGTCATGCACCCCAGGTAGTCAAGATACTCACTGCTGTCGTGGATGGGCTGGGAGATAACGGGCTTTAGGGGCAGGGAGAAGGAGCCATCACTGGCTCGAAGGAAGGCAGAAAAGCGCAGTCGCACAATGCTCAGATCCATCACCTTCTTCAACTCCTTGGCCTCCTGCTCCAGCTCCCGCCGCTCAGCCTCTGGGCAGTGGGCACAATGTGACCTCTGGACTCCTCCTCCTTCTCTACTCATTCCATGACCACCTCCCATAACTCCCTCCTTCCCCACCATACCGGTAAGGCCCTGGGGCCTGGAGCGGAGTCTCTGCCTCTGAAGTTTTTGTATCATAATCTCCATCATGTTCTTCTTGGTCACATGCAGGACACCCAGGTTGTTAAATCTGGATGGGGGAGGGAGAGTCAGAAGTATTGCAGGCAGTTCTTTCCTCCTGGGGCACCCATCCCACTGCCAGGGCTCAGCAGCTTAGCCCTACTTCCTCTAGGAAGCTTTTCTGGTTTCTACTTGGGACCTTGGGTTCTGGGGCCAACTTAAGTCTCTCCCTAGAGGTGGGTTGGGGCCTAGGACTGGCAGGCAGTGAGGGGGCATGCCAGTGGGAGCCAGGGGTAGGGGGCACCTACTGGGCAGTCATGTCCTTGGGCCCCACAGACACAGCGCAGACCCCCAGTTCCGAGCATTGCTTGCCCACCAGGCTGTGGGCGTGAGCACGAGGCGGATCACTGTGTGTTACCAGGTCCACCTCGATCTTGGCTGGTCCCTCGTAGTTACAGATCTGGGAGGGTGGAGGGCTGTCAGTAATACCCGTGGATACACTGTCCACTAACTCACCCTCAAGCACCATCCTTGCTCACCTTGACAGTGGGATAAGTCTTCCGGCCCTTCTCACTGGAGGCACCTGGCAGTCCTCCATGGGAGGGGCCTTCACAGCCATATCGAAATCGGAAGCCTCGCTGAAGGTCCCAGGGTAGAGTGACATCGTGACCAGGAAAGAACTGCCCCCCCCCTCCCCAGAGCCAGCTACACCCCCTGCCAGCAGTGACCATAATGACTGGTAGTGTCTGCCTGAACCACAACCACTGTGATCAGCAGCAGCCAACCATCCCAACCCGAAGTGGGTCAGTGACCCTCCCCATGGCTACCTAGCTACAACTACCCCATTTGCCCCCAAAGCTGAAGCTGTCCCATATCATTCCTTCCATTCACTTACCTGCTTAGGCTGTTCCACGATCACCAGGTAGGGGCCATCAGCTGGGGACAGAGAGGCCTTGCTGATCCAGGATCTCTGAGCCCATCTCCAAGACAGAAGGCACCCTCCCCCCACCCCACCCCCCAAGACAAGGGGAGGTTAGAAGACTTACTAACCTGTCTCTGGGGCAGGCTCCTTAGGCTCCACAATGGAAGGGTTGAATTTGAAATCATCATATCCAATTATGCCATCCTAGATTGGAGACAGACTGGGGTGGCAGCAGATTCTGAGCCACCCCCAGGGCCCTCCACCTCCCAGCTCTCTAAGCCCTCAGTAATCACTCCCTCTCCTGCTCATGCCCATAAAAGAGCTCCCTTTGGAAGCAGTATGCAGAGAGACAGACTAATAGGTAGACTGAGATAATCTGAGGGCATTACAGGTGTAGGGGAGCAGAGGGGGACACTGGCCTACTGGCAGACAAAGCAGACAAACACAGTGGGGCAGCCGGCCTGCTTTGGAGCCAGGCGGAGTGACTCACTGGGTCGTAGCAACTCTCCATGTCTCTGGGTTAGGCCCGGTTCTGTCTGGTGGCTCCGGCCGGGTTCTCTTTCCCAGTTTCAGGCGCCCGCCTTAGGTTGGGGGAAGTGGCGGCGGGGAGGGAGAGACAGATCAGGACCCGAGTGAGGGGGAGAGGGAGGCCCAGATTTGGGGGAGGGTCGGATCTCCTCCAGCCACCCGTCCGGGTGTGGCGGGAGAGATCCGGTGGAGGGCGAGATCCGGAGCTGGGCTGGGCCGGGCCGGGGAAGGGGCAGGAAAGTTAGAACAGCTTAGGAAAGTCCCGAAAATACCAGGGGGGGGGGGCGGGGCCGGAGAGGGCGGGCCTGGAAATGACGCAACGGGTCACGCCCCCGCGGCGGGAGGGGCGCCAGGTCTGCACTAGCCTGTGGACGCTCGCAGCCTCTGTGGGCAGAGGGTCAACCAGACCCAGAGAAGCCCCTGTGGAGGTTAGGCTCCCCCCTCCTCCCTCCAGGGCAGGTTCGGGGACTATAGGGGTCTTTCAAGGCTTGGGGAGGCTGCTAGTTGAGGGGCGAGATCTGTCTCCCGCCCCCTTCCCCTCCCCCACCCGGGAGCAACCTTGGGATTTTCTACCCAAAGGGAAGCCACGGCTGATTCACCCGGGGGCTTTTGGGGGGACATTCCTGCTGTAGGAAGGCCTCCTCCCCCGAAGGCCTGTAGGCGGAGGCTCTTCCCAGTCGGGGGCTCCGGGGTTCTACCCCAAGAACCGGTCTCTTGGGGCCTTGGGGCGGAGGGAGGAAAGATGTCTCCCCCTTTCCAGGAAACATCTCGGCAGCGGCTGATTCCCACACCGCACCGGCTATGGGTGCCCACACTCCTGCCCCAGTCCCATAGCCGTGTATAATACGTGTGTGTCTCCATCACAGGTATAAAAGTGTATTTCGGCCCATGTGCTGGCGTGCGTGTGCAACAGGTGAGCGTCCTTAAAATTCTCTGTGGACACACGTCTGAATTTGTCTTGATATGTAAGGGCACAGGTGAACGTATCTTTGAATTTGTGCGTGAAGGGTATGGGTCCAGTGAACGGGTGAACATGTTTGCGTGTGTATGTGTGTGCGAATCTGAGTACATGGACGACGCTGTGCACTCGCCGGCATACGTACGGGTCCGCGTGTCTTTGTACAAGAATGTCGACGTGTATCCGAGAGTCTTGTTCGTGTGCGTGCTCTGCGTGTGTGTACATATGTCGCTTTCCAGTCTTGGAGCTCCATCAGTTACGGGTTCTCCTCCCGCCCTTCCCCGTGTCTCGGCCACCCAGAGATCTGAACCCGGCCACTCACCGCGGCGGCGGCTTCGGTTCCGGCTTCTCTCCTGGCCCGACCCACCTCGGACGGGTCGCGACACTTCTCCAGTCAACAGGGCTCCAGCGGGGAAAGCCCCTTTTCCGCCCCCGGGAGGGGGGAATTCCCGTGACGTTTCCGTGCGTCACGCCCTGTGCCCTTTCTCATTGGCTGAAAGTTTAACTCCGGACTCCCACAGCCAATCAGGAGCCATTTAGGCGTGCCCCTTAGAGGGGAAATACTCGCGCGGCGCGGGGAGGGGGGAGTGGGGATGATTGTCAGCCAGGCAAGGGCTCTACCGAGGGGACCTGCCAGAGGCGGGAATCGTGAAACGAGCGCCATCCCTTGGCCGAGGGTCTCCTCACTCAGGCCTGCCTCAAACAGCTGGCATCCCCCGCTGCTACTCGGCTTTTGCTGTGCCTAACGCTTGGCCACCTCTGAGGCCGGGGAATCCCAGGGGGAACCAAACTTGCCCCAGCCCTCTGGTCCCCGGCCCAGAGCGGGGGCCCCGCTGCCGGGAAGAGTTAGGGGAAGAGGAAGGAAGTTGATCTTGAAGTCGGTCCCAGGGCGCCATCTGGCGGCCTCTCTGGAGCCTCAAGGAGACTAATTAATCCTGTTTCTAACTCATTCTTCCCTGAAGAGTCAATCTGGACCTAAAACTTATTCTATAAATAGCAGGTTCATTAGAAGGCCAGAATTTCAGACCTGACTGAGCTCGGGAACTCTGCGCCTGGAAAGGCTGTGCTCATCCATCCCTGAGATTTGGAATATTTGATTTTTTTTCTTTATTGATTTTAGAGAGGGAAAAGAAGGGAGGAGAGAGAAGAATCCATGAGAGAGAACATCGATTGGCTGCCTCCTGCATGTCCCCCACTGAGGATGAGGCCCACAACCTGGGCACGCGCCCTGACGGGGAATCGAACTGGTGACCTTTTGGTGCATGGGTCAACGCTCAACCACTGAGCCACACCGGCCAGGTTGGAATATTTGAATTAAAAAGATATCCACAGCCCGGCTAGTGTGGCTCAGTGGTTGAGCGTCGACCCATGCACCGAGAGGTCATTGGTTTGATTCCCGATCAGGGCACATGCCCAGTGAGGGGCATGCAGGAGGCAGGCAATCGATATTCTCTCATCCATGTTTCTATCTCTCTCTTTCCCTTCCTCTCTAAAATCAATAAAGAAAAATTAAAAAAAGATATCCACTATCTTAATAGTCCAAACTTCCTCTGATGTAGGAAATTTCCTTTTATACAGTTTCCAATATCCGCTTGTATGCTTTTAGTGGCAGCAAGATCACTACAGGATTTCACAAAGTACTAACTCGGAGGCTGGACATCTCTGCTTGGTAGTTTCTCTTTAGGAGGTGCCATGAGTAACCTCCATTCTTGGGGTCCTCCTACCTTGGGCTCACAGTTGAACACAGGCTATTTTTTTAGACCTTTCCTGCAACTTTCCCCTGACCTTCTTAATAATGGAATTATAGGTCCACACTAGCTCTGCATAAAGGAAGAGTATTATAGCCCTTGATTTGGGCTCTCTATTTCTTGTTACTTCCCCTTCCTCTTCATGTTGCTCACAAATGGAATGTGCCAGATATTAAGGTACTTTAGTATAAGTTCTTGTTCTTCCTCCCAACAACTCTAGGATATAAATATTACCTTACTTTACTGATGAAGAAATTAAGTCTTAGAGAGGCGAAGTAACACAGCTAGAGAGGGACAGAATGAAAATTCAAAGCCAGTCTGTTAACTCTAGGATGAAGCTCTTTTCTTCAGATTCATATAAAACATAAAGAGTGCAGAGAATAGTATAATGAACCCCCATTTACCCATCAGTCAGCTCCAACAATTCCAGTGTTGGCCTGGAAATTTTAACTGACTCATAGTTTATTGTCAGTTGCTATAGCCTCATTTATCTGGTCTTAAGAAACCTCTTCGTTGTTTGTTCCACCAATTTCCAACCTAAAAATTATCTTTGTTTTTGTACATAGCCCTAGCACCTGGCCCAAAGCAGAGACACCATAAACTCATTCTGTTCATTTACTAATAAATAGTGAGGGCCTACTCTAGAAAACAATGTCCGTTTGCAGATAAAAATCAAATGGAAGTGTAATGTCAGTTGGTGATAAGTGCTATGGAGAAAAATAAGGTAGGTAAGGGGTAAACAGTGATGAAAGTTTTGTATGTAGCAGGCAGGGAAGGCTTCTCTGATAACATTTAAAAAGTGACTTGAAAAAAGTGAGGGAGTGAGTTATGTGAATATCTGGAGGCAGAACATTCAGGTGGAGGGACTAGCAGTGTAAAGGTCTGATACGAATGTGTTTGGCATATTTGAAGGACAGCAAGAAAATTAGGGATAAAGTAAGAATTTAGGATTTTATTCTGAGTGAGATGGAAAGCCACTGGCAGGTTTTTTGTTGTTGTTGTTTTTTTATCCTCACCCGAGGACATTCTTCCATTTTTTGTTCAGGTAGAGTGGGAGGGAGAGAGAGGAAGAGAGAGAGAGAGAAACATCGACATGAAAGGGACACATCGAGTGGCTGCCTCCCGTACGACCAGCCAGGGCCGAGGACAAACTGCAACCGAGGTACATGCCCTTAGCGGGAACCGAACCCGGGTCTCTCTGGACCGCAGGCCAACGCTCTAACCACTGGCAGGTTTTAAGCAGTGGAGTGAAAATATGACAGGTTTTTAAAAAGATCCATTTGGTGTCAGTGTGGAGAGTATAGAGATCATGGGACTAGAATGCAGAAGGGTGACCAGTAGACCAGTGGTGGCTTAGACTTGGATGGTAGTGGGTGAAGACGGTGAGAAGTAGTCACATTCTAGATAGATTTGAAAGATAGAAGCATGAATCTTTGCTGACGAATTGGATGTAGACTGTGAGAAAAGAGGGGTCAGTTTGGCATAAAAAGCTAGAAGAATGGAGTTGTCCTTTAGTGAAATGGGGCAGACTAGGGAGGAGCAGATTTGTAGTGGGGTAATCAAGAATTTTTCCTTTTAAGTTTGTTATGTTTGAGAGCCTATGAAGCATGCAAGTGGAAATGAAAGGGGTAGTTGGACATAAAGTTAGTGTAATGACCCTGACCCATGTGGCTCAGTGGTTAGAGCATCAGCCGCACACCAAGGGTTCGCAGGTTCGATTCCAGGTCAAAGGCACGTACCTGGGTTGCAGTACCTTGGATTCAGGTTTGATCCCCAGCCCTGGTTGGGTGTGTGCAGGGGGCAACCGATCAGTGTGTCTCTCTCACATTGATGTTTTTCTCTCTCCCTCCCTCCCTTCTACTTTCTCTAAAAATCAATGGAAAAAAATATCCTTGGGTGAGGATTAACAAAACAAACAAACAAACAAAAAAACAGTTAGTGTAATGGATGGTATTTAAAGTCTTGACAGTGAACAACATTATCCAGAGATTGAGTGTAGAGAAAGGACGTGAGGAGCCCTGGGGCATTCTAATGTTCAAAGGCTGGAGATGAGGAGGAGCCAACAAAGGAAATTAAAAAGGCATGGCCGATGAGGTAGGGGAGAACCAAGAGAAACTAGTGTTTCAGAAGCCAAGTGAAGACTATTTCAAGGAGGGAGTGATAAACTGTTTATTTGAACTAAAGTTCCTTCTCTTAACTGAAGCCCAGGGGCTGAGGGGTTTTGCTTCCTCAAGGCCATTCATCTTCCAAGCAATGAGCCCTAAGCAAAGGTAAATATCCAAGGGGATAGCCACATTTTTTGTTGTTTCTAGCATTTGGGGTGGGGGGAGGTGTGTGTCCATTGGATTTAATTCTGTACAGTTGACCCTTGAACAATGCAGAGGTTAGGGGCACCGACACCCCTGCAGTCAAAATCTGTGTATAACTTTGGACTCTCCCAAAACTTAACTAGTGATTCATTCTTTCTGCTATCATTCTTTTTTAACGTGTTTTAAAATTTTAATTATTTTTAATAATCCTCACACGAGGATATGGTCTTTAAAAATTGATTTGAGAGAAAGAGGAAGGGAGAGGGAGCGAGGGAGAGGGAGGGAGGGAGGGAGGGAGAGAGAGAGAGAGAGAGAGAGAGAGATAGAGATGAGGGAGAAACATTAATTGGCTGCCTCCTGTACACACCGCCGGGACCAGGGATCAAACCCGCAACCTGGGTATGTGCCTTGACTGAAAATCAAACCCACAATCTTTCTGTGTACAGGATGACTCTCCAACCAATTGAGCCACACTATTGAGCCAGGACTACTTATTGATTTTAGAAAGAGAGGAAGACAGAGAGAAAGGAGAGAGAAAAAAACATCAATTGGATGTTCTATTTTGTTTTTTTATCCTCACCCGAGGACATTTTTTCATTTTGTGTTCAGATAGAGTGGGAGGGAGAGAGAGGAAGAGAGAGAGAGAGAAACATCGACGTGAAAGGGACACATCGAGTGGCTGCCACCCGCACGACCAACCAGGGCCGGGGACAAACTGCAACCGAAGTACATGCCCCTAGCGGGAACCGAACCCGGGTCTCTCTGGACCGCAGGCGGACGCTCTAACCGCTGAGCCAAACCGGCCAGGGCAGATGTTCTATTTATTTATGCATTCATTTGTTGATTTTTGTATGTGCCCTGACTGGGGATTGAACTCGCAACCTTGGTATATCAAGACGACACTCTAACCAACTGAGTTACGTGGCCAGAGCCTGGTATCATTCTTATGTGCTTAGAAAATTTACATTTATTCTTGGTTGTGTACATCTATTTCCAGTTTTCTAGTGAATTCTTAGCTCCCTAAGTAATAGCCTGTTTAAGACGCTCAATTTTTTTTTAATCCTCACCCGAGGATATTTTTACATCTATCTTCAGACAGAGTGGGAGGGAGGGGGGTAGAGAGAGACATCGATGTGAGAGAGACACATCGATTGGTTGCCACCCGCACAACCCCAGCCGGGGCTGGGAACGAAATGCAACTGAGGTATTTGCCCTTGGCCAGAACCAAACCGGGACTCTTTGGTCCGCAGGCCAACACTCTAACCACCGAGCCAAACCGGCCAGGGCCAGATGCTCAATCTTTTATTTCTCATGAGAGGCTACAGAAAATTATATAGATAGTCCCCGACTTACAATGGTTTGACTTAGGATTTTTCAACTTTACAGTGGTTTGAATGCAATATGCATTCAGTAGAAATCATATTTTGAATTTTAACCTTTTCCCAGGCTAGTGGTACACTTGCTATATGATACTCTCTTGTGATGCTGGACAACAGCAGCAAGTCACGTGATCACGAGGGTAAACAACCAATACTCTACAGTGTATTCATTGTGTTAGATACTTTGTCCAACTCTAGGCTAATGTAAATGTCCTGAACACATTTAAAGTAGGCTAAGGTGTGAGGTTTAGTAGGTTAGGTGTATTACATGCACTTTCAATTTATGATATTTTCAACTTAAGGGTTTATTAGGATGCAAGCCCATGGTAAATGAAGGAGCATCGGTAGCTTTGGAGGGTTTCCACACCACCACTTTCAAATTGAGGAATTGTTATAGGAAAGACCATGAGGTTTAGAGAGACAGTCCTGGGGTTGAGTCCCAACCCCCTAACTTCCCAGGGACTTGGTGTCTCTGAAGCCACTGCCTCATCCCTAATAGTACATACCTCTACAAGGTTGTGTGAACATGCACTTATATTGACACATATAAGTGGCTCCAACAAAGTCACTGCTCCATGGTAGGGTCTCTACCTTTCCACTTGTTGAAATCTGCTATCCTAGAGTTCTTACAGGAGACATCAAGATCAGCATTTCCCTTCGGATTACTACTCTGTCACTTTCCCATAAGGTTTTTGTCACTTCCACATCACCAAGCCACTCTTCCTTGTTGGTCAGCATTAAGGCCTGAATATTAGTTTTTCTTGTAGCTTCCTTTACCTTCTCAGAGACAACATTGCCAACAACACAAGGCATGTATATGTCATCTGATCTTTCTGTAACAGAATGAGACTTCTGACAAATGTTTTT
The DNA here is from genome assembly GCA_030848825.1 of Tadarida brasiliensis. NCBI lineage: Eukaryota > Metazoa > Chordata > Mammalia > Chiroptera > Molossidae > Tadarida > Tadarida brasiliensis. The sequence continues at coordinate 21,695,432 of CM061271.1, forward strand.
CTTTGCTACCCAGCAGGGAGAGGGTCAGTCTGCAATCACTCCAGCTTCTTTCCTAATATTTGCAGACCAACTGAGGAACACAGACTTATCATATTCCTTTGTTCAAAGGATGGTTTTCAGGCTTGTTTGCAGCAGCCAACATTGCCTGTTCCCCCGCCCCCCCGACCTCCCAGAAACACATGCAAGCTTCTAAAGGCAGAGCCTATGAGTGGGGCTCAGGCTCAGATGGTAGAACAGAGACATCACAGCTATTATCAAGCCAAGGGCCCTAGTGTCTACCTGACAGTAGATCCTGGCTTTTCTGCACTCATACAGAAAAGTGCAGTCATACTCCTAATTTTCCCATGGGCAGGGTTGGGAAACCAGGGATAGTCTGGACTACTTGGGGAAGAAGGAAAGAGGTAGAAACTAGTATAGGAGCTTCAGGTCTCATATCAGTATTTTTCACATCAGGTTATTCCCATTTTGAGGCGCCCTTTTCTATACCCGAGGGAGGCACTTACAGAGGTCCAGACTCCCAGCAACATCTACATGGTTAGCCCTGGCCGGTTTGGCTCAGCGGTTAGAGCATCAGCCTGCGGTCCAGAGAGACCCGGGTTCGGTTCCCGCTAAGGGCACGTACCTCGGTTGCAGTTTGTCCCTGGCCCTGGTTGGTCGTGCAGGAGGCAGCCACTCGATGTGTCCCTTTCACGTCGATGTTTCTCTCTCTCTCTCTTCCTCTCTCTCCCTCCCACTCTATCTGAACAAAAAATGGAAAAATGTCCTCGGGTGAGGATTAAAAAAACAAACAAAAAAACAAACCATCTACGTGGTTAAGCTGAGCAAAGGGAAGCCTTAGATACTAATGATCACATAGCCAACTGGACCCAAATGAAAAAGGCGAGGTCAGCTGGTAGTAACAACAGGGTACCACTCCCTCCCCATCTTGGGGAAGGGACCATTATGGAGGAGGAAACCAAGATGATGTAGATGCTTCACTTGGGAAAGCTTAATACATAGCATTCTGCATGCCACTCATAGTACCTAAGCCTTGCAGGAGCTACATAGCTTGCCCCATTCACACTCCCACCTGTCTTACCCTGATGCAACGGGAAAGAAGGGGAGGGGTTCTCCAATCATGCTTCAGTGACTGGGATGGATGGAGGCTGTGGGGTGGAAGAAATTGCCCCTCCTCAGTTTTGGGTCAAAATGTACGTCCTGTGCCCAGATACACACTATCATAGCTGTGGGCAAGATAGCCCCCCCTGCTATGCCCCATAGGCTCCTTTGTGCTCCTGGACCATGAGGCACATCAGAAGGAAGACTTCTAGCCCTGGCCAGTTTGGCTCAGCGGTTGGAGCATCGACCTGTGGACCAGAGAGTCCCGGGTTCAGTTCCCGCTAGGGGCATGTACCAAAAAAACCAAAAAAAAAAAAAAAAAAAAAAAACAAAAAAGGAAGACTTCTGAATAACTACAGCTCAGCTCTGGTTTCCCTTACCTCAGTCTGTGTTGTCTCAGGTGTCTCCCTTAGAGCAATTAGGGAAGAGGACAACTGCCCAAACCCCTGGCACATCGCTACTGGCAAGGGTGCATTGCTGTGCTGATGGTGGTGGTCAGGCAGCAGCAGTGGTAAAGGAATCCTGACCTTAGCCCTGGCATCTGGCTGGCTGGTGGCCAGGGGCCACATGGACCAGACTGTTGGTAGCCTCAGTGTCACTTCTGTTTATGCAAGGTCCAAGCCCTGGGTATCCTAATAACATGGTGCCCACAAGTTCAAGAAGGAAACCAGAGAGAAAAGCATTGATGTTGGTACTGAGACATTTATTACATCATAAAAAGTCCACTGTTGTCCTGTTTTTCCATATGTACATGTTCCTGTGGGCAGTCACCCTGTCCAGCCCCATCTGCCCACCCTCCATGGTGCCAATCAGCTCTCCAAACTGACCAACAAATTAATAAGAGGAAGAACTGGAGAAGGTGGCCCAGGGCTGATGGTGTGGGGATGGGAGAGGGAAACAAAGTGCAGAGTGGTTGGCTTGGCTCTCAATGCCTGACCACGGGCAGGAGGGGCACAAGGTTGGGCACTGCAGGGCTGGCACAGTGATGCCTCCCTAGAACTACCATGCTGCAGGTGATACCTGAGTGTGCTCTCAGGTTGGACCCCCAAGAATGGAGAGCAGAGGAGGAAGAAAGTCCTGCAGCCTGATTGTGGGTCCCAGGAAGGGCTATAAAAGTTCTCTTTTTCAGGTCCCCATACAAGTAGCAGTGACAGCAGCTTGGGCTGGGCCTGAAGAGTTTGTGGCCCCTGGGGCAGCTGGAAGGGGGGAGGGGCAGGGACAGCCTGGTAGTCCTGGTCCTGATCTCTGAGGGGCCTGCTTTAGTTGACCTCCGAGGTGGGCATGGGGTCTGTGGGGCGGGGTGTGGCCAGGAGGGGCACTGGTGAGGTGGCTTCAATGAGAGCAGGGTTGAGGATGATGGGCAGAGTCATGGGTGGCACGCCCACCTGCAGTGGGGAGGCCAAGGGCTGCAGGATCAATGGGGGCTGAGCCAGAGGTGGAGGCCCATCTGGGGTTGGGCTCAGCCTGCTGGGGCTAGATGCCACTGGTGATCCAGGGGAGCTGCTGTTGCCAGGTTGGGGACACTCTGGCTTCTCAAAGTCTATAGGGAGAGGAAGGTGGCTGCAGTCAGACTCCCTCATACTAATCTTTGTTCCTCTTCATTTCCATGAGCAAAATGACTCCTCCCAGGCTAAATAGTTGGGAGTCTCCCTTGAAACTCATTCCAATGCCTAGCTACCTTATCTCTACCCTCTACCCTCTACCCTCTACCTCCTTTGCTATACTTCTAGTCAGGTTAATTTTGGTCTGGTCTTTGTTAGGATCCCTGAAGGGCAACCTTTGCATATTCTCCAAGTCCCAGACCCAGTTTTCTCCTCCCAAGCCTGAAAATCTCAAGCAGATAGCTCATTATAGCTTATTTGGTCCTGCCATTTCTGATAGGAAGAGCAGGCAAACAGGATTCTCTGGTTCTCTCCTTCCCCTGGCTCACAGCTCATGCTCAGCAGCAATTCCAAGCTACCCTGGGCCTCCTTGTAGGCATCCTGTTTCCTGCTCAACACCCAGCAGGCTGGCCCAAAGGGACTCACCACAGGCCCCCAGTTCAGAGGGCATCTCTGGGGGAGGTGGATGGCCAGGTATCCTGGTGTCCCCAGTAGTAGGAGTCAGGTGGGCTGAGGCCAGAGGTTTTTGGGCATGAGGCTCCATTGGCATGGGGTCTGGAAAGGGCAAAGAATCCAGTTGGCAGCTCTTAGTGCTTTCTTTCAAGAAAAGCCCTGACTACCCACCAGTTTTCCCACCCACCTAGAGTACAGAGAACTAATGAGCTCCAGATTCTTTTTGATGAAGTTGGGCTCAGCCTCCTACCCTGGATGACAGTCTGCTTGAAGAGCTCATCTCGTAGGTGGGGCAGAAAACAGTCAATACGCTCCCAGGTGATCTCCCAGAGGACTGAGGGGCTGCCTCCTCGGGCATCTGCACTGTGGAAAATCTCCGCTGTGTCCATCACTAGGAGCATGTTCTTCAGAGACTCAGGGATGGCCTCTGACTATAGGTGGCAGTGGGAATGAGAATAGGAAAGAGGGCATGGGAAAATATGGTAAAGAGGAGGTAGCCACCAAGGGGGAAACAGTAAGTCTTCCCAGCAGGTGGGAGAGGAAGCAGGTGGCAGGAGTCAGGCTGAGGTAGAACGTACCAGTAAGTCACTGGAGCCTGCATGCATGTACTTGTCCATGAAGTCCAAGATGGTCAGCCAGAGGGCCGCAAAGGTAGAGAGTGACAGCAGTGGAGACAGGTGCTGCAGGAAGACCTATGGCCCGCCAGCCCCTTTCAGCCGAGGGTAGGGTAGGAGCCTTCTATACCCCTCTCCAAGGCTGGGAGGCAAGCCTGCCCTATCTTGCATGGGAATCTTAGATTAAAGATTCTTCTGGATTCCAGAATCCTCCCAGGTCCCTAAGTCCCTCTGATTCTCCATTGCTGGGGTCATGAGCACCTACATTGCATCTCTAGGTCCTACCAGAAGCCTTGGCTTCCCTTCTTGTCAAGAGGCAGGAGAGTGGGTGGGTGTAGGGTGGTGAGCAGTACCTTAGAGAGCAGTGTGGAAGCCCTCATCCGGGTCTCCTCCATCCCGCCCACATCTGCAGGGCTGATGTTCTCCAAAAGCTTGGTCAGTAGAGGAAACAGCACCTAGTGGGTAAATAGCCAACATCCCCTAGCAGGGTCAGTTGGTGGCCTTGCCCCAAGGAAGCCAGGGGCTGGAATGGATGGGTACTGAGCAGGAGGGGAAGGTATGATGCAGGCTGAGGACTGACATTAGAGGCTCTTCAGTCTGCCTTGCTCTCCTTAAGGATTTGAACTTTGTGTTAAGACTAGAGGGAAGTACTACCTTGTTAAAACAGGACTCCCATTCCAGGGCATCTAGCTTTTGCAGATCATGTACCAGCAGTGCTCGCTGCAGATAGGTCAGTGCCTGCATCCGCACCTGGCGCCGGGCATCACAGCATAGGCAGGCAATGCCTGAGAGTGAGAACAGGCTCAGGATCCTTCAAGCATCCTGATCCTGGTACTTCCCAAACTCCAGGTCCACCTCTGCCCCTGCCCTGCCTGCTCCCCAAAGTTTACCCTGCAGTAAAGGGCACCAGCAGTGGGCCCACAGGGTGCGTGAATCTGCTTCGATCTTCCGGCCACTTGTCTCCAGGTGGCGCTGCTCCTCTGCCCATGAGCTGTAGATAGAGGCCGCTCGAGTGTGCAAGGTGTGCATCAGGTCTAGCAACTGGGGTCACAGGAGGGGCAGGACATGAGTGGGATTAGGTCTGGTGAAACCCCACCCCCTACTGTCCCTGACTGGGTCCTCAAGGGAGCCTCCAATACCAATCACGCCATACTTCACCCCTCTCACTGCTCCCTTCTTGGCTTTATGAGCTAGTTGCCCAGTCCTGGCCAGTGTTTCCCAAAGTTGAGTATTACTCCTACTACAGGAGACTTGAGGAAGGGTGTGGACTAAGTATTTAATAACGCTGAATCACACAGTGAGAAAGATAACTTTCTTTTCAATTCTCTTTACACTTGATTATAGATAAAGCCTTATCATGTTAATCTTATTTTAAAAACAGAAACATACCTAAGCTCAGAGGCTTTGATGAGTAATAGTGTCTGGCCAGATTTAATTTGTTTTCATCATTTTTCTAAGGCTATTCTATTTTTTTTCCTTATCTTCAGATAGAGCAGGAGGGAGAGAGGGAGGAAGAGAGAGAAACATCGATGTGAGAGACACATCGAGTGGCTGCCACCCACACAACCCCAACCTGGGCCGGGGACAAACTACAACCGAGGTACGTGCCCCTAGCGGGAACCGAACCCTGGACTCTCTGGTCCGCGGGCCGACGCTCCAACCGCTGAGCCAAACTGGCCAGGGCTAAGGCTATTCTATTTAAGGCAATTAATTATCCATTTATTTAGTGATATAAATTCTGCTCATAAAATAAATTTTATATGCCTTGAGTAGACATAGAATAACTCCTGGAAGGATAGACAAGAAACTGGTGGCAGTGGTTGCCTCTGGTGAGAACTTAGTGGCTAGGGACAGGAATGGAATGGGACTTACTTTTATCTGTTTACCCTTTTGTACCTTTTGAACTTTGTACCATGTGCATATATTACCAATTCAAAAAATAAACCGTAGTTTAAAAATTAAACAAACAAAGATTTACAGGTGGGAACACTGTGGAGATGGTGAGTGGGGGTCTGGGCCCTTCCTCTCAGCCCTGGCTGTCCCTGGCCCTGCCCACGCTCCCAAAGTCAGGTGCAGGGAGAGAAGAGGAAGTAAAGGGTGCCATACTTACGTCCTGACTGACCTGTAAAGACACCGTATGGTAGCTGACAGGTATGCCTTCATCCTCATCATCATCACTATGCCCACCCCGAGTAGCATGTTGGCTGGAGGTTCGAGGCCGCCGAAGCACTGAACCCTCCTTGGATTTCTTCTTGAAACGGTTCCCTTTGCTGTCATATTTGTGACTCTTGCCACGTTTCTCTTGGGACTTGCACCCTGAGCAGAGCCAGATCCAGGTCACGTTTCCACATCCACAGCCACAGATGGCCTACCTTCTCCTCCCTGTCCCTGGTATATTTACATGGCTACTCCCCAATTGCCCCTTCATCAGGTGACCCACCGCCATTAAGACTGGCCTCCACAAAGATGCGTAGAGTCTTGACGCAGAGCTCAAAGTTGTCGGGTGTGATGTGGGCAGCGTCACGCACGATGAAGGACAGCGATTCCACACACTTAAGCAGAGACTTAGTGTCATGTGGCCCGAGATCCAGCCCCACTGTTAGACTGTACTGATTGACCAGGGGTGAAGGGCCAGGCCGGCTGGGCCCAGTCCTGAGACCTGGTTTGGAGTTATCGATGTCATCCTTCCCCACCTGTAAAGTACACAGAGGAGCTGGGAACGCAGGCTGAAACCAGACCTTCCCTTGGATGCCCTCTCAGAGGATCAGGAATCTTTCCCACAGGTCAAAGAGGGAAATCTCACCCGCTGTCCATATGCTCACTCACCACTAACCAACCGCTGTTGACCACATCAGCATCTGTAGCTGATCGGTGGATCTTGCCAGGCCTGCCATGGTCAGTGTAGACCTCTGAGTCAGAAGTGTACCCTCGGTCCAGGCTCACATCATTTTGATGGTAGGATGGGAGTTCACTGTCTGATTGGGCCCCTGAGCCAGCAGGGAGAAAGACAGGGTCAAAGTGAGGATGGAGACATTGGGTTGAGGGAATAATTTCAGCTCTCAAAAGAAAGGTGGTGAAGCCTGGCCTCTCCTTTCTTTTGGTCTGGCTTAGTTTCAGCCCTGTCACCAGAAGGCTGAAGGATGGTCTGGACAGCTTCTCTCTTGACCAAAATGGGCAGCAAGCCAATTTGGGTTCCTGATGGCATCTGGGAGCAGCTATCAGGGAAGGGAGGTGGCAGTTTCTCAGTTTCTGAGAAAACAGTCCTCAGGACAGTAGTAAGCCTGGCTTTATAGCCTTCTCTGCTGCCTACTTGCCTTCATGCTGTTTAACCTGAGGGTGTGCTGGCGAGAGGCCAGTGGGCATAGGAAGCTCTGGAAGCAGATGGCAGAAGTCATAGGTATTTAATCTGCAGAACATAATAACCTGTTTTGTTTTCCTGTCTCAGCCTCTGGAGCCATAATGGTTTATCTCCCAGTGTGGAACTCCTTGGGAAACGGCTTACCAGCATCAGGTCCATCAGCCCTGGCTGTGACCTGCAGGGCAGCTGGAGGTTTCACACCTGAGCCAATGCACTCCAACAGCGTGAAGAGGGTGGCCCAGTCATCACCTGAGTGGATGTTGGCTGCGTTGGTCTTAAGGAGTTCATGGAGCCCAAAGGCTACCTGGTGACTGACTCGAGACAGCACGCTGGGCTTCATTAGTAGCAAAATGCGTAGCGAGAGCAATACCTGGGTAGGGGGTGGGAAATAGGAAGTGGCACACAACTTCTTGTCTAGTCTCTCTTCCCACCAGTCTTCTTAGGCCAGGAAGGACAGTTTGATTAGGACCCAACTTATTTATTTATTTTTTGGTACGTGCCCCTAGCGGAAACCGAACCCGGGACTCCCTGGTCCACAGGCCGACGCTCCAACCGCTGAGCCAAACTGGCCAGGGCGATTAGGACCCAACTTAGAGTACAGTCGCTAGTCTTTGCTTTTCTTTGTTTTTTTTTTTTTTTTAATTACAATTTTTATTGGGATAATTAGAGGTTGATATGTAGTATAAGAAATAACCCAGAGATCCCTCATACACTTTGTCCAGTTTATCCCCTAATGGCAACATTATGCAAAACTATGGTATAATATCATAACCAGAATACTGACATTGATACAATCCACTGATTTATTCAGATTTCCTCAGTTTTACTTCTACTCATGTGTATTAAGTTCTACGTAATTTAATCACTTGTTTAGGTTTGTATCCACCACTAGTCAAGATGCTGAATAGTTCCAACACCACAGGATCCCTCATGTTATCCCTTTATAATCACACCTGCCTCTTTCCTGTGACCATCCCTAAACCCTGACAATCTGTCCACAACTTCTAAAACTGTCATTTCAAAAACTTATATAAATGGAATTATATAGTATATAACCCTTTGGGATTGGCATCTTTCACTCAGCGTAATTCCAAGTTGTTGCGTGTATCAACAGTTTGTTGCTTTTAATTGCTGAATAGTAAGTACTCCATGGTATGTATGTACTACAGTTTAACGATTTACCTGTTGAAAATCATCTAAGCTGATTCCAGTTTTTGGCTATTACAATGAAAGCTTCTATGAACATTCATCTTTAGGTTTTTATGAGAAAGTAAGTTTTCATTTTTCTGGGATAAATGCCCAAGAATGTAATTGCTGGATTGGGTGGTAACTGCATATTTAGTTTTAGAAAACCCTGCCGACAGAGTAGCTATACCATTTTACATTCCCACCAGCAACATGAGTGACCCACATCCTTGCCAGCATTTGATTTAAAAAAAAATTTTTTTTCTTTATTGATTTTGAGAGAGAAAGGAAGGGAGTGGGAGAGATAGATAGAAACATCAATGAGAGAGAACATCAACTGGCTACCTCCTGCATGCCCCCCACTGGGGATTTAGCCCACAACTTGGGCATGTGCCCTGACTGGGAATTGAACCGGCGACCTCCTGGTGCCATGGGTCGACACTCAACCACTGAGCCACACCGGCCGGGCCAGCATTATATATTTTTACTTTAGCTGTTCTGATAGGTGAATAGTGATATTGCAGCTTTAATTTACATTTCCCTATTGGTTAATGATGTTGAGCATCACTTACTGTCCTCATGTGCTTAATTACCATCTGAATATCTTCTTCAGTGAAATATCTGTTCAGATCTTTTGCCCATTTCCTAATTTTTTTTTTTTTTGCGGTTGTGTTTTCAGTTCTTTTATATTTTTGATACCAGTCTTTTTTTTATACATTTGATTTGCAAACATATGTTCCTTGTCTTTTCATCCTTTTCACATAGGCTATAACAGAATAGAAGTTTTTAATATTGATAAAATCTAATTTATAATTTCTTCCTTTTATGGGTTGTTCTTTTGGTGTCAAGTCTAAGAACTTTTTGCCTATCTCCTAAAGATATCCACCCATGTCTCTTCCTAAAGGTTTTATAATTTTATATTTTACATTTAAATCTATGCTTTTAAATTAAATTTTGAGTTAATTTTTGTGTAAGGTATGAAGCTTTGGTCAAGGCATTTGATTTTCCCCACTGTAGATTTCGATTGCTTCGGCAATTGAAAAGTTATCCTTCCCACATTGTTATTTTTTAAAAATATATATTTTAATTGATTTTTTTAGATAGAGAGGAAGGGAGAGGGGAAGAGAGAGAGAGAAACATTGATTGGCTGCCTCCTGCAGCCCCATACTGGGGATTGAGCCCACAACCTAGGCACATGCCCTGACTAGGAATTGAACCGGCAACCTCTTAGTGCATGGGACCATGCTCAATCCACTGAGCCACATCAGCCTGGCCCACATTGTTTTTTGTACTGTTTTCTTTTTTTAAAAAATTGTTTTTGTACCTTTTTCAAAAAATTAATTGAGCATCTTTGTGTGGGTCTATTTCTGGGTTCTCTCTTCTGTTCCATTCATCTATGTGTCTATCACTCTACCAATAATACCACACAGTTTTGATTACCAGAGCAATATGGTAAGCCTTACTATCACTTTATTCTTCTTAAGATGTTTGGCTATTATAGGGCCTGTGCTTTGCCATCTAAATTTTAGAATAAGCTTGTCTATGTCTACAAAAACCTTAGCTGGCACTTTCATAGGAGTTGCATTAAAGTTATATATCAGTCTGGGGAGAACTGACATCATTACTACATTGAGTCTTCCAATCCATGAACATGGTATGTCCCTTCATTTATTTAGGTGTTTTTTTTTTTTTTTATCCTCACCCGAGGACATTTTTTTTTTTTTTTTTTTTTTTGTTCAGATAGAGTGGGAGGGAGAGAGAGGAAGAGAGAGAGTGAGAGAAACATCGACATGAAAGGGACACATCAAGTGGCTGCCTTCCGCACGACCCAACCAGGGCCGGGGACAAACTGCAACCAAGATATGTGCCCTTAGCGGGAACCGAACCCGGGTCTCTCTGGACCGCAGGCCAACGCTCTAACCGCTGAGCCAAACCGGCCAGGGCTATTTATTTAGGTTTTCTTTGGTTTCTTCATTAGCATTTTGTAATTTTCAGCATACAGATCTTATATGTTCTATTAGGTGTATATCTAAGTAATTTTTTTTGGAGCACTTGTAAATGGTACTGTGTTTTTGGTTTTATTTTCCATATGTTCATTGTCAGTATATAGAAATGTGATTAATTTTTGTGTGTTCATTTTATATCCTGGGACCTTGCTAAACTCACTAATTCTATGTTGGTTGTCTTTTATAGTTGGGCCAGGTCTCTGGAGGGTCCTAAGCATTAAAAATAACCAGGTATAGGGCTGGGACTACCACAGAGCAGCAGCCATCTGGCCCTCAGAGCAGATTTACAGGATCTAGCAGAGGTGCTTTATATCAGCTTTATACCTGAGGACATTCCAGACTCATCCCCATTGCCACCTGTTCAATTCCCCCAGACCATTGTTGGTCACTGGCTCATTCTATGGGGCACTAAATGAACTCTGTATCAGGCCATATCCACAACTGACACTGTGACTTTAGTCCCTTGCATACCTTCCTGCCCTCCCAGCGGTACTCTGCTTACCTGGCCACTGATTTCTTCTCTCCGGAGTAGCCGAATGGCTAGGCGCAGTAGCCCCACCACTGCCCGATCCACAAGGAAGCAGAAATCCTGTGCCTGGACACACAGGTGATATAGATGGTCTCGAACGGTCTGCCACACACAGCCCACACGGTCCCTTAGGAACATAAGGGATGAGGATAGTCTCAGCTAGAGAGACCACTGGGCAATAAGCCTCCCTTTCTCATTCAGGTTAGGCCTTTTAGGGCTCACTGGTATTCTACCCTAAGCAGACAAGTATAAAGAGCAAGCTTCTCCTCCACTGCCTACAGCTTCATGTGCTTCTTGCCCCTGGAGTCTACTCAGCAAGCTGGCTCCAGGCTTCTATCCCTTTGGAACAAGCCCAGTGTGAGGGCTGCCTAAAGATGGCCTTCTACCTGTTCTCCAGCACAATCCTCAATAGCATCTCCAGGCAGAAAGCAGCATCCTCCTCATCATATGTCTCTTCATCTGGTGTCACTGAGACAAGAGCCTATAGGAGAACAACAGCAAAAAAGTAGGCAGCCATTGGCCCTGCCCTAATAGAAACTAAAGTATACACTACTGTCCCCATCTCCCTTTCCAGACTCAGCCAGCCTTTCCTTTTCTTTCCTCTTTATTCTGTACCTTCATGAGCTCCTGCAGTGACTCCAACTGGAGAAACTTGCTTTCTGTGATCATCTTTTCTGGGTCACATTGCTGGAGGGGGCACAAGAGAAAAGGAAGGGGTCAATGACAAGGGCTAGAGAGAAGAGAACTTTCCCAAGAGCTAGGGAAAGAGAGCAGGAGTCAGTTCTGGTCACAAGCCCTGGATGATTCCATTCTTCAGTTCACAGGGCATCTGTCCAGTGGGGAGGGGTCCAGGCTTGTTCACCAGGGGTAAGCAGTCAGTTACCTTGATACACTCCAAGGCCACTCTCTTAGCCTCTTGGTTCTCAGTGGATGGGCCCCGCATGCTAGACTGCTCAGTACCACTTAGTGTCAGCCAGCTCACGAAGCTCAGCATTGTCGACTCTCCTCTGTAGAAACACAGTACAAACCCTGGTGAGCTCCAGAGTTCTGACCCTCTCTTCCCAAGGCCTTCAGCCTCTCTGATCTGCCCTCACCGGTTTGATGGTGTCTCCTCCCGCAGTAGAGAGATCTTGCCATTGGGATCCACAAAATCTTCTACCTGGAAAAGCAGGTCAAGAATAATTTCTTTTGCCCTGGCCAGTTTGGCTCAGTGATTAGAGCATTGGCCCGCAGACCAGAGTCCTGGGTTCCCACTAAGGGCACGTACCTCGGTTGCAATTTGTCCCCGGCCCTGGTTGGTCATGCGGGAGGTAGCCACTCGATGTGTCCCTTTCACGTTGATGTTTCTCTATCTCCCCCCCCCTCCCCGCTCTATCTGAAGATAAATGCAAAAGTGTCTTTGGGTAAGGATTTAAAAAAACCAAAAGAATAATTTCTTTCTACATGCCCTTTGCATTTCCTGCTCCCCCATGCAAAGCTCTCTAGCTTTCTTCTTATAGCTCTCTGCCCTACACTATTGACTGGGGTCCCTTCATATGGCGACTGGTAATGGCTTTTACCAGTGTTCCTTGACAGCTAACCCCTCACTCAAGATCTATGGTCTTACATTTGGTAAGCTTCAGCAGGCATCAGGCCCAGTGTTAACTCTCAACTAGTTCTATATACCAACAGAATATAATCTTGGAGCTCCTGTCTTGTTACTGTTGATTAGTGTCCTATCAAGAATTACCTCCACCATAGCCTTGGGCAAGAGTTGTGCTCGGAAGAGCTGCAGCATGGCCTCCATGATATTTTTCCAGCCCTCTCGAAGGATGTCGCCATGACGATGGGCCAAATGGAATACGGTCTTGGCTGCAATGTGGGCTTTAGGGTTGCTTCCAAACACACTGGGCAGGTTTTCAATAGACTGGAAAAGATGAGAAGAAGCTTAGGTCCTGGCAAATGTCTGAAAAAGAGAACCTCTTAGGCCTCAACCTATGGTTTCTTGAGGGTCCTTCTGCTGACTCTCCTTCAATCCCCAATAATACTAGTTGGGAGGGCTAACCTGGATAAGAACTTCCCCACTATTGCATATCCTCTCCCATTCCTATTACATGAGGTGATGCTATCCTCTTCCTAGGGAGTGCAAGACAGAAATGGCCTAAGTTTTACTGTAGTCAAGTGGGAGGTAAGGAAATATGCTGAGAGAAACCAGCTCTGAAGATGAGAGTAATCCATGGCTAAAAGAGAGGCCCTCCTTTGGAACTCCAGGGATATATTTCCTGCCCCCCTGCTTACCTCACTGCTGAGAGCTGTGAACTTGCACAGAGAGATGATGAGATTGTCAAACACATCGCTGAGGCCATAGTGGGCGGAGATCATGGCGCATTTCCTGTAATATCACCCCCATCCCAGAAACAGAATCACTGGAAGGCTGGGCACTCCTTCCAAGTCCCTGAGGAGGCTTGCTTGAGATTCTTTTCCAATCAGTCCCAGGAAGAAAACTTTTACTCTTAAGTCTGTTTAAGACTGAGCTTTCCCAAGCTTCAACCTCCCTCCAAAAACTCAGGAAGAACCCACTCTAAGGAAAATAAGAGTAGAATTCAGAGAAGTATGGAGGCAACTATATTAGCTCAGAGAGGTGGGAAGAAGTCAATACCAAGGCCAAAGGTGAGCTACCTGAAGCCTGAGATGGCTTTCTGTATGATTGTCTCCTCAAGGCTTTTGTCAAAGACATAGGAGAGAGCAGCAATAGTGGGGCCCCAGGTCATGGTGAAGAGGTCAAGATCGTAGCTGCCAGCAGGCACACGTAGGAATATGCCCTCTGGGGTGGCACCTCGATGAAGCAGTACATTCCATACATAGTTCTCTCGAACCAAGCCTGTCTGCTCCTCAGGCATCACAATTTCCTCATTCCTATTAGGAGGTAAGGGAAGGAGTAGGTGCACTGCTGTGAACCTGACTGCTCCCAAGCTAGGACAAGGGGCTTTACCGTGGCACTCTCCATCAATGAGAAGTTATCAAAACTGAAGTTCAGTGGTCTGCTTCCCACTCACCAGGGAGAAAGAAGAGAGGGATCCCATAATTCCCCATAATCTCAAGGACCTGTCTCTAAGTGGAGCCTTTAGTTCTGTAGTAAGATGTCACATTCTTTCTGAGTGTGAGAATAAACAATTCCACCTTTTCTGATTTGTAGTAAAGAACTAAGTGTCCCATCTCTGACCTCTGATCCAAAACTTCACCCTCTAGTGCCCAGCTTGGGTTCTCTACCAGCCCCAGAATGCAACTTGGGAGCTAGATAGGAAAACCCAGATATTCTGGGTTTGGGACCATGACACTCCACTTAGCAGGGGCAGTTTGCACTCTGGCTTAAAGTACCGGAGTCCCAATATTGTTCAGGATTCTTTAAGAAAGAAATGAGTTGGGAGAGAGGGGGCTGCCCAGCTAAGTCCCAAGGCTAAATCCAGGGCATAGAGTCATTGCAGCTTGATGTGACTCTAAAATCTGGAATATGGAGCAGTGTGCTTCTACTTAACAGAGATGTTACACCATCCTCCATACATACTCACTTGATGGCATGGTACATATCTTCCAGGATGTCTTGTTCAAAGTCCTTGCCTCCATTCACACCTTTTAGGTTTTTGCGAAACTCCTAGAGACAGACCAATAAGCTTTTCCTCTCATGTGTTAATGATGAAGCCCCACCCAAGAAACCCCTGGGTCTGTGGTAAACAGGACTTAGGAAGCAGTAAGTGAAACAACCCACTTCCCCACTCCAGTTCCTCCTCTGGATTGGCCAACCTTCCCTGATTCCCCGAACCCGGTCGACTGGGCCCACTGACATCCCATGTCATTTCTATCTACAAAGCTTGCGGGATCTTCTCTGCCTTGGCTTACCTCCAGGGTCATGGGTGCATTCTGTTTGCGAACGTTGTGGTTGTGCTGGTCAGTATTAAGCATGATGACAGCATAGGCAAGGGCAAAGCAGGCATCACTATTGGCAAATGGGGAGCCATTACAATTCTGAAAAAGCAAAGACCCCATCTGTGTCAATGCTCTTCTCCGGCCCATTAAACCCTCACCACCAACCCACTGGTCAATGCTGATGCAGAGGGCAGGTACTACACCCAGAAAACAGCCAACTTCTTGCCAACTCCTTAAATAGAAGCTGGACTCTATGGAAAGCTCACTGATGATGCTCTCAGACTTCTTAGGAGACAGTAGCTGGGTTCTTCAGTTGGAGCCATAGAAACCCTCAGTCAAATTAACTTGGGAGGCTAGGCTCAGCTCCTGCCACTCAAACTCACCCTCCAATGCTCTGTGAATGCCTCTAGCAACCTCTGGATGACTGGTGCTTCCCCAGGCAAGCGGAAGGCTTCCAGGTAGAGGCGAAGAGCTTCATCCAGCCTAAGACCCTGAAAGCTGAAAGTGCTGTAGGGAAAGGAAGAAGGATGAAGATGCTGAAGATATGTAAGCTGCAAATGTTGAGCTCTCTATTAGCTATAATTCTTCTAACCTATCCTACTGGAAAAGAGCAGGCTGAGGGATCTAGCAAAGGGGAGGTGTAAACTGACCATTTCTAACACAGACCAGAATTTGGCAACTTTTTTTTTTTTTTTTAAATTTTATTGTTGAATGTATTACAGATGTTCCTCATTTTTCCCCCATTGCCCCCCTCCTCCCCATTTCCGCCCCCCTCCTGCTTTTCCCCACACTGTTGTCTGTGTCCATTAGTTATGCATATATACATATAAGTTCCTTGGTTTATTTCTTCCCACCCCCCAACCCCCCTTCCCTTTGAGGTTTGTCAGTCTAACAACAAATTTATACTTCTTAATCCCTTCACCTTTTTCACCCCTCCCCCCAGCCCCCACCCATCTGGTAACCAACAAAAGTTCTCTGTATCTATGAGAATGTTTCTGTTCTGCTTGTTCATTTTGTTTGTAGATTCAATTGTTGATAGATATGTATTTATTGCCATTTTGTTTGTTCATATTTTTTTATCTTTTTCTTCAAGAAGACCCTTCAACATTTCATATAATAATGGTTTGGTGGTGATGAACTCCTTTAGCTTTTCCTTGTCTGGGAAACTCTTTATATGGCCATCGATTCTAAATGACAGCTTTGCAGGATAGAGTAATCTTGGTTGTAGGTTCTTGCTTTTCATCACTCTAAATATTTCTTGCCACTCCCTTCTGGCCTGCAAAGTTTCTTTTGAGAAATCTGCTGACATTCTTATGGGAACTCCCTTGTAGGTAACAAACTGCTTTTCTCTTGCTGCTTTTAAGATTCTCTCTTTGTCTTGAACCTTTTGCATTTTGATGATGATGTGTCTTGGTGTGGGCCTCTTGGGGTTCATCTTGTTTGTGCTTCCTGGACTTGTATGTCTGTTTCCTTCACCAAGTTAGGGAAGTTTTCTGCCATTATTGTTTCAAATAGGTTTTCGATTTCTTGTTCTCTCTCTTCTCCTTCTGGCACCCCCAAGATACGAATGTTGGCACGCTTGAAGTTGTCCCAGAGGCTCCTTACACTATCCTCATTTCTTTGGATTCTTTTTTCTTTTTGCTGTTCTGATTGGGTGTTTTTTGCTTCCTTATATTCCAAATCGATGGTTTGCTTCTTGGCTTTACCTACTCTACTATTGAATCTGTGTAAATTATTCTTTATTTCAGTTAGTGCCTCCTTCATTTCTGACTGGTCCTTTTTTATGCTCTTGAGGCCCTCTCTAAGTTCGCTGAGGTTCTCACTAAGTCCATTGAGCATCCTTATAAGCAGTATTTTGAACTCAGCATCTGTTAGGTTGCTTAACTCCATTTCACTTAGTTCTTTTCCTGGAGTTTTGTTCTGTTCTTTCATTTGGGACCTGTTTCTTTGTCTCCTCATTTTGGCTGCCTCCCTCTGTTTGTTCCAATGTATTACTTAGCGAGAGGTGTGGGGCTAGCTGAGACCAGATGCTGCTTGTTTGAATGATTTCAGGAAAAGCTGAAGCAGGCTCCAAGACAGGCCAATCCTATGGTGAAGCAACTGGCAACAGCTTGGGTGGGCCTGAAAGTTGGGTGGGGCGGGGCCTCAGGGAATCACCAGGGCGGGGCCAACAGTGTGAGCCAGGTTGCTGGAGTCCCAGATATGGCGGTGTCTGCCGGCTCAGGAAGGGCTCACCAAAGGAACAAAAGCCTCTGATAGCATGTCTGTCCAGGAGAAAGCTGCCTCTCCAGCCTCGCTCCAATGCCAAACAGCTCAGTTCTTCCCCATATGACTCTGGTGCCTTTCAGGCTCCCTCCCGCACGCTGGAGCCCGGAGGGTGGAAGTCCGAGTAAGTCCGTGCGCGGGCCCTTTAAGAGGAGCTGCGGGGGCTCCAGCCGCCTCAGCCTCAGTTCCTGCTGGTTTTTCCAGCCAGAAGTGATGGGGACTTCTCTTCCTGGCACTGGGACCCTGAGCTGGGCACCAGTCTTGATGTGGCTTCTTCTTTAATTTCGTAGTTGTAGGACTTCCATTCAGCTTGATTTCAGGCGGTTTTGAATGATGGTTGTTCTGTAGTTTAGTTGTAACTTTGATGTGGTTGTGGGAGGACGCGATACCGCGTTTACCTACGCCGCCATCTTGACCGGAAGTTCGGCAACTCTTAACCTTAGTACTTTTCACATTAGCACACTCTTGCCTTTCTTAGAAACCTCATTCTCTCAAACCCAGAACCTATCCTATGCTCAAGGACCCTCCTCCACCCTGGGTCCCAAAGCTATCTTGCTGGAGACTCTTTCATGTCCAACAGATAAAAG
Source organism: Tadarida brasiliensis (assembly GCA_030848825.1). Classification (NCBI taxonomy): domain Eukaryota; kingdom Metazoa; phylum Chordata; class Mammalia; order Chiroptera; family Molossidae; genus Tadarida; species Tadarida brasiliensis. The sequence goes on from CM061271.1 coordinate 21,713,031, forward strand.
TGATAGGAAGAGGAAAAGTGTGTGACCAGGGTCACCAGCAGGAACTGACTGAGCCTGCTTTGAGGGAAGGATGCTCTCTCCCCAAATGCTCACCAACTATGTCCCATATTTCTTGCAGCTTCCTCACCTCACAAAGCTCTCCAACAGGTCAATGTTTTTGCGGTCACTCACAAACTCTCCGATCATTTTCTTGTCTAACCGAGGGTTTTCTCGAAGCCACTGGGCTACCTCTGTGTTGTCCATTGGGATGGTGAGGAGGCCTTTCTCCTGTAGAAACTGGATCCCTTTCTTTGGTTTCTGGTTGAACTGCTCTGTGCCAGTGATCAGAAGCTGGAGAAGAAATACTGGAGATGTCAGAAGCTGCTCTGCCCCTAAACCAGACAAGGCTAGGCTGGACTTTATCACAGTCCACGGCTTGTCACCTAACAGTCTCCTAGAATGTGGTTCTAAGTGACTCTAGGACAAAGGCTGGATCATACTGGCCCTAGCTTTCCTCGATCTTCACGTCTCATTAGACTTGGCTGAAGAGCTCCTTTTCACTCCTTCCCTGAGTATTCAAGATGCATAGAACAGCCCACTGTACTCCAACTATAGGATCATAAAAAAAGCAAAAGAAAGAGACTGAAGAAGGTTTTCTTCTCTACAGTTTTACAGCCATCCCTGGCATCTGTTTATAGCCAGCATCTCGTTTATAGCCTTGCTGTCTTTGGTTTCCTAGCTCTTGAGGCCCTGGGGTTTGAAGGACAAGGTGAACTAACTGTGATGATAGCTTAACTTTTTGTCTGTCTAGTCATAGCTTTGCAATCAAGGGCACACATAAACCAAAGTCATTTAGGCTAGCAATAAGAGGAAGAAAGGGTTAAACAGAAGGTTTTCTTTGTGTTAAGAAAACCAAAACAACAGTTATTTGAACTTTACTAAAGCACTAGAATTAATATCCATTTCCCTTTATTGCCAATCATCATCCCAGAGCTCAAGATGACTAGATCAATAACCTTCAGTGACCCACATGATACCAGCTCCCAGGGCTCTTGTGACCACCAGTAACACTTGGCTCTCAGTTAGAACTGCAGTTATCCAGGAGCATACAATAGGGTATGACTAACTACATGGCTCTGGAGTAAGGGAAGGGCTTTAAAGGAAACTGGGGGATTGCTAAAGTCCCAACAAGCCCAAAGATTAGCCTTAGGAAGCTGTACAATGAGCTGCTAGACTGTCTCTCATCCTCTGGGATAGAAACCCTACAAAGAACACTCACACAGACGTGGGTAGAGACTGGGCTCTGGGGATATCTTTATGTACCTTCTTTTTGTTTTTAATTTCAATCAGCTCCCGTGGATCTGGCAGGAGACAGGAAAATCGAGGTGGCTTCCGGGTAAACTTTTTGTCAGCTAGGGTTGGGAGGAAGAGAGGGAAAAACCCTTAAGACCTCTTTTACCAGGAAGTGACTTCTGGAAATTGCTGATATATTCTACAGTGAAAAAGAAGAATGCCTCAAAAATTTTCTTGTTCTCATCCGTCTTCCACTTCCCTAGAGGTCCTATCTTCTAGGGCTCCAAATGTCTTCTTTCCTCTCTCTGGGTTTGAAGGCATGGTAAGCAGCTAAGGTTCACTCTGGTACTGCCTTAGGGTGTGTCTGCTCCCCCACATCTGCTCTCCACCAGACCCCCCCAGTTAAGGGGGCTTAGGATTACAGACACCCAGTACCCACCCCCAGAGTCACCAGCTTCCTCCAGATCACTGCATCCTGGCTTCCCATGTTCTGCTGGCAGTCGGCCTCCACCTGGAAGATGCAGGCCTTGGATATCTGGGGCCATGCCTACAGCTTTCCCATCGCTGGCTGCTCTCTCAGCTGGTAAGAAAAGAAGTGAAGATTTATGGAGTAGGAAGCCAAGTAGAGCTGCAGAAGAAGCCGACTTCCTGACCAAGGAGACCTGCATGCTCCCATGTAGGTTGCCAGCCCTGAACAGGACAAACCCAAGCCCAAACAAGCAGTCACTATCCTAGGTCAGCCAAGTATTAGATTATAGAATTTAATAAAGAGATTGCCCAGTCACTCTCCTTGATCTTCTGCAACTTCAATCTCAAGTGGAAGTTTGAGAACATTAATTAGAGTGGAGGCAGATACTGGGGGTAGAGGAAGATAGGACCTGGAACTTTTAGGAAAAGAAGTCCTATATCCTTTAATATATGTTTTTTCCCCCTCTCTCCATAAATAATTCTGTAAAAAAGCCAAAGTGTGGAGGAAGAGAAAGGGCAAAGTCCACAAGTCCTGCTAACCTGCTTGCTTGGCCTGTGAGTCAAACCATAAACCTTAAAAACATAGAGTTGGGAGTACACCAGAGGAATTGAGATAAGAGCAGGAAAAGGATTCAGAGTAGAGGATGGATAAGCATAGAACCCTGGGATCCTTGAAGTAATAAACGCCTCTTACTATTGCTGACTTCTCGAGTACCATCTACTGCCTCATAGCTAGGTCTAGCTGCCTCTTTCTTCTCTTGCTGGCTGAGGTTGTTGAGGACTTTAGCCTGGCAGTGGGCCTCAGTGCTGTCAATCACTGTCAACAGGGCATCAAGAGACAGTAGGTGTGTCGTATAAAGCTGACCAGACACAGGGAAGGCATTCTGGAAAGTAAACAGATTCAGTAGACTTGAGGTTAGAATACTTTACACTTAACTGATCCTTTTCCAAAAATCCCCAACTTCCTATAACTTCTACATTGCCCTGAGAAAACAACCTTTCTTCTTCTTATTCCCCAATTCTCAAGTGTTTCCCTCCCTGCATGTAGCATCCTTACTACCACCCGAGAGATTTCCTTAATATGGCCTTCTTTCTAGAAGCCAGTAATAATGCTCAGCACCTTGGACAGCAGCTTGGTGAGGTCTTCAAAGAGGTTGGAACAGTAGTAGTCACAATCATAGTTGATATAGAGCTCAGTGACAAAGCTGGGGATGTGCCAGAGCTGCACAATGGCCTCCAGTGCCATCTCCTTCATCTCATAAGGCATCTTGGGGTTCTCCACAGTGATGATCTCCATGAGCTTTTTGATGTACATCTGGCAATATCCCATTAATTGCCATTTGGGTGGGGAAAGGATTCAAAATAGGAAGAGACAAAATTGGATAGAAAAAACATTAAACAAGAAGCAGAAGCCCTGCTTAAGAGACACTTATACAGTGAACACACAATATGGTGTACAGATGATGTGTTGTGGAATTGTGTACCTGAATCCTGTATAATTTTGTTAACCAGTATCACCTCAATAAATTCAATAAAAAGGAAAAAAAAAAAAAAGAGACACTTATAGATTGTCCATCCACTAAATACATCCCCTCTTTGGCCTCCATGTTGGGGGATAAGGCCTGGCTCTCTATCTCATGCCTGATCCAAAACAAGTTGCCTGTTGCTCTTGTAGCGCTCTGTATGTGAGCCTGACCTGGTTCTCTTTAGAGTTCCTTTTTGCAATTTAGTGGCAAAGCCTGCCTGTGTTGTAGAGGAGCTGCTAGGAAGAAGAGCTGTACCAACTCATGGTGAGATTACCTGCTAGTCTTCATATTTGGGTTCTCTCATGTTATAGCCAGCCAATTTCCTCCAGGCTTCTTTTAACTTCTCCACTAAAGAGGCCAGCCAATGAACCAAACTATGGAAGCTAGAAGCACTCTCCTACAGAAGCCCCTAAATCCCACCTGCAGCATGACAGAGCTGGCCCCACTGAAGATGCCATACATCTTCCTACATTTTTTCTTCTTCCAAGATTGACAGACTCACCTCCAACTGGAACTTGAGGTGCTCTCTCATGCTCTCAAACAGTAGGAAGCACACCCGCAGGGAAGCAGCATAAAGGTTCAGTCGCTCTATGCTGAGTAGCTGGAGATCAGAGAAGGGTAGGCCATTAGGTTTCTGAACCTGACTATGGTTCAATCAATAGAAAAGCAGGAGAAAAAACTGTGTGAAGTTTCCACTAAGGTCTTGTGCTCTGAGGGGATCCTATATCTAGCCATTCTTATATTTCCCTTTGGCTGCCAGAATCCCTGGGAATTAATGGAGTCATCTTGACTATGACTACTGGCCAAATGGGGAGGGAGGTTCTTTCCCGGGTCCTATACTCTTCTCATGAATCAGTCAAACTTCCCTGTGCTCCCCTACCCTATGAGAGACCCAGAAAAACAGCCAGGGGCTCTAAGCCCCTCTAGAAATCCAATCTTACCTGGAATAAGTGGCGGCACATTTCATCCTTAATGAGGCCCAAGAGGGTTTGGCACTGGGCTACAGGGGCTGACTCAAGAGCCACTGTCAGCAAATGCAGTCCCATGTGGATCATAACCTCTGAGTTGTGGCGGTCATGTGGATTGGTGAGGGAGATGAGGAAGCGGAAGAGCTCACGGATGCAGGGAAGACCATAGGGGACCAAAGCTGTACCTGGGGAAGGCCAGGAGGGAAGTGGGACTCCTAAGAAACAACTGGCTTGATAGCTTGGCCTAGCTTGCCCTGTATTTTACAAGGCAATTTCAGATTAGTGATTTTCTTCAAGAAAAAAGATGTTTTCTTCTGGGAAAGTAAGGAGACTGGTCTTATTTATTGAAGGGAATCAGAATTGATGATCCTATCTCTCTGTTAAAAGTCCCAAGCTCTCTATTCTTCCCTTTCTCTTCTTATTTTCCACCAAACTCCCTCTCTATATAAGTTAGGGAAGGGCTCTATCCATGCCAATAGCCCTCTGGCTTCATTCCATTTCCTGACTAGAACTTGAACTAGCAGATGCTATGGGTCCAAGACAGTCTAGGCTCAGGCACCTTATTGGATTGGATGGGGGAGGTGAACAGGCAGGCCTGCCTAAGAGTACTCACCTTCTTTCTGGGAGGACTGTGTAAAGCGCACGCCCCGGGGATTGACGTAATCCATGTCATGGACAGAGGCAGAATCAGAGTGGTCAATAGGGGATGTACACTCTTCTAACACTTCAGGGATAGATTCCACAGATGCTGATTGAGCCTGTTCCACATGGGCCCCTTCCTGCTATGACCAATAGCAGGGGGATATAGGAAGAGGGATGAAGCAAGAGCAATTTGGAACTTACTCCCCTGAAATATCTGTCCTCCAAGTGTCTCTAATGGACTGCAGGTGTAGGGCCAGCTCAGTAGGCTATGAATCACTGGAAGGAGTATGATGAAGGACTCAGAAAACATATTCTGAGCCATCACTGACCTATAATGACTTGAACCCTAGAGGCAACAGAGGCTCTCATAGACTTGGGGATTTAGATTATTACCTTCCAGAAAAAGCCATGGCCAGATCCCTAACCTTTGCCAAGTACTTACTATCTGTATGCATAACTTGATAAATCCCATGAGCTACCTCTCACAGTGAGTCATGCTGTGGATTTTCTAGGTATCACAGCTAATTCTAGGAAATGAGGAAGAACCCACCCTACCCCAAACATCTTTTGGCCTGGATAAAGGATCCAAAGGATCAAACCAATTCCCACAGTGGAAGACTGGAGAGGGGACTTTATAAATCAAAGTCATACCTGGGGGTCAGGCTGCTCAGGAACCCCTAGCTCACTGCTGCCAGGCTCTGTAGCTGTGCTGTACCCTGAAGAGCCAGGTTGCTCCAGGTCAGTGAGATCCTCCTTAGAAGTGGTCTGGGAGGAGAACTCCAGGCCACTGTCTGTAGAGGGGCTGACCACTGCTGAGGCAGCTTCTGAACTTGCAGAGGAGATGGGAGTAGGCACATCAATGAAGGGCATGCCACCTGCCAAGCAAAGTAAGTAAGGCTTAAAGAAGAGAGAGTCTGTGGAAAGCACATGCCCTTTATGGTAACAGAACTGTTTCCTAGACTGCATACGAATCTCTATGTACACTAGTCTCTAAAGTAGTCAGAGTCCCCTGGAAGGAAAACAACCTAACTCACTGCAGAATTTCTAAACGGTTACTGTCTGATCTAACCTGGAGTTTCCCCTTTTTGCTCTCAGTAGAAAGAAACCAAAGCCCCTCAGTTGGCTGGTCTTCAATGTCAAAATCCCTGAGAGAGGAAGAAGCTTTTCTTCTCTCTATTCTAATCAGAGGAAGCAACCCAGGGCACTCACCAGTGAGGTTAGAGGATAAGGTGGTTCCATTGGAGGTGGACAGCTCTGAACCTGGTATAACTTTGGTCATATGGTGTGGGGGTCGGGGGGATCTCTTCTGTTTCTTCCATTTGGATGAATCACTCATGCCTCCTGCTCTCATTTTCAGCTGGAAACATCACACCTCATTAGCACTGGTATTCAAACTAAAACTCTATCCCTAGAAATCTCCCTTCTCTTAGTTCTACTCGTCCTTAGAAACAGCCTATACTTTGCATCTGTGCCAAAGGAAGAATCTAGACCATAACAGCACATTCCTACTCCTCTAACCTGGCTTCTACACTGGCTACTTTACAGGTGAGCCTAACAGTCTCCATGTGGAAGGTTACATTCTGCTTTTAGGCTGGTCACTGATAAGGCTCAGCCCTCACACATCACTCTGCTTCTCTGAGTCCTGGGTGGCAATCCTGAGACCTGTAGATGGTGCCTGACCCTTCTGCAGAAAGGGTAAGGGCAAGGACTCTTTTGCCTGGAGCTTTAGATCTACAGATCCTGGACTCTTGGGCTTTCCTTCTCAACTACCTGCAGAATAGCCTCCTATTCCTAATTCTTATCCAATTATGAAAGCCTACTCCTTCCCAGCCAAACTCTTAGTTTTCCTACTGCTTCATGAACTGGGCCATACCCCTTACTGTCTGGAATTTCTGCATCAAACTGGTTAAAGGCTTATTCCTTGGAGTTAAGGAAGGAGTGGCATCTCAGTTGGTTTGTGGAGTTAAGGATGGTGGGTCATGTCATACTGTTGCGCTGTTCTTTGCTGCTCTCAAAATTTGTATATCAATGGGATCTCCTATTTTTCTCACTGCGGGGTCTTTCTAGGTGAACTTTTATATTTTCAGATGGTAAGGCTACTGATTTCTTAGACCTTTGCTCCATTCCATTTCCCACTCTCTTGCTGCATTTCTATTTTTCCTATAGCGTCCTTTTAGTCACAAAGGAAAATTTCTACCATCTATTGACTACTCTAGGATATAAATTTTTATGCATTTTCTATACCCTAAGTTCACAGTGACTTTGTTTAGGCCCACTGTTCCCCTAGTCATGATGCCTTCTCAGTTAAGATTTGAAACCAGTCCCTCTATAGAGTTACACCAAACTATTCCTAGACTGATGGACCATTCCTGGATTGGGCAACGGCAAGTATCTTCCAAGAATAATCAGAATGACTCTCAAGACAGTAGAAGCACTTTGCTTCCTGCCTCTTTCTAAAGGCTGAATATACCTATATTATCCTTGGCCTGTTCAATTCCTTCTGATATTTGGGGAATAGGCTCCCTTCCTCAACCTCCCCCAAGTCCTCCAAAACCTGGATAACCTTTGATCCCTTACTTAGAAACTACATAATTCTTCCTTCTCTACCCATAGCTCCACCCATAAAGTCCAGGAGCTGAGCTCTGCCCCTAGCTTTTAGTAACATAGCAATAGCCGTGCATGGTCACTTCTTGTTTATCCATCCAAAATGCCTGCAGTTATATGCCTAGAATGGAGCTTCAAGTACTCTGAGCACTGTGGCTAAGCAGGAAATAAGATACTCTCTCCATGAACCACTGAGGCTCACCTGAGTCAAGTTCATGAAAAAAAAAAAATGTTTTGGAGGTAAGAGTCAGCCAAACATAAAGACAGGTAAGAAGCCCAAGAGATCAATGAGGGAAACAAGACCCTCCTGGCTTTATTGGCAATTGTCACCGAGCTCCAAAAAAATACTGACATCTGGATCTACTTTTATGAGATATCCTTTCTCTCTAGGTAGCTCCCCCTACCCACTTCAGGGACTCTAGTCAGTCCTACTTCCACTGAGAAGCCAGTCACTCATTAAGATTCCTTCCCACACTAGGATCAGTCTTTCCTGTTTCCTTCTCTATCCTCAGCAAAGCTAGCTCCAACCTGATCATTTCAATGGTTGTTCTCTGCCTCCTGGCTGGAGTAGGGACCAAGAGGCTGCCAGTTCTCACAAATGCCTTAAAAAGTATAGCCATGCGCACTGTCCTAAGGTCCTAAGGTGGGAGGTGAGCAGTAGATGTTCATGGAACCCTCACCACCATATTCATATAACTCTATATTTCCAAAGGACAGTATAAGCTTTACAAAGAAAGGGCAGGTCCTAGATTAATAATCATGGCAAAATGCTGGGTAGCCAGTGAAGAGACCTGCAACTTGAGATTAGGCAAGCACACAAACAGAACTTCAGGCAATGCATGCAAAGAGAATGTAGGCCTATGGACTATCCAGCTAGGTGTACACACACATACACATTTCTTTTTATATTCAGTGACATGGATATCCAAAGCCATATTGCTAGCATGCACACTATTGTGATAGATAGCCTAGACAGCCCATACCTCCTTCTCTCCCTCTTCCTAAGGCAGGACTATGGGTATTAATCTTTGGCTTGAGCCTCTACACTAAGCTCCTGTACATCTTGACTTTTAAAGGATAGAGGGCATCTCTGCAGATCCCCCCAATTTTTTTTTTTTTTTTAATCCTCACCCGAGGACATTTTTGCATGTATTTTCAGATAGAGTGGGAGGGAGAGAGAGAGGAAGAGAGAGAAACATCGACGTGAGAGAGATACATCGAGTGGTTGCCACCCACACGACCCCAACTTTTGGGCCGGGGACAAACTGCATCTGAGGTACATGCCCTTAGTGGGAACCGAACCCAGGACTCTCTGGTCTGCGGGCCAGCGCTCTAACCGCTGAGCCAAACCGGCCAGGGCGATCCCAAAGTTTACCCAGTGTCCTAGGCTATCCTGGCACCTGGCTTCTTTTTATACATCGAGTCTTAAACCTTGGAATAACCTCTTTGATGGTAACAACAACAACAAAAAGACCCCAATTGGATGGACTACCCTTTCCCTCCAAACCCAGTTCAGGTATTTAGAGTCAAGGACTGTGCTTAAGCTCTCTATGCCATCTGTGAGACAGAAAAAGGGTAGAAGAGCGAAGGGTCTTGCTTTGAGGTCCCTCATAGTTCCTCTAGAAATGGTAGATATTAAGCCTCCCCACAATATGTCAGCAGGACCCAAGCTCTCTATCTACCTAAGCTCACTATATAATACATCACCAGTTTAAGGATTCCTTCTGCCTCCAGGCAACTAGATGCCCCAGGAAAATTATCAACACTGCAAAGCTACAAATACATGCAACTCTTCCAAAGCCATGCTGTATTACTAGGGAGGTATAAGTTGTGTTCTACACAATGGAAATGGGACCCAGATGTTACATATAAAAAATAAACATTTAAATAAATAAATAAAAAGGGGGGAAAGGAGAGGGAGAGGGAGAGAGACCTTGAGGTTCTTAAAGAGTAGTACCCTCTCTAACTGGTTCAGGGCTTTGGTCTGCTCCCCACTACTTAGCTCCAGTTTGTTGAGGAGACATGGAGAAATCTGTGAAAGACAGGCAAACGAATGATTTAAACAGAGTGAAATAAACTCAGACACAAGCCAACAGGGCACAGGGCAGGAATGGGGATGGATGGCAGGGGAGAGGGGAAGGTCACGTGCATGCACCAAACAGCCCTCTTAGGGCTGCAAACAGGATCTTCATGAGAGGCCTGTGAAGTCCAGGGCTTCCATTCAAGATAGAAAGAAGCTATTCTTCTGACCACCATTCTTCTTCTAGCAGTTTGAGAACCTTCTGATCTGGAGTAAGGCTTGATTTGTCTCGTCAACAGAGACTAGCCCATGCATGAACCCAGTCTAATCCAGCATTAGTGTGGGATCTGGGGCATCACTCTCTAGGCCTCCTACCTGCTGACAAGGCTAGGCCCTGAGGGGATGGCAGGTCTTTCACCTTTATCAACATACATTTTTAGCCCATCCCGATGAGCTTCATCCAGTTTTTTTTAGGAAGGACTGGCTCACCAGCTTAATGTAGTGGGTCAACAAGATAGGCTAGAAAGAAAAGGTTGGGAAAGGAGAGGTATCTGGGAAAGAATAAATTTCTCACTAAAGTTGTGATACCTATTTCTAGATTCCAAGCAGACCTGTCTAGGCAAAAGCATGTTTTTGCTAAGCAAGGGTATCCAGGAAAATCCCCATAGCACTGACGGTGGGAGATCAAGGTTTGGATGAGGGACAGCACGTCATACCTTCTTCATGTTGGTCCCCACATAATTCTTGGGTTCTTCTTTAAACTGAGGTAACCTATAGTACAAAGAATCCCATGGACTGTCATTAGGGATAATAACAAATCTCCCCCTCCATGCCAGCCACAGCCCAAAGATGCTCTGGGACAGAGCATGCCTGTCTCCTAGGAATAGCTAGGAAGGAAGCAGGCTAATTTCACCCTTTTCAGAGCTTCATCAAAGAGCCACAGGACCTGAGGGATGTATGATATAGGCACTTTCTAAAAAAGAAGGTAGATATCAGCGCAAATAAACTAAGTGCCCTTGGAGTGTGGCGCTTCCTTTCATCTTTAAACTGACTCCTTCCTGCTTTACTTGGTAAGTATTGCTGAAAGCCACAAGATGGGGAGAGGGCAGTCAATCAAAACCCCACAAGACTAGGTATAGGATGAAAAGTAAAAGGCAGGTTGAAGTTTTGAAACCAGAAAATTTTACCTAGAGGAGTAAGAAACTCTTTGCAGCAGAGTCCAGGGGCAGATCTAGTCTGTAGATAATAGGGATTATCATTTATAAATCTGAGAGCAAAAAGAAATCTCAGGAAGAGGCTTTTAAAAAAAATAGACTATATTTTAGAGCAATTTTAGGTTCACAGCAAAATCAAGTGGAAGTTCCATTGATTTCCAGTATAACCCGTCTCCACACATGCATAACCTCCCCTATTATCAATATTCTCTGGAGGGCGAGGGGACTTTAAAGCCCTTGCCTCAGCTCTTCTCAAAGTTTGTTTATTGAAAGGAGGTACAGGAAACAGAAAGTTAAGCATAGTATGAAAAGGCCTCTTAGAACCTAAGTTGAGGACCTTGACTAACTAGCGTAACCAACAGTGTTGGTTTGCCTGAGACTGAGGGATTTGTGGGGGATGTGGGACTTTCAGTGCTGAAGTTGGGATAATTCAGGCAAACAAGGATCATTGGTCACCCTAGCCTTGGTTCTTCTTCACAGAAATGGGGCTGAGCTCTAGGACCTCAGCAACCTGTTCTAGGCTCCCTTGACTTTGGCTTCCTCTCTGGGTTCTCTTTTCCAGCTGCTACCTGTACAAATCAGACACAAATTTGGGAAGCAGAACAAGGTTGTCGGCCTAGATCAAATAACCCTCTGCCTCCTCCTGAGGCCAAGCTGGTTCCCTCCTCCTTCTCCCTTGATTGGTAACCCTCGGCCCAGAGAAGTATCCCCATCCATAATCCCATTGGCCTCTAATGTGGCTGTTGGGTTGGCCAGGTCCCTGAAGTGGCTATGTGGAAGCAGCCAGGCTCAAGAGGCCTGGGCAGCAGGGCTGAAGCAAACAGCAGCAGGTTTACCTTGTGAAGAGCAGCTGCACCATGTCTACGAGAGTGTGCTCTGCGGATTTTCTCAATAACTCTGCACAGGCAAAAACAAATAACACAGGTGTCATTACTTGCTGTGCTATTATCAGGAGGCTTCTCAGAGCAGACTCCCCTCCAAACCTTGTTTACCAAGGATTATGCCAAACTTATTAAAACCAGCTCCATCCAGCTCAGCCTAGCAGCCATAACTTTACTGGCCCACTAGGTGGCAAGACTGAGTCAGAAAAAAAGGGTTGCAATGATGTGTTCTTAGGGGTTGTTGGCTAGTGTCAATCCCAGAAACCCCAAAGGAGGGAGATTTGGTGCCTGGACTGAGTTAGGCAGGGATCTGTTCTAATTCTTGCCCTGGCACAATGGACTAAGTTCTCTATTTTAGCTGCACAACAAACAGTCAAGTACAAAGAGAATTCTAGACCCCTATGGCTCCACAAGGTAGGTGATGGAGAAATCCTGAGTTTTCCATCTCTCTGGGTTCAGGGACAGCATCCTGTATTCATACTCACAATGGCCCTCGGAAAGGTGAAGGGCCCAATATTCAAGCACCTACCACTGAGCCTCATTTCAAAGCAAATCCGGAAGCAAGACTGCATAATCTCACATACAGATTCATTGGTTAGGTGGGCACCCACTGGGGTCAGCAAGAGAGTCCTCAGCACCTATAGGAAGAAAGAGGAGATACTGTGATAAACAAGGCAGGCCAGGTGAAGAAGGGGGTACCTGAGGGGAAAGAAGCTGCCTCCTGTTCCTCTAGTCTCCTATGAAAGCACTTGGGGTGAGAAAGAGAGGCTAACAAGAACTCTGACCTTGCTTCAGTTTGGTAGAGGGCGGGGTGTCTCCCAGAAGCTTGTCTTGGGAACTGTGTCTTAACTCTGTATGGCCCTGACATAGTTCGGCATTCTTTCCAGCCCTAGCCCAAAAGCCCAACAGATGGATGGCAAAGATACAGGCTGCCAGAGGTCCAAGCGTATTAAGGGCTTCCGGTATTTGATATCAATTCATTTAAAGCTTTTAATTATTTTCCTTAGCAAAAGCTTTTACTTTGGGTACCCGAGCTGCTTGTTTGGAAACAAAGTAGCTCCCTAAGCCCCAGTGGAGTCAAAACACAGCTTCATGCTACTGGCAAACTGGCAGACTGGGGTAAGTAGAGCCCGCAGCATCAGCTCCTGGCTATTAAATTAGCCTAATTGCTCTTCCCCTCCATTTACCTGAAGGATTTTCATCAGGACAACCTCATCACTGGCAGGATCCGTGCCCACAAAACGGGCGTGGGTGACAGCATCTGCCATGTTCTCCATGCCCTCTGCTGTGCCCTCATGAGTGGGATCTGCTCCAGTGAAAAAGGAAAGACTAAATGATGTAGAGAAGAGAGAGAAAAAGCAAGACATCCTGTCTAGGAACTACTTTGAGAGACTGGATTTCTCCTCTCCAATTCCCTAACCATGGTTCCTTGGGCTCCCTGAGAATTTTAGCCTATAAATGACTTTAACAAGCTCCTCAGCACAAACTCCACTGTGTAAAACAGTGGTTCTCCAACTTAAGCATATATCAAATCACTTGGAGGGCTTGTTAAAAATACAAATTAGCCCTGGCCAGTTTGGCTCAGCGGTTAGAGCATCGGCCTGCGGTACAGAGAGACCCGGGTTCGGTTCCTGCTAAGGGCATGTACTTCGGTTGCAGTTTGTCCCCGGCCCTGGTTGGTCGTGCGGGTGGCAGCCACTCGATGTGTCCCTTTCACGTTGATGTTTCTCTCTCTCTTCCTCTCTCTCCCTCCCACTCTATCTGAACAAAAAATGAAAGGGTGTCCTCAGGTGAGGATAAAAAAAAAATACAAATTACTCATCCTGGCGTCGGCCTGCAGACCAGGTTCGGTTCCTGCTAGGGGCACGTAGCAAAAAATAAATAAATAAAATACAAATTATTCGCCCAGCTGGTGTGGCTCAGTGGTTGTGCATCGACTCATGCACCAAGAGGTCGCCGGTTCGATTCCTGGTCAGGGCACATGCCCAGGTTGCGGGCCAAATCCCCAGTGGGGGGCATGCAGGAGGCAGCCAATGGATGTTCTCTCTCATCGATGTTTCTCTCTCTCCCTCTCCCTTCCTCTCTCTCTAAAATCAATAAAGAAAAAAAATTTACATAAGAAAAAAACAAATTACTGGGCCCACTCTCAGAATTTTTGATTTAGCAGGTCTAGAGTGAGGCCTGAGAATTTGCATTACTAACAAGATCCCAGGTCACATTAACACTGCTGGTCAGGGACTCACTGGTGTAAAGCTACTCATTTCATAGAGAAAGGGCCTAGAAATATGAGTTTTTGGCCCAGAGTAGGATAAGGTCTTCAAATGCCATGGTTGCTGCCTTTCTCTTTTCATGTGTTCTCCTTCAACACATCCCTCTCTAGCTGCTTTTGGAGTTTTGTGTTCAGATGCCACTAAGGAAGGAAAGGATGGGGAAGAAATGGACAGTTCCTGCTGCCAATACTCATATTGGGTGCCACATTACAGCCAATCAGAGACCTCTTCTTGCTTTGGTTTCATTCTTGTTTAAAACAGTATGACACAAATGGGGGACCATCTGTAATACTTTCAACAATAAAGATAAAATTTAAAAATAAAATAAAACAATATGAAACAGAGCAAGAATCCTGTTACCAGCTTAACTAAACAGGAATTAGGAGAGAAAACGGATAAACTAAACAGGACTGAGAGCTGGCTACTTGGGGAGTAGGAGGGAGGGAGAATTTCAACTGTGAATAAGATAGGGGAGAAGCTAGAGGTCAGACAATCAGCACCATGCTGGAAGTTAACACAAATGCTGCCAAGGGAGAAACTCTGCTCCATTCATGTGTTAAAAATATCCACTAGGAGTAGCCAAAGAGGTGGCCTTCCCAGGGCCTACAAGGGTTCTGAGAACTATCTGGATTATCCTTGAATGGGGAGCATAAGTAGGAAAAAAAGGGGTAGGGACATGACAAAACTTAGGGACCGACAGAAAGTTGTTTTAGAGGTAGCATGGTATAATACAGGAGCACCTTCTAGTTTTAAGTGGTGGGTATTTTAAGAAGTTCTTACCATTTTCTCTTTCCTGTTATCTGAAGTTAACAGAATTCTTGAGCCTAAAGCTCAGGGGATGGCTGAGAAACCAGAACATTTTTCTCGCAACAATGAGACAGAAGACTTTCATTAATTGTGAGTGGTTTTCATCTTTCTTTTCTGTTCTGGTTAGTCTCTGACATTTAGTCAGACTGTTTTTGTCCTACTTACAACATGCCTTTACTCAGCATCAGGAGTGGCTACTTTAGAGGTCATGCAGAAGGAAGCCAATTTCATGATGACATATAGTATATGTCTCCCAATCAACACAGAAAATCCTATATAGGCAAACCTTGCCTTATTGAGTTTCACTTTATTGCACTTCACAGATGCTGTAGAAACTGAAGGCAAGACGTACCACCAGTGAAAATTATGACTTGCTATATTGCAGTGGTCTGGAATTGAACCCACAGTATCTCTGATGTATGCCTGTACTCTCAAGGCCCTTGCCTGAATCCTCTCAGCCCTGCCTGACAGTCCTTTTTCAGGCCTCCATGGACCTTTCCTCGAACAGGAAATCTAGGTCCTTTTCAGTGTTGTATGGTGTTTCAGAGCTCAGTGAATGGCAGCCTTGCTCCTATCTCACAAGGCTCCTGGGGGCCCATTTCTTCTCCTCCTTCAGTAATCTCCCCTATTAAAGTAGTTTAAGGTCTTATAAAAACATATCTATCTATATATAGATAGATATGTTTTTATTAATTATAGAGAGAGAAGAAGGGAGAGGGAGAGACGGAGAGAGAGACATCGATGTGAGAGAGAAACACTGATCCATTGCCTCTCGCACATACCCTGATCTGGGACCAAACCCACAACCTGTGTGTGTGCCCTGATGGGGAATGGAACCAGCAACCTTTCGGGATGATGCTCAACCAACTGAGCCACACCGGCCAGGGCGCTACTGATCTTTTTTTTTTATATCTTCACCAGAGGACATGCTTAGAGAGAGGAAGAGGGGTGGTGGGGGGGAGGAGAATGAGAGAGAGGAACATCTATGTGAGAGAGAAACACTGATCAGTTATCTTCTGTATGTTCCCAGACTAGAGATCAAATCTGTAACCCAGACTTGTGCCCTGACTGGGAATCGAACCAGCAACCCTTTGGTGCATGAGATGATACTCAACCAACTGAGCCACTCCGGCTGGGCTCTACTGATCTTTTTGTAGCTTATCCTCTGAGCTTGA
Source organism: Tadarida brasiliensis (assembly GCA_030848825.1). Classification (NCBI taxonomy): domain Eukaryota; kingdom Metazoa; phylum Chordata; class Mammalia; order Chiroptera; family Molossidae; genus Tadarida; species Tadarida brasiliensis. Next base: position 21,728,878 of record CM061271.1, read on the forward strand.
ATGAAGTAGCAAAGTTAATTTTCTAAAAAGGCAGGTAAGAGTGACAGGTCTTTAGAACCACAGGCATGGCCCACAAGCAAGCCATGCAATCAATGGCACAAACCCTGGTCTGGCATCTGTGTGAGGCCAAATAAAAGGCTGGTCTTTGGAGTAAGACCTAAAATAATCCTAGAAGCCTTGGGTCACAGGGTTGAGGGGTGGGAGGTAGTGTCTTCTAGAAAGGCAGCCTAAACAAAGAAGTGTTTGGCTCACTTAGCAGACCTTGTGTTCCCCAGGACCCATTCCTTAGAATGTCCTCCTTTCTTGGCCACTCTGGAGCTGACTTTAGGGAAATTTGCCAATTTCATCTCCTTTGCCTTCTGGCTTTCATACACTCCTTCCTGCTCCTTTTTTCATGCCCACTGCAATCACCACCTCCAGCATTTTCTTTTCCCACCACAGGAAACTCCAATGACCAGCTGGCTTGAGGTCTCCAATGACCAGCTTGTCTGCCAAGTCCAGGAAGGGGAGAGAGTGACATCCACAGGAGAGCAGAGGGGAAAGACACACACAGAGGGCAGCTGCTGGAGGCTGTGAAGAGAGATGACCTGCAGGTGGTGCTCAGGACAAGGCTGGAAGTAGCTGGGCCTAATTTTTGCTTATGAAAAGTACAAAGCTAGGACTAGGGTGCGTGGAGAGGCTGGTGCAACTATTTAGAAACTAGCTGGCACCCAGGATTCCTGCTCAGGATCCTGAATATGTCAGCTAAGCAAATCCAACTTTCTAGAAATGATAAACAATTTTCTTGCCCTAAACTGAAGGCCATTTTTCTGTCTGGCTAGCTTTAGTCTGAGCTGCTTCTTTTCTTGTCTCCCTTCTTAGAAACAAAGACAGCTGCCTGTTTTCTATGTTCCTTACCCTTGCACATGGGCTGTCAATAGGGGAAAAGGAATTCAGGATCCCGAGTGACAAGACCAACTAAAAAGGAATTCAAAAGAGACACCATAAACAAATTCAGAGATAAACAATAGACTGGATAAAATATTTGGGCTACATTGGGAAAAAATATTTGTAATACATTAGTATCCCCGCTATACAAAAAACTCCTACAAACTGATAAGAAAAACAAAAACAACTCAATAAAATAATAGGCAAAGGAGAAGAAATTCAAATGTTCAACCTTAAAGAAATAAAAACAACAAAATACCAGTTTTCATCCACCAAATTAGCACAAATAAAGAATATTGATAATATTCAGTGCTGGCGACAGGATGGGGAAATGGAAACTCAGACATTGCTGTTGGAAGTGCAAATGCTATACTCTTGGGAAAGCAACCTGGTAGTACTCATGAAAATGAAATAAGCACAGGGCCTTTTAATCCAGAAATCTCAAGTACAGGAATCTGTCATACAAAAGGAAAATTAATAAATAGGATATATGAACAAAGATGCTTATTTCAGCATATATAATGGCTCAAGATAGGAAACAACCTAAATAGTAAATATTAATTAATAAGATAATGATTGAATGGACCATGTTATATCTATACTATGGAAATTATATGGCTACCAAAAAAAAGAAAAAGAACAAGAAATTTTACCACGGGCTAAGGAGAAGAGAAATTTCTTTTTTGGGTGATGAAAAAAGTTTAGGAAATAGATGGTGCTGATGGTTGCACAACATTGTGAATGTAATTAATACCATTTAATTATATACTTAAAATGATTTGAATGGCAAATTTTATATATATTTTAAGAGTATTAAAAAAAGAATATACAAACTTCCAATTACAAAATTAATAGGTTCTGGGGATGTAATGTACAGCATGGTCACTATAGTTAACAATACCATATTGTGTATTTGAAAGTGAAAGTAGCTAAGACAGCCAGGCCGGTGTGGCTCAGTGGTTGAGCGTTGGCCCGTGGACTGATGGGTCTTGGGTTTGATTCCCGGTCAAGGGCACATAGCTGGGTTGCAGGTTCAACCCCTGGCCCCGGTATGTCAGGCACATGCAGGAGGCAAACAATTGATGTGTCTCTCTCACATTGATGTTTCTTTCTCCCTCTCTCTCTCCCCCTTCCTCCCTCCCACTCTCTCTAAAATTCAATGGAAAAAATATTCTTGGGTGAGGATTAACAACAACAACAAAAAGACAGTACTCTCTATATATTTATATATGCATAAAGAAAGAAATAGAAAGATTCGCCCAGCGGGTGTGGCTCAGTGGTTGAGTGTCAACCCATGCACCAAGAGGTCGCTGGTTCAATTCCTGGTCAGGGCACATGCCCAGGTTTAGGGCCAAATCCCCAGTGGGGTGCATGCAGGAGGCAGCCAATCGATGTTCTCCCTCATCAATGTTTCTCTCTCTCTCTCCCTTTCCCTTCCTCTCTCTCTAAAATCAATAAAGAACAAAAAGAAATAGAAAGATTCAAATCCAGTTTGTTAACATTATTTACCTAATGAAGGAGTAGCATTGACAAAGCTAGAGGAGAGTCCATTAACTTTTCTTTTAAGCATCTCTTTATTGTTTATCTTCTTAAAATAAGCAAGCATTACATTTTAAAAATAATTTAAAAAATAAACCAAATCAAACCTCCAAGGGCACCCACCATACCCTTAACTCCCTCCAAAGCACAAAGAAATCAGAATCCCAAGAAACCTCTCCTCTCTCCCCACTCTGCAAAACCTGAGTCAATTAGCATAATGAGTAATCAATTATCCTATTTCTCTTCTACAAGGAATCAAATGGCTGGGAAAAAATTTCCAGTATTACCAGCTCATTGCCTAAATTTTAGGCCCTAAAGCCTGACCAGCCCAGGAAAGGCAAGAAATGAAGTGCTTAAGCCTGGGCTCTTACCTATGAGTGCATAGGACAGGAACTTGTTGACAGAGGTGAGCGCCAGTCCAGTGATAGGCCCAGTGGTATCTTCAGAGCGAATCACTTCCAGAAATGGACGAAGGAACACATTAGGCTCAATTTCTGAGAGTTCTGCAAGATAAGAAACAGGAATTAACGGGTGTCATCTAACAAAAGGTTAAAACCCTAGAAAAAGGTCCTTCTTATCTGTGTCATGAGGCTCAAGTTCTTAGTTGCTGGATCAATCTTCCTCCGTTTTTTTTATTTTTTTTGCATTTATCTTCAGATAGAGTGGGAGGGAGAGAGGAAGGAAGAGAGAGAGAGAAACATCGATGTGAGAGAGACACATCCACTGGTTGCCACCCACACAACCCCAACCAGGGCCGGGGACAAACTGCAACCGAGGTACGTGCCCTTAGCGGGAACTGAACCCAGGACTCTCTGGTCCGCAGGCCGACACTCTAACCGCTGAGCCAAACCGGCCAGGGCTCTTCCTCCCTCTGTTTTACCTTGAATCAAATCCTAGACACTATCATTTAATCTGTGAAATTTTTAGTATGTAGCTCTAAAAGATTAAAAAGCTTAAAAAACCAGAGCATCATTATCCTGGTTTAAAAGTTAACAATAAAATGGTTAAAATAGTAGATTTTATGTTATGTATTACCACAAAAAAACAATAATAATTCTATTTTTTTTAAATCCTCACCTGAGGACATTTTTGCATTTATCTTCAGATAGAGCAGGAAGGAGAGAGGGAAGAAGAGAGATAGAAACATCAGTGTGAGAGAGACACATCGAGTGGTTGCCACCCACACGACCCCAACCAGGGCCGGGGACAAACTGCAACTGAGGTACGTGTCCTTAGCAGGAACTGAACCCAGGACTCTTCGGTCCGCGGGCCAACGCTCTAACTGCTGAGCCAAACCAGCCAGGGCACAACAATAATTTTTTAATATCATTAAATATTGCTGAGTCAATTTTCTTTTCTTTATTGATTTTAGAGACAGAGAAAGGGAGAAGGATAGAAACATCAATGAAAGAGAACGCTGATTGGCCGCCTCCTGCATGCCCCTCACTGGGGAATGGTCCTACAACCTGGGCATGTGCCCTGACCAGGAATCAAACCAGCGACCTCTTGGTGCATAGGTTGATGCTCAACCACTGAGCCACACCAGCCAGGCTGCTGAGTCCATTTTCAGTGTCTATTTCCATGTCCATCCTCCCTAGTGATACACGGTAAACCTCATCTTGGGTACAGCCAATATGGTCAAAGGGTGAGCTGCTATGTTTGTCTTTTGCTGTTATGATCACAGTAACTTCTCTTAGAGATGAAGAATGCAGCACATCCCAGGAAGGTGAGGGGAAACCTTGAGGTTTATAAAACCTTGCTAAAAAAAATAAACCTAAAAAGAACAAAAAGTTACACAATCCCTACCCATGGAGGCAGTTTGTAATTTTGGAAGGTCCTAACCACTCTCCAGCCTCCTAACTGCCCTGAGATGAAGGGGCAATTCATAATATTTATTTTACAGATGAGAGAAACAAGGCTCAGATAAAATACATGATTGGCCCCAAATTATACAGCTAATAAGAAGCAGAGCTGAGATTTGAACCCAGTCTATATAGTATATGGTTCCAAAACTTGTAAAACCATTACATTTATTCTACCTAATTACCAGCACATACTCCTGAATTTAGAAGGTCTAAGAAGTTACACTACACTGGACTTGCTCCCTACCCTACTTCAGGGTTTAATTTGTTTTCCTAGAGTATGCCTTGCTTTCATCATTCAGAGACCAGCTCCCAGAAAGGCTTCCTAAATAGGCCAGAAAGATTTATGGACAGGATTAAGTCTGCTCACCTTTGGAAACAAAAGGAAGCTAGGTTTCTTAAGCACCTTCATTTTCATGCAAATACAGGGAGCTTCCCACTCAATTCCTACCACCACCACCCCCTGTGTAAACACTCCCTGGGCCCCGGCTGCTCCTCAGATTAATGCTTTAATTAATTGGCAGATTGAGGAGCATTTTCCAAGCTTGTCTGTACAGTGATCACATCAGCTGTATAAAACCTGCTTCTCATCCCCTACTACCCCACCTAGAGCTGTACAATTTGCAAAAACTGAAAAATATAAAATATTTTTTATATTAATAGTCTTAACATTTTAAATACTTTTTTAAAAGCACATTAAAACACTTAAAAGTCATCTAGTGTTGCTGCTTTAGGAACACAACTGTATTACAATTTGATCTGTCATTTAAAAAAATGGTCATATTTGGTATATTTGAGATAGAAAAGTCTAGATGGAAAAAAGGCTTTGAGAGGTAGGACAGGGTACAGATCTTCTGAGCTTTCATACAATTGCTATTACTGTACTTGCTTCATGTCTTCTTTTACGGTAAAAGACCAGGGCAATTTTATAGCCATGGTTTGACACTTTCAGGGCAATGTACATTCTGACTCTTTTTTTTGTTTGTTTGTTTTTTGTTTTTTTTATCCTCACTCGAGGACATTTTTTCATTTTGTGTTCAGATAGAGTGGGAGGGAGAGAGAGGAAGAGAGAGAGAGAGAAACATCGACGTGAAAGGGACACATCGAGTGGCTGCCACCCGCACGACCAACCAGGGCCGGGGACAAACTGCAACCAAAGTACATGCCCTTAGCGGGAACCGAACCTGGGTCTCTCTGGACCGCAGGCCGACGCTCTAACCGCTGAGCCAAACCGGCCAGGGCATTCTGACTCTTTAAAAAAATTTTTTTTCAATTTAGTAAAACTGCCTCTTTTGGTATAGAGAGTTCAATAAATTTTTTCCTCCAGTTATTTTTAGAGAGAGCAGAAGAGAGGGAGGGGGGAAGGAGGAGAGAGAGAGAGAGAGAGAGAAACATCGATGTGAGAGAGACGACACATCAATTGGTTGCCTCCTGCACCCACCCCAACGAAGCTGGGAATTGAGCCTGAGACCCTTAGGTGTGTGGGCCAACACTAACCACTGAGCAACACCAGCCAGAGCGAGAGTTCAATAAATTTTAAGACATATATAGATCCCTGTAACCACTGTGGCAATCAGGACACAGAACAGTTTCATCACCCAGAAAACTTCTGTTACTCCTTTGTAGTCCAGTTATACCCTCCCCCACATCCCTAACCTCTGTCAACCACTAACCTTTTCTTCATCACCATAATTTTATCAAGGTCATATAAATGGAATCATACAGTATGTAACCCTTTGAAACCGTTTTCTTTCATTCAGCATGATGCCTTTGCGATTTGTCTAAACTGTTGCATAGATCAGTAGTTTGTTCCCTTTTTATTGCTAGGTAGTATTCCTTTGCATGTATGTCCCACAGTTTGTTTACCTGTGGGGAATGTTGGGCCCGCGGGCCATATAAGGCCCGTGAAATCAATACCAGCTAACATCACACGCCTCACCAAATTAGCCTGACCAAATATAGCAGGCTAATTATTAACCTGATAATTTTGTATGGCCTGAGAATGATGTTATAAATATCCAAATGGCCCTTGGCAGAAAAAAGTTTCCCCACCCCTGCTAGCTGAAGGACATCTGGCTTCTCTAGTTTGGGGCAACTATGAATAGAACTGCTATAAACATTTGTGTACAGGTTTTTGTGCGAAGAACACTGGCATCTCTGTGTGGTTTAAATGTGCATTTCTCTAATAACTAGTGACATCAAACATCTTTTTTGTGTGCTTATTTGCTATCTATGCATCTTTTTTGGTGACATGTCTGTTCAAGTCTTTTGCCCATTTTTATTTATTTTTTAAACATTTTTTTCCTTTCTTTAAAAAAAAAATTTTTTTTGTCTTTATTTTTTTTTGAAAGAGAGAGAGAGAAACATCGATGAGAGAGAACATCGACTGGCCGTCTCCTCCATGCCCCTCACTGGGATCGGGCCCACAACCCGGGCATGTGCCCTGACCAGGAATCAAACTGGTGACCTCTTGGTGCATGGGTCGATGCTCAACCACTGAGCCACAACAGACGGGCACATTTATTTTTTCTTTATTGATTTCAGAGAGAGAGCAAGGGAGAGGGAGAGAGAGAGAGAAACATCTATGAGAGAGAACAATGCTTCCTGCATGCCCCCCACCGGGGATCAGGCCCACAACCTGGGCATGTGCCCTGACTAGGAATTGAACTGGCGACCTCTTAGTGCATGGGTTGACACTCAACCACTGAGCCACACTGGCTGGGCCCATTTTAAAATTTTTTAATCCTCACTTGAGGATATTTTTCCATTGATATTTTTCAGAGAGTGGGAAGGAGGGAGGGAGAGAGAGGGAGAAACATCGATGTGAGAGACACACATTGATTGGTTGCCTCCTACGTGACCCTGACCAAGTCCAGGGATCAAACCTGCAACTGAGGCACGTGCCCTTGACCAGGAATCGAACCCATGACTCTATGGTCCGTGGGCTGACGCTCTAACCACTGAGTCAAACCGGTCAGGGCATCTTTTGCCCATTTTTTTTTCCTTATTGATTTTAGAGAGAGAGGAAGGGAGAGGGACAGAGATAGAAACATCGATCAGAGAGAACATCGATTGGCCACCTCCTGCATACCCCCCACTGGGGATTTGGCCCACAACCTGGGCATGTGCCCTGACTGGAATAGAACTGGTGACCTCTTGGGTCAACCATTGAGCTACACCAGCCGGCCATCTTTTGTCCATTTTTAAATTGAATTGTTTATTTCCTTACTGTTGAGTTTAGAGACTTCTTTATCTACTCTGGATTCAAGTCCTTTATTGGCAATACAATTATTTTCTAATATTCCTCCCAGTGGTCTTTTCAATCTCTTAATAGTCAGTTTCTCTCACAGAGCAAACATTTTTACTTTTGATGAAGCCCAGTGTATCAACATTTTTCTTTTGTGCATTGTGCTTTTGGTATGCAAGTACTCTTTGCCCAATGCCAGGTCACAGATATTTTTCCTGTTTTCTTCTAAAAGATATACAGATTTATGCTTTTCATTTACATCTATGATCTACTTTGAGTTAATTTTTATATAATGTGTGAGGTTTAGATTGAGGGTTTATTTGTTGCATATGGATGTCCAATTTTTCCAAAACCATTTATTGAAAAAATGATCCCTTCTCAATTGAGCTATCTTTGCAACTTTGTCAAAAATCAGTTAGCTATATTTGTGTGAGTCTATTCTGGGTTCTCTATTCTGTCCCATTGATCTTTGTGTCTAACTCTGTGACACTACCATACTGTCTTGATTACTATAGCTGTATTCTAATTCTTCTTCTTCTTTTTTAATCCTCACCCAAGGATATTTTTTCATTTATCTTTAGACAGAGTGGGAGGAAAGGAAGGAGGGAGGGAGGGAGGGAGAGAGAGAGAAACATCAACTTGAGAGAGATACATTGACTGGTTGCCTCCAGCACAACCCCAACCAAGGCCGGGGATGAACCAAAACAGAGGTACGTGCCCTTAACTGGAATCAAACCTGAGACTCATTGGTCCACGGGCTGACGCTCTAACCGCTGAGCCAAACCAGCCAGGGCATGTATTCTAATTCTTAAAATCAGGTAGCATGATTCTTTCAACTTTATTCCTTTTTTTTCAATACTGTTTTCAATATTCCAATTCCTTTGCCTTTCCATTTCAATTAAAAAAAATTTTTATTTATTGATTTTAGAGAGAGGGGAGAGAGAGAGAGAGAGAAAGAGAGAGAGAATATCAGTTTGTTGTTCCACTTATTTACACATTCATTGGTTGATTCTTGTATTCTTGTACACACCCTGACCGGGGATCAAACCTGCAACCCTGGCATATAGGGACGATGCTCTAACCAACTGAGTGCCCGGCCAGAGCTTTCCATTTCCATTTTAAGATAAACTTGTCTATGTTTACAAATACATTGCTGGGTATTTGGTAGGAATTGCATTGAGTCTATAGATCAGTTTGGGGAGGAATGACACCTTTACTATGTTGTCCCTCCCAATCCATGCATGGTATGTCTCCATTTATTTAGATCTTGATTTCTTTGATCAGTGTATTGTAGCTTTCAGCATACAGGTTCTGTATATGTTTTGTTAGATTTATACCTAAGTATTTAATTTTATTTGACATGCTTGTAAATGGCATTTTTAAAATTTTAGTTTCCAGATGTTCACTGTTACTATACAGAAATGTGATTGATTTTTGTGTGTTGACCTTGTATCCTATGACCTTACTAAACTCACTTACTAGTTCTAGGATTTTTTTTGTAGATTCCTTGTGGTTTTCTACAAAGACAATTAAGTTACTTGCAAATAGTGACAGTTTTATTTCTTCCTTTCCAATTTACATGCCTTTTATTTCCTTTTCTTGTCTCAATGTACTGGCTAGGACTTCCAGGACTATAACATCTTGCCTGTTTCCAATTTTAGGGTAAATGCATTGTGTTTCACTGCAAAGTATGATATTAGCCATAAGTTTTTTGTAGATGTTATCATAAATGAATATATTTTATCAAGTGTCTTTTCTCCATCACTTAATAAGATCATGTGGTTTTTCTTCCTTAGAATGTTAATATGGTAGATGGATTTTCAGATAGTGAATCAGCCTTGCATTCCCAAGATAAACTTCACTTAGTTTTGGTATATTCTTTTTATATATTGCTAGGTTTGATTTGCTAATCTGCTTCTTATGATGAAAGGACTCAATATGGCATCGAGAGGCTTGGAGGAGACAGGAGTAACACATACAAAGGCTTGGAGAAAGTCCCATGGAGAACTCTGGAGGCTCTGGATGTGATCCTCATACAGTATACAATCCAGTTAATGGACAAGATATCATTAGTCTCACTCCTACCAATAGCCAGGCATATTATATCCAAACTCATCTGTCAAATTAGGTAGCTAGAATCTGTGACTGCTAAAATACATTAATTCTGATGTTGGGAAAATTGGACAGCTACATGCAAAAAAATGAAACTAGACAACCAACTTACACCATACACAAGAATAAACTCAAAATGGATAAAAGACTTAAATGTGACTCATGAATCCATAAAAATCCTAGAAGAAAATGTAGGCAGCAAAATTTCAGACATCACATGCAGCAGAATTTCCACTGATACAACGCCTAAGGCAAGAGAAACAAAGGAAAAAATTAATACACGGGACTACATCAAACTAAAAAGCCTCTGCACAGCAAAAGAAACAAGCATCAAAATGGAAAGGGAAACCACTATACGGGAGAGCATAATTGCCGATGATACATCAGATAAGGGGTTAATTTCCAAAATATACAGAGTACTCATACGACTTAACAAAAGGAAGACAAAGAACCCAATTAAATAATGGGCAGAGGGTGTGGCTCACTGGTTGAGCATCGACCCGTGCACCAAAGGGTCACCAGTTCAATTCCTGGTCAGGGCACATGCCCAGGTTGTGGGCCTGATCCCTGGGGGGGAGAGGGGCATGCAGGAGGTGGCCAATCGGTGTTCTCTCTCATCAATGTTTCTGTCTCTCTCTCCCTCTCCCTTCCTCAATCTCTGAAAATTAATAAGGAAAAAAAATTAAAAAAAAAAAAAAAAGGGCAGAGGACCTAAATAGACACCTCTCCAAACAGGACATACAAATGGCCAAGAGACATATGAAAAAATGTTCAACATCACTAATCATCAGAGAGATGCAAATGAAAACAACTATGAGGTATCACCTCACACCTGCCAGAATGGCTGCCATCAACAAATCATCAAACAACAAGTGCTGGCAAGGGTGTGGAGAAAAGGGGACTCTAGTACACTGCTGGAGGGAATGCAGACTGGTGCAGCCACTATGGAAAACTATATGGTGTTTCCTCAAAAAATTAAAAACTGAACTGCCATTTGACCCAGTGATCCCACTTCTAGGAATATATCCTAAGAAGCCTGAAACACCAATCAGAAGGAATATATGTACTCCTATGTTCATAGCAGCACTATTTACAATTGCTAAGATCTGGAAACAGCCCAAGCGTCCATCAATAGATGAGTGGATAAAAAAGCTGTGGTACATATACACAATGGAACACTATGCAGGTGTAAGAAAGAAAGATCTCTATCCTTTAAGACGACATGGAGGGACGTGGAGAGTTATTATGCTAAGTGAAATAAGCCAATCAGAGAAAGACAAATATCGTGTGATCTCACTTATTTGTAGAATATAATGAACAAAATAAGCTGACGAACAAAATAGACCCAGAGACATAGTAGTAGGGTACAGACTGACAAACCTCAGTAGAGGGGGACAGAAGGGAGGGAAGAGATAAACCAAATAATTTATATGCATGTATGTGTAACCAATGGACACAGACAACTATGCTGGGGGCAGGGGGGGGGGGTACCGGGAGGGTGTCAACGGGGGGAAAAGGAGAAACATCTGTAACAACAACAAAAATATATATATATAAATAAATAAAATAAAATACATTAATTCTAGCGCTTCCATTCTATGAGTCAATGCTTTATAGAAATTTAGTGATAGAAAACTGGAAGGGCTGGACTCTTTAATGAGCTCACCAGGAACCTTCACTATCACCCTCACTCCCCACCCCTCCAAAAAAAGAGAATAATGTATATAAAATTAACTTTCCCAAGAGAGTTTGATCTAGGCAGATTGGAGTTTTGCTCTCTAGGTTCAACTGCTGGTTGCCAGGAACATCAGAGAAGTTCTAACAAAAGCAAATCCTGTAGCTTTTGGTGGTGGTGGTAGTGCGGGGCATGGTAGGGGAGGTTGTGATCCTAGCAGGACACCACTAGTAAGGACATTTCTAATTTAAGGGGTACCTCGTTGTAAACGTAATTAAAAAAAAAAAAAAAAAACAACACCTAAAAATTCTATTCATAATGTGGTAAGATGTTCAGATGGCCCTCTAGAATAGTGCTTCTCAAACTATCTGTGGTGGTAAGATGTTCAGATGGCCCTCTAGAATAGTGCTTCTCAAACTATCTGTGGTGAAGGGCCAGTTTTTAATTTTCTTTTTGTTTTAATATGCTTTTTATTGATTTTTTAGAGACAGGAAGGGAGAAAGAGATAGAAATATCGATGTGAGAAACACAGATTGGCTGCCTCCTGCATGTCCCCTACTGGGGATCAAGCCTGCAACCCGGGCACGTGCCCTGACCAAGAATCAAACCAGGACCTCTCAGTCCATGGGACGATGCTCAATCCACTGAGCCACACTGGCCGGGCTTTATTTTCTTTATGTAGTCCATTGCAGACCTATAGTTTTATAAACTACAATAAAATGAATTACTAGAAAACAAAATTTAAAAAACAAAAACATATGCAAACTCCACTTTTTTTTTTTTTATCCTCACCTGAGGACACTTTTGCATTCATCTTCAGCAGAGCAAGAGGGAGAGAGGAAGAGAGAGAGAGAGAGAAACATCAATGTGAGAGAGACACATCGACTAGCTGCCACCCACACGACCCCAACCGGGGCCGGGGACAAACTGCAACCAATGTACGTGCCCTTAGTGGGAACCGAACCCGGGTCTCTCTGGACCACACGCCAACGCTCTAACCGCTGAGCCAAACCGGCCAGGTCGCAAACTCCACTTTTTAATTATTAGTATCAACATACATAAAATTAACTCTGTCAAGATGTTATAAAAATTTCTAAGTGCTTTCTCTTAATTTCTGTATATATTCCATGTGTACAAAGCAGCAGCAGCAGCAGCAGTCTGTGAACCTGAAATGGTTTACAAGTTATACTTTGATTAATAGTGCTCTACATAAATAAGCTCTAATTTTCAAGTAGCCATTGCAGAAACTCCTCCAAATCCTAGGATATTATAGTTAAAACAGACCCTAACAATAATTTATAATGGAGGTACTTAAGATTTAGGGAGATTAGCCTGGCTGATGTGGCTCACTGGTTGAGCGTTGACCCATGCACCAAGAGGTTCCGGTTCAATTCCCGATCAGGGCACAAGCCCAGGTTATGAGCCCAATCCCCAGTGGGGGGCATGCAGGAGGTGGCCAATTGATGTTCTCTCTTATCAATGTTTCTCTCTTTCTCTCTCTCTCCTTTCCTCTCTCTCTAAAATCAATAAAGAAAAAAAAAATCTATGTTAAAAAAAGAGAGAAAAAAAAAGCCAGTTAGTATTGGAACCAGGACTGGAAGTGAAGGGCACTTGATAAAAACATGGGCTTTAAGTAGGGTTCAAATCCCAGTTCTGCCATGTAATGGCTGTGTGACAGATGCTTAACTTTTTTGTTTGTTTGTTTATCCTCACCGGAGGACATTTTTCCATTTTTGTTCAGATAGAGTGGGGGGGAAAGAGAGGAAGAGAGAAAGAGAGAGAAACATCGATGTAAAAGGGACACATCAAGTGGCTGCCTCCCGCACAACCCCAACTGGGGCTGGGGACAAACTGCAACCGAGGTACGTGCCCTTAGCGGGAACCGAACCCGGGACTCTCTGGACCGTGGGCCGACGCTCTAATCGCTGAGCCAAATGGGCCAGGGCCGATGCTTAACTTTTCTAAGTCTGTATTTTATCACCTGTAAAATGGATGTTAGAGAACTAAAATAAATTACACTTAAAAATAAATAACAGCTAGCATTTATTGAGCATATACTATGTGTCAGGCACTGTGCTCAGCAATTATATACGTTATCTCATTTGATGCATGTTAAACGTGGTATAAGTACATGGAATAAATTAAATATGCAATAATATAACTAAGATATTATTATTATAGTTTTTTAGCTCTAGAATCCTAGTCCAATGTTCTTAATACTGTAAGTTCAGTTTATTTCTTAAGATTTAAGTAAATACCAAAAACTTCAAAGGTGAGACTTCTACCTTTGATTACTAAACCTTACAAGGGATACAGGTTAAGGTACAATTTGAAATAGCTCTTTTTTCCTCTTTCTATTAAGTTTATTGGCGTGACACTGGTTAATAAAATTATACAGGTTTCAGGTGCACAATTCTACAACACATCATCTGTACACTATATTGTGTGTTCACCAACCCATGAAATAGCTCTTTTAATTTCTGAGGGTTTCAGTTTATCCAAGGTATACATACAAGTTGTCAGAGACAGGAATAGGCTTCCTTTTTTTAAATGAATGACTGAAATATTCATCCTCCTTTTAGAATAGAGATAATTAGCAGCTACCATTCATTACCTTTTGCCATGCCACGTGCTAAGCAGTTTATATACCTTCTCTCTTCATAATTATCCCCAATTTGAATATGAAAATGAGACTTAAAGAGGATAAGTAGATCTACCCACTAAGATCATATAACTAGCAAGTGGTGAAAATGGGAATCAAATCCAGCTTCATCTGACTCCAAAATCTGTTTTCCTAGCTGATCAGCTCTACTGCTTCCTATGAAGTCAGAACAGAAAAGTTTCTGGTTTCTACCTCCTGGCTTGGCCTGCCTGAGGCTGATATTCAACTGTCTTGATCTTCTTCAGAAGAGTGAGAAGAGCTGCCTGAGTTCTTCTGGGGAAAGGTGCCATGATGCTGCTCATAGTAAGGAGGCTGAGTAATTTCACAACCAAGGAGACATCTGACACCCCTGCCAAGCAGTCAAACTCCCACCCTGGAAGGCTGTCAACCTCAAGGCACAAATAGTCCAGTACACAGAGTGCAGATCAGGTAGAGGGGTGCTCTGAAGGTGACTGGTTCATGTTCCAAGATGGGAAGAAAAAAAGGAATGGGTACAAAAAAGAGTAAATTAACTCCCTATCGGAGAAAGAATACTTGGGATACTTTAGTACTAGGCCACCTGCTTCTAAAATCAAATCCAGGTCCAACTTCTGACTAGTCAGTGACAAATAAAAACAATTACAAGAATTATTGAAGCATTTCTGGAGAAGCTCATAGGCCACATAAAGCAAAGTAAAAGCCCTTCAGAGATGTCTTGGTGGTGTTCTGCTCAACACCAATGAGCTGGGAGCTCAACTCCCTTATTACTACATTAAAACAGAGACATCTCAGTTTGGCCCAATGTCAGTTTGAGAATCTGCAGATGTCCCTTAAGTCTCCTGTCTTCTCAGATGATGAGGTGACCTGTACAGAACGGGATTAATCCTGACACTGTTTTCTCTTTTCATGTAAGACCTGCCACCCTCTCCAATAATCTGTCAAAGGCCTTACCACGTGGCATCAAACACTGCCCTTAGACAAAAGGGAATACTCTCTTCTTAGCCTACAGGGGGGCAATCGCCATCCTCCCAGGAGGATTGTGTTCTCCAGCCTGCAGCAGCCTTTTCTCATTTGGCCAGCATTGGGCTGGCACATTCCTGAGCCAAAATGCACACATAAGCTGCTTTCCCTGGTAGTGAGGCTCTTCACTCCTGAGTGACTCTTTATCAAGGGTGGTTGGGCACTCTCAATTGGATTACGCTGACAAGGAAAAAGGCTTGTGGTATATTATTTCAACACCATTTGGCTCCAGAAATGCCTGTCTCGACCCTTTTGCCCTCAGAGCCTACTTCTCCATTCTTGCTTTCTAGAGGGTCATCAGCCTGCTCCCATCCTAGCTCTTCATCCTGCAAGTATTGGCTCATATTCCTGGAGACAGAATATCGTCATTCACAAGGTGTCATGTGTAACAGACTAATAAATCAGAGCACGATAAAAACAGAAGCCTAGTTCATTTATCCCTCTTGACATTTCTGTATCGAGAGATATAGAACAAAATTATTTGAGCACAAAAAGATTTTTGGTTTTTGGCTTTTCTGTCTATGCCTGCACATTCCACTTTAGGAGAAAGTGTTAGGTCCTCATGTTCTACTTTTCTGACTATGCTATACCCAGAAATATTTATTGTAAAAGATTGAGAACTATCTGTAAATAGAAATTTCTGAGATACTGTAAGTTTAGTAGGAAGGAGCTGTGGACATTTTGGTCACTAGGGGAAAGGATGAGCAAAACGAAACTTGGATGAAGCCAGAAGCCTCTGGAATATCTGCCACACCTTCCATACCTTTATTTCCAGACCTTGAATGGTCAGATGGGGATTTCGGATTGATCTCTAAATCCTAGAAACTAACTTGAGAGAATGCCAAAAGGCAGCTTTCAGAGAAATGTTATCACCTAGTGGAGGCTTAAGGGTCAAACCCAGACAAGCCTTTGCAACCCTGTCTTATATAACAAGAGAAATGAAATAAAGAAATGCACTAGGCCCTGGCCGGTTTGGCTCAGCGGTTAGAGCGTCGGCCTGCGGTCCAGAGAGACCCGGGTTCGGTTCCCGCTAAGGGCATGTACCTTGGTTGCAGTTTGTCCCCGGCCCTGGTTGGTCATGCGGGTGGCAGCCACTCGATGTGTCCCTTTCACGTCGATGTTTCTCTCTCTCTCTCCCTCCCATTCTATCTGAACAAAAAATGAAAAAAATGTCCTCGGGTGAGGATAGAAAAAAAAAAGAAATGCACTAGGCCCAGTCTTGTTCTGACACTAATTATGTGACCTTGGGCAAAACACTTCACTTCTCTGGGCCAATTTCCTTATTCATAGGATTTCCTGGGGAAAATGATGGTGGTGGATGTTAAATCAAATTCTTTAAAGCTCCTTTAGATCCCTAAAACTTATTCTAAATGCAAAGTACAGTTTGGTGGTAAATGCACATGAATGTAGACAGTCTGTTACAAAGGTAGCCTGGGGGGAAGCAACCCAGTTTGTTTGTCTAAGCTCTTGACAGTGGACCTCTTTTTTCAGCTATCGCCCAACAGTTTCCCAGGTCTGTTTTCTTTCCTCAAACACCTGCTTAATTTCACCCTAGCTGGCTTGGCTCAGCGGTTAGTATCAGCCAGTGGACCAGAGTCACAGGTTTGATTCCAGTCAAGGGCACGTACCTCGGTTCGGTCCCTGGCCCTGGTCGGGGTCCTGTGGGAGGTGACCAGTCAATGTGTCTTTTTCACATCGATGTCTCTCTCTCTCTCTCTCCCACTCTGTCTGAAGAGAAATGGAAAAAAGAATCCTCAGGTGAGGATTAAAAACAGACAAACAAACAAAAAAAACATGTGCTTAGTTTCTTAAGGCACCTTTAGAGAGGTTTTTATTGATTTTTTTAGAGAGAGAGGAAGGGAGAGAGAGAAACATTGATGAGAGAGAAACACTGATTGGCTGCCTCCTGCATGCCCCCTACTGGGGATTGAGCCCGAAACCTGGGCATGTGCCCTGATAGGGAATTGAATTGGGACCTCTCAGTCTATGCGACGATGCTCAATCTACTTAACCACACTGGCTGGGCTAAGACAGGCACTTAAAGGCAGCAAACACATAGGAAAATTAGTTTGTTGCATGAATTTCTCCAATATGATGCATGAGTCTTGACTGGAAGAGAAATGAGCATCCCACCTTTGGCATTCCTGCTAAATAGCCAGTTTAGCTTGCTATTAGGAGCTGCTATCCACTACTCTTACAAGAAGAATCCCAGGCCCTGGCTGGATACCTCAGTTGGTTAGAGCATCATCTTGATATACCAAGGTTGCAGGTTTGATCCTCAGTCAGGGCACATACAAGAAACAACCAATGAATGCATGAATAAGTGGAACAACAGCCCGGCCAGTGTGGCTCAGTGGTTGAGCGTCAACCCATGCACCAAGAGGTTGCCAGTTCAATTCCTGGTCAGGGCACATGCCCAGGTTGTGGGCCAAATCTTTGCTGGGGAACATGCAGGAGGTGGCCAATCTATGTTCTTTCTCATCAATGTTTCTCTTTCTCTCCCTCTCCCTTCCTCTCTCTCTAAAATCAATAAAGAAAAAAATAAGTGGAACAACAAATTGATGTCTCTATCTCAAATCAATTAAAAAAAAAAAAAAAAAGAGCCCTGGCCAGTGTGGCGCAGTGGTTAGGGCACTGGCTCTCAGACCAAAGGGTCATAGGTTCAATTCCCAGTCAATGGCACATACTCCAGTTGCAAGTTCGATTCCTGGCCCTGGTTAGGGCTCACGCAGGAGGCAACCAATCGATGTCTCTCTCTCACATCAATGTCTCTCTCTCTCTCTCTCTCCCTCCCTCCCTCCCTTCCACTCTCTCTAAAAATCAATGGAAAAAATATTCTCTGGTGAGGATTAACAAAAAAAAGAATCCCATTCCACTGCCCAGAATAAAAACCTTAATTTGCTTCAGACATCAGCAACAGCTACATAGATTTTTATAAGTGTAATTATTATACATAGATTATTTATTTTATCCTTCCAATAACCCTGAGAGACAGTATTATTGTTTTCATTTTACAGATAAGGAAACCAAAGCTCTAAGAGGTTAAGTGACTTGTCCAAGATTACACAATAAGTGTGAGAGGTAAAATTTAAACCCAGGTCTGTTTTGGATTTCAAAGTCCATGCTCCTAAACACTGCATTATGTTCTTAAATATCATACTATGCTATTATTATAGGTTTACTACTAGATATATTAATCGCATGACTTGGATGGCAAATAAAAATTTAAAACTCAACTATGCTAGAATTGAAGTTTCTTCTGCACCTTTCCTCCTCTTAACCAATGACTAAACACTGCTTTTGATTTTAGTACTGCCATACAAATTAATCCTCAGGTTTGCCCAGGTTCTCTCCTAATCCAAGAGGAAGAGTGAGGGCCCTTTAACAAGGCCAGCAGGGCTAAATGAGGCCCACAGGGACTAGCCTCAAACATATTGCAGAGGCTCAAGGACAGACTGATCCATGTGTCTTACTGAGAGCACAAGTTTGATGTGTATCAACTCTAAACACTAGTTTCCTTCTAAAGGAAATTGGCACATATTGAAAGGAAAGCAATTAGGTTGTAACATACAGGCAAACCAGAGCACCTGTGGTTCTTTATTCTGCCTTGCCTTTTTCTGTGTGCGTTGTATAAGACCAAGCCAAAACTTAAGCAGGCAATTTGAAAGCCCAGGAGAAATTAAAAATTTCTACTGTTATACTTTAAAACAAAACAATTCACTCCAGCTTTATGCATTCATTACACTTGCAACAACTTTTTCAATCCAAATTCCTCTCTCACAGTCTAGTAAAAAATTTCATTGTTCAACAACAGCAAGAAGGGAAGACAATTATAGTTTTATTATCAATTACCACTCTGTTAGGTCTCCCCTAGGGGCCCTGAAGGAAAGTAAGAGGAAATAAGAAAGAACTAAATTCTGAACTGACATTAGCAAATTCTACAGATGACAGAAAAGACTGAAGGGTCAATAGCCAAAGCTTTTAAAGAATCAGAGAATCCCCAAAGAGTATCAATTATGGGACTAGTAAGTAACATTTCCCTATCCCTTAAATGTACAGAATCCTACTTATTCACCTTTCTCTAACAGCTTTAAATGGTTCCTACAACAGTATATAATATAGTCTTAGAGACACTAAGACTAGGAAACTTGCTTTGTGTCAGCCAGCCCTTGTGCTAATGGACTCAAGTACTCTATGATAAAGGACATGTCCTATTTTCTGATGAGAAAACGAAGGCGTCACAAATGTAACCCAGCCTGGCTGGTGTGGCTCAGTGGTTGACTGTTGATCCATGCACCAAGAGGTCGCTGGTTTGATTCCTGGTCAGAGCATATGCCCAGGTTGTGGGCCAAATCCCCAGTGGGGGGCATGCAGAAGGTGGCCAATTGATGTTCTCTCTCATTGATCTTTCTATCTCTCTCTCCCTCTCCCTTCCTCCCTCTCTCAAGTCAATAAAGAAAAAAAAATTAAAAAAAGAAAAAAAATGTAACCCATAACCAGCCAGGACAAGTGCTCCAACCACTTGCCTTGAAAGACATGTCTATGAGTTGAAGAATGAACAAATAAATTATGAGAGCAGCAATACTCTGAGAAGTCACACTATTTCCTCTGAAAGGTGCCCAGAGATCCTTCAAGGCAGCTGAATCTGGAGGAACATCATGAAAGGGTTGAGAAACAACTTCAGAAAACATGGGACAGAATCCAGGTTCAGCCAACACCTATTTCTCCAACAATATCTGTCTCTCTGTCTTTCATTTTTATTCCAACTGTACACAATACAAAAGCTGCATTATTCTGGTAAAGTGGCATTCCAGCCCAGGATGTACAGTTAATGTTTTTTACAGTCCACATGCTCCTGTAATAGATGGCCACTTTATAATAAAATATTTTGTACTCAATCAACTTACAAATAATGAGTGCTCCATTACATGGCATTCAAAACAAACCCAAATTCAGAAAGACCCAGAAAGGAACAAAGTACAGGAACAAGGGTGATTCCTGGAAAGAAAGGAGGAACCCAAGAGAGAATCCTCTATAACTCCCCTTCATTCCTAAAGAAGGCACTGTCCTAAGGAGAATTTTGTATCTAAAAAGGTACTAATTTCACCCTGACCGGTTTGCAGTGGTAAGAGCGTCAGCTGTGGATCGAAGGGTCGCGGGTTCAATTTCTGGCCCCAGTTTGGGTTGTGTGGGAGACAACCAATCGATGTGTCTCTCTCACATCGATGTTTTTCTCTCTCTCTCTCTCTCTCTCTCCCTTTCACTCTATCTAAAAATCAATGGAGCCTGGCCAGTGTGGCTCAGTGGATTGAGCGTCACTCCATGGATTGAGAGGTCCCAGTTCCATTCCCAGTCAGGGCACATGCCTGGGTTGTGGGCTTGATCCCCAGTGGGGGGTGTGCAGGAGGCAGCTGATTGATGTTTATCTCTCACATTGATGTTTCTATCTCTCCCTTAAAAAAAAATCAATAAAATTATGTTAAAAAAATAAAAATCAATGGAAAAATATCCTTGGGTGAGGATCAACAAAAAAATAAAATGCCTGGCCGGTGTGGCTCAGTGGTTGAGCATCGATCCATGCACCAAGAGGTCACTGGTTCAATTTCTGGTCAGGGCACATGCCCAGGCTGTGTGCCCAATCCCCAGTGGAGGGCATGCAGGAGGCGGCCAACTGATGCTCTCTCTCATCGATGTTTCTATCTCTCCCTCTCCCTTCCTCTCTCTAAAATCAATAAAGAAAAAATTAAATAAGATAATAAAAAGGCACTAATTTCAACAAATGGTATTGGAACAACAGCACATCCAGATGCAAAAAAAAAAAAAAAAAGAAAAAAGAACTCTAATCTAAGCTTCACACGTCATACAAAAATTAACTCAAGCCCTGCCGGTTTGGCTCAGCAGTTAGAGTGTCAGCTCGTGGACCAAAGAGTTGCGGGTTTGATTCCAGTCAAGGGCACGCACCTCTGTTGCAGTTCAGTCCCTGGCCCTGGTCGAAGTCATGCAGGAGGCAACCAGTCAATGTGTCTCTCTCTCTCTCACATGATGCTTCTCTCTCTCTCTCTCTCTCTCTCTCTCTCTCTCTCTCCCCCCCCCCCCACTTCCCTCCCTCTCACTCTATCTGAAGATAAATGGAAAAATATCCTCAGGTGAGGATTAAAAAAAAATTAACTCAAAATACCCTGGCTGGAGTGGCTCACCGTTAGAGCATCGGCTCAGGCACCGAAGGGTCGCAGGTTTGATTCCCAGTCAAGGGCACGTACCTCGGTTGCAGGTTTGATCCCTGGCCCTGGTCAGGGTCGTTCAGGAAGTAACCAATCAATGTGTCTCTCTCACATCAATGTTTCTCTCTCTCTTTCCCTCCCTTTCACTCTATCAGAAAAAAAAAAAAAAAATCGATGGAAAAATACCCTTGAATGAGGATTAAAAAATTTAAAAATGGGCAAAAGACTTGAACAGACACATCACATAAAAAGATGCATGGATGGCAAATAAACACACAAAAAAGATGTTTGATGTCACTAGCCATTACAAAAATGCACATTTAAACCACACAGAGAGCCCTCACCAGTTTGGCTCAGCGGTTGGAGCGTTGGCCTGAGGACCAATGAGTCTCGAGTTTGATTCCGGTCGGGGGCACGTACCTTGGTTGTGGTTCGTCCCCGGCCCCAGTCGGGTTGTGTGGGAGGCAACCAGTCGATGTAGCTCTAGCACATTGATGTTTCTCTCTCTCTCCCCCTCCCTCCCTCTCACTCTCTCTCAGCAGTTCTCAATCTGTGGGTCAATACCCCTTTGGGGGTCGAACGACCCTTTCATAGTGGTCGCCTAAGACAAACAGTAGTAAAATTACAGTTATGAAGTAGCAACAAAAATAATTTTATGGTTGGGGGTCACCACAACATGAGGAAAGGGTTGCGGCATTAGGAAGGTTAAGAACCACTGCTCTATCTGATGATAAATGGGAAAAAAATAAAATAAAATAAAATAAACCACACAGAGATACCAATGTTCTGCATATAAAAACCTGTACACAAATATTTATAGCAGCTCTATTCATAGTTGCCTCAAACTGGAAAAGCCAAATGTCCTTCAACTAGTGAATGGATAAGCAAACTGTGGTACATACATGCAAAGGAATACTACCCTAGCAATAAAAAGGGAACACATTATTTTTTAAAATATGTTTTTATTGATTTTTAGAGAGGAAGGGAGGAGAGAAACATCGATGAGAACGGGACATAGATTGGCTGTCTCCTGTACGCCTCCTACTAGGAATCAAGCCCAAAACCCGGGCATATACCCTGACTGGGTATCGAACCAGGAACTTCTTTGTGCATGGGTCAACGCCCAACCACTGAGCCACACAGGCTGGGCTACGCAACAGTTTAGACAAATCTCAAAGGCATCATGCTGAATGAAAAAAAACAGTCTCAAAGGGTTGCATACTGTATGATTTCATTGATATGACCTTCTTGATAAAACTATGGTGATGACACCCTGGCCGGTTAGGCTCAGCGGTTAGAGCGTCGGCCTGCGGTACAGAGAGACCCGGGTTCGGTTCCCGCTAAGGGCATGTACTTCGGTTGCGGTTTGTCCCCGGCCCTGGTTGGTCGTGCGGGTGGCAGCCACTCGATGTGTCCCTTTCACGTCGATGTTTCTCTCTCTCTCTTCCTCTCTCTCCCTCCCACTCTATCTGGACAAAAAAATGAAAAAATGTCCTCGGGTGAGGATAAAAAAAAAACAAAAAACAAAAACTATGGTGATGATGCCCAGCCAGTGTGGCTCAGTGGACTGAGCATCATCCCATGGACTGAGAGGTCCTGGTTCAATTCCTGGTCATGGCACATGCCCGGGTTTAGGGCTCAATCCCCAGCAGAGGCATGCAGGAGACAACAGATTGATGTTTCTTTCTCACATCAGTGTTTCTATCGTTCCCTTCCTTTCTCTCTAAAAAATCAAATAAAAACATATTTTTTGAAAAAACTATGGTGATGGAGAAAGGGTCAGGGATTGACAGAGGTTAAGGGTGTAGGGGAGGGTGTGACTGACTATAAAGGGATAACATAACAGAAGGAGTTTTCTGGGTGATAAAAGTGTTCTGTGTCCTGATTGCCAGTGGTTACAGGGATCTGTGTATGTGTTAAAATTCACAGAACTGTATATTTTACTATATGATAATTAAAAGAAAAAAAGTATTTAAAGATTCTTAATCTACAAATCTCAGCCTATTCATACCAAGAATAGCATCCACATAATGCAATCCAATACAAGGCTCTGTCTCCCAAGACTGAAATCTAAAGACATCCAGATTAGGTTTTAAGGGAAAGGCCAGCTATAAGGTAGTCTTGAATTAAGAAGAAGGGAAACCTGAATTCAGAAACACACTTTCCCCTCAAGGGTTTGTGGAAAGGCTAAACTGGCATGGGGAGCCTTTTTCTTCGTTCCCTGGGCCCTTCTAACTAATATTAGAAAAAATTTGGAAATTTAACCTTGTCTTTTGAAATCTTCAGTTGAAGAAGCCCTGTAAAGACAGATCACATTTCTATCAATTTCAATCCCACTGAGCATGATTAGAGAAACTACTGCTTTGGTACATTAAGTTGTTTGGCTTTGGGAGCCCACACTCTAACCTTCAGTTTCTTGCTTTAATCTCTGGCCCATCAGAATTAGTTCCCTAAGGGCTAAGACAGAGGCATTAAAAATATAGAGAGCCCTGGTTGGTGTGGCTCAGTTGGTTGTAGCATCATCCTGTACACCAAAAGGTTGCAGGTTCGATCCCTAGTCAGGGTGCATACAGGAGGCAACCAATCCATATTTCTCTCACACATCTATGTTTCTCTCTCTCTCTCCTTTCCCCTATCTCTAAAATTAATAAACATATCCTTGGGTTAATAAACATATCCTCGGGTGAGGATTAAATTAAATGTACATACATATATGTACGTATATGGAGAGAGAGAGAATGTACCAGTGAATAATTTATCTCCCATAATAGTTGATACACAGGATACCAAATCCTACCTGGCTATTCTTGGCAATATTAACATCACTAAGTGAAGTGCTGACATCTACTGCATACAGCTTTACGGAGGAAAAGGGGTAAGAAGCAGGAATAGTGAGAGGCTTTCATCTGGCACACAGACTAACGGCCCCATGCTCAAGAAGCATTTGGGCCCTGGCAGGTTTGGCTCAGTGGTTAGAGTGTCAGCCTGTGGACCAAAGAGTTAAGGGTTAAATCCTGATCAAGGGTACGTACCTGAGTTGCAGGTTCAAT
Source organism: Tadarida brasiliensis (assembly GCA_030848825.1). NCBI lineage: Eukaryota > Metazoa > Chordata > Mammalia > Chiroptera > Molossidae > Tadarida > Tadarida brasiliensis. The sequence goes on from CM061271.1 coordinate 21,753,172, forward strand.
CCCAGGTCCCAATCAGGGCCGTGTAGAAGGCAATCAATCGATGTGCTCTCTCATATCGATGTTTCTCTTTCTCTCTCCCTCCCTCCCTCTCATTCTATCTAAAAAAATCAGTGGAAAAATATCCTTGGGTGAAGATTTTAAAAAAAAGAAAGCATTTGGGCCACCAAAGGCCCCTCTCCTAGATGAAGAGGTTCATTTACCTGCTTCAAATGTACGAAGTCACAGTATATACACTATGTAGCCATGACCTAAAAGTCCCTAATCCAGCATCCATTAGATTAGGTCTGAATTCTGTTGGCTAAGTCCCAGCCTGTGAGGGGGCTGGCATCAAATAGGGAGGCTGGAGTAGGGTTTCAAACACCTGTTTCAGCTTTTTAAGTGTCCGATTCAGGCCACTGTGCTCTGGCAGCAGGAACCCTGATGATGTGCGTTTTCTTCTCCTGCCAAATCCTCAGAAAGCCTTGCCCCTAACAGGAGGAAAAGATAGACTGCGAGGTACAGCCACTTTAAAGAGCTGTTTCTTTTAAAGTTAAACACACATCTACCTACGACCAGCAATTTCACTCTAAGCATTTATCCAAGAGCAACTAAAACATACATTCACAAAAAAGACTTATATAGAAAGGTTTATAGCAGCCTATTCATAACAGACAAAAACTGGAAATAATTCAAATGTCCTTCAATGACAGAATGAGTAAATTCTCTTATGGTTTATCCATTCAACTGAATACTACTCAATAACACAGAACAAAATAAAAAGAAATAGTGATACATGCAACAAAATGGATAAATTCCAAAAACATGCTAAGTGAAAAGAAGCTAGATACGAAAGAGTATATCCTGTATGATTCCACTTATATGAAATCCAAAAACAAAACTAATCTTAATAGAACACAGAAAGTGGTTTTGTGTATGTGCATGTGGGATAACTTAAAGGGAGCATAGGGAAACTTTTCTGGGTTGAAAAATATTCTGTATCTTTTTTGTGGTGCTTACATGGATTTATACAATTATCAAAATTTATCAACTAAACAACCTAAAACCTGTGAATTTTGTGTGTGTGTTAATTAAACCTCAATTAAAAAAAAAAGAAAACAGCCCTGGCTGGTTTTGCTCAGTGGTTAGAGCGTTGGCCCACGGACCAAAGAGTCACAGGTGTGATTCTGGCCCACGGACCAAAGAGTCACAGGTGTGATTCTGGTCAAGGGCACGTACCTTGGTTGCAGTTTGGTCCCTGGTCAGGGTCGTGTGGGAGGCAACCAATCGATGTGTTTCTCTCACATTGATGTTTCTTCTCTCTTTCTCTCTCTCTCCCCCCTCTTTCCCTCTCTCTTTCCTTCCCACTCTGTCTGAAGATAAATGGAAAAAAGTATCCTTGGGTTAGGATTAAAAAAAATAATAATAAATAATAATAATAATAATAAAAGAAAACAGAGCTGGGGACTTGGGGTAAGCCACCCTTACCTGGCATTATTTAGAGCAGTGGTTCTCAACCTTCCTAATGCCGCGACCCTTTAATACAGTTCCTCATGCTGTGGTGACCCCCAACCATAAAATTATTTTTGTTGCTACTTCATAACTGTAATTTTGCTACTGTTGTGTCTTAGGCGACCCCTGTGAAAGGGTCATTTGACCCCCAAAGGGGTATTGACCCACAGGTTGAGAACTGCTGATTTAGAGAATGTAGTTATAGAACAGAAGAAACAAACTTACTTCCCAAATCACCATTCTGGGAGCAGAGGCTCAACAGCCAACTGAGCTGCCACCTCAGTGCCACTTGGGCAACTTTAGGGAAAGAAGAGATTTTTAGGTGGTAACTGATATACTCTCAATGGAGCCCTGTTGATCCCCAAAGAACTGTCACTGAAATGTCTTCAATAGTGTTTACTTCCCCATTGCTAAAAGTATAATCAGGGTTCCAATTTAGAAGAAGAAAGTTCACATATAACAAAAGCTAGTCCCGCCCTGGCTGGGTAGCTCAGTTGGTTAGAGCGTCATCCCGATACACCAAGGTTGCGGGTTCGATCCCTGATCAGGGCACATACAAAAAGCAACCAATGAATGCATAAATAAGTGGAACAATAAATCGATATGTCTCTCTCTCTTCCTCCCTCTCTCTCTCAAATCAACAAATTAAAAAAAAAAAAAAAAAGCTAGGCCCTCAGGACTTACAACTCAGATAGTCTTCCAAAAAATTAAATTATAACCATAGTACTAGCCAAGTAAGTCAGAGCTCTAGTTCCAAAACTGCCACTAACTACTCTGTCATGAGGCCTTACACAGGACATGAACTCTAAAAGTCAAAATTTTTTCTCTATAAAATAGACAAAATGACCTCTATGTTTCATTTTAGCTCTACCACTATATGATTTTATAACTCTCATAAGTTCATATGGCCTCCAGGATCAGATGAGGAAGACAAGTGTTGTGATCCTTCCCAGCATTGTTACAGAGACTCTTGCTTTAGCTTAATGAGAACCCCCAGAGGGATTCTGCATATCATGTGGAATGATTTCTTCCCTCTAACACACTTGTAGAGTTAGATTCAGGGAGAAAAGTAATAAATCTGAGATGTGAGAAGACGCTTACAGCACAAATCCAAAGTGGCACAGGATAAAAGAAGAGTAGATATCCTAAAAATCCAGTGAAGGTTGAAGAAGAAAACAAATATATATCAAAATGCCTACTATGTGCAAGGTATGCATTGTGTTAGGTACCTTGCACACATCATATCATTTAATCTTCACAAGAACCCTATAAGACAAGTTTTTATCTCCATTTACACATGAAAAATGGAGGTTCAAATAGGTCAAGTAACTGCTCAAGACCACCCAATGGTAGAGATGGGATTTAAACCCAAAGTTATGCTTTTTTCCATGACCATTTGGCAGGAAATATGTTGGAGATCCTACATCTCAAAGGGGTCCTGTGAAATCCTAGAATTTTCTTCTTGCAAGTAATTCATTTCATATCTCGATAGCCTTTGGCACTACACAGAAGAAAGGGTTAAACCTACAGTTAGGAAGAGGAAATTCTCTGGAAAATTGAAACACATGCTGTGGCTCTGACTAAATTTCACACTCGTTCTGTTGAGCAACATCCATAGTGTGTGAGAAAAGATTCCTTCCTCCTCCAGCACCCCCATCCTTTATGCATTCCATCACCTGTTGCCTTCCTTCAGACTAAGCTGAGGGGGAGGAGGACAGGAAGACTATACATCTTTGCTTGGTGCGTATTTAAACCAGAGGTTAATAAACCCAGGGTAGGAAGAAGTACTATGTGAAAAAGGAACAGGAATAACACTTTCTCATTTCTACTTGGACCAGCATAGGAGGGGGAACACTTTGACAAGCCATAATGAGGGAAGGGGATGAACTTCTGCTGGGGAGGAAAGGTGCAGGCTACCCTTCCTGGAGAGTAGGCAGAATTCAGGAGAACAAGGCCAATTTACAACTGTCCCCTTGTCTGGTATTTCATGCTCAAGTGAACTCCGGATTTCTGTCTAGGAGAGCAAATGGGAAGGCAGAAACATCAAATTTTTTTTTTTTTTTTTTTTACCTCTGCTACCCCCCTTCAACCAGATTCCTGTTATAACAATGAATATAGTGACTTGGTACTAGAAGTTGACTGGATAAAAGATACTTGTGGGAACCTAAGAGTCTAGGGTGCTATTTGGTATAAAAGAGGGGAGAAAAGGAAGAAGGTAAGGACGAATGAACAAATGCCATTATGACAATTATTTGTCTCCAAAGACAGTCCCACACAATGCCACCCCTGACATGCCCCTCCTCCAATTAAGAGGTGGAGCTTCTGTCTGCTCCCCTTGAATCTGGTCTGTGACTGTTTTGACAGATATAATTTAGAGGAAGCAACAAAATGGGACTACCATACCCAGGCACTAAAAAGGCTTTGAAGCTTCTATTTCTTTCATTTTGTAGATCTGAACTGCCACGTACAAAGCTAAGCTACCCTGTGGGGAAAAGAGGTCATGAAGTAAAGCCCTGGAGACTCAGGCATCACCTCAAAAGAAGTCACATGGTGTCAGACATCCAAGCCACAGCCACAGTTGACTGCAACCACAGGAGAGACCCTAAGTAAGAGCATTAGAAAAACTGCCCAGCTGAGCCCTAGTCAGCCTGGAATTGTGCGAAATATAAAATGGTTGTTGTTTTAAACACAAGGTTTTGGAGTGGTTTGTTATGTAGCAGCAGATAACTGAAACAGCTGGCTTTTGTTAAAAATGAAGCTAATAGTTCTTTTGTCCTGGGCATATAACATCCACTGTATTGTAGGAATACAGGAGAATCAACCCAATATTAAAATAAAAAAAATTTATAATATAGGGAAATCCCATTCCATTAGCAATTAAAAATTTTAAATGCCTAAGAATAAACCTGAGAAGTTTATGGCACATAAATTGGGGGGGGGGGGGGAACCCAACAAATTTTACTAGAGTTACAAAAGAAGACTTAAATAAATGAAGAAGCTATAACATGTTCTGGATAGGGAGGCTAAATACATTATAAAGATATCAGTTGTCCCTGTATTAACTTATGTTTTTAATCAAAATCCAATGGGAATAATAAAAAAAACTTGAGTAACTCTGTACTTCATGTGAAATAATAACCAGATGAGGATAGCCAGAATATTTTTTAAAAATAATTTTTCTTTATTGATTTTAGAGAGAGAGGAAGGGAGAGGAAGAGGGATAGAGAGAGAGTATCTCTCTTTATGATATCTTTATTTAAAGATATCAATGAGAGAGAACATCGACTGGCTGCCTCCTGCATACCCCCCCCCCCCACTGGGGGTCGGGCCCACAACCTGGGCATGTGCCCTGACCGGGAATTGAACCAGCAACCTCTTGATACGTGGGTCGATGCTCAACTACTGGGCCACACCAGCTAAGCCAGAACTTATTTTAAAACAACTAATGAGCCCTGGCCAGTTTGGCTTGGCGGTTAGAGCGTCGGCCCACGGACCAGAGAGGCCCGGGTTCGGTTCCCGCTGAGGGCGCGTACCTTGGTTGCAGTTTGTCCCTGGCCCTGGTTGGGGTCATGTGGGTGGCGACTGCTTGATGTGTCTCTCTCACGTCGATGTTTCTCTCTCTCTCTCTTCCTCCCTCTCTCCCTCCCGCTCCATCTGAAGAGAAATGCAAAAATGTCCTCAGGTGAGGATAAAAACAACAACAACAAAAAAACAACTAATGACAGAAAGTTTGCAGTATCATTTAAAAATATATTATAAAGCTAAAGCGAATAAGTATACTACTAGCAAAACAATATGTAGGACAGCCCGACCGGTATAGCTCAGTGGTTGAGCATCAACCCATGCACCAAGAGGTCCCTAGTGTGGGGCATGCAGGAGGTGGCTAATCGATGTTCTTTCTCATTGATGTTTCTATCTCCCTCTCCCTTCCTCTCTCTAAAATCAATAAAGAAAAATTATTTAAAAAAAGAAAAAATAAGTAGGATGATATATGATAAAAGAATATTCAACAAAAGGTTAATTATTAGGGGCAAAGTTAAATTCCGATCACATTCCATTTGACAAAATAAATTCTATTTGATTAAAGAAAGATACTAATTAATTCACTCTAAAAATATTTATGAGTACCAACTTTGTGCCAGTCACTGGGCTAGATAATAGAAATATAGTGGTAAACAAAGCAATGCAATCCCTGTCCTCATGAAGTTTTCTGTGTAGTGACAGAGAACAGCATTAGGCAAGGGCTCACACAAGTATTAAGAAGTGCAAGGTGATAAGTGTACAAGAGTTAAACATATAAACTGAAACATATAATACGTAGAGTAAAGTGACTTTAGGTGAGGAGAATGTAGTGAACAAGATTCAACGTCTTTTTAGCAGAAGAAAAGGATATGGAAGCAGAGCTGAAAAGGCTGAACACCAAGTGCCTTTAGAGGGAAACACCAGTGAGAAAATAAGACCCAATTCAGAGGGAAAAAAATAGAAGAAGGGAAAATAACTGAAGAACTAATACACAATCATCTCCCAAAGTCAAATGATACACTTTTCTAGATCAAAAGAAGCTAGCATAATGAATGAAAGGAGATCCACACCAAGTGGTTTAGAATACCAGAAACAAAGAAATTGTATAAAACTTCTACTTCAAATACAAAGGACTGAGAATCAATATGGCACCAGACTAGTCAAGATCAACATCAAAAATGAGAAGAAAAAGAAACAAAACCAGAAAAAGAATAAAAATAATTTCCAAACTAAAATTCTATATCCTGTCAAATCTTCAGTTGAGAATTAGTATAGAATAAAAATAGTTTCAGATATGCAGGATCTAAAAAATTTATATCACAGGTGTCTTTTCTTAGGATCTTTTGAAGGACTTTTATTTTAAGAAAAATGAAAGAGTAAACCAAGAAAGAAATGGACATGTCCAGGAAAAAGAAGTCCAGAGAAAAGTGAAGTTCAAGAATGAAAGTTGTGCAAGACTCCTAGAGAGCAACCAATGCAGAGTAAAAGGGGACAGGAGACTCTGAGACGGATGTCTCTAGGAAGAGATAAAAATGGAATAGAAGAGCTGTGTGTTTGATCATGTGAGAAAACAGTGTTCAGAGAGTTTTTAAAGACTATATGTAGAGCTTGAGAAGAAATATGGATAGTAACAGAAAAAAACAAGCATATATTTTTAAAAGGGAGGAATATTTGACTTGGTGGGGAATAATACTTAAGATCTTTTTCTTTTAGGTGTTTTTTCTTTATTGATTTTAGAGAGAGAGGAAGGGAGAGGGAGATAGAAACATCGATGAGAGGGAACACTGATTGGCCACCTCCTGCATGCCCCCTCACTGGGGACCTCTTGGTGCATGGGTCGGTGCTCAACCATTGAGCTACACCGGCCAGGCTATTTAAGATCTTAATAATGTAAAGACTGAGTATTGTTTAACCAATTGGAGAGATAACTATATTGGGAGGATGCAGGGAAAGAAAATGGGAACAGTGAATACTACAAAAGTGATGTTTACATTTAGGAGTAGGAAGTCAATAGACATTGCTTTGAATGTAAAAATTCTATTTTAAAAAAAGGTGGTACCAGTACATTATTTAGAAATATAAAAGTAAGTATCTGAACAAATAGCTAAAAGAGTTTAGGAAGAGGACCTTAAAAAAGCGGGGGGGGGCAGACATTGGTTATATGCCTCACAGCATGATTTGACTTTTTATTTACTTATTTATTAATTTATTTATTTACTTATTTATTAAATCTTCACCCAAGGATATTTTTCCATTTCATTTTTTCAGACAGAGTGGGTGGGAGGGAGGGAGGGAGGGAGAGAGAGAGAGAGGCATCGATGTGTCACACCGATTGTTTGCCTCCTGCACAACCCTGATCAGGGCCAGAACCGAACTGCAACGGAGGTATGTGCCCTTGACCAGACTCAAACCTGCGACTCTTTGTCTGCAGGCCAATGCTCAACCCACTGAGCCAAACCGGCCAGGTCCAATTTGACTTTTTTTTTTTTTTCAGATAGAGTGGGAGGAAGAGAGGGAGGAAGAGAGAGAGAGAAACACGGATGTGAGAGAGACACATCGAGTGGTCGCCACCCACACGACCCCAACCAGGGCCAGGGAAAAACTGCAACCAAGGTATGTGCCCTTAGCAGGAAACGAACCTAGGTCTCTCTGGTCTGCAGATGCTCTAACCGCTGAGCCAAACCAGCCAGGGCCGATTTGACTTTTTAAAACTATTCTTTTTATTCCTATTACCTAGATAGGAATAAAAAGAATCTTTCATAAGGAAATAAAAGTGATAGGTAAAGAGGTTGTATAAAGATATTTATACTAAATTGATTATAATATTGAAAAACTGGAAATAATGTAAATAACCAATGACAAGAAACTAAATAAATTCTGAAACAATCACACAATAAGTATCATTAGATCTTGTTTTCTAAGAATATGTAATGATGTGTGAAAATGTCCATAATTCCTGATAAAGCAAAAATATATAGAATGTGATCCCAATTTTGCTAGAGTATTATTTGTATATGTGCACAAGAGAAAAAATAATATTATTTCTAGGTGACTAAACTATGACTGGTTTTTATTTCCATCTCTTTATACTTCTCTGTATTTTCCAATTTTTTTCTACATGGAATATAATATTATTTATAATTACTGAAAATTATTTTTAATATTTTATAAAAAGCTAGTTGGAAAAAAGGGAGAATTAGGCAGCCTAAATCACAGAGTCTGATGGAATAGTATCACTAAGATTTTTGTGTGTTTTTTTAATCCTCACCCGAGGATATTTTTCCACTGCTTTCTAGACAGAGTGGAAGGGAGAGAGGGAGAGACAGAGAAATATCAATGTGACAGAGACACACAGATTGGTTGCTTCCCACACAATCCCCCACCAGGGCCAAGGATCCAACCTGCAACCCAGGTATGTGCCCTTGACCAGGAATCGAACCCATGACCCCTCAATCCGCAGGCCGACGCTCCAAACGCTGAGCCAAACTGGCCAGGTCTATATCACTAAGTTTTAATAAAACTGTCATGCCCGGCTGGTGTGGCTCAGTGGATTGAGCATCGTCCCATGGACTGAGAGGTCCTGGTTTGATTCTCCGGTCAGGGCACATGCTCGGGTTGCAGGATGGATCTCCAGTAGAGGCGGCAGGAGGCAACCGATAAATGTTTCTTTCACATCGATGTTTCTATCTCTCTTTCCCTTCCTCTTTCTCTAAAAAAAATCAATAAAAACATATTTAAAAAAATAAAAAACACAAACAAAACTGTCACTTACCCAAAACTTAATATGAACACTGATTTTGTTGTTTATGAATAGCTTAGAATGATTTTTCACTATAATAGTGTCTCCATTTTTATTTATTTTTTGTTAATCCTCACCTGAGAATATTTTTCCATTAATTTTTAGATAGAGTGGAAGGGAGGGAAAAAGAAAGAGAAACATCGATGTGAGAGAGACACATAGACTGGCTGCCTTCCACACAACCCCAACCAGGGCTGGATCGCAACCGAGACATATGCCCTTGACCTGAATCAAACCCCTGACTCTTTGGTCTGTGCGCCAAAGCTCTAACCGCTGAGCCAAACTGGCCAAGGTAATAAACATATTTAAAAAGAAGAAAAAGAAAGAAAAAAAGATAAAAAATATGAAGGCTCAGTGGTTAGAGCGTCGGCCCACGGACCAGAGAGTCCTGGGTTCGGTTCCTGCTAAGGGCACGTACCTCGGTTGCAGTTTGTCCCTGGCCCCGGTTGGGGTCATGTGGGTGGCAACCAGTCAATCGATGTTTCTCTCTCTCCTCTTCCCTCTCTTCCTCCCACTCTATCTGAAGATAAATGCAAAAATGTCCTCGGGTGAAGATAAAAAAAAAAAATACATACTATCAATAATTATTTAAATTTTAAAAAATTTATTAATTTTAGAGAGGGAGGGAGAAAGAGAGAGAGAGAAACATTAATTTGTTGTTCTTTTTTTTCTTCCAAATCCTCACCCGAGGACATTTTTTTTCCATTTATCTTCAGACAGAGTGGAAAGGAGGGAGGGAGGGAAGAGAGGGAGAGAGAGAGAGAGAGAGAGAGAGAGAGAGAGAGAGAGAGAGACATCGACTTGAGAGTGACACATCAACTGGCTGCCTCCCATGACCCTGACCAGGGCCCAGGATGAACCGCACCGAGGTACATGCCCTTGACCGCAATCGAACCTGAGACTCATTGGTATGCGGGCCAACGCTCTAACCACTGAGCCAAACTGGTCAGTGCTGTTCCACTTATTTATGCATTCATTGGTTGATTCTTTTTTTTTTTTTTTTTTAATATATTTTCTTTATTGAGAGAGGTTTAAAGAGAGAGGAAGGGAGAGGGAGAGAGAGACAGAAACATGGATGAGAGAGAACATCGACTGGCCGCCTCCTGCATGCCCCCCACTGGGGATCGGGCCCACAACCCGGGCATGTGCCCTGAACGGGAATCAAACCGGTGACCTCCTGGTGCATGGGTCAACGCTCAACCAGTGAGCCACACGGCCGGGCCATTGGTTGATTCTTGTATGTGCTCTGACTGGGGATCAAACATGCAACCCTGGTGTATTGGGATGATGCTCTAACCAACTGAGCTACCCAGCCAGGGCCAACAATTACTTTATATGTCTTTATTGATTTTTTTTTTTTTTTAAGAGACAGAGTAAGGGAGAAAGAGATAGAAACATCGAAGTGAGAGAAACATTGATTGGCTGCCTCCTACACGCCCCCCACCGGGGAATCAAGCCCGCAACCCACTCATGTGCCCTGGCCATGAATTGAACCAGGACCTCTCAGTTCATGGGATGACACTCAATCCACTGAGCCACACCAGCTGGGCCCAACAATGACTTTATTTATTTATTTATTTTTATCCTCACCCGAGGACATTTTGCATTTATGTTCAGATAGAGCAGGAGGGAGAGAGGAAGGAAGAGAGAGAGAGAAACATCGATGTGAGAGAGACACATTGAGTGGCCACCACCCACACGACCCCAACCGGGGCTGGGGACAAACTGCAACCGGGGTACGTGCCCTTAGCGGGAACCGAACCCGGGACTCTCCGGTCCGCGGGCCGACGCTCTAACCGCTGAGCCAGACCGGTCAGGGCACCCACTACTTACTTTCTTGATTTCAGCAAAGGTACCTATCCTTGATTTCTTTCTACCAGAATTAATCTCTTTCTTCTTGGTACTTCTAGAGTGACGTTGCTTTAGTATAGCATATTCTGGTTTACTGAATAGCAAACTGTAGTTTATCAGCTCCTGGAAGGCAGAGAGGGACAAAACTTCTTTGCTTTTGTATTAACTACAGTGTCTAGTTGAGGACCATAAACACAGTAATACTCAAACAGTGCTCTGGAATTAGTTGAAAAAGGCCACAGGGAAATACTAGAGAAATCCATACCCCAATTTTCCTATCAAAGATTTTTTGTTATTCCAGGAAAAACTGGTAAAAAGTAATGTTTACATGGAATAGGGCAGCACCTGAATAGAAATTGCCCTCCGTATATGACCAATGGCTGTTGGTCAAGAGTGAAAGTTTAGAGAAGTTATATGTCTGAGAACAGCCTGTCAATGGTGATGGAAAGCAGCCTAAACTCTGAGGTGGCTGTATTGAGAGGGGAGTTAGAGGAGAGGCCATTTTGTGCTCTTTGGGGAAAATGTTAATGAGAGGTTTCACAAATGTCAGACTTGCCTGATTAAGCAAAGCCAGCTAGGTAGATGTTTTTTATATTAATGCCATCTCTGCTAAAAGAGCAGAGGGAGAGGAAAAGAAGGTTTGAGAAAAGAAAATGATAAACCTCAATTATTCACAAAAGAAATGATGCTTTTGCTAGGTTGGGCAAGGATATCAAAGAAGTGAACTATTGTCTAGCAGGCTTGGCTGCTCTTCCTCCTTGCCCCTTCTTTTTTTTTTTTAATCCTACTCGAGGATATTTTTTTTCCCATTTATCTTCAGATAGAGTGGGGGTGGGGGGGAAGAGGGGAAGAGAGAGAGAGAAACATCCATGTGAGAGAGACACATTGACTGGTTGCCTCCCGCACAACCCCGACCAGGGCCGGGGACTGAATGGCAACAGAGGTACGTGCCCTTGACCAGAATCAAACCCGATATTCTTTGGTCCACAGGCCGACGCTCTAACTGCTGAGCCAAACCAGCCAGGGCTACCTCCTTGCCCCTTTCAAAAAGAAAAAAAATTAAGCCCTGAAGCCAGGAGAGAAGATAGACCAGTGTGCCCAGTGTCTGCCTTGGGTATCTACTGATTAAGAACTCAAAGAATCTAAGCAAGTTAAGTCAGAGAGAAAATTCTATTTCAATAGTTATTCTTAAAACCTAAAAGAAGAAAAAATGTAGGAGGAAAGTCATTCAAATAATTGACATGTTGAATGAATTTCTTCCTCCTTAGTCTGGGCCTACGTCTTTCTAGAGTTTTTATCGTTTCTGCCACTTAAAGGCTAAGGGTGGGCAAATGGCTGTTGATTAGAGAGCTCTGCCTCCTTTTGCCCTTGTTTCTCCCCAGCCCAGCCTGCAACTGTGTCCCAATCAACCAGCATTAATACAGATACACAGAGGTATTTATTTGCTGCTGATTCTGCCTGGCTGTATTCAGACTCGATCTCCATGTGTATTTAATAAATCACACTAGTTAGGTGGACAGGATTAGTTCCAAGTCACCTAATGACTATATCATGAACTGCAGCATTAGAGGGATTAATATTAATCTGAGCCGTTGCAGTGCAGTGGGAAAGGCCATTCCGTTCTCCAACAGGAGCTCTGGCCGGCAAGAAATCCTCAACAAGACCAGGAAGATTAATGAGGGCTTCTACATTCGGCCTGCAAATCTTCACCTACCATGGTGTAGGGTAGTGAATCCCAGCCCAGACAAGCTCATAAATAACAAGCATTTGGGGCAGCTGAGCCCCAGCAAGGGAGGGCCAGCTAGCCCTCTCCATCTTCTCCTCCTGTAACCCACACCACTGAGATGGCACAAGAATTTTACAGGCCCATACAGAGGCCAGTTTTGTTTTCTTTCATGTAAGGGCCCACACCTCATAAATCACTTTCTTATTTCAGGAAAAGAAGAGTACTAACTGCAGTTTGGACTTGTGTGTACTCAGAAGAACATGAAGCTTCTTGGTATAGTGTCACTTCCATAAAATTAGGAAAATAACCTGGTCTCCACAATACAAGAAGCCTGCTTCCAAGTCATGAAATATTTCCTTTGCCCAGTGGCACAATTCCCCTTCATTAGCACCCACAGTATGCTACTCTTGTACAGGCCTCTGGAGTGCACATTCAGAACTACTTTCTTGGTCCTGACAAATGAGCACTGACTAGGAAGAACTACATCCACAAGACACAATAAGAACCAGCATTTCCTTGTGCCTTGGCCCTAATTTCACCATTAGGAGACTACCAACATGAGCCTAACCAAGGCTCAGATCTCCACAGGAAAGGCACATATTTGCTTTAACTGGCTTATGAAGCAAACTAATGGTGCCACTGTGGGATGTAGACAGAGAAAGCAATAGGCCACAAACTCAATTAACTAGAAACCTGTTTCTTCCTCAGTTACTCTGCAGGTACTTGAGGAAAACATCATAGCACAGTTGTTTCTGCTGGAGAAACCAAACTGAAACATCTGTTTCTATCTTGTAGCACCACAGCTTCATAGTCTAGAAACACCAAAAGAATGGTTTTACTTCAACTAAAGACCCTTTAAACTGCATAGACAACAGTGGATCAGCCGCCAGGATTCTCTTGCAATGGATAACATTGTTAACTAGAACAGTTAGGCCCCTATGAACTAAAAGCTAAACTTCAATAGCATTAATGTAAGTGAACTGAGGGCTTGGTGCTAGGTTATCCAGTTTATAAATGCTTGCTAAGCAACCTAAGCATAAAGCTGCCATGGCTGCAGCTGAGAAGGGAAGAGACCCATTAAATGTATTATGTATACCTCAACTTCACCACAGAGTGGGGGCAGAGAGAGCTTTAATATTTTCTAAGTTTATAAACATTCCACTATAACAAGGAACCATGTCTAAAAGTGTGGCCCACTCAAGTTCTTCATTAAGTAAAGGAGGAGCTGAGGGAACTGTTAAGGCTGGATCTCTGTTTTCTAGTTAAGATGGAAAGGGAGAAAACTCTCATTTGCTGGGAAAATGCCCTGATAAACTAGGGAACCTATAAACTCTCAGTTCCACTGGAGAGTTCAACTTGGGGAAATTCACAGGTCACAGGAATTGTTGGTTCTACAGCCAACAAAGATAGTTCACATGAGTGGGCACAGAAGAAAACTAGACCCATATCCACAATTCATGTTTTCCTAATAGCCAGGTTGGTTAACATGAAGTTCCCAAGGGATTGATGGGGTTAAGTGATAGGGGCTTTATCATCCTAATCAAACTAAAGCTCAAAAGTTCCCATCATGCCTCATTCTCCACAAGACAGATACATTAGAATAGCAACCTGAGACCATCCTGGAGAAGGGTATGTGCAGGGACTTTTCTTGATAATTGCAAAAGGTTCAATTCTCTCCCTCTACCTATACACCCCCTGTACCATTTCTTAACCTTCCCATGCCCTGAAGTCTCTCTCCTGGTTCCAAGAAAATTAACCACCCCACACATAGAGTTCAAAGCCTGTTTTCGGCCAATCAGCCTGGCTTAAGGCTCAAGCCAGTGGCCTCATGACACCTAAGGTCATTAATCAGAAGTGTTACCATGCTAAGATCATGTGTATACACCACAGTAATCTGCTTAGAGCTTCAGCCCCAATACAGAATGACTAGGAGTATTTATAGTACTTAAGAGCTCCTCTGTCTCTTGCCAGACATTCCTGTCCTTCTAACAAATAAGTCCTCAAACCATTAGAGGAAAGATGCTCCCCAGACCAAAGGAACCTATGTTGCATAAGTCTATGGAACTGGGACTTCTATAAGCAGCAGCAAACTGTCTTTCCTCAAAACACTCTAAAAAAGAGCATCCTGTACACTACAGAGTCCCCAGGCCATCATGTACACAGGAACAGTGCCATCCAGCGGGACGCATCAGGCTCCAGGAATGCTGAAGTCTACATATTTGCCATTCAACACCAAAATGGCTTTTCAAGTTCAATCAGCTATAAATGTTGCTTTGTTTTAATTTTCCACTGAGCTTCCTGGAACCTATTATCCAACTGTCAGGGATGTATATTTAGCAAGAGCAACATGGCCTCTTTGCCGATGCCCCACTGCTCATGTCACCTCTAATAAACAGAAAATCAACCCCTTCCTCAACCCCTGTGGCCTTGGGGCTGATAAAGAACCGTCTTGGTGTAGAGGCCACAAACTGACCAACCTCCTCCCTTCATGATTACCTGCAAACCTCAAATATGTCCTAGGTTAAGGCTCTTACAAGGTTTTCTAACAGTCCCAGGAAAAAACCCTAGTGCTTATACTCACCAAAATACAAGCATGTATGCATGCTTCTATATTAGGGGAGGCCAGTAGTAGAAATGACCTAACAAAGACCAGAAATCTAACACAGATTAATAGGAATCTCAGCCAATACAAGAATAGCTGCCTTTGAAATATTCAATGTTAATATAATATTTAATCAGGAAGATTTGAAAAATTAAAATCAGGGCTAAGAAGAATAAGCAGGGTAGATGAACAACTTCAATTTCATCTCTGGAAGCTAGTTTGAAAATATAACCTCCTTTTGGTTAATAGAACACCAAGCACAACTTTTTTTATTCTATTAGGATGCTTTTGCCTTTTCAAGCTACTGACACTTTTTACTCTGACATCAAACAGTAACAATAGACTAGATTTGAATGAGAAATATGTGTACGCTACCACTTTTCCAATTCACCATGTCTTTTTTTTCTTTATCCTCACCAGAGGACATTTTTTCATTTTTTTTTGTTCAGATAGAGTGGGAGGGACAGAGAGGAAGAGAGAGAGAGAGAGAGAGAGAGAGAAACATCGATGTGAAAGGGACATATCGAGTGGCTGCCACCCGCACGACCCAAACAGGGCCGGGGACAAACTGCAACCGAGGTACATGCCCTTAGCGGGAACCGAACCTGGGTCTCTCTGGACCGCAGGCCGACGCTCTAACCGCTGAGACAAACCAGCCAGGGCAATTCACCATTTCTATTAACTACAAATTCACCTAAATCCCAAAACTATCCATGTTACCTCTTTCTAGTTTCACAATATCCAACATAGCTCCTTAAGCCCAACAGAAAAGATAAGGCCTATATATATTTAAAATATAGGTGGTCATACTTTCCCAAATTAAACCAAGAATCATAAAAGGAGATTTTTCTATAAGCCAGAAACACAGAATAAATTAAACCAGAATTGAAAGAATTTCTAAGCCTAACTCAGCATCACTAAATTAGCTTCTGATTAAAGCTTTATGACCGCAGATCTAGAATAGAGAGAAAATTCAGGAGAACAAAATAGATCTTACCTTTCATTCCATAACTAATAATGAATCAAGTTCCAGATCCACAAACGAGGACACATAAAAATCATAACTAGAAAGACTAAAAATTTTCAAAAGAATAAAAAAATCGTAGCCTAGTTCAGCCAGTGTGGCTCAGTGGTTGAGCGTCGACCCATGCACCAAGAGGGCTTGATCCCCAGTGGGGGATGTACAGAAGGCGGCCAATCGATGTTCTCTCTCATCGATGTTTCTCTCTCTCTCCCCCTCTCAGTTCCTTGCTCTCTAAAATCAATAAAAGAAAAATAAATAAATAAATAAAATAGTATAAAAAAAAATCATAGCCTAATCTGAATAAATATAGTGCACCAGAGGTGCTTATCAGCCATGGAAGGTGGGCAAGCAACATCTTACAAATAAGGATAGTGAGGCAAAACTAAAAAAAGTCACAAACTGAGCTGCCTAAAGAGAAAGAGCAAGTTTCATATTTACCTCTGAAGCCTGACTCTGACAGGAGGAAAAACCAGTGTTATCAGGGGAAATAGTAGACCTCCTCTTGCCTTTTTATGTTAGTGATCTTACGCTTATTTCCCCAAAGGCCATCTTATCAGTACTGATGACCAAAATAATATATACCCTTGCATCCAAAGATTTAACATTTACTATTTCAACTATTTAAGAGTGACTCTGGCCCTGGCCAGTTTGGCTCAGCGGTTAGAGTGTTGGCCTGCAGACCAGAGAGTCCCGGGTTTGGTTCCTGCTAAGGGCACATACCTCGGATGCAGTTTGTCCCTGGCCCCGGTTGGGGTCGTGTGGGTGGCAACCAGTCGATGTGTCTCTCTCACATCGATGTTTCTCTCTCTCTCTTTCCCCCTCTCTCCCTCCCGCTCTATCTGAAGATAAATGCAAAAATGTCCTCAGGTGAGGATAAAAAAAAAAAAAAAGAGTGACTCTGGCCCTGGCTGGTTTGTCTCAGTGGTTAGAGCGGCGGCCTGTGGACCAAAGAGTCTCAGGTTTGATTCCTGGTCAAGGGCAAGTATCTCAGTTGCAGGTTTGATCCTCAACCTGGTTGGGGTCAAGCAGGAGGCAACCAATTGATGTTTCTCTCTCTCTCTTTCTCAATCTCTCCCCCCTTCCCCTCTCTCCCTCCCTCCCACTCTATCTAAAAAATCAATGGAAATATATCCTCAGGTAAAAAAAAAAATCTTCCCTGGCCACATAGATCAGTTGGTTCAAGTGTCATACTGATACGCCGAAGTTGTGGGTTCGATCCCTGGTCAGGGCACATACAAGAAGTAACCAATGCATGAATAGGTAGAACAACAAATAGATCTCGCTCTCTCTCTCTCTCAAATCAATAAATAAAAAATAAATAAACAGAATTCCAACTGCTAAAAAAAAAAAAAAGTAACTCTGAAGATCCAAGACAAATTGTAATTAATAACTCTTCTGAGACAAAAGTTCGAATACTGCTCTAAGGCTAATTTTTAGCAGTCAGTTATTTAGCTTGTGAGTGAGCCTGGATAATTGCTCAGCATCTGCAAATTTAAGCCTGCCCTCCACATTTTAGGAAACTGTTAAGTTAATGTACATTACATCATTAAATATACAACTCAATGAATTTTTACAAACTTAACCACCCATGTCACCATCACCCAGAACACTATCAGGACCCAGATGTCCCTATCATGACTTTTTCTAGTCACAATCCCTCCAAAGGTAACCATTATCTTGACTCCTAATACCACTGATTTGCTTTGCATAATCAATGAAAACATTTAACATATGATATCTTGTAGTATGGACTCCTCTGTGTCTGGCTCCCTTTATTCAATATTACACTGGAAAAAATCATTTGTGTTGTAATATGTTGTAGTTCACTAAATTCTCCTTGCTATGTAGTATTCCATTGTGAGAATATACCACATTTTACTTATCTATTTTACTTCTGATGGAAATTTGGGTAGTTTCCCCTTTTCTGACTTCTGTGAACAGCACTGCTATAAACATTCCTATACACATCTTTTGGTGAACATACGTATAAGTCCCTAGGGATATGCCAAACAGGAACTTATTCAGGGTAAGGGCATATTGGCTCATTTTACTTATTCTGTTCTATGTGTAGTAGTATTCCATTGTGGCTTTGAATTTCTCTAATGACTAATGAAGTTGAGCGCCTTTTCTTATGTTTACTGACTATTCAGATATCCTCTTCTATAGGGTATCTGTTCAAGTCTTTTGCCCATTTTTCTGTTGGAAAAATCTGCCTTTTCTTATTGATTTATACAAATTCTTATAGAGCAGCGGTTCTCAACCTGGGGGTCGTGACTCCTTCGGCGGTCGAATGACCCTTCCACAGGGGTCGCCTAAGACATAACAGTAGCAAAATTACAGTTATGAAGTAGCAACGAAAATAATTTTATGGCTGGGGGTCACCACAACATGAGGAACTGTATTAAAGGGTCACGGCATTAGGAAGGTTGAGAACCACTGTTTTATACAGACTTTTTTCTTTGCCAAGTTTGGTGATATGTGAAAATCCCTAGAAATATTCCTCTCAAAAATCAGGAGTGTACTGTATTTCATACATGTCTCTATCATTCTCTGGATAAAATTCAAGACCAACTAAGCTCATATTCCAATTTTTAACCAGCAGTTCCAACCTCTGATTCTATCATTCTGAAGCCCTTGGCATCTAAGAATAGCAAGAAGCACTAAAGTGCCAGTCCCAATAAGAGCTGCAAATCATTTTCCCAATATAACAGGGACAAAGTGTGGGGAAAGAGAAAGAGAGAAAGCAACACTTTTCCTGGGATGAAAGTCCATACAGCACACAGGCCTGATTGGTAAATGGAAATTCTAGATAGCCTCTGAATAGAATCTTTTTCCACCTTTCAAATAATTTGCAGCTTAATGTCAGCTAAACTTAGTAACTTCTCCCATTTGTCCATGGCAAGGACATTCTTGGCTGGCTTTCCATGGTCATTACAGGACTTCTCATAGATCCCTGAAATATGATGTGGCCATCAAAATGTCAGCACTTACCTGCTGCCCACACTCTGGACATATGGTCTAGCTCTCAAGTCAGTGACTGATAACATGAGGAAACAAGACTAACCAGATCTGATTCAAGAACGAACACCTGATAAGTCCCATGTTCTTGATAATGTAAACTAATAATGATAATGCCAACTCCTTGACCACATCAAGAACTATCTAAAGTGACAGTACCTCCAGAGCAATCACATAACAGTGGAAGCAGCAGCATCAATAAACAGGAGAATCCAAGCAGCAAAGCAGCAGTAATTCTGCTGATGGAAATTACCATGCTAAGAAACCTTCAATGATTTTCTACTTCTAACTGAATTAAGGAGAATAACAGAATATTAGAGAAATATGAGGCTGCATGGTATTTTTTAGAGAATTTTGTCAGTGTATGTATTGAAACTCAAGTCAAGAGAGGTTAAGTCACTTACCCAAGATCACACATATAATTATGACAAAGGCCAGTCTATATCTCAAATCTTCAGATTTCCAGTTAGGTCTCTTTTTAATTTATTTTTATTTGTTAATTCTCACGCGAGGATATATTTTCTATTGATTTTTAGAGAGAGTGGAAGGGAGGGAGAGAGAGAAAAACATTGATGTGAAAGAGACACATTGATTGGTTGCCTGCCATAGGTGCCACGACCAGGCTGGGGAGTGAACCTGCAACCCTTCGGTGCGTGGGCCGATGCTCTAACCACTGAACAACACTAGCCAGGGCCAGTTTAGTTCTCCTTTCATTATACCTGGTGGCCTCCCTCAGCTGAGTTAAGGCCCTCCATAATATGAATCCAACCTACCTATCACCCTTCTCTCTCACTAGATTCCTTGCTCTTGCCCACACCCTGGACTGCCCTACCTCTATCCTTTTGGCAGGAATGCTCACCTTTTACTCTTTATCTGTCCAGAACAGTACCTGACACTCATTAAATGTGATTATCTTTGTATTCTACAAAGCACCCAAAGGTGTCTGGCCCACAGAAGACATTCAATAAAAATTTATTGAAATGATCTTTAGAAAAGAAACATAGATGAAGTTCAACTTCTATAGCTAGGAAAGAGATATTGTCCATAATTAGAAATGCAGTGGTACCTGTTAATACTATTTCACTGAGGTGACCAAGTTTAAAACTAACACTTCCTCAGGCATGTGGAACCATGAATGCCAATTCATAGAGAAAAGAAAGTCAACACCAGGGTTGGAAGGAAACTAGGGATCACAGGATAGCTCCATCATTTTATAGGTGAAAGAAAATGAAGCACAGAAAGGTAAAGTTATTTGTCCAAGTTCACAGAGATTTAAAATGTCCCTTTGAGATGCTGATGAGACATGAATCTCCTCCCTAGAAAAGTATGTGTGCATATACACACAATTTCACATATAATTTCAGGGTGTCTATTAATCCCCTGAATCCCATTTCTAGAGCACAAATCAGAATGTCTGATCTCAATTCTTCTTAAATCAATCTCTTACATAAAATTTTATAAATTTACTTACAACTACACAGGAAGAACTTTTTCTTATGCCTAATTTCCAATTTCAAGATTACGTTCCAGGCGCTGACAGCCCCACGAGTGGAAGCGGGCCAGTGTAGCGCTGTGGCGTATGTCACTGAGGGTGGCGGCAGAGATCCCTCATGCTGCAGCACCCAATGGCCAGGCTGGCAGCAGCTGCCCTGGGCTACACCCACCCTGGACAGCACATTAAAAGCTGGTTCCCCTGCCCTGGCCAGTGTGGCTCAATTGGTTGGAGCGTTGTTCTGTGCACCAGAGGGTCGCAGGTTTGATTCCTGGTCAGGGCACACACTACCCAGGATGTGGTTTTGATCCCCGATCAGAGTGCATATGGGAGGCAACCGATCAATGCTTCACTCTCATATCGATATTGTTCCCCCCACCTTCTCTCTAAAATCAATTAAAAAAAAAAAAAAAAAAGCTGGTTCCTCTTGGTTCCTCTGTGCCAGTTCTCAAAACGTAGGAGGAAATTCTGGCATGGAAAGCTCCAGACAGCTTAAAAACCCCTGCAGCCTAAGGACTTCATGCTGAATGCCACTGAGGGCCCTGAAGGATGCAGAGGGGCAGAGAGGGGAAACAGCCTGACACTCCTCCCCAAGGGATGTCAGGACCAAGGCCTATTGTCCTAAGTGGACCTGAGTGGACCTTCTGGAGCCAGGAAGAGCACCATGCTTGAGAGACTCCTGCAGGAGCATGGCAACATCTTCAGGTTCAGTGTGTCCCACACCACTAAGGACCAGAGGTCCTCAGAGGAGAATGGCAAAAATTACTACTTTGTGACCAGGTAGGTGATACAGTGGGACACTGCCGCCAGGGACTTCACCAAGTACGATGAATTCTCAGGGAACCTGCGTGGGACTAGCAAAGTGGCTGTGCATGTGGTGCAGGCCATGAACTGAATCTGCGGGCTGGACGTGGACCTCCAGGGTGTGTGCAACATAAAGAAGACTGACCTCAGGCCCATCTACATCTCTGTACAGTCACCCTCGCTGGAATTCCTTGAGCAGAGATTACAGCAACGTAATATAGAGACAGAGGAGAGCCTGGCCAAGCAGCTGGCGGCTGCTGAGACAGACATGGAAAGCAGCAAGGAGCAGAGCCTGTTTAACCTGATCATCATCAACAACAGCCTAGACAAGGCCTACAGGGCCCTGAAGGAGGCACTCTCTGAGGAAATCAAGAAGGCTCAAGGGACTGGCTGCTCCTGAGGATGCCAAAAGCTGTGTCCTCCCTGGACAGGACCCTGTACCCACCCTGGTGGCCATGGTATCCCTGTCAAGGTGGCTCTGCCTGTCTCTTGCCTCGATCCCCATGCCCATTTCTGGGTGCCCCCTGATAAACCCCCCTCTCCTGTGTGAGCTGGGCCAGCATCCTAATAAAGAGCTGCTAGTTAGCATGCCAGTAAAATTTTTAAAAAATTTTTTTTGTTCCAGAATTCTAATATTCCAAGACTTGGAAGTTCCTTCTTCATTTTACTCTACCCTTCTCTGAATAATTTTCAGATTTCTCTCTCTTTCTCTCAGATGATGCAACCAGAACCACAAGGTATTCAAGGTGTTAGCATGCTATAATTTTGTTTTCATAATTCTGTAGGATAAGGCCCACCATTGTAAGGACCTCTTTAGCAATAAAGCAAATCAGAAGCCAATGTATTCCAAGAATGGTCTACATTCCCTTTCTGGGTCAGAATATAGACTATAAAAGGTCAATGAATCTTAAATATAGTTTATCCCTGGCCAGTCTGGCTCAGCAGTTAGAGTGTCAGCCCGTGGACCGAAGAGTTTCGGGTTCAATTCCAGTCAAGGGCATGTACCTGGATCGCAGGTTCAATCCCCAGCCCCTGTTGCGGTCCTGTGGGAAGCAACCACTCAGTGTGTCTGTCTCACATCAATGTTTCTCTCTCTCTTTCTTTCCCTCCCTTCTACTCTCTCTAAAAATCAATGGAAAAATATCCTTGGGTAAGGATAAATAAATAAATAAATAAATAAATAAATGTAGTTTAGATTTTTCCCCTAAGCATATATTGGCTTAAATGTAAATTTCGTGTACCATTTTTCTGTTTGCATATATTATTGTAGTTATTTTATTCCCATTAGAAGAATCAATTTTATGTGAACATGGAGAACTCATATGTTCTCTAAAGGTAGTAGTTTTGGAATAAAAAAGACCTAGATTGAAATTCCAGTTCTGGTGCAACCATGGCAAATAAATATCTCTAATGTTCAGTTTCCCCATCTGTAAAATGGAGATTTTAATAAACCTAACTCATAAGCTTGCTTCAGAATTAAATAAGATAATGTATATAAAACATTTAGATACAAATAGATAAGAGAATTTTTGAAAAAGCTAGGTACTGAGAGGGTATTTGCCTTATATATTAAAATGTATCATAAACAATAATAATGTCAGAATTCAGAGTACTTGGTAAAGAATTGGATCAAATGACCATTAGGATCCTTCACAATTTTTGTTGTTGTTATTGTTGTTAATCCTCACCTAAGGACTTTTCTCCCCAATGATTTTTAGAGAAAGTGGAAGGGAGGAAAGGAGGGGGAGGGAGAGGGACAGGGAGAGAGAAAGGTGGGGGAAAAAGAGAGAGAGAGAGAAAGAAACATTGATTGGTTGCCTCCTGCACGCACCCCAACCAGGGCCAGAGATCGAACCTGGAACCCAGGTACGTGCCCTTGAACAAAATTCGAACCTGTGACCCTTTGGTGGGAGGGCCGATACTCTAACCACTGAGCAATACCGGCCAGGGCAGGGTCCTTCACAGTTTTAATGCCACACCTTAGCCTGGGAAACCCTGAGTCTGCATGGTATGAGCTGCCAGAATATATGACAGGAATAAGCTTAGAGACATCCTAACCCTTTTTTTTTTTTTTCTTATCCTCATCTGAGGACATTTTTTCATTTTTTGTTCAGATAGAGTGGGAGGGAGAGAGAGGAAGAGAGAGAAACATTGACGTGAAAGGGACACATCGAGTGGCTGCCACCCGCACGACCAACCAGGGCCGGGGACAAACTGCAACCGAGGTACATGCCCTTAGTGGGAACCGAACCCGGGTCTCTCTGGACCGCAGGCCGACGCTCTAACCGCTGAGCCAAACCGGCCAGGGCTAGACATCCTAACCCTTAATGTGTTCTCACTCAAGTGTAGTAGCATCTGCATGGAAACATCAAGTTACTCTTTAGATAGCTGAAGCAATACAGAGTCATCAAGATTATCTATAATTTCAGGGAGGCTGTGTAAGGCTTTTCTAGGAAAAATCTGATAGATATCAAAGTCATTTTATACCAGAGTCATTTATGGTCAATTTGACAATGTGTACAGAATAGTCTTTTTAACAAATGATGTTGGAGCAACTAGATATTCACATACAAAAGAATGAAATCGGACCCCTACCTCACACCATATACAAAAATTAACTCAAAATGATCAAAGACCTAAATTAAGTGTAAAAGCTAAAACTTTAAAACTCTTAGAAGAAAACACAGGTGTAAATTTTACACTAGGGTTTCTCAGCCTCAGCACTAGTAATAGTTTGAACCAGATAATTCTTTGTTGTGGAAGAATATTCTGTGCATTGTAGGATGTTTAGCAGCACGCCTCCTGACCTCTACCCACTAGATACTAGTAGCACATCCCTCTCCCCATTGTTGACAACCAAAAATGCCTCAAGATATTGCCAGATTTCCCTTGGGAGGCAAAATTGCCCAGTTAAGAATCACTATTTTAGCCCTGGCCAGTTTGGCTCAGTGGTTAGAGCGTTGGCCCGCGGTCCAGAGAGACCCAGGTTCGGTTCCCGCTAAGGACATGTACCTTGGTTGCAGTTTGTCCCCGGCCCTGGTTGAGTCGTGAGGGAGGCAGCCACTCGATGTGTCCCTTTCACATCGATGTTCTCTCTCTCTCTCTCTCTCTCTCTCTCTCTCTCTCTTCCTCTCTCTCTCTCCCACTCTATCCGAAAAAAAATGGAAAAATGTCCTCAGGTGAGGATTTAAAAAAAAAGAATCACTATTTTAGACTAAATGATGCTCCTTATCCTCCTCCCTTGCAAAATTACCAGTATCTACTCCATGATTATCTGAATGGTTATTTCCTTAGCAGACTAACTCAAATAACTGTTCAGAAAAGTTACTTAATATTCCATAATCCATCATTTGAGATGATCTCAGGACTCTAAAAATTTAGTCCCATTTTGAAAATAGTCCCATTTTGAAAAGTTCTTAGTCAAAATCCTTCCATTAAAAGGTCACAGATCAGGCTCTGGTCAGATGGCTCAGTTGGTTGGAGCATCGTCCTATACACCAAAAAGTTTCGGGTTTGATTCCTGGTCAGGGCACACACCTAGGTTGTGGGTTCGACCCCCAGTCAGGGTGCATACAGGAGGCAACCAATCAGTGTTGCTCTCTTACACAGATGTATGTTTCTCTCTCCCTCACCCCTCCTTCCTCTCTCTCTAAAAAAAAAAAAAAATCAATGAGATCTGGCTGGTGTGGCTTAGTTGGTTGAGTGTCATCCCATGCACCAAAAGGTTGCCAGTTTAATTCCCGGTCAGGGCACATGCTCAGGTTGTGGGTTTGATCCCTGGCTGGGGTGCATACAGAAGGCAACCAATCGATGTTCCTTTCTCTTTCTCTCTCTCTCTCTCTAAATCAATAAAGATTATATATATATTTTTTAAATCAATGAAAAAGTACATATCCTTGGGTGAGAATTAAAAAAAAAAAAAAGGTCACAGATCAGAATATTGAGTTATTTTGGTAATGGCTTTACTGAGATAAAATTCACATACCATATAATTCACCCACTTAAACAAAATTCAATGGGTTTTTTTAGTATATTCAGAGTTGTACAACTAAGCATGGTGATTTTTAAAATTACTGATCCTCTCATTTTATTTTTTATTTCAGAGAGAGGAAAGGAGAGAGACAGCAAAAAGCATCAATCAGTTGTCTCTTGCACACACCCTGACCGGGGATCAAACTCACAACCTGAGGGTGTGCCCTGACCGGGAATCAAACCCGCCACCCTTTTGGCACACAGAGCCATGCTCCAACCAACTGAGCCACACCAACCAAGGCCTGATCCTCTTATATTTTAAGCCATTGTCCTAACCAAGCACTCAGCATAACTCCCAAGGAACTAAAAACTAAAACCAAACCAAAGCAAATCAATAGGCTAGTCACCTTGGCATTATCTCCTCACAATCTAGAAAAGAGTAATGTTCCTTTTATAGCAATCAATGACTCAGCCACGCATATACAAAAAGACAAACTATGAAAGAAACAAATCAAATGATAAAGCTTTGCTTGAAATTTAGTGTTAATGCTATAAAGAAATTTAGGGGGGGAGTCACTCCTAAAGGAGTTCTATACCAAGAACCCCAAACATTTCTTTTGTTTGTTTGTTTCCTGAATTCCAGTGTCATTTGCTAAAATGAATATAATTCACAGACCAGTACGTGCTAGTAAGACTAATAAGTAACTAGTATAGCAGGTATTATAAAGTCAGAATCATTTTTACTATCAATTCAACTTGCTTTAACTCAGGTTCTGAGCTCTTGTACAAGATAACCAACTTACATAATGGAACGGCCAAGGATTCACTTTAGAGCCTCTTTTTCACTGCAAGTACAACTACAATGCCACTTTGACCTTAACCATTGTTTTAGCTCTTGAATAATGCTTGCCCTGCCACTGTCACTATCTAATCCAGAGACTGGCTGGCAGGAGGAAATGGCTTTGGAAGCCACAGCTGTTATACAGACCAGTTACCATCTTCCAAGTATGAGAACCACTTCCAGCTCCTTCTTTGATCAGTTTGCTCAATCAAAATTTCAGATCTAATCTGAAGCCGGTAAAAGGAGCTATGTTTTCTAAGACCAAAGCTATTTTGTTGAAGAATAACATCAAGGGAACTGTATATACAGCCACAAAAGAAGCCAGCTGCAAGATACTGCAGAAATACTAGATGTAATCTTCCCCTACTTTCCAGAAGACCTCAAGTCCCTTGCTGAGTCATGTGAAAACACATACTCCACCTGACTCATGATTACTCATTTTTCTTACTATTTACTAACTGTACCCATGCAGATAGTGTGACAGTTTATTCCATCATCCTTTCAATGAATGTCACTAAATTTAATATCATACTTTTAATGATAAAAATAACGATAAAACAATGTAGTCATTGTGTACTACATACCAGGTACTGTGATAAACACTTTAGTTACATTATCTCTTTTTTTGTTTGTTTGTTTTTAACCCTCACTCAAGGATATTTTTTCCATTAATTTTTTTTTTTTAGAGGTAGTGGAAGGGAGGGAGGGTGAGGGAGAGGATGAGGGAGAGGATGAGGGAGAGGGAGAGGGAGAGGGAGAGGGAGAGGGAGAGGGAGAGGGAGAGGGAGAGGGAGAGGGAGAGGGAGAGGGAGAGGGAGAGGGCAATCAAAATCTGTTCCTTGTCTCCATAGTTCTGCCTTTTCCAGAATACCATATAACTGAAATCATTCATTCAGTATAATAGCTTTGAGATCTATCCAAGCTCTTATGTGTATCAATAGTTTATTCCTTCTTATTGCTGAGTAGTATTCCATACTGTCCTCATTTTACAGATAAGGCAGGTGAGGCTCAGAAAAGTTAACTAACCTACTGAAGGTCACCAGATGGGGCCAGAATTCAAACCCAGGTCTGTGTAGCTCTAGAACCCATACTCTTAACCACTATGCTATACTGCCCCCTATTAGCCTAGGCCCTCAGAAGAGCAGTCCATAATCCTGATTTAAACATAAAGGTTCTTTTGGAACAACAGAATAAATGAGTTTCATATTTATCAAAAAGGAGGCTGAGGATAGCTTGTCAAGACTTTTAGCAATGATTCCAAAGCTCTTAAGGCAGCATGATATGGAGGTAAGAGCAGGAGCTATCATCTGTCAAACAGTCCTAGGTTTAGAATCTCAGTTCTGCCACTTACTAAGTATGTGACCTTACACAAGTTCTTAACTTTTAAAAATCTCAGTTTACTCTTTTATAAAATAAGGATATTATCTTGAAATATTCTTGGAAGGATCAAATGAGATGATATATGTAAAGTTCCTAACACACAATAATATTATTGTCTTATATTGAATACAGCTAATAAAGTCATGCCAAGCAAAATACCTACTAAATATACAAGTCAGTATTTATTAAGCTCTGAAAGATGTAAAAGGTATGGCCCCTAAATACAAGGAGTATATATTCTAGCTCAAGAGACGAACACTTTCCTAAAAACAGAATCGATGCTATTATATATTAAATTGTGTGGCTGGATCTATAAGTAAAATATAGAGATAAATGTAATTTAATTTTAGCCATAGATTTAATTTTCTATTTAATTTTTTTAATTTTTATTTTTTTTTACAATTATTATTATTATTTTTTTTAGAGAAAGAGATAGAAACATTGATGTGAGAGAGCTACACTGATCAGCTGCATCCTCCATGCCCCCTACTAGGGATTGAGCCTGAAATCCAGGCATGTACCCTGACCGGGAATCGAACCAGGACCTCTCAGTTCATGGGACATCACTCAATCCACTGAGCCACACCGGCCAGGCTCTATTTTATTTATTTTTTAATTAGAATGAAGACTCAGGTGTGGAATCTTTCTGTCTTCTAGTCTAGAATAATCCCTAGGCATAGGTAAGGGCAAAGTCTTTACTAGTCAATATCTAGTTCCAACTCTTTCATTCCAGGTATCTGTATCAATTTCAAAATGGTATTTGTCCTAATAATTTTTGACACCTAAGAAGAAGGAAAATACATAAAAGCCTGAGTTCTGTGACACTTGATAAGTGACTGGTTCTTTAGGAAAACAGGGTATGTTTCAAAAGGGTATTGAGGCCTGGCCAGTTTGGCTCAGCGGCTAGAGCTTTGGCCTGCGCACCAAAGGGTTGCAGGTTCAATTCTCGGTCAAAGGCACATACCTGGGTTGTAGGTTCGATCCCCTGATCTTGTCGGGATCATGTGGAAGGCAACCAATCGATGTGTCTCTTTCATGTTGATGTTTCTCTCTCTCTCTCTCCCTTCCACTCTATCTAAAAATCAATGGAAAAGTATCCTCGGATGATGATTAAAAAAAAAAAAGAGCCCTGGCCGGTTTGGCTCAGCGGTTAGAGTATCAGCCCTCGGACCAATGAGTCTCAGGTTCGATTCTGGTCAAAGGCACATACCTCAGTTGCGGTTCCATCCCTGGCCCTAGTCAGATAGTGTGGGAGGCAAACAGTTGATGTGGCTCTATCACATCGATGTTTCTCTCTGTCTCTCTCTCTCCCTCCCTCCCACTCTATCTAATAATAGGTAGAAAAATATCCTCAGGTGAGGAATAAAAAAATAAAAAAGCAGAGGAGGTTTACTGAACTAAAATCTAATGGAACTCAAATTCTCTGCCAAAAGGAATTCTATAAGATCATTTCCTTCCCTCCTGCCTCTGGTTTGTCTTAGTGGGAAAATATATAAACAAACAGGCATAGGATAGGAAAGGAGTAAATAGGACAATAAGCTGGAATGGGGAAAGACTATTAAAATCTATCCATAAGAGTCATTCTACTTTCTTCTGGAGCCTTCTATAAATCCTCTTTTCTCGACTGATGTTCACTATATGCATCTTTGCCAGTACAGCAATAACTATTTGAAAGTCAGCTCAGATTTATTAGGCTTTTAAATTAAGCACGTAAATAAAACATAAAATAAGGCTGCCCAAATCCTTATTCCCCAACTTGACCTGGTAGCAAAACATAGTCACAGCTATATAGCAAAGCATTTTACCAAGGGTCTATCACAGGTCCTTAGCAACACATTCCCCACAGTTGGCAAGTCTGTACATCTGTGCTACTGGCTTAGTGCTTTGGACTTAGAAAATAGTTAAAATAATTTTTTTTTAAGTTAAAAGTCCACACACAGACATAGTTTTTAGTGGGAATGAAATCTCACTTGTGGATCAAATAGAACCAAGAGGTTCATTTTTCCAGTCCTGCCTCAGCTAAAGTTTTATGCTTATAACTTGCCTAAGCTCTGCAATTCCTTATCATTCTAAGAAATATAACTATCCCTAGGCCTGGATTTCCATCAGACTTTAAGGCTGAATCTCTTATCCCTATCATCTTACAAAAAGAGAGAAGCCAAATCTCTAGTCAGTGGTCTAAAAACAAAGAGCTAAAGTTAAGAAACAGAAAAACTGCCAGGCAAAACCATAACCCTTTTTTTCTTATTTAAGTCAGTTGGGCAATTTTCTCAAGAAGCAAAGGCTATGCCCCGGCCGGTTTGGCTCAGCAGTTAGGGCATCAGCCCGAGGACCGAAGGGTTGCAGGTTCCATCCCCAGCCCTGGTAGGTGTCCTGCAGGAGGCAATCAATCAATGTGTCTCTCACATCAATGTTTCTCTTTCTCCCTTCCACTCTACCTAAAAATCAACGGAAAAACATCCTCAGGTGAGGATTAACAACAACAACAAAAGAAGCAAAGGATATGGAATCAGGAAATCAGGAGACCTGCATTCTAGCTTCCCCTACTAATAAGCTACGTGACTGTGGTCAAATCATAACCACTCTGTGCTTTAGTTTCTTCTCTAAATGATAAGGCTGCAGCAGACTCAGGAATCACAAACTGAAAGTAAGGTAAAAAATCTGGGCTGATCCACAGATGTGTTTTGTTTAGTGTATGCTGTGAGTGTTGTTTTTTTTATAGCAATAAATGAATTTATTGAGAATAAATGAAACCACATTTTGGAATGACATGTTACTGTCGACTACTTAAGAATACAAATAAGTATTTAAAAGAGTACAAAAGTAAATATTTAACAGAATACACTAGACAAATGAATATTTATAATAATAAATAAATAGTTATTTAACTGAATATACTACTAAGGGTCTGGTGACAACCTTTAAACTACCTTTATTCTGGATTCCTTTCCTCCTCATTCTAATACTCCTCTACTAAGGTGATCAGGTTCTGACCTATATAACTTTCTAACATTTATTATGAATATTTTCAACATTATTTAAAAGCAAACAGACTAGAATAATAAAATTCCATGTACCTCAAACCCATTCTCAATAATTAGCAGCTCAGGACTAATCTTGTTTTTTATTATCCCTTCCCACTGCCATATTATTTTGTAGCTAATCCTGTACATCACACCATTTTATCCATGTTGAACATAACCATACTCTCATTATCATCACATCTAAAAGAGTAATATTACTTTAGTATCAAAGTTTTAGTGCTCAATTTGCAACTATTCAATTTCTGTAATTGTCATAAACTTTGTTTTATGTTTGTATGTATGAATCAGGATCCAAATAAGGTCCATATATTGCAACTGTTTGATACGTGCAGTTAAAAACAGAACTGAATGACTTTAGATGGGGGTAGCCTTCCAGTTTGCCACAGTCCACACTGCTCCCTATTGTCGTACTCATTTAAGTTATTTGCTAGGCCCTTGATGTTTTTTTGCGTTTGGGTCTCTGGAGGATCTGAAGTCTCTTCCAGTTCTAAGATATTGTGATTCTTGTAAACATTAACAGAGATAAAATAAATGAGTGAAATATCATACTTAAAACTGAAAAACCAAGAAGTAGCAATATAAGCTTGTTACTTAAAAATGTAGAAGTCACCCAGACGGTGTGGCTCAGTGGATTGAGCGTCATCCCATGGACTGAGAGATCCAGGTTTGACTCCCAGTCAGGGAACATGCCTGGGTTGTGGGCTCAATCCTGAGTGGGGGGCATGCAGGAGGCAGCTGATCGATGTCTCTCTCTCACATCGATGTTTCTATCTCTCCCTTCCTCTCTCTCTCTCAAAAAAAAAATCAATAAAAACAAACAAAAAAGAAATGTAAAAGTAAATTCCAAAAGAATCTGTCTGCTAAGAGAGGAAAGGGGCTGCCTCTTAGGAGCAGTCTAGGATGGAAAGATTAGGTATTGAGGACCCCTATTCCATATCCTCATGCCTACCTCAGGGATTGTTGTGATGATTAACTGAGATATATTTTTATATATTCATATATAAAATGTAAGGTATTTTATTTATTTTTTCTTTAATTATTTTGAGAGAGAGAGGAAGGGAGAGGGAAAGATAGAAACATCAACGAGAAAAAACATCGATTGGCTGCCTCCTGCATGCCCCCCATTGGGGGTTTGGCCCAAAACCTGGGCATGTGCCCTGACCGGGATTCAAACCGGCGACCTCTTGGTGCATGGGTCGACACTCAACCGCTGAGCCACACCGGCCAGGCGAAATGTAAAGTATTTTAATGAGTATAAACTTTTAAATAAAAATAGAACACATTCACTTGAAACACAGGCAATTAATCTATTTTCAAGAATTATTGAAGCCCTGGCCAGTGTGGCTCAGCGGTTAGAGCGTCGGCCCGCAGTCCAGAGAGACCCGGCTTCGGTTCCCACTAAGGGCACGTACCTTGGTTGCAGTTTGTCCCCGGCCCCGGTTGGGTCGTGTGGGAGGCAGTCACTTGATGTGTCCCTTTCATGTCGATGTTTCTCTCTCTCTCTTCCTCTCTCTCCTTCCCACTCTATCTGAACAAAAAATGGAAAAATGTCCTCGGGTGAGGATAAAAAAAAAAAAAAGTATTATTGAAAAATTTAAAAGATACAAAGATCTTGGAATTATCTGCCTAGAACTAAATGGCCATTATAAAATTACACAACAAGTTTGAAGCATAGTTTATTTGAAAAGTGACCTAACTGGACAATAGCAGAACAAAAGGTAATTGAAAAGTTATACTACTTCAAAATTCATAGAGGTAAAAAGTGTGTATGTTTTCTTCCTTAAATTATATTCTGTAATATTTCCTTTTTTTTTTAATCCTCACCTGAGGATATTTTTCCATTTTTCTTCAGATAGAGTAGGACTTTAGGGATATTAAGAGATCATCTGGTGTACTTTTCTCATTTTAGAGAAGAAAATTGACAGCCTAGAGCGAACACTAGAAACTAGGGTCTTAGAAAAAGTTCTGAGTCTGGATCTCTAACTCTCTGCAGCGACCAAAGAGAATGATTAGGCATGGCAGTCTATAATAGAGGTTAAAAAAAAAACAACTTTGCTCAAAGGTGAAAAAAATGACACACTGGATTACCAGCTCCACCTTTCGCGTGGTCAATATGTCCTAGGCATGGCGCCATGGCAAAGGGATACAGGGCCTTTCACTATTTAGAATTCTACTTTCTTACTTAGGAAGCTGGGTATCACATGTAATTAAACAAATCCCCAAACCCAGACTTTTCATTCAGTCATCTCACTCTAAGAGAAATGAGAAAATAAAAGGCAGAACTGACCCATATCAGCACTTTTCACTTTCTGAGAGCTGAAAACAGTAACCTTTTCTCCAAAAATCCTAATGCCTCCTCTTCATGGTCAAACAGTAAATAACTTGGGGAAGACAATAAAAGTGAGCTAATTCCTATTTCAAAGCACAAAGCTAAACCTTAGATTATTTATAGGTCTGGTGTCAGCCTTGTCCTCATTTCCCCTCCTTACACCTTGGATTGCCTACTCTCCACACAGGGAGGCTCCCATGCACACTCTGAGCCAAAGGTTCTCACAGTACCTCTCATTTCTACACTTCAAATGCAAATAAGCTAGTTGATACCCAAGCACCTCTCTGTAAAAACTAAAAATACCTCTACCTACCTAGGTTTCAAATAGCCCACAGTAATGGGGGGTGGGGGAGAGACACTGGCAACAAATATGAAAAGATAATAAAAGCATTATCTAGCCCGGCTGCTGTGGCTCAGTGGATTGAGTGTTGTCCCATGGACTGAGAGGTCCCGGTTCGATTCCCCGTCAGGTCACATGCCCGGGGTTGAGGGCTCTATCCCCAGTAGGGGGCATGCAGGAGGCAGCCAATCAATGTTTCTCTATCATATTGATGTTTCTATCCCTTTCTCCCTTCCTCTCTCTCTAAAAAAATCAATAAAAACATATTTTTTAAAAAAAGCATTATCCAGGTATAAAAGTTGTTAATATAAATCTGAAAGGATACTGTCCAATTTCTGTCAAATAAATGGCCAAGAATTAAGAACAGATTATTCACACAGGAAAATATCCAAAGAGTAAAACACTTGAAAAAATGTTAATAATTAAAGAAATGTAAAACAGCCCTGGCCGGTTTGGCTTAGCAGTTGGAGTGTCAGCCTGAGGACCGAATGGTCTTGGGTTTGATGCCTGGTCAAGGGCATGAACCTGGGTTGCAGGTTTGATTCCCAGTCCGGGTCAGGGTCTTGCAGGAGGCAGCTAATCGATGCATCTCTCACACATCAATGTTTCTCTCTCTTATCCTCCCTCCCTCCCTCCCTCCCTCCCTCTCTCTTCCACTCTATCTGAAAAATTAATGGGAAAATATCCTCGGGTAAAGAGCAAAAATAAATAAGTAAATAAATGTAAAACAAATTATAAAGGTACATCATGTCAGCTAAATTAGCAAAAATAAAAAAAATTAGAAAACTCATTATCAGATATAGCACAGCTATAAAACTCAGTCATCCTACTATTGGGACTATTATTTCATGAAAACAATTAGAAAGAGAAATAATCTTTTATTTAAAAAAATTTTTTTTTCCTTTATTGATTTTAGAGAGAGAGGAAGTGAGAAGGAGAAAGAGATAGAAACATTAATGAGAGAGAACATCGATTGGCCGCCTCCTGCAAGCTCCCCACTGGGGATTTGGCCCACAACCTGGGCATGTGTCCTGACCGGGAATCAAACCAGCGACCTCTTGGTGCATGGGCCGATGCTCAACCACTGAGCCACACCAGCCGGACAAGAGAAATAATCTTATAAGTACAAAGATGATTAAAGTTCACTACAGATAATAAATTGAAAA
This sequence comes from Tadarida brasiliensis, assembly GCA_030848825.1. NCBI lineage: Eukaryota > Metazoa > Chordata > Mammalia > Chiroptera > Molossidae > Tadarida > Tadarida brasiliensis. The sequence continues at coordinate 21,787,570 of CM061271.1, forward strand.
TTTAAAAAGAACAGTTGACCTATGTATGGCATTCTAATTTGATGTACTTTGATAGTGCAGTTAAAGATGATAAACATAGCCCGGCCAGTGTGCCTCAGTGGATTGAGCGTCGTCCCCTGCACCAAGAGGTCACCAGTTCAATTCCCAGTTGGGCACATGCCCCGGTTTCAGGCTCCGTCCCCAGTGTGGGGCGTGTGGGAGGCAGCCAATCTATGGTTCTTTCTCATCAAAGTTTCTATCTCTCTCCACCTCTCCCTTCCTCTCTATCTAAAAAATCAATAAAAATATATTTAAAATAATAATAATAAAAGATGATAAATATATAGGTAAACAAATGGGAAATTCTGTATTAAATTATGCTAAATGGATAAGAAGAAAAAAATAATGATTAATCTATTAAAATTAGGACTTCCGGTCAAGATGGTGGCGTAGGTAAACACGGTATCACGTCCTCCCACAACCACATCAAAGTTACAACTAAACTACAGAACAACCATCATTCAAAACCGCCTGAAATCAAGCTGAATGGAAGTCCTACAACTACGGAACTAAAAGAAGAAGCCGCATCGAGACTGGTAGGAGGGGCGGAGGTGCGACGGGCTGGTCCCACACCCCTGTGTGCCGGATAAAAATTAGTAGGACACCTCGGCTGGGAAGGTCCTCCCTGAGGACTGAGGGGTCCCCGTCCCACAACAGGTGCCCAGCTCAGGGTTCCAGTGCCAGGAAGAGAAGACCCCATAACTTCTGGCTGGAAAAACCAGTGGAACTGAGGCTGAGGCGGCTGGAGCCTCGGCAACTCCTCTTAAAGGGCCCGCGCACGGACTTTCTCGGACTCGCACCCTCCAGGCTCCAGCGTGCAGGAGGCAGCTTGAAAGGCACCAGAGTCATATGGGAAAGAACTGAGTTGTTTGGCAATGGAGCGAGGGCTGGAGAAGCAGCTTTCTCCTGGACAGACGTGCAATCAGAGGCCTTTGTTCCTTTGGTGAGCCCTTCCCTGGGCCGGCAGACACCGCCATATCTGGGACTCCAGCAACCTGGCTCACACTGTTGGCCCCGCCCTGGTGATTCCCTGAGGCCCCGCCCCACCCAACTTTCAGGCCCACCCCAGCTGTTGCCAGTTGGTTTACCATAGGATTGGCCTGTCTTGGATCCTGCTTCAGCTTTTCCTAAATTCTTTCAAACAAGCAGCATCTGGTCTCAGCGAGCCCCATACCTCTCACTAAGTAATACATAGAAACAAACACAAGGAGGCAGCCAAAATGAGGAGACAAAGAAACAGGTCCCAAATGAAAGAACAGAACAAAACTCCAGGAAAAGAACTAAGCGAAATGGAGATAAGCAACCTAACAGATGCTGAGTTCAAAACACTGCTTATAAGGATGCTCAGTGGACTTAGTGAGAACCTCAGTGAACTTAGTGAGGGCCTCAAGAGCATAAAAAAGGACCAGTCAGAAATGAAGGATGCACAGTTAGAAATGAAGAAGGCACTAACTGAAATAAAGAATAATTTACACAGATTCAATAGTAGAGTAGGTAAAGCCAAGAAGCAAACCATCGATTTGGAATATAAGGAAGCAAAAAACACCCAATCAGAACAGCAAAAAGAAAAAAACACCCAAAAAAATGAGGATAGTGTAAGGAGCCTCTGGGACAACTTCAAGCGTGCCAACATTCGCATCTTGGAGGTGCCAGAAGGAGAAGAGAGAGAACAAGAAATCGAAAACCTATTTGAAACAATAATGGCAGAAAACTTCCCTAACTTGGTGAAGGAAACAGACATACAAGTCCAGGAAGCACAGAGAGTCCCAAACAAAATGAACCCCAAGAGGCCCACACCAAGACACATCATCATCAAAATGCAAAAGGTTCAAGACAAAGAGAGAATCTTAAAAGCAGCAAGAGAAAAGCAGTTTAGTTACCTACAAGGGAGGTCCCATAAGACTGTCAGCTGATTTCTCAAAAGAAACTTTGCAGGCTAGAAGGGAGTGGCAAGAAATATTCAGAGTGATGAAAAGCAAGAACCTACAACCAAGATTACTCTATGCTGCAAAGCTGTCATTTAGAATGGATGGCCATACAAAGAGTTTCCCAGACAAGGAAAAGCTAAAGGAGTTCATCACCACCAAACCATTATTATATGAAATGCTGAAGGGTCTTCTTGAAGAAAAAGATAAAAAAATATGAACAAACAAAATGGCAAGAAGTACATATCTATCAACAGTTGAATCTACAAACAAAATGAACAAGCAGAACAGAAACATTCTCAAAGATACAGAGAATTTTGTTGGTTACCAGATGGGAAGAGGGTTGGGGAATGGGTGAAAAAGGTGAAGGGATTAAGAAGTACAAATTGGTTGTTAGACTGACAAACCTCAAAGGGAAGGGGGGTGGGAGGTGGTTAAGAAATAAACCAAAGAACTTATATGTATATATGCATAACCAATGGACACAGACAACAGTGTGGGGAAAGGCAGGAGGGGGGCAATGGGGGAAAATGAGGAACATCTGTAATACATGCAACAATAAAGATAAGTTAATAAATAAATAAAAAAATAAATAAATAACTATTAAAATTATGTGTATAGCCCACCGGTGTGGCTCAGTGGTTGAGCATCGACCCATGCACCAAGAGGTCGCTGGTTTGATTCCCGGTCAGGGCACATGCCCAAGTTGTGGGCCAAATCTCCAGTGGGGGGCATACAGGAGGTGGCCAATGGATGTTCTCTCTCATCGATGTTTCTATCTCTCTCCCTCTTCCTTCTTCTCTCTCCAAAATCAATACAGGAAAAAAAAATTTTTTTTAATTATGTGTATATAATGATAAGGATTAGAGGAGGTCAGAGAGTTAGGTAAATAATGATTTTATAGAGCAACGTTTTTTGTTCTTGTCTGACTACTTGATTACTTTTGTTTATAATTTTCCATAGACATAAACACAATTTTGGATCCTTTATTGTTCTGTAAAGCCTAAGCCAAAAAAAGCATTCAATGGATTTTCCCAGGTATAAATTTGCTACTAGGCCAGTCAATGGTAACAGAAATATGAGACCAGAGTTCATTTTTGAGAAAGGAAACTAATTTTTCATTTTAACTCTGTAAAGGATGAACAAGTTCAATTACACAACAAAGATTTCTGTTATCAGGCACAGAGTTTAGTGTATACCAAGGTGGGAGAAAGATGTCAACACAATAGCATAGCTTGCATAGTCACCAAACATGCAGGACAGTGTCCCTGGTTACCCTCAGGATCAACCTGTGCATTCTTCATCACTGAGACTATAGACCTGCTTGTCCTAGAAAAGTGAAGAATATCATAACTCTTCAGGCTCTTTTCTGACTGGTATACAAAGGATCAAATGAAACCATCAAGTAACAGACCAATAATTTAGTTTTAAAATATCTCCCATGTACAAGGCCTTTATCTCCACTTCAGAGCTCCTGGATGGGATCCAAGAAGAGCTCGTATCATTATACATCTCAGTCTGGAAGCTCAATGGTGGCCCCATTACTGTGGTCACACTAGTCAATTTGCACCAAATTTTAGAGGTCAATGGTAAATGGGTTGAGGAAACAAAAAATTACTTGAATCCAACTGAGGGGTTCTCATGAGAAGAGGGCTCCTTGGACCAGCTGCCACAAATGTCCCCTCAAAAGGAAAACAAAAAGAGCGGGTGTGGAGGGAGAGAGAAAGTTTACTGGCTTGCTTTAGGAAAAAGAAAAAGAGAAGGTTTTTATTAGTGCTTAAAGCTGAGATGGCAATGGAAGAGAAGGAAATTCACACATTGAAGCAATATTCACACATATATATTTGCCACTTTGGATAATTTCAGAGACATGAGAGTTTGAGAAAAGGCAGAGAGAGAGAGAGAGGGGGCTGAGTGGGAGAATTAACTTTTCGGGGGGTGGGGGGAGAGTCAATCTTTAAGTCCAAGTGAATATCTTCCTGTGTAGCCAGCCTCCAAGATGACTCCCAATGACAATGACCTTTGTACAGTCCTCTCCCAGATTGTATCAGGGTTGATCTGGGTGACCAATATAAAATGGCAGAAGTGATGGTATGTTACTTCTGAGACTAGGCCAAAAAAGATAGTGTGGCTTCTGTGCTCTCTCTTGGATCATTCACCTAGGGGGAAGCCAACTGTCATGTTGCAAACAGTCCTATGGAGAGGCCCACATTGTAAGTAACTGAGGCTTCTGGACAACAGCCTGTGAGAAACTGAGGCTTCTTAACAATAGCCACATGAGTGAGCTTTGGAATAGATCCTCCAGCCCAGCCAAGCCTTCAAATTATAGCCCAGGTGGGAGGACCATCTTGAGAGAACCTAAGCCAGAACCATTAACTAAGTGGCTCCCAAATTCCTGACCCTCAGAAACTGTATGAAATAATTTAAAAAAATTTTTAAGCAGCTAAGTTTTAGAGCATTTTGTTATATAGCAATAGATAACATAACCTCAAACTAAACAAGTTTGATGGCAAACTGTAGTATATGGTAATATCATGATTTCATCTACTGGGTGAAAAAAAAAATCATCTTCAAATTAAAAGTGGTCTGCTCCCCAAGATACCACTAAAAACCAAGTAAGGCTAAAGGGGTTCTACTGGAGGGAATGAATTGTCCTTCTCCTTCAACACTAATCTAAGGCTTGTCACAGGCAAAGAAGCCCCATCAGAAGAATTCAACATAACTCCCTCCCACTAATTATATCATCTACCTTACAGCCATAGACATGAGGTTAGTAAAAGGTAGGCTACACATGCTAGTCATTGTGAGGGTGTTGTCCCATACCAGAGTAGTCAAGGGTTAAAGTTGAGGCAGCAAACATATCCCCAGAGATACATGCCTGGCACTAAACTGAGATTCACAAGATTCTCCCTGAGTTTTCCTTACCTCTAAATGCTGGATAACTGATGCTCACTGAATGCTGATATTTGTATGAATAAAAATGAAGGGATTTAGCAAATCTTGTTCCTGCACACAGTTGTCAAAAAAAATCTGACCTTTACAACAGGAAAAAGAAGGGGGATTTAAAGATTTAAAAAAGAGGCAGTGACTGTCTGATGTATAACAAACCTTTGAAAAATTATGAAGCAGTGAAAATCCCCTACAGGTCCCAACAAAATGTGTCCAATTTGCATTCCAGCAAAGCTTTCCATACATACCATTTGGCTCCTGTGTGTACTTCCAGGCAAATAAATCCCGAGGAATAATCCCACTGGGACCTAAATCTGATCTCTGATATATTACAGCTCCACAACTCCAGACCAGGCTCCACAAACTGCCTTTTTGGTTCCAAATAACTAAATCAAAGTCATCCTGATAAGCTTTGAAAACAGGCAATGTGAGGAGTGGTTTAATAAATGTTACAACTCAACCTATTATAGACCACAGTACATTATTGGAGAAGAGAAAGGAAAAAAAACCCTCTTACTTGTACATCCCCAAATCTCTCAACACCAAATCCAGACATACCTGTCATTCAACCCCACCTGACTATAACATAAAGCCTTATTCAAAGCCTGACTTTGATCAAATGGTTAGGATGTATTTGCAAACCTAACACCAGTGTGTGTTGGGGGTGAGGGGAAGATACCGCAGAGACTACAATTTTTTGTTTATTTTGAAAACTGATCCAAACTCATTAAAAAAAAAAAAGCAATCAATGGAAGCAATAAACACTGAAACATATTGACTTAAAATATTACAAGGAAAAAACAAAGCAAACAGTACAGTAGCAAAACAACTTTTTTTTAGAGGTCAGAAAAATTGGCCACCCAACACAGAAACTAGAGAAAGCAATGTTAAGAAAAAAAGGAAAACTAGATTTATAGAGAAAACAGAGAACTAGAAGTTCAAGTATCCCAGATCCCAGCATCAATTTTCTCCTTCCACAAGAAGTAATCTTCACAAAAGAAAAATAAATTTGGATAACACATACTAAAACATTAACCATCGTGACTACTATTAGATAAATCCCAATGTATACATACAAGAAGTAGAAATTGATGGCCTAACAAAGAGAAGGTAAGAAAAAGGCATTTAGGAACTCAGTAATTTGATGCAGGAGACATCAAAATAAGAAACTATCCTGCCAGATGGCAAAAAAATGGGAACATAAGAGTTTTAATATTTGTATGTAATCTCATATAAGTAGTAATGGAATAACTATTGAAATCAGTTTATGTAACACCCTTAAAAGAATCAGTCACTTAGGAATTAGAGTTAACTCCTTCTCCAGAAGGTTATTCAGCAAGTAGGAAAATAAATTGGCAATCTGCAAGCAAACTGAGCCTCCCGTATCGTCAGCAAGACCCAGACCGTTGCTTGGTCAGGAATACGACAACAGATGAAACCTGAAATACTGCCATCTACTCTCAAGACCCAAAATGTAACCAACATTTTTTTTTTTTTGGCAAATCAGATTTCAGCCCTGTCTAGGCAACCCATATTAGCTGTGATCATCACTATGTTTGCTGCAGATTTTAGAAGAAAAATTCTTCAGCACAAACCTAGAACCGCAAGCTTTATTTGGCCTAGAAGGGCCATCCAGCCATTTCTTTTCTTTTTTTTTTAGAGAGAGAGATAGAAACATCGATGTGAGAGAGAGACATCAATCGGCTGCCTCCTGCATGCCCCCTACTGGAGATTGAGCCCGAAACCCGGCCACACGCCCTGTCTGGGAATCAAACTGACACCTCACAGTCCATGGGAGGACACTCAATCCACTCAGCCACACCGGCCGGGCCCATCCAGCTAGTTCAAGAGAAGCATGCTAGGAGATTCATAAGGACTGGAAGAAGTTTTATCACCATAGTCCTATCCAGTCTCAGAAGATTTTGAAGCTAGCCCGGCCGGTGTGGCTCAGTGGTTAAGTGTCTGCCCATGCACAAAGAGGATGCCGGTTCGATTCCCAGACAGGGCATGTAGCCAGGTTTCGGGCTCAATCCCCAGTGGGGGGCATGCAGGAAGAGTCCAACTGATGTTCTCCCTCACTGATGTTTCTATCTTTCTCCCTCTCCCTAACTCTCTCTCTAATCAATAAAGAAAAAAACTTTAAAAAATAAAGATTTTGAAGCTATAATAAAAAATAAATTTAGCCCTGGTCAGTTTGGCTCAGCGGTTAGAGCGTCAGCCCGCGGACCAGAGAGACCCGGGTTCAGTTCCCACTAAGGTCACGTACCTTGGTTGCAGTTTGTCCCCGGCCCCGGGTGTGGTTGTGTGGGTGGCAACCAGTTGATGTGTCTCTCTCACATTAATGTTTCTCTCTCTCCCTCCCTCTCTCTCCCCCACTCTATCTGAAGATAAATGCAAAAATGTCCTCGGGTGAGGATAAAAAAATAGTAATTTTTAAAAACTGGAAAATCACAAGTGATGGTGAGGATATGGGGAAACTAGAACCCTCACACATTGCTACTGGGACTGAAAATAGTTCAGCCACTGGGGAAAATGGTTTGGCATTTCCTCAAAAGGTTAAACATAGAGTAAGTAACCATATGATCCAGTAATTCCACTCCTAGGTATATAATTCAAAAAATTGAAAACAAGTACTCAAATACACATACATATTCCTAGCAGCACCATTAATAACAGCCAAAAGGTAGAAATAGTCCAAATGTCCAACAGTGGATGAATGGAAAAACAAACTGTGGTATATGTACACAACAGAATATTATTCAGCCATAAAAAGGAATAAATACTGATTCATTCTGTAATGTGGATGAACCTCGAAAACACTATGCTAAGTCAAAAAAGCTAGATACAAAAGATCACATATTATTCTATTTATATTAAATGTCCAGAATAGGTAAATCCATAGAGACAGAATACAGAGTAGTGGTTGCCAGGGTTTGGAGGGAAGGGAGAAGAGGAATCAACTACTTGATGGATACAGGCTTTCCTTTTGGGGTGAAGAAAATGAACGAGGTAGAGTTGGTGGTTGTACAACATTATGAATGTACTAAATGCTACTAAATCATTATGAATGTACTAAACTTTAAAATGTTTAATTTTATGTTATATGAATTTTTTTATATTGCTTTACAGTTTTTATTTTATTTTATTTTTTCTTTATTGATTTTTAGAGAGAGAGGAAGGGAGAGGGAGAGAGATAGAAATATCGATGCAAGAGAACATCACTTGGCATGCCCCCCACTGGGGACTGGGCCCACAACCTGGGCATGTGCCCTGACCGGGAATTGAACCGGCGACCTCTTGATGCATGGGTAGATGCTCAACCACTAAGCGACACCGGCTGAGCTGTTATATGAATTTTACCCCAATTTTTTTTAAAGCTCTTGAAAATTAAAGTAAAGATTTTATCTCTAATTCTACTCTATTTTTCTAAAGTGCTTTAACAGGATATGGGCTTTGCTTCTGGGAAACCATAAACAAGTTCCATTTAAAGCCTGTGGTGTCTCCTCTGTAGCTTTTGTAGAGACAAATAGTCACCTTAGCCCATAGTGGAAAGGGATCATTCTGGATTCTTGCAAAAGTGAAACAGACCTGGTAGCTTTCTACTCAACAAAACTGGTCGCCCTGAAGCAGAAATGTCAGTGAGCCATCTCTGTCTTGCATTCCCACTGGAGGCTTACTGAATCCACGCTCCTTCAGCTAGCCACAATCTCCTCCTTGGAGACTCTACATCTGCTGAGACTCATACGAAGATTTTACATTATACAAGACCACAGCAAGGAATTTCCCCCTCCTACATTACAGCTCAATGCAGAGTTCTCTGGAGACACAGGTACTTCATCTCTTATCTTGCGTTCTGAACAAGAAATCCTCTCCCAGTCTTTTCCCCTACTAAAGGACAGTTTAAATCTCACCAATGGACAGGATTTTCTGGTAGAAACACTTCAAATAGTTATTCTTTATATTGCCACTTTGTCTTTCACATTTTTCTTTCAAATTATTAAAGCAAAGCATTTTCGGAGTATGAGGTCCATCCTGTGATGTTTAAAGAGTCCTATAATTGGTGGTTCAAAATATATACACTTGCCCGGCCAATGTGGCTCAGTGGTTGAGCATCGACCCATGCAACAAGAGGTTCGATTCCTGGTCAGGGCACATGCCCGGGTTGTGGGCCTGGTCCTCAATGGGGAGTGTGCAGGGGGCAGCCAATTGATGTTCTTTCGCCTCAATGTTTCTATCTTTCTCTCCCTCTCCCTTTCACTCTTTCTAAAATCAATAAAGAAAAAAAATTTTTAATTAAAAAAAATATATATATATCTACCCTGCATGGCTGGTATGGCTCAATGGTTGAGCACTGACCCATGCACCAAGAGGTCGCCAGTTCAATTCTTTTTTTTTTTTTAACTTCTTTTCTTTATTGATTTTAGAGAGAGAGGAATGGAGAGATAGAAACATCGATGAGAGGGAACATCGATGTTTCACTCTCCCTTCCTCTCTCTCTAAAAATCAATAAAGAAAATGAATAAATAAAATATCTACCCTGTCCTCAACTCACTGAATGATGCCATGAAGATACACAACATAACACAAACTTCTAAAGCTCTTCCTCATTGTTTTACTCATTGCCTTTTTCACAGCCTCCTTTTGGTAAAAAACATCAGGTTTTTCCCAGCCTCAGAGTCAACAAAAAAAGGGCAACAGTCATTCACTACAAAGGGTTCCCAAACCAGCATTTATGCTCAAAGATATATATTATAAAAGCATAAACTGAGAAGCATCCCATTTCCATTAAATTTTTAAAAACTGCTCTAATAAAAGTGACTGTTAATAGTATCAATAAACTGATTACCTTATCAGCTTAAATTGGAGCACTTTATTTATTTATTTATTTTATTATTATTTTTTTTATCCTCAGCCGAGGACATTTTTTCATTTTTTGTTCAGATAGAGTGGGAGGGAGGAAGAGAGAGAGAGAGAGAAACATCGACGTGAAAGGGACACATCGAGTGGCTGCCACCCACACGACCAACCAGGGCCGGGGACAAACTGCAACCGAAGTACATGCCCTTAGCGGGAACCGAACCCGGGTCTCTCTGGACCGCAGGCCGATGCTCTAAACGCTGAGCCAAACCGGCCAGGGCAAATTGGAGCACTTTAAAAGGTGCCCTTTGCCCTGGCCAGTTTGGCTCAGCGGTTAGAGCATTAGCCCGCGGTCCAGAAAGACCCGGGTTCGGTTCTCACTAGGGGTGCGTACCTCGGTTGCAGTTTGTCCCCGGCCCTGGTTGGGGTCGTGTGGGTGGCAACCAATTGATGTGTCTCTCTCGCATCAATGTTTCTCTCTCTCTCTTTTCCTCTCTCTCTCCCTCTCACTCTATGCAAAAATGTCCTTAGATGAGGATAAAAAAAAAAGGTGCCCTTTAAGGATACAAGTACAATCTATGACTACTTCTATAGGCAAGAGGTACTACTCCTTCCCCTTAAGATCTGATGGTTTATACCCTCATAGTTTCCATCACCCTGAGGTGACCTTTTAATAGTATCTAGGATCATGGGTAACATACTACACTTTACCTCCTCTCACCTCTCCCCATCACTCATCCCTCTTGGTAGAGCACTCAGAGCCAGGAATTGCCATGTCTTGTTAGATTTTTAATTTTTCTACTACCTCTCAGTGCTACAGTTCTGAGAATCTCCTAACCGTTCCCCAGAACTTCAGCCTGCCCAACTAAACACCAGAACTAAAAAACTCATGTACTTTTGTCCCAGATAGTTACCTTCACATATGCCAAAAACAACCTGGTTGTGTTAGTGTATATGTCATGCTTCCAGTGGACCTTCTTTTTGAACTTGGGTATCTAACAACAGGGACCCGTGAGGCAGCCTAAAGTCTGCTGCTAGAGAACAAGGTAACTAGACGGGCAGCCCAGGATTCTCTGGGATTAGATCCTTTGGTAGACAAAGCAGATTTACAAAGAGAAATGGTATTTGCCATGGAATTATGATTAAAAGAATAATATTAATTTATATCTAGGTAAGACAGAATTGTCCAGAAACAAGCAAGCTATACTCACCTCTGTCTCTTGTTCCTCTTCTACAAATGGCCCACCTGAAAGCTACAGTTCTGCTTTCATCCACATAAAAAGCAAATGAATAGTAATCTCATTGCCTTTTTCATATACCATAATCACATTTTAAAAGAGTCGCAGGTTCAATTCCGGTCAAGTGCACGTACCTCCATTGTGGTTCAATCCCTGGCCCTGGTTGGGGTCATATGGGTGGCGACTGATCAATGCATCTCTCTTGCATGGATGTTTCTCTCTCTTTCTCTCTCCCCCACTCTCTCCCCATCCCACTCTATCTGAGGAATGATGGAAAAATATCCTTGGGTGAAGATTAAAAAAATAAAGAAGAGCCCAGCCAGTATGGCTCAGTGGTTGAGTGTTGACCCATGCACCAAGAGGTTGCCGGTTCAATTCCCAGTCAGGGCACATGCCCAGGTTGTGGGCCAAATCCCCGGTGGCGCCCATGCAGGAGGCGGCCAATCGCTGTTCTATCTCACTGATGTTTCTATCTTTCTCTCTCCCTCTCCCTTCCTCTCTTTCTAAAATCAATAAAGAAAAATATTTTTAAAAAATAAAAAAGAAGCTTTTACTAACTGTGTAACCTTGAACATGTCACTTAACCTTTCTAGAGCCTGAGTTTTACCTGTTAAAGGGGGATAGTACCAAAGGCCCAGTCTATTTTATAGGTTATGAAATTTAAATGAAAAAAATATGTAGCCCTGGGTCAGTTTGACTCAGCAGTTAGAGTGTCAGCCTGCTGACTAAAGGGTCTCAGGTTCGATTCTAAGTCAAGGGCACGTACCTCAGTTGCAGATTCAATCCCCAGCCCCAGTTGGGATCGTTCGGGAGACAACCAATCTATGTGTCTCTCTCACATTGATGTTTCTCTCTCTCTCTTTTTCTCTTGCTCTTTCCCTCCCTCTCTTCCACTCTTATCTAAAAATCAATGTAAAAATATCCTCAGGTGAGTATTAACAAAAATAATAAATAAATAAAAATAAAATTAATATGTATATTAATCCCAAGAGAAGCCTAAAAATACATGACAACTAAATGTAATGCGGTATCCTGGATGTAATCCTAAACAGAAAAAAAGCCATTATGTAAAAACTAAGGAAATTTGAATAAAGTATGAACTTTAGTTACTACAACACATCAATATTGGTTCATTAATTGTGACAAATGTAGCACACTAATATAGAATGTTAATAATAGGGGAAATTTGGTGTGGGGAACACAAGAACTTCTTTACAACTTCTCTATAAATCTAAATATATTCTAAAATAAAAAGGCTATTTTAAAAAGTTTTTTTTTTTAAGCAAAAGCACTTTATAAATTGTGAAGTTCTAGTCAGTTGTAAAATACCACATAATTTAATAGGTAGATTTAGTCTTTTATGTAGATTGTTGGTAAGTAGAGAGCCATTTTAAGTAGCTCAGATAACAGAGATAGATAGCTTGAAGAGTTAAGTTCTGGTGTGGAAGAGAGTCTAGCCCCCAGAAACATCCCAGCTGTTTCCTGCCAGCTGGTGTCTCATGTCTGACTTTCAACAGAGTTGATTTTCTTTGTATAATTATTTTTGTCTTTCAACCTGTCTGTATTACTAAAAGAATCATTAGTTTTTTTCAAAGAGGGTTTTTGCAGGTATGTGCTTTAATTTAAGGCTGTACAAAGTGTACTGTGAAGTCATAAATATGGCTATTTTATTGAGTCCATTTCTTAACTGGCTGAAATGATCTACTTCCAACTTCGAATGTCTCAGACAGACACCCAGAGATAGAATAGGGCAAGTATACCCAACCCCTGCCAACTCCTGTTCTGCCTTGGAAAAAAAAAAAAAGGAGGAGAAAGCAAGAGCCCCAGAAGTGCAGGAAATTGTTTCTCAGACGAAAGACAACACTTCCTTTCCCAGAACAATCCATCTCCCACACTGACATCCTGCTCCTGCTATATTTACACAACCCAAATCTGCCGATGATATACTTCCAGCTGCACTCCTGCCACATGGTCCTGTCACTCAGCCACAGTACTCAGAAGGGAATTTGTCCAGAGGACAGAGCCTAGAAATCACTACACACTAATCCATGCTTCCTCTATCGGTAGCCTTCAGAGTAAAGTGAGACAAAATATGGACAGTATTACTCCCTGTTTATTTTGGAAGTGACTGGGGAGACAAGAGGTACCTCATTTTATATAGTTGCTAATTTTGACTGTTCTCATGGTAGCCAATGGAGGAGCCTGAACAGTGAAGGGACTGAAATGGGAGGTTAAAAATAACTGTTGCCCTGGCCGATTTGGCTCAGCGGTTAGAGCGTCGGCCTGTGGTCCAGAGAGACCCGGGTTCGGTTCCCGCTAAGGGCATGTACCTCGGTTGCAGTTTGTCCCCGGCCCTGGTTGGGTCGTGCGGGAGGCAGCCACTCGATGTGTCCCTTTCACGTCGATGTTTCTCTCTCTCTCTCTTCCTCTCTCTCCCTCCCACTCTATCTGAACAAAAAATGAAAAAATGTCCTTGGGTGAGGATAAAAAAACAAACAGAAAAAAACCTGTTAATAGTAGCTACCCAAAAAGCATCACTTAATAGCCTCTACTACCCCAACCTACTAGGATCAGGCTATCAAGTCACCTTATTACAGGGTAAATTCTTCAGTTCTGGGTGGATAGATCCAAGGAGAGGAGTCAAGAATGGGACCATTTCATTCACCCCACCTCATACTACCTCGTAGTACACTCTATTGAAAGGGGGAAAGCCCAAACACTGGACTGGGTAAAGAAAAATGTTAGAGTTGACTTCCATTTTCCTATTTTAGCAGCTCTGTATTTGTGGTCTTTCCCACCCATTTCTGTACCCCCAGTCCCAGGTCCTTTTCCTCTTCTCCTTTCTGTTCATTTCTCCATACTTCCTGCCTCTCTGTTTGCTTTTCTTTTCTATTCTTTCCCTACTTATCTCTCTCTCTTTTATCTATTTATCATGGGCAAGGTTCCCTCAACAAAACATAATGATAGCTGACAAGCCTTAATTAGTAATATCATATCTTTAGCCTGCTCTCCACAGTAGTAACAGCAAAGAACCTGAGACTCAAGAGCAACACCTCTCTCTCGCCTTTTTTTTCTTTAACTACTATAGATGTCCCCATTTTCCTTGACTTTGCCCATGTCCACCCAGCCCCCACCCCCCCTTCCCTCTAGCCATCACCACACTGTTATCGGTGTCTGTGAATTATGCATATGTGTTCTTTGGCTAATCCCTTCACCTTCTTTCTTCCAGTCCCCCTCGCCTCCCCTCCCCCTGACAGCTGTCAGTCTGTTTCATGTATCCATGACTCTGTTTCTATTTTGTTACACAATGAAATACTATGTGGCTATAAAAAAGAAAACCTTACCTTTGTAAAGGCATGATGAACCTGGAGATTATAATGCTAAGTGAAATAAGCCAGTCAGAGAAAAAGACAGATACCATATGATCTCACTTATATGTGGAATCTAATGAACAAAATAAACTGTTGCCTTTTCTTTCCTTCTCTTAAGGAGGCACAGTCATGCATGTTGATCAGATCCTTCAAAGCAATGAAAGGAAAGGCAAAAAGGAAAAATGCAGAGAAAAAAGGAGAGAAAAGAGTGACAGTAAATAAGAAAGGGGAAATGTTATTTTAACCAATTCTCTCTTACAGCTCCTAGACAGTTAAAAATTACAGATTTAAAAAAGCTAAAGTAGAAATTCTTAATGCGCCCAATCAGACTTTTAAAATAGATTTGAGCCCGGCCAGTGTGGCTCAGTGGAATGAGTATTGTCTCATGCACCAGGAGGTCACTGGTTTAATTCTGGTCAGGGCACATGCCCAGGCTGTGGGCTCGATCTCCACTAGGAGGCGGCATGCAGGAGGCAGCCAACTGATGTTCTCTCATCGATGTTTCTCTCTCTCTCTCCCTTACTCTCTCTCTAAAGAAATCAATAAAAATATATTTTTAAAAAACAATAATAAAATAGATTTAAGAATAAAAGTTGAAATATGATGATGAATTCATATTGCTATCCCATTTATTAAAAGGAGAAAGAAGAGAGAGAGAAGGGAATCAGCTTTAGGAGGCTGTTCCCAGTCTGGCTTAGAGAAGTATTCATGCTGTTGGTCAAGTGGAGAACAAATTTCAGTTGGCTAATGTTGCCATATTCTAGAAGATTATCAGGCCCCCAGTCAAGCCCTACTGAGATAAACATTTTTCCAATTTTCAAAACTCTTTTTAGTTACCATATTTTAAAACACAATCACCACAGGCATAAAGAAGTATAGACCTTTAGGGCACACAATGGTGTTTCTTAAAAAGAAGAGAAATTCTTAACACGAGAAAGATGGGAAGACAGTTCATGTCCATGACGAAGAACAAATCTTTTAAAAACAGGTAATTTAAGCAATCATTCAAAATTCACCATCTGCAACCTGAAAATAGTTCAGGCAAGAATCATCAATGTATGATGAACTATATGTATATGAGGGGGGGTTTTAAAGAGGAGCAAAGTATGGTCTTAAAGTGTCTCTCCAAGTATTGTTTATGAGTTCCAAAGAAAAAACAGGCCCGGCCGGTTTGGCTCAGTTGGTTGAGTGTCATCCCATGCACTGAGACGTCGCCAGTTCTATTCCCACATGCCCGGGTTACAGGCTCGATCCCCAGTAGGATGCGTGTAGGAATCATCCGATCAATGTTTCCCTCTTACATCAGTGTTCCTCTCTCCCTCTCCTTTCCTCTGTCTAAAATCAATAAAATACTTTTTTTTGTTTTTTTGTTAATCCTCATCTAAGGGTATTTTTCCCATTGATTTTTAGAGAGAGTGGAAGGGAAGGAGGGAGAGAGGGAGGGAAAGAGAGAGAAACATTGATGTGAGAGAAACACATTGATTGGTTGCCTCCTGCATGACCCTGATGGGGGCCAAGGATCAAACCTGCAACCCAGGTACATGCCCTTGATCAGAATCAAACCCACGACTCTTTGGTCTAAGGGCCGATGTTCTAATCACTGAGCCAAACTGGCCAAGGCAAAAGACATATTTTTTAAAAAAAGAAAAGAAAAAATGGCTTGTGTTTATAAAAAATGTCAATGTCATGAAGGATTAAAAAAGGCTAAGAACTGTTTCAGATTAAAGGAGACTAAAAAAAATAACAACTAAATGCAGTATGTGATCCTTGACTGAAGGGGGAAATTGTTTTTAGGTTTATTATTGGGATAATTGACAAAATTACAGTATGAACAGTAAAGTATTGTAACAATATTAAATTTCTTAAATTTAATAACTGTACTAAATATAGATTATGTAAGAGAATATCCCTATTCTTAGGAAATATACACTAAAGTGTAAGGGGAAAAAGGTCAAGATGTATATAACCTACTCTCAAATGGTTTAGAAAACATTTTATATACATATGTACGTGTGTGTGGAGAGAGAAAGAGAATAATAAAAACAATTCACAAAAGGTTATATGAGAGACCTCTGCATTATTCTTGCAATATTCTGTAAGTTTGAAATTACTTCAAAATAAAAATTCAAAAAATTCACCATCAGTTGACCTGATTAAATGTCCTGACATCAATTAGGTAAACAGGGACTTTCCAGTCAAGATGGTGGCGTAGGTAAACACGATATAGTGTCCTCCCACAACCACATCAAAGTTACAACTAAACTACAGAACAATCATCATTCAAAAACGCCTGACATCAAGCTCAGTGGAAGTCCTACAACTACGAAATTAAAGAAGCCGCATCGAGACTGGTAGGAGGGGCGGAGGTGCGACGGGCTGGTCCCACACCCATGTGTGCCGGATAAAAATTAGGAGGGTACCTCGGCTGGGAAGGTCCTCCCTGAGGACTGAGGGGTCCCCGTCCCACAACAAGTGCCCAGCCTAGGGTTCCAGTGCCAGGAAGAAAAGTCCCCATAACTTCTGGCTGGAAAAACCAGCGGGAACTGAGGCTGAGGCAGCTGGAGCCTCCGGCAGCTCCTCTTAAAGGGCCTGCACACGGACTTATTCGGACTCGCTCCCTCCAGGCTCCAGCATAGGGGAGGCAGCTTGAAAGGCACCAGAGACATATGGGGAAGAATTGAGCTGTTTGGCATTGGAGCAAGGGCTGGAGAGGCAGCTTACTCCTGGACAGACGTGCTATCAGAGGCCTTTGTTCCTTTGGTGAGCCCTTCCCTGGGCTGGCAGACGCCGCCATATCTGGGACCCCAGCACCCTGGCTCACACTGAGGCACCGCCCCACCCCACTTTCAGGCTCATCCAAGCTGTTGCCAGTTGCCTTACCATAGGATTGGCCTGTCTTGGATCCTGCTTCAGCTTTTCCTAAATTCTTTCAAACAAGCAGCATCTGGTTTCAGCTAGCTCCATACTTCTCGCTAAGTAATACATAGAAATAAACACAGGGAGGCAGCCAAAATGAGGAGACAAAGAAACAGGTCCCAAATGAAAGAACAGAACAAAACTCCAGGAAAAGAACTACGTGAAATGGAATTAAGCAACCTAACAGATGCTGAGTTCAAAACACTGCTTATAAGGATGTTCAGTGGACTTAGTGAGAACCTCAGTGAACTTAGTGAGGGCCTCAAGAGCATAAAAAAGGACCAGTCAGAAATGAAGGATGCACAGTTAGAAATGAAGAAGGCACTAACTGAAATAAAGAATAATTTACACAGATTCAATAGTAGAGTAGGTAAAGCCAAGAAGCAAACCATCGATTTGGAATATAAGGAAGCAAAAAATACCCAATCAGAACAGCAAAAAGAAAAAAACACCCAAAAAAATGAGGATAGTGTAAGGAGCCTCTGGGACAACTTCAAGCGTGCCAACATTCGCATCTTGGAGGTGCCAGAAGGAGAAGAGAAAGAACAAGAAATCGAAAACCTATTTGAAACAATAATGGCAGAAAACTTCCCTAACTTGGTGAAGGAAACAGACATACAAGTCCAGGAAGCACAGAGAGTCCCAAACAAAATGAACCCCAAGAGGCCCACACCAAGACACATCATCATCAAAATGCAAAAGGTTCAAGACAAAGAGAGAATCTTAAAAGCAGCAAGAGAAAAGAAGTTAGTTACCTACAAGGGAGTTCCCATAAGACTGTCAGCTGATTTCTCAAAAGAAACTTTGCAGGCTAGAAGGGAGTGGCAAGAAATATTCAGAGTGATGAAAAGCAAGAACCTACAACCAAGATTACTCTATGCTGCAAAGCTGTCATTTAGAATCGATGGCCATATAAAGAGTTTCCCAGACAAGGAAATGCTAAAGGAATTCATCACCACCAAACCATTATTATATGAAATGTTGAAGGGTCTTCTTGAAGAAAAAGATAAAAAAATATGAACAAACAAAATGGCAATAAATACATATCTATCAACAATTGAATCTACAAACAAAATGAACAAGCAGAACAGAAACATTCTCATAGATACAGAGAACTTCTGTTGGATACCAGATGGGAGGAGGGTTGGGGGAATGGGTGAAAAAGGTGAAGGAACTAAGAAGTACAAATTGGTTGTTTGACTGACAAACCTCAAAGGGAAGGGGGGTTGGGGAGTGGGAAGAAATAAACCAAAGAACTTATATGTATATATGCATAACCAATGGACACAGACAACAGTGTGGGGAAAGGCAGGAGGGGGGCGGGAATGGGGAGGAGGGGGTCAATGGGGGGAAAATGAGGAACATCTGTAATACATTCAACAATAAAGATAAGTTAAAAAAAATTAGATAAACAGGAAATGGGGATGAACTCACAGTCTAAATAACACTAAAACAACCTCTGGTAGGGGAGCAAGTCAACTTTTTCCTTTCCTAGGAGCTTTTAGAGGAAGACTATTACCAACATAAATACTACAGCATTTCCCACTCTCTGCCTTCCATTATTGCATGCACACAACCCAGTTTTGTTGACTCTAGCCTGTAGCAATGTCTGCCATTCTCTAAATACCAAAGAATTCTATAGACCAAATGCAGCCATTGCTCATTTCTTTACTTATAATGAACCTAGAAAACAGAATGAGTCTTTAAAACTTCTGAAATGAGACTGGTTAAGATGCTAATCTTGGCCCAGCCAGTGTGGCTCAGAGGTTGAGCCTCAACTTATGAATCAGGAGTTCTCCGGTTTGATTCCCGGTCAGGGCACATGCCCGGGTTGCAGGCTTGATCCCCAGTGGGGTGTGTGTAGCCAATAGATGTTTCCCTCATCACTGATGTTTCTATCTCTCTCTCTGAAATCAATAAAAATATATATTTTTAAAAAGATGCTAATCTTGCCCTGGCCAGTTTGGCTCAGCGGTTAGAGCATCAGCCCTCGGACCAAAGAGCTGTGGGTTCAATTCTGGTCAAGGGCATGTGCTTCGGTTGTGGTTCAGTCCCCGGCCCTGGTCGGGGTCGTGTGGGAGGCAGCCAATCGATGTGTCTCTCTCACATCGATGATTCTCGCTCTCTCTTTCCCACTCTATCTAAAGAGAAATGGAAAAATGTCCTCAGGTGAGGATTGAAAAAAAAAAAAAAGATGCTAATCTTCGGCTCACTTGGGAGGATTAATGAGCCATATTTGGATTCCGGCAACATAAATCCATTTCCCTTGACTACTTTCCTCACAATGCTTCTGTCCAGGTGGGCTGAACCAAGAACTTCTCTTCCTGGGTCAGAGAGAACCAGGATCCTTTTGTCACCAGGCTCTAGTCACAAAAAGTATTTGGCTATAGTAAGTATTAATGAAATACCTTGTATTTCCATTGGTGTAGACTTGTACCAGAAAAAAGAGGCAAAGGAGAAAGAAATGCACTTTAAATTCAGAACACAATAAGCTATTAACAAAATGAAAATGATAGGTCACAGGTCTTTTTCGGAATACACTTATACACTAACATCCACTCCAACTTTCTCTCTTAGAACAATCTTAACCACTACTTAATTGCTTCACTGCCTCACTATCTCTTTCCGCCCTTGAAAATCCTAGGAATACTTTTCCAAAGGAAAAAGGGCATTTCTTAAGGACATTCTCTCTGAGAATCCAAGGTTCCCAAGCACTATTCTAAATATGGTGCTTTCTTTGAGATTCAAAAGACAATATATGATGGGATTTTCAACTAATTTGAAGCCAAATCTTATCCCAAGTTACATGGGTTTTGATACTTCTTTCCTTGAATGAGGTCCTTGGGTGAAAGACAATGGGTTGCTACTAAAAAAATGCTCATGGCATTTTTTTTTTCTTTATTGATTTTTAGAGGGAGAGGGAGAGAGAAACATCGATGTGAGAGGGACACATTGACCGGTTGCCTCCCGCATGACCCCGACTGGGGCTGGGGACAACTGCAACTGAGGTACGTGCTCTTGACCGGAATCGAACCCGCAACTCTTTGGTCGGGGGGCCAACGCTCTAACCACTGAGCAAAACCAGCCAGGGCAAGGACCGCTCTTTTATGGACTTGGGGGTCCACTGGAGGAAACTGAAAGATTTAAGTATAGTAACTTTTCATCGGCTGAGTTATGGAAGTCTGTCATTGGTTGACCTATTAATAGGTAAGGAGGAATCTTTTCTTCCTCCTGATGAGGTAATGTAGTATCATTTCCCGTTGGAAAGGCAAGGTACATTTCTTCCTGTTGGGAGTTAGTAGTGTGTGAAGAGTGACACATGCATGAGAGTTCTCTCTTTTAGCCCCCCATTCCATTTTTTTTTTTTCTTTATTGGTTTTAGAGAAAGAGGAAGGGAGGGAGAGAGAAAGATACAAACATCGATGAGAGAGAATATCAACTGGCCACCTCCTGCATGCCCCCACTGGGGATTTGGCCCACAACCTGAGCATGTGTCCTGACCGGGAATCGAACCGGCAACCTCATGGTGCATGGGTCGATGCTCAACCACTGAGCCACATTGGCCAGATCCCCCCATTCCATTTTAAATGACATTTCTGTTTATCAATTTTCACAATATCTTATCCTATGGTATAATTTTAGTCAATTCAGTTCTGAGATGCAGAGACTGATTAATCAAAGGTGAATATAAATGGACTAATTGAGCCTTAAGACATCCAAAGCTCTTAAGCAGCTAATGAAATTGTCATGCACTCAGTTACTACCAGGCAGCCAGGGCTAGGGCAGAAGGTAGGGGTGGGACAGACAGTGCACACTAACAGCAATGCCATTCTTCAGACCATCCTAGAACCTCTTTCAGTACACAGGGCATATAACAATTTCCTGAGGTCACATGTGGAAGCTGGGCAGACTTCAAACCAGTGCCCAGCTATCCACTCAAATTCCAGAGCTTCTCAAATCACCAGCCCACTAGACCATAAACTTTATGAGGATAGGAACTGTGTCAGTCTCCTTGAAAATTAGGTCCCTAGCCTGGCCGATGTGGCTAAGTGGTTGAGCATCAACCCATGCACCAGGAGGCCTCCAGTTCGATTCCTGGTCAGGGGACATGCCCAGGTTGTGGGCCAAATCCCCAGTGGGGGCATGCAGGAGGTGGCCAATAGATGTTCTCTCTCATCGATGTTTCTCTCTCTCTCTCTCTCCCCCTCTCCCTTCCTCTCTCTCTAAAATCAATAAAGGAAAAAGAAAAAAGAATAAATAAATAATAACAAAAAGATAAGTAAGTTCTGGGATCTGACATACAGCATGGTGATTATAGTTAACAATACTTGAAAGTTGCTAAGAGAGTAGATTTTAAATGTTCTCACACCACCACTACCCACACACAAATTATAATTATGTTAGGTGATTAATGTGTTAACTTATTTTATTGTGGTAATCATTTCTCAATATATATGCATATCAAATCATCACGCTGTACACCTTAGTCTAACACAATGTTATATGTCAATTATATCACAATAAAGCTGGGGGGCATGAAATAATACGTAATAGTAAATCTCTAAATAAATAAATGACTAGATAGAAAGAACTGCTTTACTGAAATCAAAGTTGATAGGGATGAAATCCAGATGTAATAGTTCACTGGTTCCCAAAGGTCAAGGGGGCTAAGGCACCTTCACAGAGTCCTTTGCAGAATGCCAAGAATATGGTGGAAGAGGCAACTTGACTCAATACCCTCTTTGATTCTTTCCCAAGAAATAGCACTGCAGAGAGACAAATTCAAACCAGTGCTAGAACAGGAATAAATCACAAGCTCTCTCAACTAGGACTCTCAAACTTTTTTTTATCATGACCTATAGAAAAAAATACAGTTTACACTGCAACCCAAAACATATACATGTTTCTAATTGAAACAAAAGTTTCCCAAAACAATACTTATCCTTATGTGTGATGCACTGATACTTTCTATTCTATTTCAGTTTTTTTTTCCTTCCTTAATGCCTATAGCTTGTACCAGAAAGCAAGAAAGTACTCAAAGGGGTCATATCAAAGGAACAAAATAACTAGTTTGAAGGGGCTCTCACTGGCCAAACTTGGAATGATTGAGCACCAAAAATAATCATAAATGTAATTAATTATAAAACACTGAATAAATAAATATTCACAAGCCCAAAAAATGGGGGAACCCCTCATTGACCAACATTAGTGGTATTAAAACTAACTCTTGCCCTGGCTGGTTTGGCTCAGCGGTTAGAGCGTCGGCCTGCGGTCCAGAAAGACCCGGGTTCGGTTCCCGCTAAGGGCACGTACCTCGGTTGCAGTTTGTCCCCGGCCCTGGTTGGTCGTGTGGGAGGCGACCACTCGATGTGTCCCTTTCACGTCGATGTTTCTCTCTCTCTCTCTCTTCCTCTCTCTCCCTCCCACTCTATCTGAACACAAAGGTGGAAAAATGTCCTCGAGTGAGGATAAAAAAAAAAAACTAACTCTTTACTTTGAAAATTGGGGATAAAAGGGAAAGAATTAAGTATTTCCTCTGTCTTTTACCAGAAACTGTGGTTCACCCTCCAGTGTATGAAGCAAATAATTCCTTACAAAAAATGCCAGCTAGCCCTGGCTGGTTTGGCTCAGCGGTTAGAGAGTCGGCCTGCGGACCGGAGAGTCCCAGGTTCGGTTTCCGCTAAGGGCACGTACCTCGGTTGCAGTTTGTCCCCGGCCCTGGTTGGGGTCATGTGGGTGGCAACCACTCGGTGTGTCTCTCTCACATCGATGTTTCTCTCTCTCTCTCCCCCCCCCCCATCTTAAGATAAATGCAAAAATGTCCTCGGGTGAGGATAAAAAAAAAAAAAGAATGCCAGCTAATAAATGTAGAAAGAATGTCAATTAGAACATTATCATTCTGCCCTGGCCGAATTGCAAATTCGATTCCAGGTCAAGGGCATGCACCTCGGTTGCAGTTTGTCCTCCGCCCTGGTCGGGGTGGTGTGGAAGGCAACCAGTCGATGTGTCCCTCTCATGTCGATGTTTCACTCTCTCTCCCTCTCTCTCCCTCCCTCCCACTCTATCTGAAGATAAACAGAAGAAAAAAATATCCTTGCATAAGGATTTTTTAAAAAAAGAAAATCATCATTCTACAACCTCTACTGAAATAAATGATTCTGGCAAAAATTCATCAGTGGATGATCATTAGGTAAAAGAATATTAGAGAACAGGATATTCAGAAGATGTCAAATTATTACTTCATAGGTTCCGTACTAACTGCAAAGAGAAAAATAAACTTATTTTACAATAAGGAGATATGGCAGTCGCCACCAGAAGCAAGTAGTCAACCTAATACCACCAATAGTGGGGACAACCTGACAGTATGTGACTCCTGGGATGATATAATATGAAGTACACAGTATCACCTAATGAAGTATTCTTGCCAAAAATGTTTAACCGAAGTCAAATTAAGCCTTTAATCCTAAATTCTAGAATACAGGAAATATATGGGAGCTCTGCTGGTTTGGCTCAGCAGTTAGAGCATCAGCCCTCGGACCTAGGAGTCACAGGTTCGATTCCGGTCAAAGGCACATACCTCGGATGCGGTTTGTCCCAGGCCCTGGTTGGGGTCGTGCAG
Organism: Tadarida brasiliensis; assembly: GCA_030848825.1. Lineage (NCBI taxonomy): Eukaryota > Metazoa > Chordata > Mammalia > Chiroptera > Molossidae > Tadarida > Tadarida brasiliensis. The sequence goes on from CM061271.1 coordinate 21,811,484, forward strand.
GAGGCAGGGAGGCAGCTAGTTGATGTGTCCCTCTCACGTCAATCTTTCTCTCTCTCTCTCTCCCTCCCACTCTATATAAAGATAAATAGAAAAATATCCTCGGGTGAGGATTAAAAAAGAAATATATGGGATAGAGAAACAAGTAAAATGACACCACAATAACAAAGACAAATCCAGAATGTAGAACATTCTAAAAATAAATGCCCTGGTGTCTTCAAAAAGTCAATGCCAAGAAAGGGGGAAAAAGAGTGGAGAAAACTGTGTTAGATTTTAAAAGTCTAAAGAGATATGACTACCTAATGAAATGAGAATTTTGCTTGGATTTTGGTTTATAAAGCTAACTACAGCTGTAAAAGAAAAAATGGGGACAAATAGGACAATTTTAATATGGACTACATATTAGCTAATATTAGTAAATTATTTTTGTTTCTTAGGTATGACAACGGTACTATAATCATGTAAGGCAATCTCCTTATTTAGGATGCATGGTGAAATGTCATCATGTCTGCAACTTATTTTCAAACAGCTTATGAAAAACTACACATATATATGGATAAAGCAAATATGGCTAAATGTTAAAATTTTTATTTTTTTATTATTATTTTTTTTAGACAGAGTGGGAAGGAGACCTAGAGAGAGTGAGAGAGAGAGAGAAACATCCATGTGAGAAAGACACATCAACTGGTTGCCTCCCGCACAACCCCGACCAGGGCCGGGGACTGAACTGCAACCAAGGTGCATGCCCTTGACCGGAATCTAACCCATGACTCCTAGGTCCAAGGGCCGATGTTTTAATCGCTGAGCCAAACCAGCCAGGGCTAAATGTTAAAAATTTTAACTCTAAGTGTGGGATGCGGTATGTTTGAAATTTTTCCTAATAAAAAATTGAGGAAAAATGCTGTGCAACCCTTTAAAATGACATCACAGTCCACTAATGGAATGCAACTTACAGTCTAAAAGATATCACTTGTAGTCCATGATAGGGTAGTCATAATATCTCAGCTCTAACATTATTATCAATTTGGAGCCAGTTTTCTTAAACCTGTGTTTGCCCCCAAAAAGGAATGAACCTTCGTGAAAATGCTCATTGGGATAAGGCTTTCTTATTCTGCAACCCCTTGTCAAGAGTCTCCCAAGTTTTATATTTTTTCTGCCAATTAATAACTTGCTTTATTTGAAAAGTAAGAATAATCAGTAGAAAAACTCCTACTAATGTCAGGGAAATTTTATTTGTCCTTCTACTTTTAGAGGATTTTTCCCAATTCAAGGCATATAACATTGAAGTTCTTTTGATCCTTTTCCTCTACAATTAATGTCCCCAACTACCCTTAGCCCCCAGTTCCCAAGCAGCTTTCCAGGACACCTGGAGGCAAGCTGCATGACTGGCTGCAGAGAAACCCTTGCTCCCATACCACATCTGGCCTTGCCTTTCCACCAAATCAAATGCCAATTTATTGCCCTCTGATATACAGTCTATCAGGCCACTTCCTGGATGCCCCTACTTCACACTGGGCCAAAAATCCAAGGCAATAATATGAGTTCCACAAATGGGCAAGTAATCGCTCAATAAGCATGGAACAAGGAAAGGTCAGTTGTGATGTGTACACATGTGGCAGCCCTTCACAACTCAACCTACAGTAGTATGAGTGGTAACAGAAGGCTGGTGTTACAGAAGAGGCATGCAATGAGAAGCCAGCCAGCAGGCAGCCAGGAGTGCTTGTCCATCTAAGTCCTTCAGGATCTCTCAAGACCAAAGTAAAGAAACAAAGACCTCAAAACTGGTAAGAAGCATCTTATCACCTAGTTTCCAGAAGCAAAATGGAGAGCTAAATGTAGTTACTGCTCTCCATTTACCACCCTTTTTTATTTTATTTTATTTTTGGTATGTGCCCCTAGCGGGAACCAAACCTGGGACTCTCTGGTCCGCAGGCCTGTGCTCCAACCGCTGAGCCAAACCGGCCAGGGCTACCACCCTTTTTTAATGATGTGATCTGAGCTGAAATTATATAATCTCCATGTTGCTGTATACCCAGCTCTACCTTTTAATGTGTGCCTGGAGAGAAAAGACAAATACATTCACCCTTTCCATAAACATATTCAACATCACTTTAGAAATTGAGGTGACCAATTAAGCACCTATGAACATAAAGAGGTGGTTAGAGGGGGCCGGGCTGAGATAAATAACTCTTTACTATCTCTCCTAATCAAAACTGCACATTGAATTTCAAACATTTGGCTTCTTCTGAAACCCTCTTGGCACTTGCCCTGAGTTTGAGTGGGAGAAAAAGAAGAAAGGGACTCTGCCTGCCTCCTTGTTAAAAACAAAGCAGCAGCTGGCTTCTCCTCTTTTTACTCATCTGATTGCTGTCATAGGAAGTTGGGCACATACCCAGAGAATAATTTCAGGCCTCTTAAGAGGTGGCTGTGCTAAAGAGTACAATGGCAATGAGAGCACTACCAGCAACTTTGACACTCACCATAGACCATACTATCACACCATCCCTAACCTCTATTAGAAATCCTTCGCCTCTGCCTTTGAGAGCCAGCTATTAAGAATGTCCCTTTTTTCCCGGCCGGTGTGGCTCAGTGGTTGAGCGTCGACCCATGCACCAAGAGGTCGTCAGTTCAATTCCCGGTCAGGACACATGCCCAAGCTGTGAGCCAAATCCCCAGTGGGGGGCATGCAGGAGGCAACCAATTGATGTTCTCACTCATTGATATATCTATCTCTCTCCCTCTCCATTCCTCTCTCTCTAAAAATCAATAAAGAAATAAAAAAATTAAAAAAAAAAAAAAAAAAGAATGTCCCTTTTTTGCCCAGCCGGTGTGGCTCAGGGGTTGAACATCGACCCATGCACCAAAAGGTTGCCAGTTCGATTCCCGGTCAGGGCACATGCCCAGATTGTGGGCCAAATCCCCAGTGGGGGGCATGCAGGAGGTGGCCAATTGATGTTCTCTCTCATCAATGTTTCTATCTCTCTCTCCCTCTCCCTCTCCCTTCCTTTCTCTCTACAAATCAATAAAAAAAAAAAAAAAAAGAATGTGCCTTTTTTTACAACCCCCTTTCAGATACATGTAGTGGAAAATGTGCCAGCAAACTGGTTCTGTTGGCTAAGTATGTTTGAGCATTAGGAAGAAAAAAGGGAGAGCTGGACCCATACGAAGCCAGGCTATTTCTTCTCAAGAAAGTCTTCATTGTCTAACCCCAAGGACAAATAAATGTTTGGAAGAACTTCTTGGTTTAGAAACTTCAAGTGAAGAGGGTTCAGATCAGTTGGGGAAGGCCCCAGTAAAAAGAAATGACAAAGTAAAGTCATCAGAATACAGGGCTTTTAGAACTAACTTATTTATATGAATATTCCCTGGGGGGAAAAGAATCACAGTATTTTTATTTTCTCTAACTGTGTTAAAATGCCCACAAGTATGAAGTCAATCAAGCTATCAAGATTCTAAGGTGCCAAAGTCAGTCGGACGCAAACTCAAGTCATATCCTAATGTGTTGCTCAATAATCTCCAAACTAACATAGTCTTTTTTTTTTCTCACCCGAGGATATTTTTACATTTATCATCAGATAGAGTGGGAGAGAGGGAGAGAGAGAGAAACATCAATGTGAGAGAGATACATCGACTGGTTGCCTCCCACATGACCCAACCAGGGCCAGGAATGAACCACAACCGATGTACGTGCCCTTCACTGGAATCGAACCCGCGACTCATTGGTCCGCGGGCCGACGCTCTAATTGCTGAGCCAAACCGGCCAGGGCTATAGTTTTATATTTTATTATAGAACAAGAAAGTCAAAAAAGGGCACTGAAAATAGATACTTATATAAGTGTGTCCAACCTTGCCTCTTCCAACACTCAGCCCATTACACGAATTTGTCTGCCAAATTTTATTACACTTGGTTTTTTCAGCCTCCATTTAGTCAGGCCTTGAACAATTCACAAGCTCAGTTCTAAGTGGGACAAAGCTAATGTCCCACTGAATGACTCATTCAACCTTCTTCCCATGCTGATTAATGGTAATATATTGTTTACTACTCCCCAAACCATAAGCCCCTACAAAAAATAAATGAAAGTATGCGTTCAATCAGTATGGGAGATGATAACTCTAGTAAAATGTTTGTTTGTTTTTGCAAAAAATGTATCCTGACTCAATCTTTTTCCTGACAGTGACTAGTAAAATTTCTTTTCCCTATACTTCTACATCTCTCCATCTTCCAATTGAAACATTAAAACTGAGGTATGAGCCCTGGCCGGTTTGGCTCAGCGGTTAGAGCATCGGCCTGCGGTCCAGAGAGACCCGGGTTCGGTTCCTGCTAAGGGCATGTACTTCGGTTGCAGTTTGTCCCCGGCCCTGGTTGGTCGTGCGGGTGGCGGCCACTCGATGTGTCCCTTTCACGTCGATGTTTCTCTCTCTCTCTCTTCCTCTCTCTCCCTCCCACTCTATCTGGACAAAAAATGAAAAAATGTCCTCAGGTGAGGATTAAAAAAAAACAAAAAACTGAGGTATGAGACATCCTTGGACAGTTTCACTTCTACTTAGAAGGCTATTTCTAAGATGCCTAGGCCAGACAAATGTTAAATATTAGTTCCTCCCAGGTTGGCTTTCCAGACCTTGTTTTGTTTTGTTTTTAATTTTTTTTTTTTTTGTATTGATTTTTTGAGAGAGAAAGGAAGGAAGAGGGAGAGAGAGATAGAAACATCAATGAGAGAGGACACTGATCGGCTGCCCCCTGCACACCCCCACCTGGATCTGGCCCACAACCTGGGTATGTGCCCTGACTGGGAACCAAACCGGCGACCTCCTGGTGCATGGGTTGACGCTCAACCACTGAGCCACAACAGCCGGGCCAGATCCTGTTTAAATGTTCTATGCAAACTTCCGGAGTTTACATGGATTCAAACCTCCTAACTCAGACTCTTAATTCACAAAGTTTAAGACAGACATTACCCTACAGTACAGGTGTGTTTGCCCAGGATAAACTATATTTAAATAAATTCCTGATATTTTCACTTTCTCCAGGCACCTGCTTCTCCCTCTTAAACTCAAGTACACCGTATCTTGCTGTCCAGGTAAGCTCAGTAAAGAAATAGCCTGTCCTGCAGAGTTACTCTATGCAATCCACCAATGTCTTTGGGAATATCTAAACTCTGGCAAGAATGGCTTTACATGAGAAAGTCAAATTAGCAAATGCGTAAGCTATAATTTTTGTTCATTTCTTTGGCTTGTTTTGTTAGCAAAGGTAAGAGTGAGAATAAAAAAAGATGGCAATAGTCCAGCTGGTGTGGCTCAGCGGTTGAGTGTCAATCCATGCACCAGGAGGTCGCCAGTTCGATTCCCTGTCGGAACACATGCCCAGGTTGTGGGCCAAATCCCCAGGGGGGGCATGCATGAGGTGGCCAGTCAATGTTCTCTCTCATCGATGTTTTTATCTCTCTCTCCCTCTCACTTCCTCTCTCTCTAAAATCAACAAAGGAAAAAAAAATTTTTTTTAAGATGGCAATATATTGCTCTCATTCACTATCATGCATTCTATGTCTGATAGGAACCACACAGCATAGAGTAGAGGACACAAAGGTTAGCCTTGGAATGGTCAGCTAAAGCCACTAGTCCTTTTTTTTTTTTTTTAATCCTCACCTGAGGACATTTTTCCATTTTTTTGTTCAGATAGGGTGGCAGGGAAAGAGAGGAGAGAGAGAGAGAGAAACATCAATATGAAAGGGACACATCGAGTGGCTGCCTCCCGCATGACCCAACCAGGGCCGGGAACAAACTGCAACCGAGGTACGTGCCCCCAGCAGGAACCGAACCCGGATCTCTCTGGACCGCAGGCCGACGTTCTTACCGCAGAGCCAAACTGGCCAGGGCTCCTTTTTTTTTTAATCCTCACCCAAGGATATTTTTCCATTGATTCTTCAGATAGACTGGGAGGGAGGGAGGGAGGCAGAGAAAGAGAGAGATATTGAAACACTGATGTAAGAGAGGCACATCGATTGGTTGCCTCCTGCATGACCCCAACCAGGACCGGGGATCAAACTGCAACCGAAGTACGTGCCCTTGACCGGAATCAAACCCGCAGGCCAACGCTCTAACCACTGAGCCAAACCTGCCAAGGCTAAAGCCACTAGTCTTATAAAGACTAGTGGCTATCAGAGCAGGAAGAAAGTCTGCCAGTTTGTCTACAGTGACACACTCAATGCCTGAGTGCCTAAGCAAATGCCTAGCACATAACAGATAATCAATAAATATTGGTTAGCCCTGCTGGTGTGGCTCAGTGGTTGAGCACTGACCCATGCACAAAGAGGTCACCAGTTCAATTCCTAGTCAGGGCATATGCCCAAGTTATGGGCCTGGTCCCCAGTGAGAGGTATGCAGGAGGAGGCCAATCAATGTTCTCTCTCATCATCGATGTTTCTCTCTCTCACCCTCTCCCTTCCTCTCTCTCTCTAAAATCAATAAAGAAAAAAAACTATTTTTAAAAAAACTTTAAAAAATAAATAAATAGCCCTGGCCGGTTTGGCTCAGCGGTTAGAGCGTCGGCCTGCGGTCCAGAGAGACCCGGGTTCGGTTCCCACTAAGGGCATGTGCCTCGGTTGCAGTTTGTCCCCGGCCCTGGTTGGTCGTGCGGGTGGCAGCCACTCGATGTGTCCCTTTCACGTCGATGTTTCTCTCTCTCTCTCTTCCTCTCTCTCCCTCCCACTCTGTCTGAACAAAAAATGAAAAAATGTCCTCAGGTGAGGATAAAAAATAAATAAATAAATAAATAAATAAATAAATATTGGTTAGAAGCAAGTCAATAAGCCACACCCAGAAGGAATCCAAATCTTGGTGAATCCCAGAAAGATAAAGTCCAAGAAGCTAAAACAGTTCCACAGTTACTACATGTGCTTGTACTGGACCTCAAGACCACCTTAGTCTTATGCTGAATACCCTCATTCCTCAGAGGTCCTCAAAATTTAAAAGGTCGGGGGTTAAACCTCCAAAGGCAAACTCACTACCCCACCACTACCGACATACACACCTCTAAGTAGTCTTCCTCAAGCCCTGGTCCTGAAGGCTTTAAAGTCATTAAGAGGTGATTCCTTAAGAGAAAATTCTGGTTGTGACTTTTAGACTGTTTAAACTTTAAGACCTTTTAGATGCTTGCTCTGCTTTAAACCAAAAATTTTCTGGAAACGAATCTCTTTGTAATGATCTAAGTTTAAAGACCAAGGACAAAGGCAGCCTAAATCTGGAGGCAAACGACCACAGCCAAACACCACAAATCACAAATGAATACAGCCCTTTCCATGAAGCTCACTGGATGAAGGGTACTAAAGCTTGCAAAAACTTGTCCAGTCTGGGAACAAAGAGATCAATGACCACAGACCATGTCAGCTAGAACGATTCTTCTAAACTATCTACTCTCTTCAGACCTAAAACTAAGAGCAATATATCAAGTGTCCTGATAGTTCACATTCCCTTCTATCTCTTACCCCATGCCACAGATCTTACCACACAGTCTAGCTATGAGACTGAAGATATCTCTAATATGCAAGAGCCCCCACAAAATCTCTAGAAGGATAAAAGGAAATGTGTCTTAGGGATCTAAGCCCATGCCTGGGCTTAGGCAAATGTAAGGGAGAGGCAGTAGTCCTTCTGCCCCTAAGGCCAGGACACCCCAGACCTGCAGGCAGCACAGAGTTAACTACCCACCCGCTTTGAGAAGCACAAAGGTACATCACTGCAACATGCCTAACATTTACATTGCCTCTCTCTGCTCATTAAACAGGTTTTGGTTAAATAATGAACAAACTGTATTACAGACTCCGATGAGAATTCCAAAATTATAAATCAACTGGGAAAGCCCAAAGGGGCAGACAGACAGGGAGGGGGGAGAAAGAAAATATTGACTAATATAAAGGGCGCAGCTTGACAGTGGATATTCCTGCCACACCTGATCAAACACACTCTGTTGGGGGAAGGGAAAGAGAGCAAGAGAGGGAAGATGGGACAAGACAGACTGAAATTTGCATCCGGAAAAGATTAAAACGGATTCTTTGGGGATAGAGAAAATACATAATATATATTACTATAAATGCAAAACTGTACTAAAAGCTAACTCAAATGTCAAAGATTACAGCTTGAATAAATTTAAATATAAAAGCCATGTGCTTCTGGAGTTAATGAGAGAGACATAAAAGCACAAACTGGGCCAGGAAGCTGAACAGAGCCTTATGCTGCCTTTGCTGGACAATGGGTTCAAAGCACAGCAAATACAGTCAGAGGCTTCCCTCCATAGCTCTAAGCCCTTAGAAAGAACTGGCAAACCCCATCATTTTTCCAACCTACATATGCTGTTTTTTTTTAAAGTAAGATATAATTTAATTCCATAAAATTCACCCTTTTAGAGTACACAATTCAGCCTGGCCAGTGTGGCTCAGTGGATTGAGTGTCATCCCATTGACTGAGAGGTCGCCAGTTCGATTCCTGGTCAGGGCACATGCCCTGGTTGTGGGCTCAATCCCCAGTAGGGGGCATGCAGGAGGCAGCCATTTGATGTTTCTCACATCAATGCTTCTATCTCTCTCTTCCTCTCTCTCTAAAAAATCAAAAAAAATAGACTTCCAGTCAAGATGGCAGCGTAGGTAAACACGATATAATGTCCTCCCACAACCACATCAAAGTTACAACTAAACTACAGAACAGCCATCATTCAAAACTGCCCGAAATCAAGCTCTGTGGAAGTCCTACAACTATGAAATTAAAGAAGAAGCCGCATCGAGACTGGTAGGAGGGGTTGAGGCTCGATGGGCTAGTCCCACACCCATGTGTGCTAGATAAAAATTAGGAGGATACCTCGGCTGGGAAGATCCTCCCTGAGGACTGAGGGGTCCTCGTCCCACACCAGGCACCCAGCCTAGGGTTCCAGTGCCAGGAAGAAAAGTCCCCATAACTTCTGGCTGGAAAAACCAGCGGGAACTGAGGCTGAGGCAGCTGGAGCCCCTGGCAGCTCCTCTTAAAGGGCCTGCGCACAGACTTACTCGAACTCGCACCCTCCAGGTTCCAGTGTGGGGAAGGCAGCTTGAAAGGCACCAGAGTCGTATGGGGAAGAACTGAGTTGTTTGGCAATGGAGCGAGGACTGGAGAGGCAGCTTTCTCCTGGACAGACGTGCAATCAGAGGCCTTTGTTCCTTTGGTGAGCCCTTCCCTGGGACAGCAGACACTGCCATATCTGGGACTCCAGCAACCTGGCTCACACTGGTGATTCCCAGAGGCCTCGCCCCACCCAACTTTCAGGCCCACCCAAACTGTTGCCAGTTGCTTTACCATAGGATTGGCCTGTCTTGGATCCTGCTTCAGCTTTTCCTAAATTCTTTCAAACAAGCAGCATCTGGTCTCAGCGAGCCCCATACCTCTCACTAAGTAATACATAGAAACAAACACAAGGAGGCAGCCAAAATGAGGAGAAAAAGAAACAGGTCCCAAATGAAAGAACAGAACAAAACTCCAGGAAAAGAACTAAGCGAAATGGAGATAAGCAACCTAACAGATGCTGAGTTTAAAACACTGCTTATAAGGATACTCAATGGACTTAGTGAGAACCTCAGTGAACTTAGTGAGGGCCTCAAGAGCATAAAAAAGTACCAGTCAGAAATGAAGGATGCACAGTCAGAAATGAAGGAGGCACTAACTGAAATAAAGAATAATTTACACAGATTCAATAGTAGAGTAGGTAAAGCCAAGAAGCAAACCATTGATTTGGAATATAAGGAAGCAAAAAACACCCAATCCAATCAGAACAGCAAAAAGAAAAAAACACCCAAAAAAATGAGGATAGTGTAAGGAGCCTCTGGGACAACTTCAAGCGTGCCAACATTCACATCTTGGGGGTGCCAGAAGGAGAAGAGAGAGAACAAGAAATCGAAAACCTATTTGAAACAATAATGGCAGAAAACTTCCCTAACTTGGTGAAGGAAACAGACATACAAGTCCAGGAAGCACAGAGAGTCCCAAACAAAATGAACCCCAAGAGGCCCACACCAAGACACATCATCATCAAAATGCAAAAGGTTGAAGACAAAGAGAGAATCTTAAAAGCAGCAAGAGAAAAGCAGTTAGTTACCTACAAGGGAGGTCCCATAAGACTGTCAGCTGATTTCTCAAAAGAAACTTTGCAGGCTAGAAGGGAGTGGCAAGAAATATTCAGAGTGATGAAAAGCAAGAACCTACAACCAAGATTACTCTATGCTGCAAAGCTGTCATTTAGAATCGATGACCATATAAAGAGTTTCCCAGACAAGGAAAAGCTAAAGGAATTCATCACCACCAAATCATTGTTATATGAAATGTTGAAGGGTCTTCAAAAAGATAAAGAAAAATATGAACAAACAAAATGGCAATAAATACATATCAACAATTGAATCTACAAACAAAATGAACAAGCAGAACAGAAACATTCTCATAGATACAGAGAACTTCTGTTGGTTACAAGATGGGAGGAGGGTTGGGGGAATGGGTGAAAAAGGTGAAGGGACTAAGAAGTACAAATTGGTTGTTAGACTGACAAACCTCAAAGGGAAGGGGGATTAGGGGGTGGGAAGAAATAAACCAAAGAACTTATATGTATATATGCATAACCAATGGACACAGACAACAGTGTGGGGAAAGGCAGGAGGGGGGCGGGAATGGGGAGGAGGGGGTCAATGGGGGAAAAATGAGGAACATCTGTAATACTTTCAACAATAAAGATAAGGTAAAAAATAAAAATAAGTAAAAACATATTTAAATAATAATAATAAATAAATAAAGTATACAAGTCAATGGTTTTTAGTATATTCACAGAGTGGTATAACCATCACCACTATCTAATTCCCGAACATTTTCATCACCCCAAAAAAGAAACTTGTACCCATTAGCAGTCATTCCCCACACCCCTTCCCCACCCCTGGCAATCACACATCTGCTCTAACTTCTTCAGAATAACCTCCTAAAAGGATTCCTAAAATGGGCAGCAGTCAAGTCTCACTGGTGGTGAACTAAGGCTTTATCCAAAGTAGAAATATACAAACTTTGCTCTTAGGCAGCCTGTATCTTCCAAGTGCAACCTTCTCTTTAGATCTGGTATTAGAATATTATATTACTCAAAATGCTACAGAGCATGAAGTCATCATGCAGTTTGGGCAAATACTGATTGTAAATGTGGTCCAGAGATACATAGCTGTGAGAATAACAGGTATGAACTTAGCCAACCTTACTAAAGACAATGGACTGCCCTGGCCAGTTTGGCTCAGTGGTTAGTGCATCAGCCTGCGGTCCAGAGAGACCCGGGTTTGGTTCCCACTAAAAGCACGTACCTCGGTTGCAGTTTGTCCCCAGCCCCGGTTGGGGTCATGTGGGTGGCAACCACTCAATGTGTCTCTCTCACGTCGATGTTTCTCTCTCTCTCTCTCTTCCTCCCTCTCTCTCTCCCACTCTATCTGAAGATAAATGCAAAAAAGTCCTCAGGTGAGGATTTAAAAAAATTTTTTTTTAATAAATAAAGACAATGGACTTACTTCCTTCACAATGCTCAGACAATACTTCTGGAGGAGTAGATAGTGTTTATGTATATAAATGATCCTCTGACCATTACAAGAAAAGACAAAAATCATTTTGGTTTACTGACAATGTCCAATGAACCACCTATTTCCAACAGTGATATTCTTAACTAACTAAGCCAGCAGAAAACCTAGAAAAAAGAATGCAAATAGAAAGCCTTTGTAAAAAGAGACCAAGCCCAAGTCAATTTCATGAATTAAACTGAGTGGAAGTCCTAGAATTCCTGCCATACCTCCTCCAATCTAAGTGGTACACCATTTCCAGTCACATGGCAAGGGCAGTCTCTTTAGTTCTCTCTTCAAATTCAAAACTCTTTCCCAGCCTCCTACCATTAACAGGCTTCCAAGAAAGCAGTCCTGCTGACACTGCCAATCAGAAAAATCTGTTTGTTTCAGTAAAAGAAACAAGAAATTGGTCATGGATTGCAGAGTCCAGGACCACAGGGGCAGCTAACCCATAAACCTGCTCCTAGAAGCCAACACTGTGTAGGGGTCAGAATCAATCAGAAGACCATGAAATGCCCTGCTTCAGGTCCACTCTGTCATTTTCTCAGGTAGGTAATATGCTAAAACCCAAGAACAATGGGGCAATCGTGGCAGGCACCATTTCAACATCTGCCACACTGTTGGCCCTTAGAAAATACTAGTACCTTTTTCCTTCCTCCAGAGGAAACTTTGGTAACACGCCGCAGGTATGTTCCTAGTACCACTGACAGAACTAGCTCCTCAGCACATTCTGGTTTATTAGTTTCAAACAGCAGATAATCTGGATTCCTAACCCAAGGATGTAACAAAATTAGGCAACAGACTCAACTTTGGTAGTTCTTACATGGTCTAGAGACCCTCAAGTCCTGGACGGTACCATTCACCATAGATATGGTCTCTGAGCTGAAGTCTCAGGATATGTAAGGATAGAGAAAACAAGTACAAGATATGGATTGGGTGGCAAGCAGGAAATATGGCTGTCAGGATAGCAGCACCACCTCAGCTCCTCAATCCTCACAGAGTGCCCAAAAGGCCTACAAGGCTAATCTCTGCCATTTTAGGGTGTTCCCAACCAAAACAACAATCCCATGCTGTGTTAAAAAATATTGGCCAGCCTGGCTGGTGTGGCTCAGTGGTTGGACATCGACCCATGCACCGGGACATTGCCAGTTCGATTCCTGGTCAAGGCACGTGCCCAGGTTGTCGGCCAGGTCCCCAGTGGGGGGCGTGCAGGAGGTGGCCGGTCGATGTTCTCTCTCATCGGTGTTTCTATCTCTCTGTCTCCCTCTCCCTTCCTCTCTCTCTAAGGTCAATAAAGAAAAAAAAAATTATAAAAAAAAAATGTTGGCCAATGTTTCGAAATATAGTCACTTGATTAATACTATTAACATCTCTTAGAAAGACAGTACCCTGAACTGTGACCCACCAAAAAGAGTTGTAGCCCTGGCCGGTTTGGCTCAGCGGTTGGAGCGTCGGCCTGCGGTCTAGAGAGACCCGGGTTCGGTTCCCGCTGGGGGCGTGTACCTCGGTTACAGTTTGTCCCCGGCCCTGGTTGGTCGTGCAGGAGGCAGCCACTCGATGTGTCCCTTTCACGTCGATGTTTCCCTCTCTCTCTCTTTCTCTCTCTCCCTCCCACTCTATCTGAACAAAAAATGAAGGGTCCTCGGGTGAGGATAAAAAAAAAAAAAAGAGTTGTAAATATCTACTCACTATATTTACTTTCTTATTGGGATATGTAAGTTTTATCTGTAAAGTAAAAAAAAAAAAAAAATCTGTGCAAGCAGCAAACTCTTTCTGAAGCATCGAAATCACTTATAGTACAGGCCATGAAATAAGAACCTACCACCTAGTTGCAACATTCACTTTGCTAACTAACAACCACCTCCTCTATACTTGATCTTTCTTGGCTAACATTTCCAATGGTTTTCAATAGAGTGAAATTTGGTCCTTTAAAAACATGTAGGGAATTCTTAGTTAACTTTAGCTCATGTTTAGGAAAAGTAAAAAGAAATCTTTCTCCAGATATTCTCCTACATTCCTCATAAAAGGAGGAAATGTATTTGTTTATTGTTATGTAATTTGTATAAGCCTAAAAAATGATTTCAGTTGTGGTCTTAGATATGTTACTAGCTAAAGCCATTCCAGGATATACATTGCAAAAGTCCTTTACAGTAAAAAGAGCAACACAGCTCTGAGGCTTTCTCTCTTTCAGTCTTTTTTTTTTCCACAAACCCTAAACCCTAACCCTAACCCTAACACTAAATCCACCCTAAATCATAAAGGTAACTGTAATTTTAATCCTAACCTTACCCCTAATCTTTTAATATAATCCTAACAGCAACAATAACCCTAACCTCTAACACCTAATCCTATACCTTAAACTTTAACCCAAACCCTAAACCTTGACCCCAACAAACAACCCTAATGTTAAACCCTAACTCTAAACCCTAAGCCTACTCCCTAAATTTTAAACAATAAAATTAGTATATAACCCTACCCTAAATGCTGAAATCTAAACCTAAACTCTAACCCTAAATTCTAAGTCATAGTTTTAACTTTATTTATTTATTTATTTTTGTGAATCCTCACCCGAGGATATTTTTTCCATTAATTCTTTTATTTCTATTTTTATCTTTATTGTTGGAAGCATTACAGATGTCCCTCCATTTTCCCCCCATTGACCTCCTCCTCCCTTTTCCCATCCCCCTGTCCCTTTCAGTTTTTTTCACCCCTTTTGAAAAACCCAAAGGTGTTGAGACTTGCCTCCCCACTGACACACACATATAGGCACTTCCTGTGTACATTTTCCTCTAGTTGCATGAACACAAGCAACACAGAACAGGGCACTAAACCAGGCATCAGAGGCCAGAATTCTAGTTTTGACTCCGCCTCTTAGGATTAGTGTGACCTCAGCTAAATCACTTAAAATGTCTCTTCAATTTCATTCATAAAAAGGAACAATATAGCCCTCACCGGTTTGGCTCAGTGGTTAGAGCGTCGGCCTGTGGACCAAAGAGTCGAGTCGCAGGTTCGATTCTGGCCAAGGGCACGTACCTGGGTTGCAGTTCGTCCCGGCCCTGGTTGGGGTCATGCGGGAGGCAACCAATCAATGTGTCTCTCTCACATCGATGTTTCTTTCTCTCTCTCTCTGTCTCTCTCTCTCTCTCTCAGGCAACCAGTCAATGTGTCTCTCTCACATTGATGTTTCTTTCTCTCTCTCTTTCTCTGTCTCCCTCCCTCCACTCTATCTAAAGATAAAGGGAAAAAATAAATAAATAAAGATAAATGGAAAAAATATCCTCGGACCAGGATTAAAAAACAAAAACAAACAAAAAAAAAGGAACAATATATGCCACGCCTCCCTTACTGGGTTGTGTGAAAGTTCTAAAAGGTAATAAACATGAAAGTGGATTTAAAAGTTCTAAACATATAAATATTATAAAGTTCTAAACATATAAATATTATATAAGCTTATGATGATTAGGGAAATCTGGTGGAAAAAAGGGGAAAAAAGATTCTGGGAATACATGAAGACTGAAAGATTTGCATTACAGAGAGCTAAGGCCCTAAAAGCAACAATGACTTTCTATAAGAGAAAGGTTTTGTTGCAAATACTAAAAACTTTGTGCCACCAACTTCCTACCTCATGGCATGCATGAGGTAGACAAAGAAAGTAGTTAAAACCAAACCAAACCAAAAAGATAACCAAAATAACTTATTTATTACTCAAACAATGAAGGAAGCTTATAACTGTATGAATACTGATTCCCCACTAAACTGGGATGCCCTTCCAGGAACTCTAGAAAAAGGATCAGTAATACAATAAACCAAGGACAACATATACCCATGACTCAAACCTGGCTTGCAATCTGTTTTTTTAAAGAAAATATGATTTATCACTCATTAATTTAAATATTATCTATGTCTGCTTTTGAGCTACAATGGCAGAATTGAGTAGTTGCACAGTTGCGATAGTCTGTAAAGTGTAAAATATTTACTTTACAGAAAAAGTCTGTCCATCCCTGCAATAGTTCTTTGCAGAAAAGTTGGTCCATCCCTGCAGTAAATCAAACAGTTTTTTGTTTTTTTGGGTACGTGCCCCTAGCGGGAACCGAACCCAAGACTCTCTGGTCCGCAGGCCGACGCTCCAACCGCTGAGCCAAACCGGCCAGGGCCCAGTTTTGTTTTTTTTCTCTTTATTGAGTTTTTTTTAGAGAGAGAGAAAGGGAGGAGAGAGATAGAAACATTGACGAGAGAGAACATCGATCGGCCGCCTCCTGCATGTCCCCCACTGGGGATTTGGTCCACAACCTGGGCATGTGCCCTGACCGGGAATCAAACAGGCGACATCTTGGTACATGGGTCAACGCTCAACCACTGAGCCACACCGGCCAGGCAAACGTGTTTTTTTTAAAAACCAGGATAAATAATCCTACATAGATCTGAGGACTTACCTGTTATATTGTTTAAAACCTCCTTTAGATGACTGAAACTATGCAACAGAGGATCCCGTTCTTCATCCTGTAACACATAGATGTTGTTTTTAAAAAGTCATTATCAGACAAAGAGGAAAAAGGAAATAAAGGACAGATCAAGGGCTCTTTCTCTGAATTCAGCCAGAAAATCTATTAAGTTTTTCTTCCTAGGAAAAGAAAGTTAGCTATACATTTTTCCAGTTCCTTAATCTCTTAATTCATAGAGGTCCTCTGGGCTTACCTAAAATAGTAAATCCTGAAGTATTAATCTATATTATGACCACAGCACTCAAGCTACCATAGATTGTCAGGTCCTTTATATTTGCTATGGTGTGAATGTTTGTGTTCCCTCAAAACTTACATGTTGAAATACTAATGCCCGATGTGATAGTATCAGGAAGTGGAGGTCTTTAAAAGGTGGATGATTAGATCATGAGGACAGAGCCCTATAAAAGAGGTACAATAGAGTTCCCTTGCCCCTTCCACCATGTGAAGACACAATGAGAAGTCTGAGACCCAGAAGAAGGCCCCCAACTGACCATTTCTGTTGTTTATGAGCCACCCAGTTTGTGGTATTTTGTTATAGCATCCCAAAAAGACTAAGACATGTATTATTCTATCTCTTCTCCTTCTTCATACTCATTATGTAATCACAGATATTCATTTCAAAGACATTTATGACTCTACTCTCACTTCTAAAACAACCTATTTTTATAAATGAACATGAGAAATTTCCAAATGCAAAGCTGGAATGTCTAAACTTATTTTTACAATTGTGTCAAAAATTGTTTTATACAACTGTACAAAAAATGTCCTTGAACATATGTATGCAACAAAGAAAGCCAACTTTACAACAGGTAAGTTTCTTAATCATCTGACTGGCAAGATATGGCCTGCTCTATATATAGAAACTTGTTGAACTCCCAAGGAATACCATCACCAAGCCATACTCCATGTATAAATAACTAAACTAAATTAATTTGACAGCCCTAGGGAATTAGAAGATAAGGAATCTTTCTGATGTTTTTAGGCATTTTAAAGAGGTCCCAAGTACTAGCTTAAGTTGTTTACAAAAATAGTTAGAAGAGCTCTGGCCAGTTTGGCTCAGCGGTTAGAGCGTCAGCCCGCGGACCAGAGAGTCCCGGGTTCGGTTCCCGCTAAGGGCACGTACCTCAGTTGCAGTTTGTCTCCGGCCCTGGTTGGGGTCATGTGGGTGGCAACCACTCGATGTCTCTCTCACGTGGATGTTTCTCTCTCTCTCTTCCTCCCTCTCTTCCGTTCTATCTGAAGATGAATGCAAAAATGTCCTCGGATGAGGATAAACAAAAATAGTTAGGAGAAGAATGGTACCATTTTTTGGGCTCCAGAGAAAAAAAGCCAGCCTGTAAATTTGACACTAGTTTGAATAAAACAAAGGGTCCTTGATATTAAGAACAACTCTGAATTCCTACTATTCTCATTATTACTGGAAATTTTATTACTGTTTTAACCATGCACAGATCCCCAACAACAAATCAGTGACCAAGCTTTCTGCCCATTCCCCACTTACCAGTGGAGTATGGGTGCTCCATCGGGCATTTCGTTTGATGGCCCCAACCACAATGTTAATCTCCCCTTGAATGATGTAAATATTCTTATCCACCATCCTGGCAAACCTACCAAAACAGTTAAGAAAAATGTCTAGTTAATATTGCTTAACCAAGGCATGCTTAAATCAGTGCCTGGTAAGGTTAGAATTATAATTTAACTTTTCAGTACCAAGATTTCTAGAAGTTCAACATACAATTCAAAAAGCATCAATCCAGCCCTGGCTAGTGTGGCTCAGTTGGTTAAGCATTGTCCCATGTACCAAAAGGTTGCCTGTTCAATTCCTGGTCAGGGCACATGCCAGGGTTGCAGGCTCAATCCCCAGTAGGGGGCGTGCAGGAGGCAGCCGATGGATGTTTCTTTCTCACACTGTTTTTCTCTCTCTCTCTAAAATCAATAAAAACATTTTTTTTCAAAAAAGTATCAATCCAGAAAATTCTTCAAAGGCACCTCAACAATCTCTAGCAAGTATGTCAGATTCTTCAAAGGTGGGGTAAGGGCTGGGCAGAGAGGGATGAAGGGGGGAAATGGGGGACATCTATAATACTGACAACAACAACAAAAATCTCTCCTATGAGGCTTTTAGGTATGTAAATACATCCGTGTTGCTAGTTTGTTAAAGATATTATATTTCAACCAGGCCGGTGTGGCTCAGTGCCCATGCACGAAGAGGTCTCCAGTTCGATTCCCAGTCAGGGCACATGCCCAGGTTGTGGGCCAAATCCCCAGTGGGGGGCATGCAGGAGGCGGGCAATCACTGTTCTCTCTCATCAATTTTTTTTTTTTAATTTTTTTTTTAATCCTCACCTGAGGACATTTTTCCATTTTTTGTTCAGATAGAGTGGGAGGGAGAGAGAGGAAGAGAGAGAAACATCGACGTGAAAGGGACACATTGAGTGGCTGCCTCCCGCACGACCCAACCAGGGCCAGGGACAAACTGCAACTGAGATATGTCGTACCCTTAGCGGGAACCGAACCTGGGTCTCTCTGGACCACAGGCCGATGCTCCAACCGCTGAGCCAAACCGGCCAGGGCTCATCAATGTTTCTATCTCTCTCTCTCCCTCTCCCTTCCTCTCTTTCTAAAATCAATAAAGAAAAAAATATATATTAAAAAAAAAAAGATATATTTCAGACCTGGCCGATTTGGCTCAGCAGTTAGAGCATCGGCCCACAGGCCAAAGTCACAGGTTTGAGTCCAGTCAACGGCATGTACCTCGGGTTGGGGTTCAGTCCCCAGCCCTGGTGCAGGAGGCAAACAATCAATATGTCTCTCTCTCACATCCATGTTTCTCTCTTTCTCCCCCGCCCCCCCCACTCTATGTGAAGATAAATGGAAAAATATCCTCAGGTGAGGGTTTAAAAAAAAAGATATATTTCAGATCTTCCCTTTGTTCTTTTTTGTCCACTCAATAAAGTAATAATGAAGGTTCAAGTTAAAAGAAAATAAAGACTGTTAGAAAAATAGCCTTGGTTTGAAACCACAGTTACGTCAACTTACAGACTACATCCATTCTGCCAAGTCAGCTCCATAAAACTGGACAGTAGCAGTGATACAACCTTTAAAAAGTCAAGTTCACTTGCTTATAGCAGGAAATCTCTAATAATCAGACTGAAAGGTAGACTTTTTTAAAAAAAAATTTTTCTTTACTGATTTTGAGAGAGGAAGGGAGAGGAAGAGAGAGAAAGAAACATCAATGAGAGAGAACATTGATTGGCTACCTCCTGCATACCCCCCACTGGGGATTTGGCCCACAACCTGGGCATGTGCCCTGATCGGGAATCCAACCAGTGACCTCTTGGTGCATGGGCCAACGCTGAGCCACACCAGCCGGGCTGAAAGGTAGATTCTATATGAATCCCTGAAGTGAAGCTGACATATTATTTTAGTATTTGAAGTGCTCCCAACTTAACTACCACTTAACTACCATTTTCTCTGCTGCCTAGAATAGCACTTAGAAAAGATATTTAATTCTCTCTCCAGGTGAAAACATTAAAAAAAAAAAAAAAAGAAAAGAATTTCTTGACATAGAGAAAACTCTAGGAGTATGTAAAACCAACTTACCACTTTCCATTCATTATTTAGAAACCCTCCTCAGCCCTGGCCAGTTTAGCTCAGTGGTTAGAGTGTCAGCCTGCAGACTGAAGGGTCTCAGGTTCGATTCCTGGTCAAGGGCATGTACCTGGGTTGCAGGTTTGATCCCCGGCCCCAGTTGGGGTCATGCAGGAGACAACCAATCAATGTGTCTCTCTCACATCAATGTTTCTCTCTCTCTCTCTCCCTCTCTACCTCCCTTCCACTCTATCTAAAAATTAATGGGAAAATATCCTCAGGTGAGGATTAACAAAAAAAATTTAGAAACCCTCCTCAGAAAGACAAAGGTGGGGGTACTGATGTATATAGTTAGACAAACATTTAGATCAGGATAAAGGAAAGTTAAACAGTACGGCTATTAGGGTAAGGGAAGAAGAAATTCCAGAAATATTTACTTATTGAGCACCTAACTATCCATAAGGCATCTTACAGAGCACTAAGGATACAAAACAAGACATGGAAAGAGCTGTCAGACATTGTGTGTCACCACGTATGTAAAAACCAACCCACCTTACACAAAATACTAGATTTTTGTTTTTAAAAATATGCAATATTGTCCGGCTAATGTGGCTCAGTGGTTGAGCGTCAACCCATGCACCAAGAGGTCACTGGTTCGATTCCCAGTCAGAACACATGCCCAGGTTGTGGGCCCGATCCCCAGTGGGGGGCATGCAGGAGGCAGCCAATCGATGTTCTCTCTCATCGATGTTTCTATTTCTCTCTCCCTCTCACTTACTCTCTCTCTGAAATCAATAAAGGGGAAAAAAAAAAAAAACTTAAAAAAAATGCAATATTTAACACAGTAATATATAAAGGGTAACATAATGGTCAGTATTCAGATTAAGAATAGCACAACTGAAGTCTCTGTGTGTCCTTCCTAATCATATCCTCCTCTCTTTCATCCATAGGTCCCACTATTCTAAATCTGATGTTTATTAAACTTTTAATGTTGTTTTATACTTGGTATAAAACATTGTTGTTTTATACATTGGTATATATCTTTAAATAATATATAGTATTATTCTGCATATTTTATACTTTATGTAACTCATATATTGTATATATTCTGCAATTTTCCCTTTTCCCTTGAAACATTATGTTTGTGAGTCATCCACATTGTTAAGTGTATTTAATATATTTTATAGAGGTATATGTAGAGAGATATAAACACAGAATAAAAGGTCTGAGCAGATGTAGCACAAATTCAATAACTATAGTTATCTCTAGAGAAGGTACTTTGAAATCTGGGTATAATCAAAGAATATTTTAGCCTTATCTACAATGTTCTAATATTTTATAAGAATGTATTACTGTACATTCCTGCCTATAAGGCATTTATAGAGTTCAGTGGGATCTAAGAGAAAACTGAACTAGAGACACAGAGAAAAAAATGAATCCTACAAGTAGCTCCATTTGCATATTTTGCCCAACACAGTTTCCCCAGAAAGTGAGAAATATGAAAAACACTACAATAAAGGAAAAAAAGAACTGTACAAATTTTGTCCAGGCTCATAACACCTTCCCCAATTCATAAGGGAATCCAACATAAGTCAAAATTTATTTTAATGACAATTTACATAAATAACTAGGTTAGTCTCAGACTATCTGCTTTCCAAATAGTCTAGACACACAACAATGTTCTCTTCCTGAGATGACTCAAAGATGAGAACATACAATAATATTTTCTTCTGAGGAGAAGGAGAACCAAGAAGAACAACAAATTGGAAAATAATTTAAAGGATCAGTAACGATAAAATCTCTAGTATCTCTTTTTTTTTTTTTCCTCACCCGAGGACATTTTTCCATTTTTGTTCAGATAGAGTGGGAGGGAGAGAGAGGAAGAGAGAGAGAGAGAAATATCGACGTGAAAGGGACACATCAAGTGGCTGCCTCCCGCACGACCCCAACTGGGGCCAGGGACAAACTGCAACCGAGGTATGTGCCCTTAGCAGGAACCGAACCCGGGCCTCCCTGGACCGCGGGCCGACACTCTAACCGCTGAGCCAAACCGGCCAGGGTTCTAGTATTTCTCTTTCCTCAAAATATTTAGACACGATGAGTATGGTCCACAACTCTGGAAGGATTTATTTTTAAATATGTTTTTATTGATTTTAGAGAGAGGGAGGGAGAGGGGGAGAGAGAGAGAGAAACATCAATGTAAGAGAGAAACGTCGATGGGCTGTCTCCCACACGCACCCAAACGAGGGATCGAGCCCAAAACCTGGGAATTAATCTGGGGACTTTCTGGTGCAAGAGACAACACTAAACCAACTGAACCACACTGGCCAGGGCTCTCTGGAAGGATTCTTAAGAAAATACTGCCCTGCCCTGGCCGGTTTGGCTCAGCAGTTAGAGCGTCGGACTGCGGTCCAGAGAGACCCAGGTTCGGTTCCCGCTAAGGGCATGTACCTCAGTTGCAGTTTGTCCCCGGCCCTGGTTGGTCGTGCGGGTGGCAGCCACTCGATGTGTCTCTTTCACGTCGACGTTTCTCTCTCTCTCTCCCCCTCTCTCCCTCCCACTCTATCTGAACAAAAAATGAAAAAATGTCCTCGGGTGAGGATTAAAAAAAAAAAAAAGAAAATACTGCCCAGCCAGCCAGCCAGTGTGGCTCTGTAGCTGGGCATCGACCCATGCACCAAAAGGTAGCTGGTTCGATTCCGGTCAGGGAACATGCCCAGGTTGTGGACTTGGTCCCCAGTGGGGGACGTGCAGGAGGCAGCTGATCAGTGTTGATGTTTCTCTTTCATTGATGTTTCTCTCTCTCTCTAAAATCAATAAAAACATATTTTTATTTTTTATTTTTTTTTTTTAATTTTTTTTTCTTTATTGATTTTAGAGAGAGAGGGAGAGAGAGATGGAAACATCGATGAGCGAGAACATCGATTGGCCGCCTCCTGCATGCCCCTTACTGGGGATCAGGCCCACAACCTGGGCATGTGCCCTGACCGGGAATCGAACCAGCGACCTCTTGGTGCATGGGTCGACGCTCAACCACTGAGCCACACCGGCCGGGCAATAAAAACATATTTTTAAAAATTTTGAAAGAAAAAACGGGCCCTGGCTGGTTTGACTCAGCTGTTAGAGCATCAGCCTGCGCACCAAAGGGTCACAGGTTCGATTCCTGGTCAAGGGCACATACCTGGGTTGGAGGTTTGATCCCAGGCCCTGATTGGGGCATTCATGTGGGAGGCAACCAATTGATGTGTCTCTTTCACATCAATGTTTCTCTCTCTCTCTCCCTCCCTCCCTCCCTTCCACTCTATCTAAAAAAAAAAATTAATGGAGCTCTGGCCAGTTTGGCTCAGTGGTTAGAGCGTCGGCCTGTGGTCCAGAGAGACCCCAGTTCGGTTTCTGCTAAGGGCATGTACCTCGGCTGCAATTTGTCCCTGGCCCTGGTTGGGTCGTGCGGGTGGCAGCCACTCGATGTGTCCCTTTCACATCGATGTTTCTCTCTCTCCCTCTCTCTCCCTCCCACTCTATCTGATCAAAAAATGGAAAAATGTACTTGGGTGAGGGGAAAAAAAAAAAGATTAAAAAAATCAATGGAAAAATATCCTCAGGTGAGGATTAACACACATAAAAAAAGAAAGAAACTACTAACAGAGGTTGCCGCCAGAGAAAAGAACTGGGGAACTGCAGAACAGGGGTGATAGGAACTTACTTTTCTCTGTATATTACTTTGTACTTTTTGAATTTTGTGTCACATACATATATTGCCTATTATCTATTTTTAAATTTTAATTAACTGATTTTTTAAATGAGTAGACTCTTTAGAAAGTAGTTTTATTATTCCATCTGTAAATGAGTAAGAGAAGCAATCAAAGTTAATTAACTAACATTTACTCGGTCAGACATTCCTTAGCACATACTAAGCAAAATGCTAAGCACAGTCATACAGAATTGTCCTGTATTGTGACCAACCCACAAGGAATTTATAATCTAGTATTTAGATAAAACACATACATATACACACAAATCTATATAACATCTCCAATACATGAGCAATACACAGTGTCAAAGTAGTGAAGCAAAGAATATTTCTGGCAGAAGCCATAGAAAGGTGACTAAAAGACAAGGTTCAAACAGTCAAAAATATTAACAGAGAATGGCATGAGTAAAGGCTTATTTAAGGTAGGAAAATTCAGTATGTATTTAGGGGATCACAATTATTCCAGACTGGCTGAAACATTATTCCTAGGGAGTAATTGGAGGTAAAGCTAGAAAAGCAAGTGGGGACATATTACAGAAGGCCTTCAACATAAGGTTATTATTCAATATGTATACTGAACACCTATCATTGTAAAAATATTTTGGGTGGACCTTGAAAAGGAACAATAAAATAAGAATACTTAATTTCTCTTTCAAAGAACTAAGAGAATGAAAGAAAAACCCATACTGCAAACAACAGCAACAAGTCAACAACAACACTACTACAAATAGCAAACAAAAGTGCCAATGGGACTAATTGATAACTAAAAGAATCTACATGCTATTTAGGAAGCTTTCTGGAGGAGATAAATTTTGAACTGGAATTCCAACTGGGATTCTAACATTTGATCAAAATTCATTAGGAATCAAAAACTAACAACTTTCTAAACTAGCAAAGATCTAAGCAACAAATCATTGTCTTAAGCTTCTTTTCTTAGTAAAAAAGAAACATCTAGGGAATAAAGAGGAATCATTTTCAAAGATTATGCAGAGTTGCCTAATCTCCCTCCAGGCCTCTGAGCATTTGTCTCCTCACCCAGAGAATGTCCCAAGGGACTCAATCCTTCAGCTTCAAATGGGGAGCTCAGATGAACCACTTGCTGTCTGGTACCAGATGGCTTAGAACCCCTTGTCACAAGGTCAGAAAGGCCTGTGGAGACCTCATATAAGTATTGTATAAAAGAACTTAAGCCCTGGCAGGTTTGGCTCAGTGGTTAAAGCGGCGGCCTGTGGTCCAGAGAGACCCGGGTTCGGTTCCCGCTAAGGGCACGTACCTCGGTTGCAGTTTGTCCCCAGACCTGGTTGGTCGTGAGGGAGGCAGCCACTCGATGTGTCCCTTTCACGGCGATGTTTATCTCTCTCTCTCTCTTCCCCTCTTTCCCTCCCACTCTATCTGAACAAAAAATGGAAAAATGTTCTCCAGTGAGGATAAAAAATAAATAAATAAAAGAAATTAAGATTCCTGGCCAGTGTGGCTCAGTGGTTGAGTGTCGACCCATGCACCAAAAGGTTACGGGTTCAATTCCCCGTCAGCGCACATGCCCAGGTTGTGGGCCAAATCCCCAATAGGGGGCATGCAGGAGGCGGCCAATCGATGTTCTCTCTCATCAATGTTTCATCAATGTTTCTATCTCTCTCCCCCTCTCCCTTCCTCTCTCTCTCTCTCTCTCAAATCAATAAAGAAAAAAATTTTTAAAAAAAGAACTTAAGCCCTGGCCAGTTTGGCTCAGTGGTTAGAGCATCAGCCTGCAGACCAAAGAGTCCCAGGTTCAATTCCGACTAAGGGCACATACCTCGGTTGCAGTTCGTCCCCAGCCCGGGTTGAGGTCATGCGGGTGGCAACCAATCAATGTGTCTCTCTCACACAGATGGTTTTCTCTTTCTCTCTCTCCCCCCCCTCCCACTCTGTCTGAAGATAAATGTAAAAATATCCTCGGGTGAGGATTAAAAAAAAAAGAACTTAAGATTTATCTTGTATCAGAAATAACAGGAGAAGGAACAAACAAAAAAACACACCAACTGCCCTGGCCGATTTGGCTCAGTGGTTAGCGTAGGCCCACGGACCAGAGAGGCCCGGGTTTGGTTCTCGCTAAGAGCACATACCTCAGTTGTAGTTTGTCCTCCGCCCTGGTTGGGGTCGTGTGGGTGGCAGCTACTCGATGTGTCTTTCTCACATCGATGTTTCTCTCTCTCTTCCTCCTTCTCTCCCTCATGCTCTATTTGAAGATAAATGCAAAAATGTCCTCTGGTGAGGATAAAAAAAAAAAAAAAATTTTTTTAAACAAAAAAAAAAACACACCAACTAACATCCCCAGCCAGATAAGCCACTGGCCCAGAGACTCTGAGCAACATATATCCTTTGAAAGTCCTGTATGTTTAAAGCTGTGTTTATAGCATTCGGTATGATGTTTTGCAGCACCTCAGTTACTCACCCAAGAGGATCCAAAAAGGAGTCACTATATCAACTGGCAACTCCCTCTAATTCTAAACAAAAGCAGAAGAAACAGAAACAATAAATTGGATCCTTACTTCATGGAATTCCAAAAATTTCATTTCAAATGAATTAAAGACTCAAATGTTAAAAAAACAAAAAAAGAGTTGCCTTGGCTGGCATGGCTCAGTGGTTAGAGCTTCAGCCTACACACCGAAGGGTCACAGGTTTGATTCCCAGTCAAGGATTCATACCTGGATTGCAGGTTCAATCCCTGGCCCCAGTCTTGGAGCATGCAGGAGGCAACCAATCAATATGTCTCTCTCACATCAATGTTTTTTTTTCTCTCTCTCTCCCTCCCTCCCACTCTATCTGATGATAAATAGAAAAAGTATCCTCAGGTGAGGAATAAAAACAAAAACAAAAACAAAAAACCTATAGCCCGGCTGATGTGGCTTACTGGTTGAGTGTCAACCCAAGCACCAAGAGGTCGCCTGTTTGATTCCTGGTCAGGGCACATGCCCAGGTTGTAGGCCCAATCCTTTGGGGGGGCATGCAGGAGGCAGCGGATAGATGTTCTCTCTCATCGATGTTTCTATTTCTCTCTCTCTCTCCTTTCTTCTCTCTCTAAATCAACAAAGAAAAAATATTTTTAAAAAAACAACAAACTATAAGAACAGACATATAAACCCTCCCCAAACTGACAAGAGACATGAATAGGCATTTCACAGAGTATGGAAAATAAAAACAGCAAATAAATATATAAAAAGATTATTAGCTTCATTAATAATCAAGAAAACTACAAAATAAGACTATAATGAGTTACCATTTTACACCCCCAAAATAGCACAAAAATTTTAATGACAATACTAAGAATTGGTAAAAATGCAGATCAAGTGGCTTGGTAAATATGTAAATTTTGATACAACTCATTTGGACAATAATTTAGCATTATCTTGCAAAATTGAAAAACTTCATATCCTAAATTTCAGCAATTACACTGCTAAGACTACACCCCTCAGGGAAACTTACAACAATTTTAGAATAGTGGCTTGGGGGAGAGGGATGTGATGGTCAGGAAAGGATATACATGTGGCCTCAGTTTTGGTGATGTTCTGTTTTTAAAGCTGGTGAAAGACACTGATGTATGTTATATATATTCTTTGCATATATAAAAGACTTTCAAAAGTTCCTTTTTTTTAAGTTATGGTCTTTGCTGTCTCTCTGCATTTGCACATGCTGTTCCCTTTTGTTTTTTTTATCCTCACCCGAGGACATTTTTCCATTTTTGTTCAGAGAGAATGGGAGGGAGAGAGAGGAAGAGAGAGAGAGAAACATCGACATGAAAGGGACACAATGAGTGGTTGTCTCTCGCACGACCCCAACCAGGGCCGGGGACGAATTGCAACCGAGGTAGGTGCCCTTGATGGGAATTGAACCCGCGACTCATTGGTCCGTGGGCTGACGCTCTAACCACTGAGCCAAACCAGCCAGGGCACATGCTGTTCCCTTTCTATTTGGAATATTTT
Organism: Tadarida brasiliensis; assembly: GCA_030848825.1. Taxonomy (NCBI): domain Eukaryota; kingdom Metazoa; phylum Chordata; class Mammalia; order Chiroptera; family Molossidae; genus Tadarida; species Tadarida brasiliensis. The sequence goes on from CM061271.1 coordinate 21,838,875, forward strand.
TCCCCACTCTTGTCCACTTGGTAAAGCCCTACTCATTCCATCCAAAACTCAACGAAGAGTCAGAATACCACAGTGCTTACAAGAATAAGCTTCAGAGTCAACACAGATTTGAGTTCCAGTCCTGTTACTACCTATATGAACTTAGCCAAGTTTCTTAGCCTCTCTGAGCCCCAGTTTACAGTTCTCAATTGCAAAATAGAGATAGTACCTCCTCATCCATTTGTTGTGAGGCCTAAATAAGAAACCTATAAAGCAACTAGCATGACACCAGGGATATTAAAACCCCAAAAATGTTAGCTGTTATTATGATAATGCCTGCTCTGTGAAGTCTTCCCTAGCTAACCCACTCATCCAGACAGTATTAGTACTCCTTGTTGTCACCCCATAACATTGTACATAGCTCTATTTAAACACATCTTATACTGATTTATAATTATTTTGTCTGTCTCTCCCATGAGTCTATGAGCATCTCAGGAGGAAACCATGACTTATTCACCTTTTTATTCCCAATGTCTAACACATAGTAAGGAAAACGATAAATAATGAATGAACAAATGAATAAATGCATGAACTAACACCAAGACTGACTCTTCACTGTGGTGCAGCTACATCCACCTCTCGTGAAAACAATGACTTCAAAGAAGACAAGGACTCTAAGCCAGGCAAACAAACCTTCTTTCTGAATCCCATATTTGTTTCTGTACCAAAAGTTATAAACCTTCCATACAGGCCACCCTATAGACAAAAAAAAAAAAATCCACATTTACCCATCAGCCATATCATAATGCTACCATTCTCACATCTATCTTCCTGAAGTCTCCTCATGTGCTATTTGCATGTTCACATCTTTTTTTTTTTTCTTTATTGATTTTTAGAGAGAGAGGAAGAGAGGAGAGAGAGACAGAAACATCGATTAGAGAGAACATTGATTGGCTGTCTCCTGCATGCCCCACACTGGGGATTTGGCCCACAACCTGGGCATGTGCCCTGACCGATAATCGAACTGGCGACCTCTTGGTGCATGGGTCAATGCTCAACCACTGAGCCACATCAGCCAGGCACATGTTCACATTTCTTAGGTGAAATATATAATTCTTCATATAATTGTCAATTCTTCATATATGCATATATATTATTTTCTTTGGTTCTAGCTGTTACTAGTATACCATACACCATTATCTAAGCTATTTTTTCTTAACTGCTTCTATTTTATTTATTTTTTTAATGCAGATTCCCTAGCCTGCATTCCTAGATATTTTCATAGCATGGTTCTGAAGGGCTGTCAAGGCCTTCCTTTTTCTTTTATTTTTTTAATCCTCACCCAAGGATATGTTTATTGATTTTAGAGACAGGGAGAGAGAGGGAAGAAGGGAGGGAGAGAGGGGGAGAGAGGGGGAGAAAAGGGGGGGGAGAGGAGGTAGAGGGGGGAGAGGGGGAAAGAAGAGGGAAGGGGGGAGAGAGAGAAACATCAATGTTAGAAACACTGCCTGGTTGCCTTTTGTACACACCCCAAATGGAGACTGAACCTGCAACCTGGGTATGCACCCTGACTGGGAATCAAAAATATGACTTTTCCCGGCCAGGGCTTAACTGCTTTTAAAAGTTGACCTTAGTCTGGCCGGTGTGGCTCAGTGGTTGAGCATCGACCCATGCACCAAGAGGTCGCCAGTTTGATTCCCAGTCAGGACACATGCCCAGGTTGTGGGCCAGATCCCCAGTGGGGAGCATGCAGGAGGCGGCCAATCAATGTTCTCTCTCATTGATATTTCTATCTCTCTCTCCCTCTCACTTCCTCTCTCTCTAAAAAATTAATAAAGGAAAAAAAATAATAAAGTTGACCTTAGCCCTGCCGGTTTGGCTCAACAGTTAGAGTGTCAGCCTGTGGACCAGAGAGTCCCGGGTCCGGTTCCCACTAGGGGCATGTACCTCAGTTGCAGTTTGTCCCTGGCCCCGGTTGGGGTTGTGCGGGTGGCAGCCAATCGATGTGTCTCTCTCACACTGATGTTTCTCTCTCTCTCTCTCTCTCTCTCTCTTCCTCCCTCTCTCCCTCCCATTGTGTCTGAAGATAAATGCAAAAATGTCCTTGGGTGAGGATAAAAACAAATAAAATAAAATAAAAAAATAAATAAAAGTTGACCTTAGCAAATTAGAAATTAGATTCTCCAATGGCAAAGACTCAGTTTTGTTTTGTTTTTCTTTTTCATGATGATTTGGTGTATAGTACAGAGCTCTGCAAACCAAGAGAACACTATGGGTTTTCTGTGAGGGTAGAAGGTACCAGGGAGCTGAACAACCCTCAGCTGGACCTTCCAAGGTTTATCTTCACTCAAACTCTCAAACATTCCAGAGGAGTACTAAAGATGCAGAGCTTACAAGGTTTCCAGAGCTGGCCAAGGAACACCTCATAGTTGTGCTTTATTGAAAGTGACCAAGAATTACTATACTAGTAAACAACTTACTAGGCTCAAGAAATTTACTCAAAGGGTGGAGGTAAGAGAAAGTCAAACCAGGAAAAAAGCTGGTGCCCTGACAGGACATGACTGGAAAATCCTCCCAAACCTGATAATCTGGTGACCAGTGTACCTCAGCTCTGCCATGGCACCTCCTCCCTCTGGAGTTTATCCCAAGAACTATATGCAAGATGAGCCACTAATATATGTCCAAAGCTGTTCAAAGATGTCTATTCTGCCAGGTAGGAAATGAAAAATAAAACAAGACTTCTCTCACTCATCTTTTAACCACTCAGGGCATCCAAGGTATAAGGGTGACACAGTTGGCAGAATAGGACAAAGATAAAAAGTTAGTCTGTGTGATTATATAGAGAGAACCAGTCTCATAAGGCCCGCTCATCTTGTATATTAGGAGTCATCATTCACTGTCATGGGGCAGAATCCATATTTTGTTCCACCTGCAAAGGTTTTTAAAAAATTAACTAGTTGCCAACAGTTTCAAACCCAATGATCTTTAGTTTCAGTTTCTCCTGAAAAATAGAAAAACTGGGCATAGTGTGCCCACATTCCAGTATACCACAGTCCCCACTACATTCTAATACATTCCCACCTGGCTCACTTCACTCATTTACATTTACCTGCTTGACACTCAGGCATTTGAGCTTGTAATCCCTTTTTTATCTAATGGCAACAAATCATTACTTCCATGATCACTTCCACTACAATTGGGACTCCAAATCCCCACACTGCTCTATTATATTTTCATTTAATTAAACAATCACTGTTGAACATACTGACAGAAAAGAGAAACAATAATAGCTAAACCGCTGCCAATTATATTTACATAGCTCTTCCAGCCTGAGGGTAAAATGAACTCTTCATTCTCCTTCAATTCCACCCCTACCCCAACAACAGAATCATTCTAATCTGTCACACTGAACCACAGGGACAGACTGTGATCAATCATTAGAAGTGGCATACAGAGGCTAGGATAATCCTTCCAGTGAGTGCTGTATAAATATAGTGGGTCTCCTCAAAAGCAAGAGCTGTGTCTTTTTCCACTCTTGCTGCCCACAGTAGCCAGTCTAAGTACCCTATCAATGAAGTTATTATCTAAAAGTGGCAGTCATTCTGCCTTCTGGAACACAGGGAAGTGAAATAGTAGTGGAACTCTGAGAAATACAAGTTCAACTGGGATTGGTGCCCAGCTACACATGAGGAGAAGTGTCTACAACCTGAGTTTCTGCTGTGTCAATGAGCATCACTATAAAGATTAGAATGTACAGTCTACAGCCACCTTTAAAAAGCAGCTCAAACTCCCAGCCAGTGTGGCTCAGTGCATTGAGCATTGTCCCATGGACTGAGAGATCCAGGTTCCATTCCTAGTCAGGGCACATGCCCAGGTTTCAGGCTCGATCTCGAGTAGGGGGGCATGCAGGAGGCAGTTGATCAATGTTCCTCTCTCAAGTCAATGTTTCTATCTCTCTCTCCCTTCCTCTCTCTCTCTAAAAAAAATCAATAAAAACATTTTTTAAAAAAAGAAGAAGAAGCTCAAACACAAGTCTTGAAAGAAGCACAGATTTTCTGACTAGGGGCTGGGGGTGAAGAACTATTCCTATCTAGAAAATGACTTTTTAAGTAAAGAAAGGGAAAATCTTTGATGCCTGAGTCAGCTCCAGGCCCATCTGAAAAGATGCTGGATTGGTCACATTATCTACCCAAAGACTAGACTGCCTATTATTCAAAGCATATCAACTCAACAGGACTCAACAGGGCATATCAACCCAGATGAGCAAGGAAGGCCCATCAAACTTAGATACTTCGTGAGCTATGTCATTTCATTAGCCACTTTCAACTTTTTTTTTTTTTAATTCTGCAACTTAGATCATGAAGTTAAAATGCAAATAGTTGCCTATACCATTTCCATCCTACTTATTTTAAATCAATAAATGTTATCCCAACACACTCACACACACACAATTTCAGGAGGGCAGAGGGCATTAGGTAGAAAGAAACAGTTTTGTCATTCTTGATTCTAGATAGTTTTCCTTCTAATAGAATGAGGTTTGTTTTTTTTTAAATTGATTTTAGAGAGAGAGGAAAAGAGAGATAGAAACATTGATGAGAGAGAAGATCGACTGGCCGTCTTCTGCATGCCCCCCACTGGGGATCGGGCCCACAACCTGGGCATGTGCCTTGACCGGGAATCGAACTGGCGACCTCTTGGTGCATAGGTTGATGCTCAACCACTGAGCCATACTGGCTGGGCTAGAATAAGGTTTTGACTCTCCTTGTCACTACTACCTCACCACCGCCAGGACCAGAACCATGCCACAACTTAGGATCACATACTAAAACTAATACTAGGGGCCCAGCTGGGTAGCTCAGTTGGTTAGAGTGTCGACCTGATACGCCAAGGTTACAAGTTCAATCCCCAGTCAGGACACATACAAGAATCAACCAATGAATGCATAATTAAAGTGGAACAACAAATTGATGTATCGCTCTCTCTCTCTTTCTCTATCTCTCTCAAATCAATAAATTATATATATTATATATTACATCATATATCATATGTATTATATATTATATCATATATATCATATATGTATATTATATAATATATATCATATATATTATATATACATTGTATCATATATATAAACTAACACTAGGTACAGATAACATTTATCGAGTGTCCACTACATGCTGAAAGACATTAGGATGATACTGCTTTATCCCTGCTATATGCTCTAACTAGGCCACTACACATATATGGTACTGCTTTTAAGAAGTGCATAAACTATCCAGCTAGTATGGCTCACTGGCTGAGCATCAACCCATGCACCAAGAGGTCACCAGTTCAATTCCCTGTCAGGGCACATGCCCAGGTTGTGGGCTAAATCCCCACTGGGGGGCATGCAGGAGGCAGCCAATCGACGTTCTCTCTCATCAATGTTTCTATCTCTCTCCCTCTCCCTTTCTCTCACTCTAAAAATCAATAAAGAAAAAAATTTTTAAAAGAAGTGCATAAACTGAGCAGAGCAATCCCAAAGCAGACTTTTTCGTTTGTATCCTCCACAAGGCCCAGAAGAGTGCCTTGTGTACCTAATTAAAGGAATACAATTGTCTATGTTGTGAAAAACACTATCTACACTATTCCTCATTTCTAAAGGCACTCTTTACCCTTGCAGGACTTTAAGGTTTGCAATACAGCAATTTATCAAATGTCATCACAGTGCCATAAACTACACTCTTTGGGATTATGTTCCATCATTCACTCTGCTGTCCTGACGCTACACTTTTAAAAGAATCGAGTATCTCTCATGACTCTTTTTAACCACTAAAAATAATAGGCCAAAAGTACTAAACTTCATCAGTCTTCAAATTCTTCTCCGTTTTTGGCCAATATATCATAAAAGAGTGGTTTCCTTGTGATTGAACCTCATCTCCTTAGGCCAAGTGAAGAGAAGACCCGGAGGAAAAATGCCAACCAAAAACATACACCAGGAGAGAATTCTGTAAAACAGATTGTGTAAAGGAAGAAACCAGCTCAGAAGATAAATCCAGAGTTACATATAGACCCAGACTGGCAACTGAGCTGCCCTATAAGAGGAAAGCCTCTCATAGCCCAGGTCCTCACACAGCTGGCCTCAATCCTTCCACGCCTCTCCTCACTACCTGACTCTAGATTACACTAGTTTATCATCCAGTATTAACGAAGCAGTCCGGCTGTGTTAACGGGGCAGTCACACAGAAATGAATGCTGTATACAATCTGAGGACACTTTCATATCCAAAGCCTAGTAATCAACCCTGAAAGGTAGATACAATGCTCTTTAGGTTTGCTTTCAGCTTTTGAGGAATGGGCTCTTTAGGATGCAGAAAGCTCCGGAAGAAAGGTCCTAAAGGCCAAGTTAAGTCTGGGAACACAGAAGGCTTCAGGCACCTACAAGAGATCAGAAGTCAGAGCAGAACTCGCCCCTCCTGCGGCAGGGGCCTGACCTTTGCCCCCTACTTCTTCCCAGTTGCCTTCCACAACAATCTCTTCCTCGTCTTATTCCTGCCCCTGCGCGCTTAATCCACCCCGGCTCGTCCAATTTAAGGGCCCTCCTCCCCTTATTCCCTATCGCGATGTCAGAGCAGCCTTCACGACTCTGGAACTCTAAGAAGAGACTTCGCTGACCTGTCAGCGGATCCAAAATGGCGGGGCCTACTCCCAGGACCGGCAGCCGCTGCTCATGTCCAGTCCGAGCCCGAAGGCGTCTCTGAGCGGCTCTCCCGGCTCTGGTGGCAGATGGGAGAGGGGAAGTAGCCCTTTTCCTGGAAGTTGAGGCCGTAGTCAGGGACGGCACAGCGGCCGGGAAGAGTCGGCCGGAACGGGCTGTGGAGCCGGCTCCCTTGCCTGTCAGCTCACTGACGTGGTAACTAGCCTCAGTCTAGCCCGCTGCCTGGTAACTGCGCGAGCCTTGCCGCGCACAGCCAATCATAACTTTGCACCCTGAAAAGTGGCATTCCAGCTATCCAATCGAAGAAAGGAAATTGGCTTCGAGAGGTGTGTTTTGCCTGAGGAGGCGAGATCACAAGGGAAAGAAAAGGGTAGATAGGGACAACCAACGAATACAAGGACTCTCTGAGTGACAGTAATAAAAGCCAATAAAAAGGGAGAAATTGTGCGGGGCGGTTGGAGAGGTGGAGTTAGCTAGAGTTCGGTTGCAGTGTGGCTTGGAAGTGTCTGCTGGGCATTATGGGGAAGAGAGCTATGATTTGTTGGAAAGGGGGCGGAGTTCATTTTGAGAGCCTGAGCGGACAACTCTATTTCCTCCTCCCTGCCCCACTCAGGCCACTCCCCATCAAAATCAGCCGGACCAAAATCGTGCCCCTTAAGGGAACACTTCCACACGAGACAGCTTCTGGGGTCCCTCTGTCCTAGTACCAGGCCCACAGTGTATTCCAACCTCCCCTCCCCCACTCTCCCGTCTGCCTGCCTTGTCTGGCTTCTCATAGATGTTTCTGTGTCTTGTACCACATTTCAATCATGCAGAAATATTTAAAAAATGAGAGGTGGCAAAAATCTCGGGTATCTAATTCAGGTCTCTTTATTTTACAGAGCAGGAAACTGAGTCCCAGAGTGGAAAGATAGCCCCCACGTTCGCCTAACTACTTATTGGCAGATCAGAAAGACAAACCCAGGTGTCCTCACCCCCAATTCAGTTTTCTTTTTCACTGCCCTTCACTACCTCTTATGCCCTGGCCTAGTCTATCAGGCTGTGACTCCCAGCTCTGCCCCTCATACTAAGCCTTGAACACTCTTTATCTACCTGGAACAAAGCTAATCCAGTGGGTTAGTCCACATCAGTGACAGGAAATTGAAGTTTACCTTTAAAATACTAAGAAGTCTAAGGGCTAGATGCCCACCTGTCTTCACTCTCCTGGCTCCAGGTGCCTCTCCTCTTGCAAGAGATGATAGAGGTTGCTAGGATATTTACAATTACCTAGAAGTTAGAGTGTGCAGGAAGAGGACAGGAGGATGGGTTTTCTTCTTGCAGATTGACTGGTGGAATTCCCAGACTGTCTTCTGAAATAGAGTTCAGGTGTCCCTGCAGACCTGAAGAGACTGCTGGGAGGCCGTGAAAAAAGATAACAACTCTCTCCCCATTTCCTCCCATTTATGGATGACCCAAGTTCAGGGAAGCTCTATACCTAACCCCATAGAAATGTGGTCTCAAAACCAGACATCCAAAGGCCATCCACATGCTAAGATTCTCTAATTTGAAGAACCCATCAGACCCAAAGAACTCCTCAACAGCTCTCTGCATCTGCACATTGGGCTCTTTCCACAGTACCTCTGAGCCATTTTCCAACTTCATTTGAAAACTGGGATTTGGTCTCTTGGGTCTAGCTCAGATTGAGAGGTCCTATATAGCCAAAATTTTGAAAATCCTCCAGGTAGGTCTAAATTTCCTACTCTCCCATCTCCACTCCCACATACCTCCAAAAATTAACCAACCTCATAGCATGAATTCTTGTGTGTTAGAGATGAGGAGGAGAGAGATGACAATGCCCTAGCCCCTCCTAACTTCCATCATTTTACCTGGCAGAACATCTCCCTCTTAGATTTCAGGATTGAGTTTCTACATTATGCCTAGGAATAGAAACATGAAGGAGACATGGTACTTGCCCTCCTAAATCTTAGCATCATAGGGGACAACATATAAGTTGATCCCTTCAATATAGTGGGTGGGGTAATAGAGGGTATACACAGGAGGTTTGTGAAAGCAAGAGGCTAGACATATGGCTAACCCAGGAGTTCAGGAACAGCTTCCCAAAGAAAATGAGGTCTCTGAGTGGAGCTTAGGAGGATGAGTAGGAATTGACAAGATGAAGATTGGCTAGAAATATGTTACTGTTAGAAGAAAGGCCAGAGGTGCGCAGGAAACCACTAGGAAATTGGAGACTAAGACAGGGTCAGATCCTAAAAGTCCTGTATGCTAAGCAAGAGAGCTTATCTTTCATCCTGAGGGCAATCAGGAGCCATTGAAGGGTTTTAGGCAGAGACATGACTGGTCAGATTTATTTTAGGAGCATATTGTATGATAGAGCTTAGGGTCTTCAAGTGGCACCCAAACAACTCAACCTAACTCCACATGTTCCTTGGGACATCTGTCCTATCCCTTGCAACTCCCTAAATTAGCAAGCACTAAGGCCACACCTTGCCCACAAAACTGGACCTGGTATCATCAAGGAGAAACTAGCCCTGTTAAGGCTGGGAGAGTATAGCCTGGGCAAGCCAAAAGTGCAGACTAACAGGTGAACTGCCCAGGCCTCTGAAGAGTGCCCAGTCCAAGCCCTGAAATTCAGTGAGAGCCTCCTTAAACTGTTTGGGTTGAGTGGGGGTAAAGGGGGTAAGAGTTAAGTTACTTGTCCATGTTCACTCAGTGAGGGTGTGGCTGGTGGCAGGGTTAGAATGATGCTTTGGTTTGTCTCATTCCAAACTCTGCTTTCTCCACGAAGCCACTTTCTTTGGAAAAGAGAGAAAAGGGGGAGAGAGGACGCGAGATAGCCAAGAAGAGGAAGGAGAGAAAGATGTGAGCATAAAGAGGAGCGGGGAGAAAGAGAAATTAATCTTTCAAAGTGGTAGAGGAGAGAGGAGAGGGACAAACAGCAGAAGGAAAGTGGTGGAGGAGAAAAAAGAGGAAAGAAAGGCGAGACGTGGAAGAATTGGAGCAGACAAAAGGGCAGAGAGACAGACAGCGACAAATGGAGAAAATCGCAGAAACTTGAGCGGCAACAAAGTCTGAGCTCTGAAAACCGGCGGCCTCTCTAGGCCCGTGCGCCCTCCCACCTGGCACCCTGGCAGCCCTATCCCCGGCACTGCTCCACTTCGCTCGGGATGGCGGCCTGGCCCCACGTCGCCACTGGCCGGCCCCGGCTCGGTGGGGCCACACAGCCAGCCCTACGCTGGTGAGTTAGGCTCTGCCAAAGCATTTTTGCTGGAGCGCGGTTTCAGCCACGTGGGGAAGGGAGTGCCCCAGTTGCTGAAGAGTGCCTCCGATTGGTCAGGGGGCGGGGTTCTTGGCGGCACGCCGGCCAGACCCCACCTCCGAAGGCGGGACCTGAAGATTCACAGCTGGAAAGGGTGGAGCCCGGGAAGCGCAGCTGGAAGGGGGCGGGCCCTAAAAGCCAGGCTCGCCGCTGCGGGCTGGGGGCGCCCTGGGCTGCCATAAAGTGAATGGGCGCCGGCGGGGGGTGGCAGTTTGCGGCGAGGCTCACTCAATCCTTCAGCTCCTGGGAGCGCCCGAACGGAGCGGCGGCCCGGGCGCAGGGGGGCGGCCCCCACCACCCCGGCCAGGTGCCTGGCCCCTGGCCCCTGCCTGCCCTCCAGACTGCGGCCGCCGCCGCCGCCGCCGCTGCCGGGAGTCTGCCTGCTGCGGGACTCACTGTGAGTGCTTTACCATGCGGGGGACAGAGGCCAAGGGGCCATGACTGGACTTTGGGATTCCTAAAATGGGACTTGGGTCGGCTGAACTGGGTCACGGTACTTGGGGGGCCGGTCGAAACTGAGAGGGCAGACTGCAGACCCAGGGCCAGGACTTAGGGAAAGGAAAATTCAGCGTCAGAACTCAGAGGACAGAAAAGGGGAAGACTCGGGGGATCCAGAGGGAAACTGGAGACATGAAGCCAGGACAGGGGTTCCTCGAAGTGAGGAGTAGAGAGCCGGGAAACCATTACCAGAAAGCACCTTGGAATCCGAGGGTGCGGAGCAGGTAGCTAGGGAGCGAAAGGGGCTGCTGAAGCCCTGGCCAGTGCTGGGAGCTGGCAACGGCTGCCCAGTATAGGGGCAGTTGTCGGCGCCCGACGCCCCTCGGCTGGGGCTCGGATCAGACTCTAGGGGCTGGGAGCAGGAGTGCGTCTAGTCGTCTAGTCGCATACGCTTCTCTTTTCAGCTGTGATAGGAGCCTTGTAGTGAGAGGCTGGCGGAGACCGGGTCAGATGGCCGCTGTGCGGGCGGCAAGGCAGTGGCCTGGCGGGGCAGCCCGAGTCACAGGCAGTGGATCTGGAGTGTCCGGCTTGGGGTGTCAGGGTCCGCATGGGTCCCGGCCTAGGGCCGCCATGAAATCGGACGGAATGTCCGCAGCGCGCGGGGCTGGAAGCGGACAGAATGTCCGAGGCAGTGAGGTGGGTCTCTCTGGAGCAGGCGCTGTGTCAGGCAGCGGTGGACAGAATGTCCCTGGCCGAGTGGCATGTCCATTTACCCGGCAGCGCCTGTCCAGCTGCTGCGTGTACAGTGGGATTCGCTGTGGTGGGTCGCCTCAAATTCCACTTTGCAAACTTGTTTCTGCTCCTGGGGGCTGTGGGGCTCAGGAGCAGGGAGTGAGAGTAAAGCCTGCAGCCTGGCCTTGGGGCTGAGTGATGGTGGGAGAGATTCCCTCTCCAACTCAAATCAGATCAAAGCATCACCTGGACTTCCAGAATTCAAATCTGAGCAGAGAAATCCAATGGTGGGACTGCTAGTGGGAATCAAGACCAGAAAAAGACCAGAAAAAAAACCCACAAAGGGCAATGGGAGGGCAAGGAGGAGCCCAGCACAAGCCCCTGCTAACCTCGGTTCCTCACAAACTCAGAGACAACCCCTAATTCTAATATAGCTGACCAGACACCCCAAAACTTCTTGCCTGGGTGTCAGCAGGCTAAAGGTGCCTTCCCTGCAGGAAGCAGGAGCCCAGGCCTGAAGAGAAAACTGCAGCCATTTAGCAAAGCAAACCCTGTGGTCTTGTTTTTCGTTTTGTTCCCTCAGCCCCACCAATCTCAAAAACAACCTAATGGCTGAGAGGAGGTAGGAAGGAGACACATGGAATCCAGTCTCTTCGGTCCAACATGAAACCTATATATCCCCCAACTCTGGTTGGGAAGGAGGTCTCAGCCCTACCCAACTGCCCTGTGTGCTTTCTCTGTAGCTGGGGGAGGGCCCTGATTCTTTGGACCCCTACAATAACACCCACCCTGACCTCAACTGTTTAACTAGACAGACACCAGTTAGGCTGAAGAGAACAGAGTAGAGAGACTCTCTCAGTCTATGTTAGTGAGCAAAACAGCCAGGCTGGATACTGAGTTTTCATGGGGGTAAGTGCAAGGTGATGTGTTTAGCAATGAGTAAATAATCTAAACAAGTGGGTCTCAACCTTTCTCATCCTCTACCCATGAGTGACATACAATACATATTCCCCTCATTCCCACCTCCATTCCTCAATTTTAAAGTTTGCATATTACCAGCTAGGACATCGTTTCTCAACCTTTTTTGTTCCTTGCCCCCTTTTGATAAATATAGAGTCAAACTCCAAAACCCCCACCACATTCTGATAACCCTTTTCAGGGGTTTGTGCTCCCATCACCTTGAAAATCACTGAAATTATGGGGTTATGGGTGATGAAATATTCTGAGTCAGGAAAGGAATAGGGAAGGCTTTACTGATGGTTCCCTGAAGACCTGAGCCCAAAGTTCTGTTTTTGCCAAAAAGGCCAAAAAGCAATGGCATTTATAATGAAGATGACTGGAAACAGAAGGCAGAACCTTCTCCCATCCTTGCATAAAAGCATGTAGCTGAGTGCATGCCCGAGTCACTGGCTCTGAGGGAGAATGTCATGGGCCTAGAGAAGTGTCAGAGAATATTTCAAAGAATGGGGAGCTAGTGGCTGCTGGAGAGAGCAAACTTCAAAACTTAGGTCTCTGGATAGTGAGATAGGGTGGAAACCCCACAAAATAATGAAAGACATCAATAAACAGAAGACTTATTTGCTCCCCAAATTCTGAAACTGGAGATGAGGGGACCTCTTAGGAATGGAGTGATGCAAACACAGAATGAATAAGAAAATGTTCCTTGGCACACAGAGCTCATTTCCAGAGAGGGGGTAGAGGCAGGAAGTAGAAATAAAATTCTTTGGGGCTTGGGAGGATCAGTGCATGTCAGAACCACAAATGGCTGCTGGCATAGAGGGGGCAAAGAGTGAAAAGAACTCAGTCCCGGGTCTGCAATCTATGTAACCTTGGACAAATTTGTCTTCCTAAAGGTGAAATGGGGATGGTCATTCTTGCCACTCACAGTTGTAAATGTTAAATGAAATAATATATATGAAAGTCCTTTGCAAATGGAAAAGCACCACAAAAACAAGAAGCATTATTGCTATTGTTATGCCCAAACCATAGAATCTTTGCTTGGAAGGGTGGTATCTCGAGTCTTAAATCAGCCAGAGAGCAACCCTGATCCAGCCACAGGAAGATTCTCAGTAATAGATGAAACCCCCTATCTCAGGCTTCAGATGCCAGCCATTACCCCTGCCTCTCTCCAAGAAGAGTTGAAAGCAGCTCCCCAAGTGCTTAACTCCTCTACCAGGCCAAATATTCTGATCTGTTCCCTGCCTTTCTGCTGTTTAAGGATGTGAATGTGGACCAAAGACCCAGGTCTAGGAAGGGAGGGCAGAGGAGGCAGACCAAAACTGAGCTGGGGTGGGCATGAGAGAAAGAAGGAGCCACCCAAATCTTTTCTTCTCCATTCACTCTAAATGATGCTTCCTCGAGTGTAGGGGTGGGAGATGGCAGCTACCTGAAGGATCCATTAGGTCCGTGGTCACCAAACAGGGACTCATGATAAGAATGATGGGGGGAGAAAGGAAAAGACAGGTGGTGGGATGAAAAAGAACTGCTTTCAAAGAGCCCCTTTCCTATCTCTCCCCTGCCCAATCTATTCTGCTCACCAGTGCCAAATAAAGGTCCCAAATATGCTACTTTTATTTCACTCTCCTGCCTATAAGCCTCCAGTGATTCCCACTGCTTGTAGCAATGCTTCTATTTAGGGGGCTAGGGTGGGAGAGGGTAGTAGAGGAGTGGGAGGAGCATGACTACGAAGCTGCTGCGGGCTAAACAAGGCCCATCTAGCTTCCTGGTGTGATGATGTCACTTAGAGATTTAGAGAGAAAACTTTTTTTTTTAATCCTCACCCAAGGATATTTTTCCATTGATTTTTAGATAGAGTGGAAGAGAGGGAGGGAGAGAAAGAACAAGAAAAACAGCCATATGAGAGATACACATCAATTGGTTGCCTCCCACATGACCCCAACCAGGGCCCAGGATCGAACAGCAACCAAGGTGCGTGCCCTTGACCAGAATCAAACTCAAGACTCTTTGGTCCACGGACCGATGCTCTAACCACTAAGCTAAACTTGCCAGGACTATTTTTATATTAAAATAAACATAATAATTTTATGGAATAAAATACAAAATTTGCTTTAATTTTTAACATAAGGCTGGAGATCTCAAAGAAATTTCATACTGGTGGCAGCTGTTTTAGGTTGTGCCCCTAGTTTTCCAGGGTGATAGTCTCTCTTTCTAGTCATAGTGGGGGTTTTTTATGGAAAAGCTGAAGATGCTCTCATCTAGATTGTATCAAACCTGAACCACCATTCCTTGCCCCTCATTGGAGACCCCACCAGCTTGACCCATTTTTCTCTGATGACCTCTCATTGCCCACACTGAGACCCTGGCCAAACTAGGCTCCATGTTGCCTTCTGAACCAGCCAGCTCATTCCCAAACCTGCTCTATTATTTAGAAGCCCCTGTCCCTTCTCTGCTTCCCCAATTCCCAGTTATGTGCTACAAACTCTGAGCCCCAAAACATATCACCTTAGATGGGCTATCATTTCTCTATCTCCCATAATTTGAGAATCAGACCCATGCAGCCCATCATTTCATCCTGTGCTCTGTTTGCCTCCCTTGGGGATCTGTCTTAGCACCTAACACTTGCTGAAGGAAAGAAGGAAAAAAGAGAGGGAAGAGTGTGGAGGTCCATTTCTCTGATCCCTGACTTACCCCTTAATAAATTAAGTGCATCAAATGATTGCTGCCTCCACCTGAGTCTTAGGGTTTCCTCTTGGAGCTGTGAGCCTTGTCTACAGCTATCTTCATTTGTTCCCATTTGTCACTGCAGTTCAGCAGATCAGACAGTTTGAGTGCTCAGCATCACTAATGAACGTGAGGCTGTGTGCACTTAAAGACCTCACTTCAGTTTTAGGTTTACTGTACAGAATGGTTTAGGGCCCTGGTTTACACCTGTTCACAAACTTGCTGCTGGCTAAGCCACAGCATCACAACTCCATCCCCTCTTTTTTTTTTTTTTTTTAATTTATTTTTGTTACAGATGTTTCTCCTTTAACTCCATCCCCTCTTATCTTCCTCTTTATTCTGGCCCTGCAAGAGAAAGTTCTCCTACTTAAGTTCCAGGGTGTGTTTCCTGCCTTAGGCATTATTATTGCAACTTCTTTGGGGCTTTCAGGCTGTGGCCCTGATTTACTCCTTTGCCTTCAGGACAAAAGTGAGTACACATTGGCAGTTGCCCTCTTGCCATGAACTTGTGTACCTTGGATAAACCATGGCTTCTGTGGCCTGTGATAGTCTCTGCTCTCCACCTTACTATATCTTGGATATTTTGTTCTTGCTTTAGTTTATGACAGCTTCCTATAATTCCAGCCTGTACTTCAGAATCAGAGCACACCTGTAGGCCCTCCCTTTTTCTTAGGGCTAGGATTGCCACCCTGATACCAGTGGGATCTGGGCCACACGTCCCCAGCAGGGGATGTCAGAAAGGCTGGAGATGGGACAGGCAGCCCTTCCCAAAGCTGGACTCAGCACCACTGTTATCTCTTGGCTCTCTTTGGTCCTGCCTGGTATGTTCTACCAGCATCAACCAAACCTGTGGCTCCCAGACCTACTGCTTGTCCC
This sequence comes from Tadarida brasiliensis, assembly GCA_030848825.1. NCBI lineage: Eukaryota > Metazoa > Chordata > Mammalia > Chiroptera > Molossidae > Tadarida > Tadarida brasiliensis. The sequence goes on from CM061271.1 coordinate 21,854,596, forward strand.
CGTCCACTGAGTGAGGTGAAGTCCCTGGCCTCAGTCTCAATTTCTCAGCTTCCTGACCTCCAGTAGTTTGGGGGAGCTTAATACTCAGCCAGACTGTCTCCAGCTCAGACAAACACTTGGCGCCCCCAGCCTCTGCCTGACCAGCCCACCAGGGCACAAATCTACTAAGAGGCCTATGTCCCCACCCTCTATTTTCCTACTGCCTGCCTGGCTTTAGTGTTCTTTTCAGTTTCACAGTCAGGGCCCTTCTCAGCTTCATCCCCTCTGTCTTCCATTACTAACCTAGTCAGCAGCCTGAGGCTTCATTCTTTCCTGTCCCTGGTCCCCCAAAAGACTCCCAACTTGGGTTACTCTACCCATTTTGCTGTTACCTTATTGACTGGGCTCTCCTTTATGTTCAGGACAGAGTGCTCACAACACACATTTGCATCCCTCTCTAAAACGCAGCATACTTTCCTCTTTATTCACCAGAGAACTTCACTGGGAGATACAGGGTCTAGGGAGGTGAACCACTCAAGCAAGAGCAGAGATGAGGATGAGATCTTATTTACCACTCTATCCTTGGTGCCTTACTCAATGCCTAGCTCACAGAAGGTGCCAAATAAACATCTCTTCAATGAGTAAGGAAAATATATACTTGGATAGAGTTGTACCCCTACCCATTTTTTACATATTATGTTTTATTTTAACCTTATAACAATACTGAAGGTAGGTAGGGAAGGGATTATAATCTCCCTTTTTGAGATGAAAAAAATATGCTCAGAGAGGTCAAATAATTTGTCAAGAACACAAAGCTAGTAAGTTGGGGAGCCAGGACATGGACCAAGATCTTTTTACTCCAAAGCTAATTTCTTTGGGCTATACCAGATTACTTTCCTAAAAGGGACATGGGCAGTTTCTGTCCCCCACCCCTACCTCATCCTCTTCCTCTAGCATTCTCCTACCACCTCCCCACTCAGCCAAACAGGCTCTCTCCAGCAGCCACTTGAGTGTAGACCACTCCCCTGGCTCCTTTGGCCTCCTCCTCCCCCACAGAGTCCTTAGTTTCTAGGACTGAGAGCTGAGGTTCAGAGGGGCCAGGAAGGGGAGGGGGAAGGGTGATGGCTAGCTCCAAAACAGCCAAGGCAGCTGTCCCTGTCACGGAGAGAGGAGACTGTGTGACAGTGTGTGTCTGTCTGCATGAATGTGGGAGCACATGTGTGGGAGAGTGTGTGTGTTTGTATGCCTCTAGTTCCAAGTCCAAGTGCTTATTTTGTCTGAGTGGGGGCCTGTGTGTGTCTGCATGTGTGTCTGTCTGTCTCTAGGAACACACAGCCTGAACTCTGCTTTCTCAGCTTCATCTTTTACTCTGGCCCTTATCTCTCCTCACCCTGCCTCCCTCTGCTGAAATAAAGGGTGAAACCAAGACACAGGTATGGAATGCTGGGGGGAAGGGGAGTTCAGAAAATTAGAAGTCTGGAGCCAAAGCAGAATGGAAGGATAAATGGCAATGGTGGGATTTAGCTTTCCCTATAGGCAAACCCAAATGTCTCTTTTCCCAATTCTTTGTTTGCATTTTGAGGGTATATATATATATATATATATATATAATTTTTATTAAATTTATTGGGATAACATTTGTTAATAACATAAATTTCAGGTGTGCAACTTTATAGTACAACATCTGTATACTCTATTGTGTGCTCACCCAAAGTCTAGTCACCTCTGTCACCATGTATTCGACCCCCTTTACTTTCTTCATTCTCTTAGGTATAAAGTAAAAGGAGATTTCAGAGCACCCCTTTTTCCAGCTTTCAGTTCTATGCCTTTCCAGCTATTTGGGAAGAGCTACTAGTCACGACTGTCACAGGTGCCTCCCAAGGGCATCTCCCTCCCACCAGAGCATTGTTGAGCCAGCCCCAAGCCTCTGAGTCCTGACCTCAGACTTTAAAGGGGAGAGGTAAGCTGAGCACCCCCACCCCTGGCCTGACTTCTCTCCTCTCTTCCCAGATTCCAGATCCCAGCCCTGCTTCTTTAACTCTAGAAAAAAGTCCAAGGTCTAGTCTCCTCTGCCTGTGGAAAGAACAAGGATTGTTTCTCAAGTCCTGCCTTGACCTCTGTCCCACCCCAATCTTACTTGAGAGGTGGGGGCAGGGGCCAGCTATCCTCTCTGAGCTGGTTGAAGGGGGTATTACCATGTGCAAATACAAGCCACTGTCCATCTGTGCCTCCCTGAGAAAGGCTCCTAATAAGTTCAGAGCAGCCAAGTGGCACACATCTCAATTTAGGCAAATCTACCACATTAATGCCACCTTGCACAGCCTGTATTAAGTCCCTGTTAATGGAGAGGCAGATGGACCCCTCCCACCCAGCTCTTCATCCTTGTTCCTCTGTCCCTAGCCTCCTTTGGTTCTCCTCTGACTTAGAGGCATCCAGAATTCTTGAGATCCACTAGTGTCCCTTTCCCTTCCTCCTACCAGAGGGGGCCTTGGAAAGTGGGAAATAGAAACCTGCAGGGGAGACTTAAAGAGGGACCCAGGCAGGCTACTGGGCAATGACAGGCAAGGTTTGGGAAAGGGAGTAAGGGAAGCAAGGGGATTTTCAGAAGCTTACATCTACTGCCTGGGGTGGACCTGGTAGAGGCCGTGTAAGAGAGTGGAACAGTGACTGGTAGAATGTGAAGTGTGTATGGGCAAGCACAGAAGCAGATAGAGCCGAATGCCTAGTGATTTTTAGAATTTTATTTTATTTTATCCTCATACATTTTTTCATTTTTTGTTCAGATAGAGTGGGAGGGAGAGAGAGGAAGAGAAAGAGAGAGAGAGAAACATCGATGTGAAAGGGACACATCGAGTGGCTGCCTCCCGCATGACCATCCAGGGCCGGGGACAAATTGCAACCGAGGTACGTGCCCCTAGCGGGAACTGAACCCGGGTCTCTCTGGACCACAGGCCAACGCTCTAACTGCTGAGCCAAACCGGCCAGGGCGCCTAGTGATTTTTAAACATGTTTTTTATTCTGGAACCCTTTTTTCAAGTGAAATCTCTCCAGAAAGCATAAACAAAACAGACAAAAGCAGGGCTGCCTTAGATGAAGCAGATCAAAGAGAGGCCAGGCTAAGGTTCCATCCTTGAGACTAGTCCTGAGTTCCAGTCCCTTAGGGGGGTTTCTGGGTAGGGCCCCAAATAACACAATTTGAAAAAGCAAATGGAGAAGAAGCATTAGCTTACGAGTCTCCCAGACCTGGTTCAGATCCCAGTTCCACTACTTACAAGCTCTGTTACCTTTAATTATTACAATCTCAGTTTCCTCCTGAAAAAGGTGATCATACTTAATATTGATGCATTCTTGTGAGGGGAGAGATAACAAAATAAAGGCACACTGTAAGTACTCATAATTGATAGCAGTGATTATTCTTATAGGAGAAATATTAGGCCTGGTTCGAAATCAAATCTGTCGCCCTGGCCGGTTTGGCTCAGCGGTTAGAGCGTCGGCCTGCGGTCCAGAGAGACCCGGGTTCGGTTCTCGCTAGGGGCACATACCTCGGTTGCAGTTTGTCCCTGGCCCTGGTTGGTCGTGCGGGTGGCAGCCACTTGATGTGTCCCTTTCACTTCCATGTTTCTCTCTCTCTCTCTCTTCCTCTCTCTCCCTCCCACTCTATCTAAACAAACAAACAAACAAACAAAAAAAATCAAATCTGTCCCCCCTGGAGAGTAACAGAAGTTTCAGCTATGTCTTAAGTGTGATTGGTTGAGGGTCATGTATAAGTTTATGAGGATATTGGACATTCATGTGGGAGGGAACTGAAATTTTTGAGGCTGTGGTATTTGGCATGTGGCATGCAATCGTTGTGGTTTTCATTAATTCAATAAATATCTATTGAATACCAACTGTGCAACAGGCACAGTTCTAGGTGCCCAGCAGTGAACAAAGTCTAGTGTGTATATCTGTGCATAAAATTTTTGAATATACAACTTTTTCCCCTTAGGCTGCTTTTTCCCCATTCTGTCCTAGGGCACCCCACACAGGGGTAGCTTCATTTTGGTGGCTGAGGAAGGTGACAGTGAACCTGCAGGGAAACACTTCTGGAGATTTTATCCCCATTGACGTGGTCTGTGTGTCTTCTCTTCCCTCCAGAGTCTTCTTTCCATGGAGTTCAGCCTGCTCAGCGAGGCGGAGGCCCGGAGCCCGGCCCTGTCGCTGTCAGACGCGGGCACTCCCCATCCCCCACTCCCAGAACACGGCTGCAAGGGCCAAGAACACAGCGGTGAGCGCGCCCCCTTCTGGGTGTAGGGGAGATAACAACTCAATCCCTAATTGGGGTGGGGCCGGGGTGGGAGAGAAGGGCTAGTGGAGGAGGTACCCCAGCCCGGGAATCCCTGTGACCTGACCCAACCCGGCCCCAGACTCAGAGAAGGCTTCGGCTTCTCTGCCCGGCGGCTCCCCCGAAGACGGCTCGCTGAAGAAGAAGCAGCGTCGGCAGCGCACGCACTTCACCAGCCAGCAGCTGCAAGAGCTGGAGGCTACCTTCCAGAGGAACCGCTACCCTGACATGAGTACGCGCGAAGAGATCGCCGTGTGGACCAATCTCACCGAGGCCCGCGTGCGGGTATGGCGCTCCCAGAACCGCAGCCCCACCCTGGTATTCCTCTCGGACTGCTTAGCGAGTAGCTTAGAAACCTACAACCTGTGGTTCTGCCCTGCCTGCCCCATTCTTGGATCCGACACCCGACGTCCCAAGGCCCCGGTCCGCTGCCCCACATGGCCTTCTTTCCACCAACCTCCAATTTTACTGCACCCTATCACTCCAGGCTGCGCGCTTCTTCTCCCCCTGAGACTATCCCTTGTTCTCCTCTCCACCTCTTCTTGACCCCAAACTACTGCCCTCAGCCAACCCCGCCGTCGCCCTTGACTTCGTTCTGCCGCCCACTGCGTCTGTTCTCAGCTTTCTGACTCCGAGTGCTCCTCCACGACCCCCATTCCCGTCTCCAGCCACCTCATCTTGTTTACATTCCGAACGGCCGGGGCTTGAACCCCCATCTGGGTGACCCGCCCACCCCCGCTCGGCTCCCAGCCCTATCAGCCTTTTCTTCCGCGCCCGCAGGTGTGGTTCAAGAACCGGCGCGCCAAGTGGCGGAAGCGCGAGCGCAGCCAGCAGGCGGAGCTGTGCAAGGGCGGCTTCGCGGCGCCGCTCGGGGGGCTGGTGCCGCCCTACGAAGAGGTGTACCCCGGCTACTCTTACGGCAACTGGCCACCCAAGGCGCTCGGCCCGCCGCTAGCCGCCAAGACCTTCCCGTTCGCTTTCAACTCGGTCAACGTGGGGTCTCTGGCTTCGCAGCCCGTCTTCTCGCCACCCAGCTCCATCGCCGCCTCCATGGTGCCCTCGGCCACGGCCGCCCCGGGCACCGTGCCAGGGCCCGGGGCCCTGCAAGGCCTGGGCGGGGGGCCCCCCGGGCTGGCTCCAGCCGCAGTGCCCTCCGGGGCAGTGTCCTGCCCTTACGCCTCAGCCGCTGCAGCTGCTGCTGCAGCCGCCTCCTCCCCTTACGTATATCGGGACCCGTGTAACTCGAGTCTGGCCAGTTTGAGGCTCAAGGCCAAACAGCACGCCTCTTTCAGCTACCCTACGGTACCCGGGCCGCCCCCGGCAGCCAACCTCAGTCCGTGTCAGTACGCTGTGGAACGGCCCGTATGAGTTGCCCGGCCCGTCTATCATCCCCGAGGATGGGGTTGATAATTCACAGCCTCCCCGAACTGGGGTCATCTTGACTAGTTTGATCCCGCCCCGGGGTCTCAGAGGGATGCTGGGGCAGCTGGTGGGAGGGAGGCGGCCAGCTCGAGAGAGAGCCTTCCCACTTCCAGCCCTGAGGGATTGACTGGGCCCTACACACAGTCCGCGCCCCTGGGACTAAGGCCAGGAACAGGGACCAGTTCCCCGGGGGCCAACTCACCCTTGGCCCACCCCGCCTTCTCCAGACTCCTCCTCTCCCATTTATCATTTTCAAAGATAAATGAAATAAACGTGCGCGGACTGTCAAAGGCCTGATGATTCAGAGTTGCGGTTGAGCCGTCTCCCCTCATACTCCCCCATGTCTAAAGGAGAGCTGGGTGTTCAGGAAAGAGGTGAGGGTCCAAGCTTCTAGGGCTTCAGTCTCCCTCAGCCGCTAACACCAGGATGGAGAAGCCGGGGGATTCCTGGAGCAGAGGGGTCCACGCACGCTTGCGTGTTTGTGTGGACCGCTTGGGGACTAACTGCCTGGCGGGAGTTGGCCAAAGCTGGTGCTGCGGCGCCACCTTGTGGTCCCATGGAGGATAAGTGGAAGATCTCGTATGAAACGCAGGTGTCACTTCTGCAACTTAGGAAGCCTATGACCTTAGATAACTTACTCCGCCTTTCTGCACCTTTTTCTCACTGTTTCAATGAGGGGCTTGGGCCTCTAACAGCAATAAAATTCTGGTCTGTAACAGACATTTATTAAGTGCCTACCAGACCTAGGATTCTTATTGAGTGTCTGCGTGTGTGCCTCTCATCCTTCCACACATCCCCTTATACTTCTCACCTACTGATCATCCCACTGCCAGCAGCCATCTCCCATCACAACAGACCCCTTCTTCCCCTAAATTCCCAAAACCCAAAAGTCTGTTGAAATATTTAATTAAAAATAGAGCAAGAAGAGAAAGATTTCTATATAGAAATATAAATAACTTGGTTCTGGGGATCCTCCTCAGTCCTAGCCCAATCTCAGGGCCTGCTTGGCTTTCACATTAGAAACAGAAACCTCAAAGTACTAGATCACATTCCCTTCCTAGGGTTGATGTTTCTTGTCTGTCATAACTTCCTGCCGCCTTGGGGCACACATCCTGTGGGGAAACCATGCAGGGAAGGCATCCTAATTATTCTCCCAAACCTAAACCAAGCCCCTCAGTGCCCAGGGGAGGAGAGAGCCTGGAGCTCCTTCTTTTTCTTCAACCCTCTACTTGCTCTTGGCCTTGGCTTTAACCTTGGGCATTATGTAGGTTTGGTAGAAGAAGTGGGCAAAGAGGATGAAATAGGTCATATACACCAGGGAGGCCCAGAAGACTTCTTCTTTTGTGGTTTGGCATCCCTGTTCCTGTCTCCAGATGTAAGCCAGGATGATGACAGTGACTCCCATAAACATCTGCAGGATCTGCAGGCTGGTGATGAGCCTGGGAAACCACATGGGGAGCTTCACTTTGGCAGCCTTCAGAGTGTAGTAGGTATACATGATGGCATGCACACCAAAGTTCATGGTCATGAACCAGCCGCCTGCAGCCATCTTGTTCTTGACTCCAAAGCTTGTGAACACTAGCACTGTGCTGTGGTGGTACCAGTGCACAAAGATGAGTGGCCGCTTACGCAGGATGATGAAGGCTGTGTCTCCTGGGAGATGGGGAGTCATAGCTGGCATACCACCCAGTGTTGAGACTATCCTCTGCACTGAATATGGGAGTGCAGGGGGAATTCTCAGGGTGGGTAGAGGGGTCTTTGTGGCAGAGAATCTGGAGAGGGGCTTGGGTGAGAGGTGTTGTTAGGACCCAGGGATGGGGAAGGGACTCGCCATGTGATGGATGAGAGGGGCCCTGAGGAAGGGTGCAGTTGACTGGGTGCCAGAGAAACAAAGCCTTGCCACTCACCAAATTCAACGATCTTGCTGAGAACAAAGAGGCAGGACCAGAAGTTGACTACAGAATTGCTGATGAAGATGCTGTAGCACACAGTTTGCTTTAGGCTATACCTACGTACCAAGGACCCCATAAAGCCCCACGTCCTCACTGCCCCTAGGATACTGAAATGGGACAGAGGAAAAGGGTATAAGGTCATTCCCAGACACCAATCCACCCTTCCCCCTCAGCCTGGTCAGGTCACTGTCCCAAGCTCCACCACCTTCCCACCCTTCCAGGGGTCATGGCTCCTGAGATCCTGATACCAATCTGGTAAATCCAACCAGTAATCTAGAAGAAATGAGGGCTGGGAAGGGACCAGGGAATGCTGGAGGATGGGACTGAAAGCTGACTTAGGGAACAGAGTTCTCAGGATGGGTAGGAGCCTATGAGGAGATGGGTGGCAGGATGGGGGATATCCAAGGGGTAGGAAATATGGAAGGAGGGGATAGGGAAGTTATTGGCAAGTCTTGGGAGAGGGTATTAGAGTCTGGAGAAATTTGTTGGAAGTACACAGACTCCATGAGCACAAGAGGACTCGTCAGAGAACAGAAACTGCCAGTCTGGAGCCTGGAGAAGAAGGAGAGGGGAAGCTGGGGAGGAGAGCTAGAGCTGAGAGAATGGGATAGGGAGAGCTGGGGGGCAACTTGGGGAATTGATGCAACTGAGGTTTCTTAAAAGCTTTTAGGGATATAGCAAGGGTCTAGAGTGTTCAGAATAAGCGAGGAGTATCTTACCTGAAGATTGCAAGGCAGAAGGACCAAAGGATGAGAGGCCCCTGCAGACTGAAGCCCTTTCGTGCCTTCATGTAGTTGTGCCCCACAAAGATGAACAGCAGGTAGATCAGAGCTATGGGAAATGAGGCTGCCCTGGCAGGCAGAAGGCAGAGAGGATGGACTCATGGGTGGGTGCTGGTTAGAGACATGCCCACTCATCTCTCCAAGTGAGTGCTGTGGGTTGGAGTTCCAGCTCATCCACCTACTAGTTTTGTGACATTGGAAAAACGACTTAGTTCTCTAAGCCTCAGTTTCCTTATTTGTAAAGAGGGAATAATACTCCTCTCCTGACAGTGTTAATATATAAATTACCTAGCACATTGCAGGGGCTGTGTCCAAGGTTTTTGTGATTATTGCTCTCTCAATGGAGCTGGAAGTGGGTGACAAGTGCTGGTCCATGCCTAGAAGCAACACAGGGCTACAGTGTAAGACAAATGTGGCAATAGCTTCCACCTAGTTTGGTTGGTGTATAAAATCAGAACACAAACTCCTCAGAGGAGCCTTAGGGCAAGGCCAGAGAGCCTGGGGAAATCTTGAAGAGCTCTCTGACTTTGCCTCCTTCTCCACAGCAGGGACAGATAGAACATTTGGAGAACAACATGATAATTATGAAGGGCAGGCTGTCCCTGGGCACCTGCACTATGTACATGGGCGCACACAGCCACACAAGGCCACAAAGGACAAAGAAGAATCATCTGTAGGCTGGTGGGACTAGTAGTTCCAATCAACCCCATTCCTCAGAGACCAGTTCTCACTATACTTTTCCCCCTTGGTTTCTGTCTCCTCTCAAATTCCTCACCCCATACTCTTATTTCTTCCTCTCTTTCTCTTTCTCCCCCACCTCCTTTCTCTCTTCCATATCTAATCTCTTTGAGGTTCCACACTACCTGCACCTTCGACAACGGGAATGTGGAGCCAGTACAGGAGTGCCCAATACCTTTGCTTTTTAAGAAAATCATTGTGGGCAGCGTCTCCCCCCCCCCTCCCCCCCCCAATTGCAGTCATCAGAATCCGGCCTCTGGCATGGCCCTTCCCCTTTCCCAGGTCTCACCAGTACTTCACAACAAAGGGTCTCATGTCCAGTAACTCCTCAAAGTTGTAGGGCTGGAGCAGCTGCTCTGTTTCGTTTGAAACATTCTTGACTGTGCCCATTTCGTTCTGCAGACGTCAAGGTCGGGAATTTGGGGAGCTGGGCGGGAGGTTGGGGGACCGAGGATGGAGCGAACCTTGAGGCGGGACAGAACGGACCCAGGACCCAAGGAACTCCGCGGCGAGCCCAGGAGCGTGGGATTCAGGTGCGCGCGCTGCGATCCTACCCCATTCTTCCGCAGCCGCCACTGCGGTATATAACGCAGAATTGCAAAGCGGCGGGCCCAGGTGGTGAGTGGCCACCTCCTGGCGCCCGGCCGTTATCCAATCTCGACCAAGACATGTCCTTGTCCCGCCCCTGGGCGGCAGCACGCTCTCTGATTGGTCATCTTTCCACACACACGCCTACCTCAATACCCGTCCTATACCCTTACCCCGCCTTTCTCATCTTTTTCTTCCCCCTACGTCTCCACTCTCCCATGACAGCCTGTGGCCTTTGCCTCAATTTGTTTTAATCCTGACCTACTTGACAGTGAGGAGAGAGTGGGGGTGTCCTCCAGCCTCTAGTGCCCTGACCCAGAAATAGGGATGTTAGTTTTTCTGCTTCCCTGAGACCGTGGAAAACCCACGCTGGAGTTGAGAATGAATCAGGATGGGGAAGCAGCAGTAAAGAGCCTCTCCCATAGTCCTATCTGCCTCCTTCAGGTCTGTGGTTGTGGGTGGGAAAGAGGTGAATTATAATGAATTTTATTGTTGAGGTTGTTGATGTTGATGTTTGGGAAGATGGTTGTTGAAGCTGTTGTGGTTTCTTTACAATTTCCTGAATTCCTGAACTGCCCCAGCCTGACACCCAGTAATAACCCTGGGGAGGAAATGGGGTCACCCTCTGGGCTTCTGGGATTATTGTTTTAGGGTTTCCTGGAGGCCTCCTAGGGTTTATAGATGCCCTGCCTCTCCCCAGTCTCCTGTTCTCTCCCCCAATCTATGCTTATCTAATCAAATCTACTTTTTCCTTGCCTGTGTACTCAACCCCAAAGAAATACATATTTTAAAACTTTTAAGGCCTGACCTGGCCAGTTTGGCTCAGCAGTTAGAGCACTGGCCTAAGGACAGAAGGGTCCCGGGTTCGATTCTGGTCAAGGGCAAGTACCTGGGTTGCAGGTTCGATCCCCAGCCTTGGTCAGGGTTGTGTGGAGGCAACCAATCAATATGTCTCTCTTACATTGATGTTTCTCTCTCTCTCTCTCTCTCTCTCCCTCACCCTCCCTCCCATGATATCTAAAAATCAATGGAAAAATATTCTTGGGTGAGGATTAACAACAACAAAAACTTTTAAGGCCTAGGTTTTATGAAAGTGAGGAAGAAATACAAGGCTCAATGGCAGTTTTCAATAAGATGGAGATTTGCAAAACAAGTGCTAAGATGATGAAATATACAATATTTATAATCAAGATGTGGCTATAAACAACTATATACAGGCTCTGGAGCCAGAGGACCCAGGTAGGAATTTCAGCTCCACTTTCTTAACCTCAGCCACTGTCTGGGGAAGGGTCAAGTGGGAAGTACATGCTATCTAAATGACTCAAGTGCATTCCTTTGTCTCTGTACCTCATCATCTCTCACCTGGCCACTACACCCACTATCTTAGTCACAGTAACTGGTTGCATCACCTCTAATACAGTGTTTCTCTCTCTCTCTTTTTTTTTTTTATCCTCACCCGAGGACATTTTTGCATTTATCTTCAGATAGAGTGGGAAGGAGAGAGAGTGTTTCTCTCTCTATTGCATTAGAACCAGAAAAGAATTCCCAAACCTGGCTGATAGTAAGATTCCTAAGCCCCAACCCCAGAGAGTCTGACCCAGTAGTTGGTCCCAGACCATACTTTGAAAACCACTACTTTCTGTCCTCTCATCCAGAAGAGGATTCTAAAACCTAAATTGGATCGTGCTAATTTCCTGCTTAAAACCCTGCAGTAGCCCTTGATTGCTTCATACATACCTTGAAAGTCAGAAGGTGATCAGCACATTTTTGATGGATGAATGAATAAATGAAAGAATGAATATTACAAGGATAACACCATGTAGATATTATAAGACCTGGATTCAGACCCCAGATCCACTATTAACTAGTCATGTGATTTTAGTCAAGTTACCTAAACTCTCTGACACTCTCATTCTTCATCAGTAAAATGTAGGTAGTCATATTTGCCTGCCTACCTCCCAAGGTTGGGGTCAGTGTACAAGTCAGATAATGTCAATGAAAGGATATTATGGACTACACACAGAATTGTCAGGATGAATCATTTTGAAAGGTTTACAAATGCATATAGAATATGTATATTCAGCCTTGGGTTTCTCTCAAATGAAGACATTTTACATTGTCATTCCTTGTGAAGTTTAATGGTGAGGCTTCGGGGCAGAGTGTGTGAAAGAGAAGAAGAAGAAAAATCTCCAGAAATTATTTCCTAGGGAAACTTTCCCTGACCCTTGGACTTGGTCTGGTATCTCTATTATATAGAAATTGTTCTCATAATATGGTATTTCTTTTCTTCAATGAGAGTTTATAATTACTTCATTATTTTTTTGGTTTCTTGACTAATACCTGTTTCCTCCACTAGCCCTTGAGCTCCATAAATGCAGGCAATATGTCTATTTTGTTCAACATCATTCTCTTAACACTGGGCATATAGTAGGTACTCAGGTAATATTTGTAGCATGAATGACTGAATGGATGAAATCCTCAGCCTTTGTTTCTCCAAGATAAACACGCCAAGCTTGTCCGGTCTTTTTATCTCTTGGCCTCATCTTTCTCATCTGTAAAATGGGGATGATATCCACCTCAGAAGCATGTTAATGAAGATCAAAGGAGAATTATGTTAAATATGTTAAAGAACATTATACAATATAAAATGTTAAGCAAACAATAGTAATTATTACCAAAAAAAGTGAATTTGTACAAATTTAAACTTCTTTTAAATAAAACTCAACTAATTAAAAAGGAAAGCCACGATCTGATGATTGGTTGCACAACAATGTGAATTTATTTAACACTAATGAACTGTACACTTATAAATTGTTAAGATAGTAGGTCTGGCTGGGTATCTCAGTGGGTTGAAGCGTCATCCCTGTGCGCCAGGGTTGCAATCAGGCTGGGGCACACTCGAGGGTTAACCAGTGAGTACATGGATGAGTGGAACAGCATGTCAATGTTTCTCTCTCTCTCACTCTCACTCTCTCCTTTCCTTTCTCCCTAAAATCAATAAACAAACTTTAAAAAAATGGTTAAGATAATAAATGTTATGTATATTTTACCACAATTTAAACATTTTTAAAAATGAAAGCCATGAAATGGGAATATAGTTTCAAGTAGGACATATGAAGAGTTTATGTGCATGCTACACAAAAAGCTTATCCTTAGTCCTATCTCTCTGACCCTTAGTAAGTGACTAAGGACACAGATAGGCTCATCTTATAACTCCAGTGTCCCCAAATCTACCTCTCCTTAGCTGGCAGGAAGGTCTTTCTAAAACAGAGATTAGCTCATGTCATTCTTCTTTTTTTTTTCTTTATTGATTTTTGGAGAGAGAGGAAGGGAGAGGGAGAGAGACATAGAAACATCGATGAGAGAGAACATTGATTGGCCGCCTCCTGCATGCCCCCCACAGGGGATCTGGCCCACAACCTAGGTATGTGCCCTGACCAGGAATCAAACCAGTGACCTCTTGGTGCAGGGGTCGACACTCAACCACTGAGCCACACCGGCCAGGCATGTCATTCCTCTTTAAGAACAACAAAAGCCCTGGCCAGCTCTGGCTGGTTTGGCTCAGCGGTTAGAGCCTCGGCCTGCGGTCCAGAGAGACCCAGGTTCGTTTCCCGCTAAGGGCATGTACTTCGGTTGCAGTTTGTCCCCGGCCCTGGTTGGTCGTGCGGGTGGCAGCCACTCGATGTGTCCCTTTCACGTCAATGTTTCTCTCTCTCTCTTCCTCTCTCTCCTTCCCACTCTATCTGAACAAAAAATGAAAAAATGTCCTCGGATAAGGATAAAAAAAAAAAAAAAAGCCCTGGCCATTTTGGCTCAGCGGTTAGAGTGTCAGCCCTTGGACCAGAGAGTCGGGTTCAGTTCTCGCTAAGGGCGCGTACCTCGGTTGCAGTTTGTCCCCCGCCCCAGTTGGGGTCGTGTGGGTAGCAACCAGTCGATGTGTCTCTCTCATGTTGATGTTTCTCTCTCTCTCTCTTCCTCCTTCTCCCCTTCCTGCTCTATCTAAAGATAAATGCAAAAATGTCCTTGGGTGAGGATAAAACAACAACAACAACAAAAAACTTCAGGACATAGGTCAGGTTTCTTGAAGCTAGCCCTGACCCAATATCCATCATCCTTTAGCCCCAGCATTTCACATTTAGCTATAATGAAACAGTCACAAGTCCATAACACAAGTACTATATTTTTAGTTTTTTTTAACCCCCTTTACCTCTCTCCAAATTATTCCTTATCCCCAGACATTTTTTTCTCACCTGGACAAATCTTACCCATTGTTCAGCCCCAGCTCTGAAGTCACTTGCCTTGCAAAAGCCTAATCTGTTTCAGAGAGGATCAATCTCTTCCTACTTTGTCTTCTACCCACAGGACTTTGCCCAAACTGCCTGTCAATATTGTGCTTCTACTGGTTGAGTATAGTCATTTATTTTCTTTCTTTTAAAAAAAATTTTTTTTTAACCCTCACCCGAGGATATTTTTTCATTTATTTTCAGACAGAGGGGGAGGGAGAGGGAGAGAGGAAGAGAGAGAAAGAGAGAGAAACAACAATGTGAGAGTGTCACATTGACCAGGGCCGGGACCGAACTGCAACCGAGGTACGTGCCCTTGTCTGGAATCAAACCCTCGACTCTTTGGTCTACAGGCCAATGCTCTAACCGCTGAGCCAAACTGGCCAGGGCAGTCATTTATTTTCTATACTATCCTGGCTCCTCCACCCTATCCCAAATGCTCATTTTTTTAGGTTGCTCATTTTGAGGGAAGCACACAGCACTTGGCACATAGTGGGCACTCAAAATATGTTTGTTGCTTTGAATTGAATAGGCATCTAAGAGGAAATACCAACAATAAACATATATATTTTTAAAAGACTCAACTTCCTTGGTAATTAGGGAAATGCAAATTAAAGACTGTACGTATAGTGGGGTCCCAATTAACAGTCATTAAACCTTGTAAAAATTAAATTCCCAACGCTAGTCAAAGCTTTGGGAAACGAATAGATTCACACCTCGTTAGTGGCCAGATAAACTGTCCTAATCCTTCAAGAAGCACACTTAAGTAACACTTAGCAAGAACCAACTGATATCCTTTGACCCAGTCCCACACCTAGGAATTTAAAACCAACTGGAATAGGCCAAAAGAAAAAGAAAATCTGTATGTACTAAAATACTTAAGTCAGTGTGACTTAAAATAATAGAAACCTACCAATAAATGATTAAATTATTAGATACTAATATTACAAAACAGCTTGCAGATACCATAACATGAAGAAACATGAAACCATGTTTGTAAAATAATGTGAAAGAAAAACAAACTGTACCTATGCTGTTACCTCAGTTATCCAAAAGTGATGATGCCCCTGAAGTTTAAAGTTGAAAAGAAACACTAAAATGTGAAATCATTTGATGGAGTAGGTGAGATTATAGTAAATAATTTAAAGTATTTCACATTTTCTTTGAGATATATATATATCTCTATATGGTTTTTTTTTACCCTCACTGGAGGATATGTGTTTATTGATTTGAGAGAGAGAGGAAGGGAGAGGGAGAGAGAGAGAGAAACATCAATCAGTTGCTTCCTGTACACATCTCGATAGGGGAATCAAACCAGAAACCTAGGTATGTGCCCTGTGGGAATAGAACCCACAACATTTTTGGTGTAGAGGATGATGCTCCAACCAACTGAACCACTTGGCCAGGGCCAAATATCATCAATGCATAAAAAGGTATGTTTGTATTTATCTTCTTAAACGGTAGAATATTTTCATATTATTTTATAGTTCTTTTTATTTTTTTAATCGTCTCAGATATTTTTTGTTCGTTTTTTAAAAAAATATGTTTTTATTGATTTTTTAGAGAGAGAGGAAGGGAGAGAAAGAAACCTCGATGTTAGAGAGATACATCTATCAGCTGCTTCTTGCACTCCCCTCTGGGGATTGAGCCTGCAACCCAAGCGTGTGACCTGACCAGGAATCAAACCGGGACCTCTCAGTCCATGGGATAATGCTCAATCCACTGAGCCACACTGGCTGGGCTATAGTTCTTTTTATCTATCTATCTGTCTGTCTGTCTGTCTGTCTGTCTGTCTATCTATCTATTTATTATTTTTTAAAATCCTCACCAGAGGATATATATATTTTTTTTCTATTTATCATCAGATAGAGTGGAAGGGAGGGAGAGAGAGGGAGAGAGAGAAACATCGATGTGAGAGAGAGACATTGACTGGTTGCCTTTTTGTTTTTGTTGAGTAATAGGAACATGACACATCATATAATGAAACAGTATACATTGTGTTTTTTTCTTTCTGACTCTAAAGGTAGAAATTTTTAAAAAGGCAAAAATCACTTCAAATATGGTTACCATTGCCCTGGCCGGTTTGGCTCAGCAGTTAGAGTGTCGGCCTGCGGATCAGAGAGTCCCGGGTTCGGTTCCTGCTAAGGGCACGTACCTCGGTTGCAGTTTGTCCCCGGCCTGGCTGGGGTCGTGTGGGTGGCAACCAGTCGATGTGTCTCTCTCACATTGATGTTTCTCTCTCTCCCCCCCCCTCCCTCCTTGCTCTATCTGAAGATAAATGCAAAAAATGTCCTCGGGTGAGGATTATATAAAAATATATATATATATATATATTTTTATATATATATTTTATATCTATATCTATATATATATTTTTATATATATATATGGTTACCATTATATTTTCAAGTATTTCTTTCTAGATTTCTATGTAATTATTTCAAAATAAATCTTTTTAAGGGCAAACCACTGCCCCAAAAACTGGAAAGACAGGCAAATAAAGAAGATCGCATCTTATAGGGAGCAGAAGCCACTGGAGAGGTACTAGTAGGAATACATAAACAGTAATTAACAAATACCTGGAGGCTGAGTGTGGACTCACCACAGCCTTTTTTTTTCTTTTGTTAATCCTCACCCAAGGATATTTTTCCATTTAGAGTGGAAGGGAGGGAGGGAGGGAGGGAGAAAAACATCAATGTGAGAGAGACACATCTATTGGTTGCCTCCTCAGTGACTCTGACCTGGCCAAGGATCTGAGCCTGCAACCCAGGTACGTGCCCTTGACCAGGAATCAAACCCGTGACCCTTTGGTCCTCGGGCTGACGCTCTAACCACTGAGCCCAACCTGCCAGGGCTATTTTATTTTAAGAAACTCTTCATTTTCCATCAACCTTACTTCCATTTTGTTTAAGAGTTTGTGGAAGAACAGCTAAAGACCACTCAGTAGATGTTTCTACCCATTCAGTGGCCTGAGCAGTGGGGGCTACAGACCAGTCTTCAGTGGCAGGCTGAGTGCTCCGGTCTTCAGTAGGAAACTGCTGAATTGGCACAGAGGGCACCTACATGCGCAACCTCAGGCTGAGCAGCATTGAACCCGAGAGCAGGAGCAGTCCATTCACCCTGTAGGCTAGCCCCAGTCTCAAGGGGTCCACATACTTTCATGAGTTTTACTTCCAGGATCCTACCAGATTCTCAGGGTGAAGGTCAGAGAAAAATAGCCCATGCTTCTGGCAGGGAAAAGCAGGAAATGACCATTATAAAATACCCTCAGAGAAAAAGTAATCATTTTGAAATATGCCCATAGCCTTCTGTCTTCCAAAGCAAAGGTCTGTCTTCCCAGGAAATTACTTTACCAGAGCCTCATGTGACCTAAGAAAAGGGCATTGGAAAACTTCAGCCACTTCTAGTCTTCCTGCTTCACATTAGGGGAGAGGGAAAAATAAAAAGAAAGTCTTCTGAAGGTCACAGCCCAGGAACTCAGGCCCACTGTGAATACATTGAGATTAAAACATAAGACTATGGAACACTTCCCTTCCCCTCAGTACATGACCACCACATCAACAGGGTTCCAGTATAAAGACAGTGACAATTGAGAGAGCTGCAAGATGCACACTCTCTTTAGAAGGAATTTCTTGCCCTGGCCGGTTTGGCTCAGCGGTTAGAGCATTGGCCTGCGGACCAGAGAGTCCCGGGTTCGGTTCCCGCTGAGGGCACGTACCTCAGTTGCAGTTTGTCCCTGGCCCCGGTTGGGGTCATGTGGGTGGCAACCACTCGATGTGCCTCTCTTGCGTCGCTGTTTCTCTCTCTCTCTTCCTCCCTCTCTCCCTCTCGCTTTATCTGAAGATAAATGCAAAAATGTCTTCAGGTGAGGATAAAAACAAAACAAAACAAAATAAAACAGCCTAACTCCTATATGAAAAAATCTAAAGCACTAATTCAAAAACATACATGCACCCCTATGTTCATTGCAGCATTATTTACAATAGCCTAGATATAGAAGCAACCTACGTGCCCATCAATAGACAATTGGATAAAGACGATGTAATACATATATGCAATGTAATATTACTCAGCAAGCCCTGGCCAGTTTGGCTCAGTGGTTAAAGCCTGGGCCTGAGGACTGAAAGGTCGTGGGTTCAATTCTGGTCAAGGGCACGTATCTGGGTTGCAGGTTCGATCCCCAGCCCTGGTTGGGGCCTGGGGCACGTGCAGGGGGTAACCAATGTGTCTCTCTCACATCAGTGTCTCTCTCCCCCTCTCACTCCCCTATCCCTCCCTTCCACTCTCTCTAAAAATCAATGGAAAAAATATCCTCGGGTGAGGATTAACTGAAAAAAGAAAGAATGAAGTCTTACCATTTGTGACAACATGGATGGACCTAGAGGGTATTGTGCTAAGTGCAATAAGTTAGAAAGACAAATACCATGTTATTTCACTTATATGTGGAATCTACAGAACAAAATAGCTCTGGTCAGTGTGGCTCAGTGGTTGGAATATCGACCCACAGACCAAAGGGTCTCGGGTTCAATTCCCAGTCAAGGGCACACACCTGGGTTGCAGGTTCGATCCCCAGCCCTGATTGGGGCACGTGCAGGAGGCAACCAATCAGTATTGATGTGTGTGTCTCTTTCTCCCTGTCCCTCCCTTCTACTCTTTCTAAAAATTAATGGAAAAAATATCCTCAGGTGAGGATTAAAAAGAAAAATAAAAAGAACAAAATAAATGAACAAACAAAACAGAAACAGAGTTATAGATACAGAAAACAAACTGATGGTTGCCAGATGGGAAGGAGGTTGGGAGGATGGGTAAAAAAAGTAAAGGGATTACAAAGTACAAATTGGTAGTTACAAAATTGTCATGAGGATGTAAAGTACAGCATAGGAATACAGTCAATCATATTGTAATAACTATATATGGTGCCAGGTGGATACTAGACGTATCCAGTGGATCACTTGTAAATTATATAAATGTCTAACCACTATGCTGTACACTTGAAACTAATGTAAACTATAATTGAATATCAACTGTGATTGACAAATAAAGAAATAATATAGCCCTGGCCAATTTGGCTCAGTGGTTAAAGCATCAGCCCGCGGACCCAAGAGTCTGTGGTTCGGTTCTTGCTAAGGGCACATAACTCGGTTGCGGTTTGTCCCCGGCCCAGTTGGGGTCGTGTGGGTGGCAGCCACTCAACGTGTCTCTCTCACATCGATGTTTCTCTCTCTTCCTCCCTCTCTCCTTCCCAGTCTGTCTGAAGATAAATGCAAAAATGTCCTCAGGTGAGGATAAAAATTTTTAAAAAAAGAAAGAAAATAAAAACAGCCCAACTCCTGGCCCCTAGCCAGAGAAACAGAAAAATACTTCACAGTGAAAGCCTACTTATCTCAGTGCCTATTACCTGACATATCATGTCTGGCTTTCATCAAAAAATTACAAGGCATAGTAAAAGGCAAGAAAAACACCACCTGAAGAGACAACGCAAGCATCAGAAACAAACCCAGATATGGCAGATTTTGGACTAGGAATTTAAAATAATTTTGATTGCCCAGGCTGATTTGGCTCAGCAGTTAGAGCGTCAGCCCGCGGACCATAGAGACCCGGGTTCGGTTCCCCCTAAGTTGCAGTTTGTCCCCACCCCGGTTGGGGTCATGTGGGTGGCAACCAATTGATGTGTCTCTCTCACATCAGTGTATCTCTCTCTCTCTTTCCCCCTCCCACTCTGTCTGAAAATAAATAGAAAAATATCCTCGGGTGAGGATTTAAATAAATAAATAAATAAATAAATAAATGGAACCATTAAAGTAATAAACTGGTGTAGGGAAATACAAGTGCACTAGTGATGACCACTATGGCCCTAGAAGGAATGGGGGAGGGAATCAGTATTAGAATACAGAGACAAAGAGAGCTTTGTGGAGAGGGCTGTCTGACAGGAGCTGTGACCTTTCATCAGGATACAGGTGTCACAGCAACTATGAAGACTGGGAGCCAGGGGAATACCCTGATCTCACTTTCTTCATACCCTCTGATCTCTTACCAGTGCTCTACATCGACCAAGTTCAACCAGAAAAAAGCCAGAAGGTTTAGTCAACACAGGTCAGCTTCCAGAAGCACAGAGCAGGGTTGAAAAGGACAGAGTAGACCCGGAAAGGTTAAACAGAACATCATCTTTAACCTGGATTATGACAGTCACCTTAACCTACTGTCTGATTTCTTCACAGCTGCCAGCCAGTTTTTTTTTTTTTTATTGTGATGAAATATATATAACATAAAATTTGGCATTTCAACTATTTTAAGTGTACAATTCAGTGGCATTAATTACATTTGAAATGTTCGACAACCACCTTCAGCGGTTAGAGTGTTGGCCTGTGGACCAAAGAGTCACAGGTTCAATTCAGGTCAAGGGCACGTACCTCGGTTGCGGTTCAGTCCCCAGCCCTGGTTGGGGTCATGGGAGACGCAACCAGTCGATATGTCTCTCTCACATTGATGTTTCTTTCTCTCTCTCTCTCTCCCCTTCCCTCCCGCTCTATCTGAAGATAAATGGAAAAATATCCTTGGGTGAGGATTTAAATAAATAAATAAAATGTTCTACAACCATCACCACTATCTATTTCCAAACCTTTTTTCATAACCCCAAACAGAAACTCTGTACCCATGAAGCAAAAATGTTTTATTCCTCCTCACCAAACCCTGATACTGTAATCTCAAATCTACTGTTCATCTGTGAATCTACTTTTCATCCTACAGATATTGCATATAAGTAAAATCATGCAATATTTGTCTGTTTATATCTGGCTTCTTTCACATAGCATAATGTTTTACAAGGTTCATCTGTGTTGTAGCATGTATCAGACTTCATTTCTTTGTATGGTTGACTAATATTCCATTGTATTTATATAATACATTTATTTATCCATTCATCTGCTGATAGACACTTTGGTTGTTCCTACCTTTTGGCTAGAATAATGCTGCAGTGAGCATGAGCATACAAGTATTTGTTTGAGTCTCTATTTTCAATTCTTTGGGGTATATACATAAGAGTGAAATTTTTGGGTTATATAGTAATTCTATGTTTAACTTTTTGAGCAACCCCAAAGTAACCTTTTTTTTTTTTAATTTCTTTTTCCCTTTATTGATTTTAGAGAGAGGGGAAGGGAGAGGGAGAGAGATAGAAACATCAATGAGAGAGAACATCGACTGGCCACCTCCTGCATGTCCCCCACTGGGGATCAAGCCCACAACCTGGGCATGCGCCCTGACCAGGAATTGAACCGGCAACCTCTTGGTCGATGCTCAACCACTGAGCCACACCAGCCAGGCCCGAATATAACCTTTTAAAAATATAAATTGATGATGTTATTTTCCTCTTTAAAACTCTTTAATGCTTCCCATTTTCAAAACTTATTGTAAGTTTTATATTATAAAGTTACGATAATCAAGACAGTATGATACTGGCATAAGGATAGATATAGATCAACAGAATAGAATTGAGAGCCAGACATAAATCCATACATTTATAGGCAATTGACTTCAGACAAGAGTCCAAAGATAATTTAATGGGAAAAGACTAGTTTTTTCAACAAATAGTGCTGGAACATTTTGATATCCACACACAAAAGAATAATTGAACCACTTACTTACACCTACACAAACAAAAAGTTAACTCAAAATGGACCATAGACCTAAATGCATAAAGAACTAAAAGTATAAAGCTCTTAGAAGAAAACACAGGACTAAATCTTTGTGATGGTTGGTTAGATAAAGACTCTTAGATATGACACCAAAAGGATAAGCAACCAACAAAAAAATAGGTAAATTCCACTTCATCAAATTAAAATTTTTGTGCTTTGAAGGACACCATCAAGAAAGTAAAAAGATAATCCACAGAGTAAAAGAAAATATTTGCTCAAACAATAAGTGTTGGCGAGGGTGTGGAGAAAAGGGGACTCTAGTACACTGCTGGTGGGAATGCAGACTGGTGCAGCCACTGTGGAAAACACTATGGTGTTACTTCAAAAAATTAAAAATTGAATTGCCATTTGACCCAGTGATCCCACTTCTAGGAATATACCCTAAGAAGCCTGAAACACCAATCAGAAAGAATACATGTACCCCCATGTTCATAGCAGCACTATTTACAATAGCTAAAATCTGGAAACAGCCCAAGTGTCCATCAGTGGATGAATGGATAAAAAAGCTGTGGTACATATACACAATGGAGTACTATGCAGCTGTTAAGAAAGAACGATCTCTTATTCTTTGAGACGACATGGAGGGACCTTGAGATTATTATCCTAAGCGAAACAAGCCAAGCAGAGAAAGACAAATATCATATGATCTCACTTATTTGTGGAATATAATGAACATAACAGTCTGAGGAACAGGGTAGACCCAGAGATGTGGAAGTAGGGTACAGACTGATACCCCTCAGAAGAGGGGGTGGGGGGGAAGAGATAAACCACAGAACTTATAGGCATGTATGCATAACTGATGGACATGGACAACAAAGCTGGGGACGGGGTGGGGGGATGGGGAGGAGGGTGTCAATGGGGAAAAAAGGAGAAACATCTGTAACAAAAATAAATTAATAAAAAAAAAAAAGAAAGAAAATATTTGCAAATCACCTAGCCAGTGTGGCTCAGTGGTTGAGCGTTGACCCATGCACCAAGAGGTTGCCGGTTCGATTCCTGGTCAGGGCACATGCCCAGGTTGTGGGCCAAACCCCCAGTGGGGGCCGTGGAGGAGGCGGCCAATCGATGCTCTCTCTCATCGATGCTCTCTCTCATCGATGTTTCTATCTCTCTCTCCCTCTCCCTTCCTAAGAAAAAAATTTTTTTGAAGAAAATATTTGCAAATCATATATTTGATAAGAGATTTGTATCAAGAATATATAAAGAATTCCCATCACTCAACAGTTAAAAGATAACCCAATAAAAAATGGGCTAAGGATTTGAGCAGACAGTTCTCCAAATTAGATGTACAAGTTTTTGATAAGCACATAAAGAAATGCTCAACATCATTAGCCATCAAGGAAATACAAATCAAAACCACAATGAGATACCATAGGGTGAAGCTACAGAGCAGGAGTTGCCACAGCCCCAGGCTGAGACAAAGTCTGGAACAGATGCTGACAATGATGAATCAGTACCAGAGCTGGAGGAAGAAGATTCCACATAGGCAACCACACAACAAGCCCAGCTGGTGGCAGCAGCTGAAATCAATGAAGAACCAGTCAGTAAAGCAAATCAGAGCCAGAGTAAAAAGAAGGCAGGAAGGCTATGTCCAAACTGGGTCTTTGACATGTTCCAGGGATTACTAGGGTCACTATCCAGAAATCTAAGAATATCCTCTTTGTCATCACAAAACCAAATGTCTACAAGAGCTGTTTCAGATACCTACATAGTTTTAGAGGAAGCCAAGATCGAGGATTTATCTCAGCAAGCACAGCTAGCAGCTGCTGAAAAATTCAAAGTTCAAGGTGAAGCTGTCTCAAACATTCAAGAAAACATATAGACTACAACTGAACAAGAGGAAAGTAAACAGGAAGAGGCTGATGAAACAGGTGTGGAAAATAAGGACATAGAATTGGCCACGTCACAAGCAAATGTGACAAGAGCAAAGGCAGTCCCAGCCCTAAGGAACAACAGTAATAATATTGTAAATGCTATTATGGAATGAACAATGTAACTATTTAAAAAGGAGGACCTTATTTTGGTGTTTCAAAAGAGTTACTGCAAATTGGTTTGAAATTTATACTGTTTCTATCATTAATAAAGTTATGTTTTCTTGTGGGATGAAAATAAAAAGACAATAACAAATGTTGATGAGAATGTGCAGAAATTGGACCCCTTTATTATTCTCTTGATTGAACTAATAAAAGTCATATAAATACTTTTTTTCCCCCTTCCATTAAATTATAAGTTCCTTGAGTACTGGGACTGGATCTTATATAAAATTTATCCATCACAAAATTTTAACGGATTTAAAACTAATATTCCCATATGACAATATATCTATTCTAATCACATATATGTACATTTTGCAACTAATCTGTCTTGGCAGAACCACCACAAACCTATATTATTCAAGCTAGATGTATGTAAGTCTTTTCATTTCCTAGTAGTGGAAGTAGAAATGTGTACAGTATTCTAGAGGACATTGTAGCAATACAGTGAGCAGCTGCTTTCTTACCACTGGAGAGCCCAGACTTCCAGGAATGGCTGACCAATGTCTTTCACACTGTGGTTGTCATCTATCTCCAGGTAGCCTTGTTATAGCACTTAAAATTTTTTTTATTGATTTTTTTTTTTTTTTTTTTTTTTTTTTAGAGAGAGAGGAAGGGAGAGGGAGAGAGAGACAGAAACATTGATGAGAGAGAACATTGATTGGCCATTTCCTGCATGCTCCCCACTGGGGATCAGGCCCACAACCTGGGCATGTGCCCTGACCAGGAATCAAAATGACGACCTCTTGGTGCATGGGTTGACGCTCAACCACTGAGCCACACCGGCCAGGCACATTTAAATAACCAGTATGAGCTTCATCATTTGTCAACTCACTCAGATCCAATGAGGAGGTTTTATCCTCCAGATTAAATGTCTAAAATACAGCTCATGAGTGAAGAACTTAGAGGAAGCTTACTGCAGCAGGGAACTCAGAACTGTGGTGAGAAAAAGGTAGTTGAAACTTCCACTTCTGGACAACAAGGAGTAACAGGGACTGGATTTACCCTCTGCCTCAAACAAACAACAAAATATTTAAAACAATGATTCAAACACTGGACAGGACTGTGATCCCTGAGAAGAGAGAAACAATATGATCGTGCTATCTTACTGCATGGAGGCAGCTTCCAGGCTGCAGGGCAAGGAAGGGGAGACCAAATGTAGCCCAGAAGTCTCTCTGCAATGAGGAAATAGATAAGAGTTCAGGAAGGCCAAGGTGGATAAACTGCAGGGCAGTGTGTTGGAGAAGAAAAAGATGTACAGAGAAAGAATTTTGCAAATACAAATCAAAACCACAATGAGATACCACTTTACTTGCTTTCGAATGGCTATAATCAAAAAGGTAATAATACATGAAGTGATATATTATTTAAAGGTAGACTAATATTTAGAGATGCGTTTTAATTTTTTTTTTTTATCCTCACCTGAGGACATTTTCCCATTTTTTGTTCAGATAGAGTGGGAAGGAGAGAGAGAGAGAAACATTGACGTGAAAGGGACACATCGAGTGGCTGCCGCCCGCACGACCCAACCAGGACCGGGGACAAACTGCAACCGAGGTACGTGCCCTTAGCGGGAACCGAACCCGGGTCTCTCCGGACCTCAGGCCGACACTCTAACCCCTGAGCCAAACCGGCCAGGGCTAGAGATGTATTTTATAAACTCTAGCTCGGCCGGTGTGGCTCAGTGGTTGAGCATCGACCCATGCACCAAGAGGTCGCTGGTTCGATTCCCAGTCAGGGCACATGCCCAGGTTGTGGGCCTGGTCCCCAGTGGGGGGCATGCAGGAGGCGGCCAATCAATGTTTTCTCTCACCAATGTTTCTATCTCTCTCCCTCTCCCTTCATCTCTAAAAATCAATAAAGAAAAACAATGTAGACTTCAGAACAAGGAATATTACCAGATAAAGCAGGATTTTTCATAATGCTATATTATATCAAGAAGACATAAGCATCTTAAATGTGTAGGTTGCAAATAACAGAGCTTCAAGATACATGAAGAAAAAGCTTAGAGAACAGAAAGGAAAACAGATAAATCCACAGTGATAGTTGCTTCAATACTCCTCTCAGTAATTGAACGAATAAACAAAAAATCAACAAAGATGTAGAAGACTTAAAGAATACTATCAACCAACTTACCCTAGTTGACATTTATAGAACATTCCACCAACAAAAGCAAAATACACATTCTTTTCAAATGCACATGGAACAGTCACCAAGACAGACCATTATGCTAGGCCATAACATAATCTCTAAATATAGAAGGATGGAAAAAAATCAACATCAGGTGAGCTATAAACCTAAATAAGAAAAACAATAAAGCTTTTAGAATATAACATAAAATAGCTTCATTACTTCAGGATAAGGAAAAATTTCTCAAACACACAAAAAACACTAACTTTAAAAGAAATGATTAATAAATATATCAGTCAGAAATCCAACAGAGAACAGATGACACACTCAAATTAAAATGGCCTGAACCCGGCTGGTGTGTCTCAGTAGTTTAGCATCAACCCATGCATCAAGAGGTTGCTGGTTCGATTCCTGGTCAGGGCACATGCCCAGGTTGTGGACCCAGTAGGGGGCATGCAGGAGGCAGCCAATCGATGTTCTCTCTCATCAATGTTTCTATCTCTCCCTCTCCCTTCCTCTCTAAAAATCAATAAAGAAAAAAAATTTAGCCCTGGCCGGTATGGCTCAGTGGTAAGAACGTTGCCCGTGGACCAAAGAGTCCTGGGTTCGATTCCGACCAAGGGCATGTACCTCAGTTGCGGTTCATCCCTGGCCCCGGTTGGGGTTGTGCAGGTGGCAACCAATCGATGTGTCTCTCTCACATCGATGTTTCTCTCTCTTCCTCTTCCTCACTCTCTCCCTCCAGCTCCATCTGAAGATTAAGGTAAAAATGTCCTCGGGTGAAGATTAAAAAGAAAAAAAATTTTAAAACAATGTTTACAGAGGTGTAGGTATAGGGGAATATAAGGACAGTGTTATGACTGGGAGCTGGTAGCAGCAGGACGTTACCACACTTGGGCAAAAGCAATGAGATTAAGGAGGAGGCTCAGCATCTCTGAAGAGAAAAATCTGTAGAAGAGAACTCCTGGATTGAGGACCCAGCATATTAGAGCTAGGATAAAGAAATACCTAATCTCATTCTCTACCTTTTTCTGATTTCCTGCTGGGGCACCCCTTTGGCCAAACCCAACCGGAAGCCAAAGGGCACAGAATCCAATAATGTAGTTCCTAGAGGTCAACCTCCCCAGAGAAACAATGGAGAAAGGTAGAAAGTGTATATGGAGAAGCAAACAAAAGATATCTGGCATATCTGACTAAATAGAAAGTAAACTTTCTGTTCATAAAAATAAAAAAACGCACAGCCCGGCCAGTGTGGCTCAGTGTATTGAGCAGCGTCCCATGAACTGAGAGGTCCTGGTTCCATTCCTGGTCAGGGCACATGCCCAGGTTGTGGGCTCCATCCCCAGTAGGGGGCATGCAGGAGGCAGCCAATAGATGTTTCTCTCTCTCTCTCTCAAAAATTAATAAAAACTTGCCCTGGCCGGTTTGGCTCAGTGGTTAGAGCGTCAGCCTGCGGTCCAGAGAGACCCAGGTTCGGTTTCCGCTAGGGGCACGTACCTCAGTTGCAATTTGTCCCTGGCCCTGGTTGGTCGTGCGGGAGGCAGCCACTCGATGTGTCCCTTTCACGTCGATGTTTCTCTCTCTCTCTTCCTCTCTCTCCCTCCCACTCTATCTGAACAAAAAATGGAAAAATGTCCTCGGGTGAGGATAAAAAAAAAAAAATTAATAAAAACTTAAAAAACAAAACAAAAATGCACACACACACAATGAAGAAAGTAAAGCAAGACACAGAACTGAAGAAAATATTTACACAGCATAAAACTAACAGCAATTGGCCCTCGCCGGTTTGGCTAAGTGGTTAGAGCATTGGCCCGCAGACCAATGAGTCTCAAGTTCGATTCCGGTCAAGGATATGTATCTCGGTTGCAGTTTGTCCCTGGCTCTGGTCAGGTCATGCGGGAGGCAACCAGTCAATGTGGTTCTATCACACTGACGTTTCTCTCTGTCTCTCCCTCCCTCTCACTCTATTTGATTATAAATAGAAAAATATCCTTGAGTGAGGGATAAAAAAAAATATATATGTATATGTATATGTATATGTATATGTATATATATATATCATTGCCATTGGTCAAGTAGATTCCAGAAAGTCTACCACTACTGTCCATCCGATCTACAAATGTGGTGGATCAACAAAGGAACCATTGAAATTTTTGAGAAGGAGGCTGCTGAGATGGGAAAGGGCTCCTTTGAATATGCCTGGGTCTTGGATAAACTGAATGCTGAATGTGAGCATTGTATCACCATTGATATCTCCCTGTGGAAATTCAAGACCAGCAAGTATTATGTAACCATCATCAATGCCCCAGGACACAGAGGCTTTATAAAAAACATGATTACAGCCCTGGCCGGTTTGGTTCAGCGGTTAGAGCGTCGGCCCGCAGACCAGAGAGTCCCAGGTTCGGTTCCCGCTAAGGGCACATGCCTCGGTTGAAGTTTGTCCCCGGCCCTGGTTGCGGTCGTGTGGATGGCAGCCACTCGATGTCTCTCTCTCACATCGATGTTTCTCTCTCTTCTTCTCTCTCTCCCTCTCGCTCTATCTGAAGATAAATGCAAAAAAAAAAAAAAAAAAGTCCTCGAGTGAGGATAAAAAAATCAATAAAGAAAAAAAAAACAAACACAAAAGGCAGCCTCAATTATTGCTGGGTGCCTGAAACTTAAAAACAAACAAACATGATTACAGGCACATCTCAAGCTGACTGTTCTGTCCTGATTGTTGCTGCTGGTGTTGGTAAATTGGAAGCAAGTGTCTTCAGGAATGGACAAACCTGTAAGTATGCCCTTCAGGCTTTCACACTGGGTGTGAAACAGCTCATTGTTGGCGTTAAAATGGATCCTACTGGCCCTGGCCGGTTTGGCTCAGCGGTTAGAGCGTCGGCCTGCGGTCCAGAGAGACCCGGGTTCGGTTCCCGCTAAGGGCATGTACCTCGGTTGCAGTTTGTCCCCGGCCCTGGCTGGTCGTGCGGGTGGCAGCCACTCGATGTGGCCCTTTCACGTCGATGTTTCTCTCTCTCTCTCTCTCTCTCTCTCTCCCTCCTACTCTGTCTGAACAAAAAATGAAAAAATGTCCTCAGGTGAGGATAAAAAAAAAAAAAAAAAGGATCCTACTGGGCCGCCCTAAAGCCAGAAGAGATATGAGGAAATTGTTAAGGAAATCAGTACCTACATCAAGAAAATGGCTACAACCCTGACACAGTAGCATTTGTGCCAATTTCTGGTTGAAATGGCCACAACATGCTGGAGCCAAGTGCTAACATGACTTGGTTCAAGGGTTGGAAAATCACTCATAAAGATGGCAGGGCCAGTGAAACCATGCTGCTTGAAGCTCAGGATTGCATCCTGCCACCAATTCATCCAGCTGACAAGCCCCTGAGTCTACCCCTCCAGGATGTCTACAAAATTGGTGGTATTGGTCTCTGTAGGCCAAGTGGAGACTGATGTTCTCAAATCCAGCATAGTGGTCACCTTTGCTCCAGTCAACTAAAGTAAGGTCTTTTGAAATGCACCATGAAGCTTTGAGTGAAGCTCTTCCTGGGGACAATGTGAGATTCAATGTCAAGAACATGTCTGTCAAAGACGGTCGTCATGGCAATGTGGCTGGTGACAGCAAAAATGACCCACAAATGGAAGCAGCTGGTCTCACAGTTCAGGTGATTATCCTGAACCGTCCAGGCCAAATCAGTGCTGGATATGCACCTGTGCTGCCTTGTCTCACAGCTCACGTTGCTTGGACAAGATTGAGCATCATTCTGGGGAAAAGCTGAAAGATGGCCCAAAATTTTAAAAATCTGGTGATGCTGCCATCATTTATATGGTTCCTGGCAAGCCCATGTGTGTTGAGAACTTCTCTGACTATCCTCCTCTGTGCTGTTGTGCAATTTGTGACATGAGACAGACAGTTGCTCTGAGTGTCACCAAAGCAGTGAACAAGAAGGCAGCTGGAGCTGGCCAAGTCACCAAGTCTGACCAGAAAGCTCAGAAGGCTAAATGAATATTATCCCCAATACCTGCCACCCCAGTCTTAATCAGAGGTGGAAGAACCGTTTGTTTGTCTCAATTGGCCATTTAAGTTTAATAGTAAAAGACCAATTAATGATTACAATGCATCGTAAAACCTCCAGAAGGAAAGAAGAATGTTCTGTGGACCATTTGCCTTTGCCTTTCCTCTCTTCTTCCCCCAGGTACATTATCTTCACCTTTCTCCTAAACTCCAAGGGCCCTTTTTTTTGCACTTGTAACTTGTTTCCAATGGGAAGGGGGTGGGGAAATGTATAGGCTGGGGTATTAAAGATGAAACAAGCTAGACCCTAGATTGATAAAAGCTTGATAAGAAGATGGGTGTTTATTATACTATTTATTCTCTTTATTTTGGTATATATTTGAAATTTGAAGTTTTCCCTAATAAAAAATTTTAAGACACATACATATATACTGAATGTTTGTGTTTCCCAAAATGTGATGGTAGCCCAGCTGGTGTGGCTCAGTGGATTGAGCATTCTCCCATGGACTAAGAGGTCCTGGTTCTATTCCCAGTCAGGGTACATGCCAGGGTTTTGGGCTTGATCCCCAGTGGGGGGCATGCAGGGGGCATGCAGGAGGCAGCCGATCGATGTTTCTCCCTCACATCGATGTTTCTATCTCTCTCCCCCTCTTCTCTCTCTAAAAAATCAATAAAACATATTTTTTAAAAAAATGTGATAGTATAAGGAGGTGGGGCCTTTGGGAGGTAATTAGATTTAAATGAAGTCATGAAGCTACAGCCCCCATGATGGGATTAGTGCCCTTATAAAAGGAGACCAGAGAACTTGCTCTCTCTCTCTCTCTGCCATGTGAGGACACAGTAAGAAGCTATCTGCAAGCCAGGGTAGAGAGCTCTCATCAGGAACCAAATAGACCTGCATCTTGATCTTGGCCTTCCCAGCATCCAGAACTGTGAGAAATAAATTTCTGTTACTTAAGCCACCCAGTCTATGCTCTTTTGTTACAGCAGCCCAAGCTAACATACTCAGACACTCTTCAATAATTCCCATTGCCTTTAGAATAAAGACCCAAATCTTAAACATGCCTTACAAGGGCTCTGCATGCTCTGGTCCCTCCCTACCTCTCT
Organism: Tadarida brasiliensis; assembly: GCA_030848825.1. Lineage (NCBI taxonomy): Eukaryota > Metazoa > Chordata > Mammalia > Chiroptera > Molossidae > Tadarida > Tadarida brasiliensis. The sequence goes on from CM061271.1 coordinate 21,885,625, forward strand.
AGCCGCATCTTACATTGCTCTCCTCCTCACTCTGACTTTCCGCTTCATAAATCTTCTTCTTTTTTGTTGTTAATCCTCATCTGAGGATATTTTCCCATTAATTCTTAGGTAGAGAGGAAGGGAGGGAGAGAGAGAGAGAAACATCGATGTGAGAGACACATCGACTGGCTGCCTCCCACATGACCCTGACCAGGACTGGGGATTGAACCTGCAACCCAGGTATGTGCCCTTGACTGGGAAACGAACCCGAAACCCTTTGGTCCGAGGGCCAATGCTCCAACCGCTGTGCCAAACCAGCCAGGGCCATAAGACCTTCTTTTAGCTTAGAGTTTCCATCAAGCTCCCTCTCACCAAAAGGCCTTTAGATACATGCTATTCCATCTAGCTGGAAAAATGCACAGGCCTACTAATTCATCCTCACCACCTTCACTGAACTAAGCAACTCTCACCTTCAAGTCTCTGCTGAAACATTACTCAGTAAAGATTTTTATTATTACGGTGACCATGTCCTGACTTGCTTAGGACAGTCTGTTTACCCTTGTTTGTCTCAGCTTAATTATTAATAACTCTCCCTTTCACTCTCAAAAGCATCCCAGTTTAGATGATAAATTACATGGCCACCCTATCCACAAGGAAGTCCTACCATCACATGGGTCACATGTGACCCAAGGACACATGGATCAGTTCCCCTGTTACATGTTCTCATAGCTCTTTGCACCTTGCCTTCATTGCACTGAAGTTTACATTTACACATTTATTTGTGAGGATTAATATTTTTGCCCCTCATTAGACTAGGTAAACTTTGGTCACTGGGATTGTCCCTTTTTTTGTTCATTCATGATTGTGTCTTCAACATCTCTCACACAAAATACACGGTATGCGCCTGGCACATAGTAAACACTCATATTTGCTTAATGTATGAATTTCTGTGTCTAGCAAGTTAACTTATTGAAATACTGTACTCCTCCCACCCTTCAACCCACTTCCAAGTTGGAAGCCTGGTGTTTGTTCTCCTCAATCCTGAGCCCCATAAAAGGATTATGTTGGGAGAGCAGGGGAGAGAGGGAAGACAGGGGAAAGTGCCAGGGCCTCTGAGCATCCAGACCTAGGAAGGACACAGGTCTGCAGCTTACATAAGCAGTGGGAACTCCAGTGCCCTGTAGAAAGTTTTCCTGAGGGGAAAGTTGGAGTTTCCATGGTGAACATCTTCTACAAGCCATGTTGCCTGCCATGGGCTGTCAGGCAACGTGACCTCTCATGGATAACCAGGACTAGAGACCAGAAGAGCCTCTTCTCCACACTCCAGAACAAGGGTCCTCAAATGAGGGCCTATGTCTTATTCGTCTTGTGGCATATATCCAGAAGTTCATGGCAGATTCTCTGAGTTTGTTGAATGTAACTGCAATGACAATGTCAGGCTTCAACTAAAGTCCAGTTCAGCTCCTTGTAGTGGGCAAAAGCCCCACCTACTGGCCTCTTAAGTAACTGCAAACAGCTGAAGCAGGCTCTGCAGGGAGCAGAGAACTGTCAGTGATCCGTAGGAACTTTGCTTTCCTGGCAGCTGTATTAGCACCAGGAACATTGCACTGGACTATCAATCCCCTAAAATACCCAGAGGGACAAAATAAAGTACTAACTCGTCTTGGCTATTGGCATTGAACCTTCCATCGGACTTCACATTATCTTGCCCCTACCTTCCACACACCCTCTTAATCCATCCTAAAAGGCCTCTCCCTCTGGGAAAATGTCCTATTCTTTGCATGGTATGTTAAGCTGTTACTCTCCTCAGAATCCCAAGCCAAAGTCAGTCAACTCTTTTCTTGCTTGTCCCCTTCAGGGTGCTACTCTGGCCCTTGGTGACACGACTCAGCACACTACACAGAACTGTTCCCATGTCCAACTGCCCCCATTAGAGTTCTCTCGGAGTTCTATGGATGGTACATAGTAAGTAAACAATGTTGGATAGATTGATTTTCAGACATAGAAGGACCTGGGTTCTTGTCTCAATATGCCGCTAAATTGCAGTTTTATCAGCCCTAAGTAAATCACTTGACACTCAGCTAGTTCTTAACTAGGGGCAATTTTGCCTCCAGGGGATATTTGGCACTAGCACTTTGGGTTCTCCCAACTGGGGAATGCTACTGATATCTAATAGAGGCCAGGGATGCTGCTACACGTTAAAACACACAGGATGGCCCTCCACAACAATGATCTGGCCCAAAATGGCAATGATGCTGACGTTGAGAAACCCTGATTTAGCTAATAACTGCCTAACAGGGTTGGGTTGCAGTGAGGCTATAACCTGCAAGGCACAAACTGTATCCTGCCTTGTGTCATTTTGAGGTACACTGCAGAGGGGCATGAGCCATGTGTGTGATTCACTGAATTTATGGATTTTAGCAATAGTGTCAGATCCCATCAGCAATAGGTGGGAATTCCAGATCCCTCACATAATTAGTTTCTAAAAATAGGATCAATTTGTTGTAACATGTCAGCGAGATAACCAGAGATGCACAGCTGAATTGTAAAGGAGCATTTTATTACATCAGCGGGCTGGGGAGACCTCCCCAAATCCTAGTCCTGAGCTTTCTTTGTTTTTTACTTATATAGGAAAAAAAAAACAGAAAAAACTACAAAGAAAAAAACCTACATTCCTCCTGGCTCCACTTAATTGGTGCCGGGGCTGATACAGACTACTCCAGAGGAAAAGGGTGTGTGTGGGGGGGGATTGGTTGCAAGGGTTAGGGCAATCATTATTCTCTTTCTTTTTATGATCCCTCCAAGTTTCCCAAGGCCATCATTAACCCCTTATCTTTATGGTTCCTCTGGGTGTCAGTCCCAGGTTTTTTAGAAAACTGCAAGGGTGTTTATGTGCAGGAATAACTGATCAGAATGGAGTTTGATTTTTAAAATAGCCCAGTTCAAATTCTCTATGTCAATCCTTGGCATCATGAATGAAAATGCTAAACAAAAAAATCATTGCCATTGGCTCTAACTCCAATTTGAGCCTTTGTTGAAATGGCATGTTGCACATCACAAGGACACCAAGGAAAGTCATTTCCAAAATCCTTTTAACGTGCAAGTGCAGTCACGGAGTGCTTACAACGTGCCAGGGACTGTGTTCAGTGCTCTAGATAAATTCTCAGTCCTTACAACCCTGCATAGTTAGATTTTACAGACGAGATAAGAAAATATTCTCATTTTATTTTATTTTTATTTTTAACAGTTGAGATTTTATTCTAACAGCTATAATTACAGTGCTTGTTTGTCGAAATTCCTCATTTTAAATATGAGAAAGTAGACTCAGAGATGTTAAGTAATTTTCTAGTAAATGCTGTTAAGACAGTTTGCTAAACTGCCTCATTTGTGTAACACATTAGCTGCATATATGTAGCAGGTTCAGATTTGCAAGGCCTAAGGGGGAAAGGAGGTCTGTTAAGGTAAAAAAAGCAAACAAGACTGGAGAAAGTTGTTTATAAAATGCAAAAGAAAAAACACTAAGCCATAGTTTTAAACAATAAGTGGTAAAGTTACAAATTATTCATTTAAGGAGAAAAGTTAATGGATGTATATTATATTCCATTTTAAGATGAAAAATACCTAAAAAAAAAAAAAAAATCCAAATATTTGCAAACTACGATGTGGGCAAAATATTAAAATAACCTAAACATGTACCAGTAAGGTACTAGTTTAAATATTTTTACACTATTTCCATACAATGGAGTACCATGCAGCCATTAAAAATGAGCTGCTGTATTGTTATGAAATGAGCTCCAAAGTTATGAAACCACAGATAGCAAGCTACCTCATTTGTGTGAGGAAAAAGGTGAGGATGTAGAGTGCATACAGAGAAACTCTATAGGAGACACAAAAATCAAGTCCCAGGAAACGGAGCTAAGAGGAGATGGAAGTTTAATTTTAACTTTATACAGATTTCACAAGAACATTAGAAAATGGAACCATAAGGAACAAACAAACAAAAGAAATCAATTGATTTCTTTTCAAATACTCTTAGATTAGTGGATTTCAACACTGGTTGCTTATTAGAATCACCTGGGAGCCAACACTCAGGCCTCACCAGAGAACACTAGTGTCTGACTCAACCAGTGTGGGAATGGGCCCCTGGATATCAGTGTATTTAGAAGTGCCCCAAATGATTCTGATTTTCAGCCAGCATTATGAAATCACTGATCTATACCAAGGGTTAGCACACCTTTTCTGTAAAGGGCCAGATAATAAATACTGTAGGCTTTGTGGGTCCAATGAAGTCTGTCATATTCTTTTTTTCAAGCCCTTTAAAAATGTAAAGACCACCCTGGCCAGTTTGGCTAAGCAGTTAGAGTGTTGGCCTGCGGACCAAAGAGTCGCGGGTTCGATTCCAGTCAAGGGCATGTACCTCGGTTGCGGTTCGTCCTGGTCAGGGTCGTGTGGGAGGCAACCAGTCGATGTGTCTCTCTCACATCGATGTTTCTCTCTCTCTCTCCCTCCCTCCCACTCTATCTGAAGATAAACAGAAAAATGTCCTCGGGTGAGGATTAAAAAACAAATAAATAAAACTGTAAAGACTGCCCAGCTGGTGTGGCTCAGTAGACCATGGACTGAGAGGTCCTGGTTTGATTCCCAGTCAGGGCACACGCCTGGATTGTGGGCTCGATCCCTAGTAAGGAACATGCAAGATGTTTCTCTCTCTCTCTTCCTTCTTCTCACTCTAAAAAAAAAAAAATCAATAAAAACATTTTTAAAAAATAATAAAAAATAAAAATGTAAAAGCCATTCTTAGCTTCTAAGCATACAAAAACAAGCCATGGGCTGGATCTGGCCCATAGGCCATTTTACTAACCTCAATTTAGACTACACAATGGCTGGGCTATTGCCTGGAAAAGGCACCAGGAGACAAGATAAGGCCAAGAAGAGTCAGCAAGCTGCTGCCAAGAAGATGCTGCAGTGAACTCACAGGTGTGGACCTCAATCCTCTAACTGGCAACCAAGTTCTGGTTTGAACAGAAGGTGAGAGGACTTTGGACTCACAATAAAACTACCAAGACACATTAGAAACCAACCAATTTATTTTGTAGTAAGCTGTGTAACTTTTACCATGCAGACTGAAACACCTATGTCAGCATGAACAGTGCATTTCCTTCCTAGAGGCAGTTAGATGGAGAACCAGGTTGTTATCAAGTTATTTGGTGAGTATGGAATCCAAACAAGGAGAGGTTAATTTTAATACCTACACCTTATCCATGAAACTGGACCACACCTTCCCACACAGGGACAGCCCAGCCTCCAGAGTTTGTTTGACTCTTCCTTCCCCATCGTGCTCTGGCTGAGCACTGCCATGTCCTACAGCTTTATGATTGGCCAGCTTAGCCTAGGAGTCAGAGCTCTGCTCACTGGTTTTTATTGTTACTGACAGTCAAGGTTCTGAAGGGGTCACATCAATTGCTCCCATGTACCAACTCCAAGACACAACAATCCTGTTAGGATGCTCTCCCAAACCCACTCTATTCAAGTTTTACCAGATATGCTTTGTAAAGGTTCTTTCCATCTCCGTTAGCACATACATAGGTGACCTATAAATTCACCTGACTAATGTAACCTAATTCTTACTGAAGATTGAGGTTATTATAGTTCTTCTTCTTTGACTTTCTTAATCAGTGATTCCCAACCATGTAGGAGTTATAATTGTGTCACCACTGCTACCAAGACAGACATACCAAGTGATGTGTACTTTCCAGATTACATAATGTTATCTTGTTCTCTAAAATGTAAAACAATCAGACGATGCAGTTCTCAATTTAGTACTCAAGACTGTTAAGGTCATCGAAACGAGTCTTTGAACAATAGAAAACTTTATGCTTTCAAATTTAAAAACATGTATTGCAAATATCATTATGTAATAATGATAAAATTACAGAAAATAAAATATTCAGACTGACTCCACGGCATTCATACCACACCATAATTTTGCCTGTAACAAAACTGAATTTTATCTCCCAAAGTAGCTACATCCATGCTGGCTGAAAACTTCAGTCCTAGACCACATGAATGAGTAAGAACTACACAGTTAGTGCATGCTTAACAGACATATACATTAACCATTCTCAACTGCCCCTCACCAGGATTGAAGGGTAGGAGGGATGAAATGTGGACATGTGCACTCACCTAGGCAGACTTCTCCAATTATAAAAATTCACACATGTGACCTTTACTATGTCTTGGGCAATAATTTTTATATGTGGGTACACACCTCTGAAAATCACAACAAAAATCAATAGGAAATGATTCAATAGAAAATATACAAATTTCTCAGTATGAGGACTTCCACAGAACAGGGAGAAGGGGATGACAACTAAAACTAATTTTTCTTTAAAAAGAACACTCCCCTTACCTTGTCCTTGCTACTCAACACTTGAAAACAAATCTGTACAAAACTACGAACACAGAAAGGGACCAGAGAGGATGTTCTGATATAGTCTTCAGACCTATTCTAGACTGCTGTCCACACCAATACCTCGCCTAATAGAGCTGAGAGCTCCCAGGTCCACTGGGGAAGGTAAGTAGTCTCAGATCATCACCCCTGCTTTGCTAGGATGGCCTCAGGTTACTCGCTGTCAAACTTAATTGAATTAACCTGTACAGAGATGGAGCCTCCCCTGTAACTGCCTCGCTTCTTCTTGGTCTTCTCATGTCGGAAGGATTTGCCTTTGGTGAACTTCAGGACCTGATTGGCTCGCTCCCCCCAGTCTCCGGCTGCACCTCGCTGGTGAGTAGAGAGAGGTGGTTAACACACAGGACACCAGAGCCCTGTCACATTCTTTTCCCTGCTCAAGGCAACCCGAACCCAGAAAGCTTTCCACCAATCTGAAGCAAAAACTGTCCTCTCTTGCACCCAAGCCCACTCAAGAATGGTGAACTCTTTCCCTCTTCACCTTGGCATCAAAGGAGTTGTCTGCCACTCGAGCATCCACCTCAATTTCCTCCTCCCTGATCCTTCGGAATGGGGATGATGCCCTTTTTTCTGCCTGGAGAAGAACAAAGTATCAAATTAAAGACGGAATGGTCAGATAACAGAAAAGCCCTCCTAAGCTACACACATGTGCACATGTGCCTGGCCAGGCAGAGAGGTGTCAAGATGATTCCAGACTCTTCTTTTTACTCTTTAATTTGTTTTTAGTTTTTTTTAAATCCTCAGCTGAGGACATTTTTCTATTTATCTTCTGATAGAGTGGGAGGGAGAGAGAAACATCGATGTGAGAGGGACACATCAACTTGTTGCCTCCTGTACGATGCCAACCAGGGCCAGGGACGAACCGCACCCGAGGTAAATGCCTTGGCCGAAATTGAACCCGCGACTCATTGATCCGCAGGCTGACGCTCTACCGTTGAGCCAAACTGGCCAGGGCTTCTTTCTACTCTTTAAAGGCTAGCTCCCCATTCTCACTTCGGAAATCTAATACCCCATCTCCTCGCTTTCTCCTTTGTCCAAATATGTCTTATATATCCAATGATGCCTCACAGTCTTCAAAATTTCCATGCATATGTGAATTGCCCATGCACATGTATTAAAATTTTATTTCACTCAGCCGGTGTGGCTCAATGGATTGAGAGCCCATGGACTGAGAGCTCTTGGTTCGATTCCCCGTCACGGCACATGCCCAGGCTGTGGGCTCAATCCCCAGTAGGGGGCAGGCAAAGGCAACCAATCGATGTTTTCTTTCTCTCTCTCTCCAAAAAAGTCAATAAACACATATTATAAAATATTTTTTTTTCCTTCCTGTTTAAATAAATAAATGAACAAATAAATAAATAAAGGCTAGCTCCTGAGGAGAAAGTAAGACAACTTACTTTCTTCCTTTTCGGAAATGTGTTGGGGGTCTGAGGCTTTATCTTCTTGGCTGGACTCGGAGTCTCTGCCTCCATGGCAGCCTCATTCTGCTTTCGCTTCTTTCCTGAACCTACAAAACAAAAAACCAGACTCAGGGGACCAATTTTCTGTTCCTCTGCTCAGGTTGCCACACTGAGGACCTGCAATTGGAACCTAGTCGTTTGGCCTCTTCTCTCTACCCCATTCCTCAAGAGTATATATCCCATCCTAATTTGGGGAGGGAAACCCAGGGGGCAGCTTCTTTGGATACGGACCTGGCTTAGAAACTGCCACTGCTGCCTTGGTCTTTTCTTCCTCTTCCTCATTGCTGTCCCTATCTGCTTTTCCATTCTGGGCAGTCAGTGCAGAGGTGCCATTGGTTTTGGGGGCTGGTGGCCTGGGAGTACCCTTGCCCTTGGGCTTCTCCTCCTCCTCCTCCTCCTCACTGGAGTCATCAGAAGTACTGCTGCTACTCTCAGACTTTACTGTCTTTGTGGATGCTGGCCTGGAAGGGGCTACAGCTCCTGTTGTCTTCTGTGGCTTCTTTTTAACTAAGGGTTTAGATGTCTTCTCTTCCTCCTCTTCCTCACTGCTGGAGCTGTCTGAATCAGAGCTGCTATCCCCAGCATTCCGAGAGGCCTGTTTGGCAGGCAAAGATAGAGCTGCTTTGGCCATCACCTTGGACTTTGGGGTGGCCACAGTCTTCTTTGCCTTTTCCGTATCCTCCTCTTCCTCCTCCTCACTAGAACTGCTCTCCTCCTCACTGGAGCTGCTATCAGCCTTTCTGGCCAGAGGCTTCTGGCCACTGCCTATAGGCTGTTTGAGAGTTGTGGCCGGTTTAGCTGTAGGCTGCTTGGGAGTGGCAGCTGGCCTACTTGAGGGATTCTTGGTGGCACTGGCTGGCTTGGCAGAAGCTTCATCCTCAGAACTGTCAGAGTCTAAGGCAAGAAGAGGATAGAATGAACAGCTCCCCATATTAGACTGAGGAGAGCCCCTGGAGCTCCCACTGCCCGGAGGGCCTCCATATGCCTTACCTGAGCTGTCTGAAGAGCTCTCTGCTGCCTTCTTTGCGGGAGCTGGTTTAGTGGCGGCTTTAGAGATGACTGGCTTAGCTGGTGGTTTCTTTTCTTCTTCAGAGCTTGAATCTGGAGAGAACCTATGGCATTAGGCTGGGCCCAGAGTCCCAACCCGAACAGGAGCAATAAAAAGGATGCATAGACCACAGAGCTTTAGTAAAAAGAGGGACAGAGCATTTCCATCTTCCTAGTCCTCAAACACTTCCCAGAACCCACTCACCAATACTGATGACTCACCAGACTCATCACTACTGTCGTCACTGCTCTCCTCAGGTGGTTTCTCTGCAGCTTTCTTGGGAGCCTGGGTTCCTAGGGACTTCTTGAGTGGGGGAGCAGAAGGTGGGGGGACTGAACTATAAGGACCTGTTTAAAGGGAGAGTGTGGTGGTTTCAAAATATGTACATAAATCCTGTGATACTTCTCCCTTCGAGAAATGGAGCTTAACACCTTCCCTTGAGTGTGGGTTAGAATTAGTGATTCATTTTCTACAAACAGAAATATAGCAGGGATGCTGACATGTCATTTTCGAATCTAAGTTATGAAAGACAATGTGCCTTTCTCCTTTCTCTGGGAGAAACTAGCTGTTGTGTCAAGCAGTTCTATGGAGAGGTCCATGTGGTGACTACAGCGGTCCTCCCTGCACATGGGCCCTGGTAATAGTCATGTAGCTTGACTCTCCATGTCTAGTCACCTGGTTTTGTCTTCACGGGCCTTTTCTGCTCCTCTTCCTCCTCCTCCTCACTGGAGGAGTCCTCACTGCTGGAACTCTTTTGGGTAGGGGTAGCAGCTGCTTTCACTGGGGCCTTGGAAACTGCTTGCTTCTTAGGTACAGTCTGCATCATACAAGAAAATCAGTTACCACAAGAAAATGTTGATCTAACCAATCCTGCCAGGAAATGGAGTCTGTCCCCTTTACCCCCAGACCCCTCCTCTCTTCCCTGGTAGAAGTTTTGGCCCAGACCTTCTTAGAGATGGTTGCTGCCTTCTCCTCCTCTGAGTCATCGCTGCTGCTGCTGCTGCTGCTGCTGCTGCTACTGCTAGCTGCTTTGCCATTGGCTATTTTAGGTGCTGCTCTAGCAGGTGTGCCTAAGAAAAAAAGAAAGTGTAAGAAGTATCAAGAAATTAAAGGACCATAAAAACCTCCTCCCTATTAGCTCAGAGCTTAGGAGTCTATCAATTCTCTTGCCTTTAGAGCAGGCATGAAAGAGACTGCTACAGTTTACTGTATCAAAGGATATCCTTCACGCCCAATTTCAGAAATAAAACGACTCTATCTTTAAAAAGTGATATGAGCGCCCTGGCCAGTTTGGCTCAACAGTTAAGAGTGTCGGCCCACGGACCAAAGAGTTGCGGGTTCAATTTGGTCAAGGGCATGTGCCTCGGTTGCAGTTCCATCCCTGGCCCTGGTCCAGGTCGTGCGGGAGGTAACCAGTTGATGTGTCTCTCACATCGATGTTTCTTTCTCTCCCTCCCTCCCACTCTGTCTTAAAATAAGTGGAAAAATATCCTCAGGTGAGGATTTAAAAAAAGACAAAAATGGCCCTGGCCGGTTTGGCTCAGCACTTAGAGCATCGGCCTGTGGTCCAGAGAGACCTGGGTTTGGTTCCCGCTAGGGGCACGTACCTCGGTTGCAATTTGTCCCTGGCCCTGGTTGGTCGTGCGGGAGGCAGCCACTCGATGTGTCCCTTTCACGTCGATGTTTTTTTCTCTCTCTCTCTCTCTTCCTCTCTCTCCCTCCCACTCTATCTGAACAAAAGATGGAAAAATGTCCTCGGGTGAGGATAAAAAAAAAAAAGACAAAAATGATAAGATGTGCTCTGTCCGGTTTGGCTCAGTGGTTACAGAGTCAGTCTGCAGAAGGTTCCATTCCCAGTCAAGGGCACATACCTAGGTTGTAGGTTTGATCCCCGGCCTCAGTCAGGGCACATGCGGGAGGTAACCAATCAATGTGCCTCTCTCATACTGATATTTCTCTCTCTCTCTTCATCTCCCTCCCACTCTCTCTAAAATTCAATGGGAAAAATATTCTCCAGTGAGGATTAACATACGACAATTTTTTTCCCTTGCTGCAAACTGTTTCTCTAGTTACCAGTTCCTAATTATGAAATATTTTACTCATTAATAGCTTCTTTAAAAAAAGATAACACTCAGTCCGGCCAGTGTGGCTCAGTGGTTGAGCATCAACCCATGCACCAAGAGGTCGCCAGTTGGATTCCCGGTAAGGGCACATGCCCAGGTTGTGGGCCTGATCCCCAGTGGGGGGCATGCAAGAGGCGGCCAATTGATGTTCTCTCTCTTCGATATTTCTATCTCTCGCTCCCTCTCCCTTCCTTTCTCTCTAAAATCAATAAAGGAAAAAATAAAATCACACTCAGCCCTGGCTGGGTAGTTCGGCTGGTTAGAGCATCATCCCAATATGCCACGGTTGTGGGTTTGATCTCTGGTCAGAACATATACAGGAAGCAACCAATGAATGCATAAATAAGTGAACAACAAATCAATGTGTCTTCCTCTTTCTACCCCCCCCCTTCCTCTCCCTTTAACATCAATAAAATAAATAAAAATATAACACTAATAAATACCTCTAGTTCAACAACCAGTACCATTTCACCCCTGTGCTGAATAAGCAATTTAAATACCCATTCCCAGAGCAAGCTGGTCCCTGGCCTGGACTTTTGGAAACAGAAACAGTACCTGGTTTGGCAGGGGCTTTAGTCTGAGCTTTAGCTGTCACAAGTGTTGTCTTTGGCTTCTGGTTCTTTGGTGCCTCATCCTCTGAGCTTGAGTCCGAATCGGAATCAGAGCTCTCCGCCTTCTTAGAAGGAGCTTTGACAGCCTTTCCTTGGGGCTTAACTCCCTTCTGTGAGAAAGCACACAATGAGGAGACTTCAGCAAAAGCTTCTGGGTACCCAGGGGCATCCTAAAGCAAAAAGCTTCCTAGGCTCCTTTCCTTTTTTAGGGGCTAAGAGACCAGTAGAGGTGAGGGAAAGCTAATCAGGACAGCACATGTAAAGGACAATAAACTCTTAATAAGAAACAAAAAGTTCAGCCACATGATCTACTGTCCCTGTCCCTGCCATTCCCTGTCTGGAGCTCCCAACATCTGTATACAAAACACACTCTCCTACTCCTAGAGCCCTAGACAGTGTCCCATAGAAATCCAATACCTCTGAGAAAGCAGAATGGGTTGATTTCCTCTAGATTCCGCATCTAATTTCAACCTCACACTTCTATCATATCTCTGAAAGTCCCAGATTTTCTGCCCCATAATCACCTGCCCACCACCACCTCTTGGTCACAGCTAGAAGCCAAGATTTTAGGTTTCTTCTTTCCAATCCTTAAGCAACCCTTTTCCTTCCCAAGTTGCAAACCTGGACAAGTTTTTTCTTTTTGTCTTCCTCCTCATCATCATCACTGGATTCTTCACTGCTGCTGCTCTCTGATGCTTTGGCTGCAGCCTTTCCAGGATGCTGAGGCAGACTGGCACGCTTGGCAGGTACAGCTGAACAATAGCACAGGTCCCACTAAGAGTCAGCTATGCAGTATAGGCAGACTACAAATCCTTTTCCTGGAACTGCTAACCCCAACTCCCTGCCCGACCTTACCAGCTTTCCTAGCCGGAGGCCCTTGGGCTTTTTCCTCCTCACTGCTGTCTTCACTGCTGTCACTGGATGAAGTCTTCTTCTTAGCCTTCTTAGTCACTGGCCCATTTGCTTGTAACTTCCGTTTTGGAGCCTTGGTGGACCTGCTGAGGTAGATCAGGCTAACTTCCCAAACCAAGACACAAAGCCCAGTCCAGTTGAGGGGAGAAAACAGCCACAGTGGTATAGGGAAGACTTACTTGAGCCAAAAACTATAGATGTCCAAAAGGGAAGAGGCATTGGCATCCTGCTGGGTCTACAGGAGAAAAGATAAAAAGCCGGTAAGAAAATTTTATTCTGGTAACTTTAAGGGAGATCAAATTTTGTGTTATTGTCTCATTAAAAGTGATCTGTTTTGCCTGGCTGGTGTGGCTCAGTGGTTCAGTGGAATGAACGTCATCCCATGGACCGAGAGGTCCTGGTTCAATTTCCGGTCAAGGCACATGCCCGGGCTGTGGACTGAATCCCTGGAAGGGGGCATGCGGGAGGTGGCCAATCCATGTTTCTCTCTCACATCGATGTCTCTCTCTCTCTCTCTCTCCCTTTCTCTATAAAAAATCAATAAAGCCCTGGCCGGTTTGGCTCAGCGGTTAGAGTATCAGCCTGCGGTCCAGAGAGACCCAGTTTCGGTTCCCGCTAAGGGCATGTACCTCGGTTGCAGTTTGTCCCCGGCCCTGGTTGGTCGTGTGGGAGGCAGCCACTCGATGTGTCCCTCTCATGTCGATGTTTCTCTCTCTCTCTCTTCCTCTCTCTCCCTCCCACTCTATCTGAACAAAAAAATGAAAAAATGTCCTCGGGTGAGGATAAAAAAATAATAATAATTAAAAAAAATCAATAAAGCCCTGGCCAGTTTGGCTCAGCGGTTAGAGCGTTGGCCCATGGACCAGAGAGTCCTGGGTTCGGTTCCCACCAAGGACACGTACCTCGGTTGCAGTTTGTCCCGGTTGGGGTCGTGTGGGTGGCGGCCACTTGATATGTCTCTCTCACATTGATGTTTCTCTCTCTCTCTCTCTCTTCCCCCCCACCTCGCTCTATCTGAAGATAAATGCAGAAGTGTCCTCCGGTGAGAATTTAAAAAAAAAAAAAAAATCAATAAACACTTTTTTTTTAAGTGACCATGACGTTAGGCCAGTGTGGCTCAGTAGCTCAGTGGATTGAGTGTCATCCCATGGACTGAGATGTCCCGGTTCAATTCCCAGTCAGGGTACATGCCTGGGTTTCTGGGCTCAATCCCCAATAGGGGGCATGCAGGAGACAGCTGATCCATGTTTCTCTCTCATTCATGTTTCTATCTCTCTCTAAAAAAAAAAAAAAACACAAAAAAACAAAAACAAAAAAACAAAATCACCCTGGCCAGTTTTGCTCAGCATTTAGAGCATTGGCCAGTGGACCAATGAGACCCTTGGTTCAATTCCAGCCAAGGACACAGGTTGCAGTTCATCCCCAGCCCTGGTCAGGGTTGTTCGGGAGGCAACCAGTCGATGTGTCTCTCTAACGTCGATGTGTCTCTCTCACGTCGATGTTTCTCTCTCTCTCCCTCCCTCCTTCCTACTCTATCTGAAGATAAATGAAAAAATATACTCAGGTAAGGATTAAAAATTAAAAAATCAACAAAGATATATTTTAAAAGAAATAAAGTGACCTGTTTTGCTGGGGATCGAGCTGGCTGGTGTGACTCAGTTGGCCAAGTGTAGTCCCGTGCACTGAAAGGTTGCCAGCTCGATTCTGGGTCAGGGCACATACCCAGGTTGCAAGTTCAATCACCAGTCAGGGTGTATACAGCAGGCAACTGATCAATTGTTTCTCTCAAAAATCAATTAAGAAGAAAAAATATTTAAAAAAACAAAAGTGGCCCTGGCCGGTTTGGCTCAGCGGTTAGAGCATCGGCCTACGGTCCAGAGAGACCCGGGTTCAGTTCCCACTAAGGGCATGTACCTCGGTTGCAGCTTGTCCCCGGCCCTGGTTGGGTCGTGCGGGAGGCAGCCACTGGATGTGTCCCTTTCACGCCGATGTTTCTCTCTCTCTCTCTCTTCCTCTCTCTCCCTCCCACTCTATCTGAACAAAAAATGAAAAAATGTCCTCAGGTGAGGATAAAAAAAATAAAAAAACAAAAGTAACCTGTTTTAGCCATGGCCACCAGTGTGGCTTAGTTGGTTGAGCATTGTCCCACACACCAAAAGGTTGCTGGTTGTATTCTGGGTCAGGGCACATACCCAAGTTGTCAGTTTGATCCCCAGTCAAGGTGACAGAGGAGGCAACCGATCAATGTTTCTCTCGCACACTGATATTTCTTTCTCTCTCTCACTCCCTTCCTCTTAAAAAAAATCAGTAAGAGCACGGCCTGAGTGGCTCAGTGGTTGAGCGTCGACCCATGCACCAAGAGGTTGCGGGTTCGATTCCCGGTCAGGGCACATGCCCAGGTTGTGGGCCCAGTCCCCAGTGGGACATGCAGGTGGCCAGTCGATGTTTTCTCTCATCGATGTTTTCTATCTCTCTCTCCCTCTCCCTTCCTCTCTCTCTAAAAATCAATAAAGAAAAAATAAAAATAAAATTACTTAAAAAAAATTTTGTTTAAGAACATTTTAAAAAGTGACCTGTTTTGCCCTGGCCAGTTTGGCTCAGCAGTTGGTGCGTCAGCCTGTGGACCAGAGAGTCCCGGGTTCGGTTCCCGCTAAGGGCACGTACCTCAGTTGCAGTTTGTCCCTGGCCCCGGTTGGGGTCGTGTGGGTGGCAACTAGTCGATGTGTCCCTCTCACATCAATGTTTCTCTCTCTCTCGTCCCCCCCTCCCTTCTGCTCTATCTGAAGATAAATACAAAAATGTCCTCGGGTAAGGATAAAAAAAGAAAATAAAAAGTGACCTGTTTTATACCTACTATAGTTCATATAAATGTTACAGCTTCATATGACTTCTCCTACTTGTACAGATTAGGGAATAAAATATTTTATTTACGTATTACTTAATATTTGGCATCAGAAACGGGTCATTCCTCACCCTGGCCGATTTGGCTCAGTGGTTAAAGTGTCAGCCAGCGGACTTAAGGGTCTCGGGTTCGAGGGTCAAGGGCACGAAACCTGGGTTGCAGGTTCAATCCCCACCCCCAGTCAGGGAGAATGCAGGAGGCAACAAATCAATATATCTCTCTCAGATTGATGTTCCTCTCTCTCTCTCCACTACCTCCCTCTTTCACTCTTTCTAAAAATCAATGGAAAAAATCATTCTCAGTGAGGATAAACAAAACAACTTTGGGCTATTTCTATAGTTTCTGACACTATCTATCCCCACATGTCAATCCTGTTTATCAAAGACTTTTTTATTATTTAATTCAATTTATTTTTTTGTTAATCCTCACCCGAGAATATTTTCTCATTAAATTTTAGATAGAGTGGAAGGGAGGGAAGGGAAGAGAGAGACAGAAACATCGATGTGAAAGAGACATCGATTGGTTGCCTCCAACAAGACCCTGACCGGGACTGGGAATTGAACCAGCAACCCTTTGGTCCTCGGGCCTATGCTCTAACCACCGAGCCAAACTGGCCAGGACTCATAGCCTTTTTTTTTAATGTTTTTTTTTTTCTTTATTGATTTTTAGAGAGAGAGGAAGGGAGAGGGAGAGGGAGAGGGAGATAGAAACATCGATGAGAGAGAACATCGGCTGGCCACCTCTCGCATGCCCCCCACTGGGGATCTGGCCCACAACCTGGGCATGTGCCCTGACCAGGCATCAAACTGGAGACCTCTTGGTACATGGGTCGATGCTCAACCACTGAGCCACATAAGCTGGGCTCAAAGCCTTTTTTTTTTTTTTTTTAAATCCTCACCCGAGGACATTTTTGCATTTATCCTCAGATAGACCGGGAGGGAGAGAGGGAGGAAGAGAGAGAGAGAAATATCGACGTGAGAGAGACACATCGACTGGCTGCCACCCACACAACCCCAACCGGGGACAAACTGCAACCGAGGCACGCACCTCTAACGGGAACCAAACCCAGGACTCTTTGGTCCGTGGGCGGAAGCTCTAACCGCTGAGCCAAACCGGCCAGGACTCAAAGCCCTTTTAAACATGCATTCCGTCCGGCCGGTGTGGCTCAGTGGTTGAGCATCGACCCATGCACCAAGAGGTTGCCAGTTCGATTCCCGGTCAGGACACATGCCCAGGTTGTGGGCCTGATCCCCAGTGCGGGGCATGCAGGAGGCGGCCAATCGAGGTTCTCGCTCATCGATGCTTCTATTTCTCTCTTCCTTTTCCCTTCCTCTCTCTCTAAAATCAATAAAGGGAAAAAAAATTAGAAAAAAAAATGGCAAGACATTACAGTAAACACAAGAGCACAGGCTCAGAGTTAGATGACTACAGACATAAAATTCACCTCTACAGTTATTACTGGGTGACCATGAGCAAATTACTTAATATTTCTGAATGTTTTCTTCTCTGTAAAATGGAAATAATACTATACATCTTAAGCATTGAGAGGATAAGAGGTAAGGCATATAAAGGGTTTAGCATCTGCCCCTTACTGAGCCCTTCACAAAGATTAGTTTTTGCCACATTAAAAAAAAACCCTGATTCTGAAAGGCCCAATTTCATCCAGCCCATTGTGGAAACACTCTTTGTAACAGTCAATTCCAAACAGTTCCAATATAAAAAGTTATAGCTGATCACATGGCAGTCATTCCCAGCTTAAGTCCTTTCTGAGGTTGATCTGATTGTCTTCTTGTGCAGCCTGATTCTGCCACTAAGAACAAATCTATCTTTTTAATCAAAGACCAAGACTGCCAAAGACCCTCTACCCTCTCTCAAGGTGTTTGCTCATGCAATTATGTCTGCTTTTCTTGAGATGTAGATTCCAAACCTTTCACATTTTTAGTCATCTTCCTTTTACATGTCTTCCAAACATACTAAATTACCAAAACTATGATACCAGCTTTCACTCACTGATGAGCACCAGGCACTGAGATTGCCACTCTGTATATGTTACATTACTGAAACTCATAAAAATCCTATAAAGTGGAAGATGATATCCCCATAGAAATAGAAACACTCAGTTTAATCAAGCTGCCCCGGTCACACACCTTTAAATGAATGGCAAAGTCTGGTCCCAAACCTGTATTTGATTCCACAAGTCAAAGATCCAAGCTCACTGCTATGCCTTCATGGTAGGACTATGATGCTACTTCAGTATAACTAAAAGCAGGACCCCTGCCTCTACTCTCGTTCATTTTCTTCTTTACTACAGAAAAGCCCACCCTACTAAAGCAATTTTATTTATCTTTGAGTCCCCAGTAAATTCCATTGAGAGTTAAGGTCGTCACGCTTTGCACCAGCCAACGTAAAGCCAAAAGAAGGAACCAAGAGCCTCCAATGCCTCCGGTAGGGCTGGGTGCTCCCTCTTCGCTGCACTCTGCCAGCCACGTGATCTGGGCCACGCGGATCCCACGCTGCCACTACTGCACCGCTCACCAGAAAAAAAGCACCAAGACTCAGCACTATCTAGGCAGACCTCGTGGATTTCAGGCTTTCTCAGGTCACCGCCGAGAACTAGGCACAAAGGCCCCGCAGAGACTGGGTTGGCGGAAACCTAAGCACATCTGGGCCTGAACTCTGTGGTCATCCCACCCCGGCCCATGCCCGAAGCCCGGGACTCACAGCGCCTGTTGCCTTGGCGAACTTATTGGCCACCTCCGAGAGCTGGTTATCACGCAAAAAGCCGAGCACGAGGGGATACAGGTCGCTGGGAACCACGCGGCGTAAGTCGGCGTCCGCCATCGTCAGGGCAATACGCGTCACTACCGTTGCCGTTGAACACGACTCCGGAACTCAAGAACCCGGAGGTGAGGGCGGGTCCGTGTGACGTCATCGCGCGGGCGCACAGCGGAAGGGGCGGGCACACCCCGCAGGGCAGTCCGCCTCCACCTCAGTGGAAGGGTCTGGAGTCTAGACGAAATGTGTAAGTTCTTTCCGTTCCCACGAGCGTCGCCATCTTGGTAAGGGCGGAGCCCACCGTCTGCCACTTTGTGGAGCTTGACGTTAGGGGTCACGCCCTCGGCGGTGGCGGGAAAACTCCAGACTTCCCGCGCGCCTTACCTTTCTCGGGAGGCACCTTTACTCCCAGCAGCGGTTTCCTGTTCCCTAGCTGGGATTTGCATTTCAGAGAAATGAGTGGACCCGCGGGCTCGAGCTGTCTGGATTCTCTAGACTTGGTCACAAGATCTCCCGACCGCCCGTATCCGCTCTGCCACTGTGTTCCCACCCTTCATCTTCACTGCCTCCCACACCCACAGCGACTCTTTCTCAGATAACCACCCTACCCTCCTGGACTCCCACTTTCACTGCAGAAGATCTTTCAGATCATCTCTGGTAGAGGTGGGACAAAGCGGCCAAGCAGTTTACAACCATGTAGAAAATGGCAAAACCCTATCTTCCCTAAACCAAAGACACTTAACAGTAAATAGCTTACACTTCTCCCCAGCCAGAGGGTAAATAGCTTAAATCACCCCACTCAGTGAGATAGCAGAAATCCAATTAGAGCCATTTGTGCTAACCACACCCAAGGACAGATGAAGTTAAAGGAATAAATCTAATTTTGGCACATATCGGAATAACACTGATGAATATTCTATTGAGATCATCCCCTAACACCTCCCTTAAACTCTCAGCCTTTAAAAACTCTCAAAATGAAGGTCCTAGCCTGCGCTCTCCCTCCAGGGAACACGCCTGGGCCTTTCCCTTCCCTCTTTACCCCCCACAGGCATGCCATCTCCTAACGCTAAGGGACCCCAAAAGACTTGCAACCAGGGAGCAATGGGCAGTGGCAGCTCTTCCTGGGGCTAACCCCTGAAGCTGTCCCCAAGGCCCCCGTTTCTCTGACTTCTTAGTGAGCCAAAGCAACCCAGCCTAGGCTCATTTTCCCACCTGGTCTCTTTCCTGTTGCTTCTTCCATCTTAGGCCCTTCCTTGTTTCACTGTCCCAGCTTTAATAAACATCCTCTAAAAATCACCTGGACTTGTGTTGTGAAATCTTCCCTGCACAAAGTCAAGAACCCACACACTACCAGCAGGCCCTAGGCACACCTGCTCCGGGCCAGGTCCCCTTTCCAGTAACAAACCTGCGCCTTCCCCTGTCATGTCTTGCCCATGAAACCCTATCCTCCACTTATTTTAAAGGGTAGAATTAGCCTGGCCATGCAGCAAGAGGTTGGATTCCCAGTCAGGGCACATGCTCAGGTTGCAGGCTTGATCCCCAGTGGGGGGAGTGCAGGAAGCAACCAATGGATGCTCTCTCTCATTGATGTTTCTATCCCTCTCCCTTCCTCTCTCTCTAAAATCAATAAAGAAAAAAAAAAAGGTAGAATTAATATTTTATTGTCATTTATAATCAGATGGCAGTTGAGTATATAGTCTCTATGCTTGATCTTTTTTGTAAATAAAAATAATCACAAGAGCCAATAGCTGGTTGTTTTCAGAAAGTATGATTAAACTAATTCATTGATGGTGGCTTCAAGTTTTTCCTTATTAGCTCCAGAAAATTCACCTTTTTGTCCTTTTTTTTTTTAAACTGGAAGGTTGGCATGCATTTGACTTCACACTCTGCAGCAACATCCGTAGTTATCCACATCTACTTCAAGGAATACCACATTGGAATACTTTTCAGAGAGGGAATGAAAGAAAGGCTTGATCATTTTGCAAGGCCCACACCACATGGCCAAGAAGTCAACTACTACAAGTTTATCTCCTGCACTGTTCAAGGCTTCCTCAAAAGCATACTTGTTCTCAATCTGCTTCACCATTTTGGCATCTGAGGTCTGAAGAACAACCACTAAGAACCAATGGAAGTTGCCTGGCTGGTGTGGCTCAGTGGACTGAGAGGTCCCGGTCCAATTCCCAGTCAGGGCACATGCCCAGGTTGCAGGCTTGATCCCCAGTGGGGGGTGTGCAGGAGGCAGCCAATTCTCTCACATTGATGTTTCTTTCTCTCTCCCCAAAAATCAATAAAAACATATTTAAAAAATCAAAAGAACCAATGGAAGTGGATGCAAAGCAGGGGGCCAAGCATGGAAAGCACACAGCCTGCCTTCCCTTTTTAGCACCTTCCCTTTATAGTTTCTGGGGAGTTTGGGGAGCTGGGCCCCCATACTTATTCAGTTTTAAGTAAGCTCCAAAGGTAAGGGGTGACATAGCAGCAATCTCTTCAAACTATAATCCTGACAGTTCATACAGTGAACTCTCCCTGTGAGAGAACTAGAAAACCTTCCAATCGCCTCCCCCTTAATCAAGAATATTCAAATATTCAAATACCCAGGCCTGCCAATCCAATTTCAAATTCAATCATATTTCAGTTCACATTAGCCGCAGCCAAGAATCCCTTCAATCCTACACACTGCCCCTTGACTACTTCCCATTAATATTCCTCAGCAAGGGTAAGGATGTACTTTTTCAGGGGACACACTTTTTGCCTTTCTCAAAATAGGTATTCCCCTCTCCTAGATTGTAACTCCTACACCTCCCTCTTCCCCAGAAGTCTATCCACATGCATGCATTCTTTATTTTTTTATATATATATTTTTTATCCTCACCCAAAGACATTTTTTGCATTTATCTCCAGACAGAGTGGGAGGGAGAGAGGGAGGAAGACAGAGAGAGAAACATTGATGTTAGAGAGAGACACATCCAGTGGTTGCCACCCACACGACCCCAACCGGGGCCGGGGACAAACTGCAACTGAGGTACGTGCCCTTAGCAGGAACCGAACCCGGGATTCTCTGGTCCGCAGGCCAACGCTCTAACCGCTGAGCCAAACCGGCCAGGGCTGCATTCTTTAAATATCTGAGCAACTGCTGTGTGCTAAGAATTGTGTTCAAGCTAAAATGGTATATGCACATCTGAGTATCAGTTTTATTTTTAATCCTCACCCAAGGATATTTTTCTATCTTCAGATAGAGGGGGAGAGAGGGAGAGAGCAACATCGATGTGAGAGAGACACATCGACTGGCCTCCTCCTGCATGACCCTGACCAGGGCCGGGGATGAACCGCAACTGAGGTATGTGCCCTTGACCGGAATCGAACCTGTGACTCACTGGTCCGTGGGCCGAAACCCTAACTGCTCAGCCAAACCGGCCAGGGCTCTAAGTCTCAGTTTTAAAAAAGCTTTATTTGGAACAAGTGTGAGCTTCCCCTAGGTCCTTGATATTAAAATCCCTTCCAAAACCAGTAACATCAGCATCCACTTGTTTGAAATGTAGATTCTCAAGCCCCATCCCAGAAGTCAAAACTGGCTTTCTAAAAAGATCTCCAAATAATTCAAATGCCATTTTATTTTATTTTATTTTATTTTATTTTATTTTATTTTATTTTTTCATTGATCGAGAGAGAGAAGAAGGGTGAAACACTGATGTGGAAGAGAAACATCGCTCAGTTGCCTCCTGCACGCCCTCAACAACCCAGGCATGTGCCCCGACTGAGAACTGAACTGCTGACTCTCTGGTGCACAGGATGACTGAGCCACACTGGCCAGGGTTCAAATGCCCTTTTAAAATTTGAGAAGCACTGCCCTAGATGACTGATTTCACTGACAACACTTGAGGAGCCAAGTTTCAAGACCAACAGGATTTTGTACCTAACCAAAGAGGAGTTGTAGGAACTCAATGTACTGAGGTAGACATGACACTGATTGTGTTCAGAGAGGAAAAGTGAGTATGTCTGGCACTAAAACCATAGAAAGAAAGAAGCACAACAGCACATGGAAGTTCTCTCTAGTTTGTTTATTATTAGTCTGCATAGTGACTTAGGTCATCCAAACACTGGGGGAACCCCTCAACCTCATCCATCTCACATAGGAATGCAAATTAACTTGTTTCAATGCCTGTTATAAAAACAAATACCCTTTTAAAAAATCTGATTTAACACATTTTTTATTTCACTTTTTCCATTTCTTTATAAAACAGTCATGTCCTCACTAGCAGCTCTCTCCCCTAGAGTGGGGGAGGGGGGTGGAGATGGTTGGACACCTCCAGAGAAAAGGGTGAAGGGGAGAAGGGCCCAGGGTTACCTCCTGAGGTTCTTCTGGGCCTGTTTCAACAATGTGTCAAAGTCAAGAGAATCAAATTTGCTCTTTACAGGAGCAGGGTCAAAGTCTTCCCGGTTGGAGTCTATAAAGGTAGAGAGAGACAAACATCAAGCTCTCTGACCACACTTCCCAACCACAGAGTCCTCAGATGGCTAGCCACCTCCCATCTCAATAATGACTTTAAGTCATCCCACCCCTTAGGTTCCTTCGAGTGTCAGATGAAGACAAGTCTGTTGAGCCCACTCTCAAAAGGCTGGGAACCCTTCTGGGGAAATCAAGTACATCATGGCCTCCCTCCACTCACCAAGATCAGAATAGCTTCTCTTGCAGAACTGCCTACGGCCCCCAAAGCAGAGATCAAAGGGTTGCTCATCTGCCTGCCTCAGCTTGTGGCCACTCTCGATGGCTGCAAATGCCTCCTCAGCATAGCGGTAAGTGACGAAGCCATAGTTGTCACTGGTGGGGAGGGTGAGGCAGAAGCTGGCTATATGGGCACATGCCATGGAGAAGAAACAGCCCCCCAGGGTAGAGAGGGACTGGAGTGATTCTTCTCAGTCCCCAAATGGCCAACCCTCTGAGTGAAAAAAAGAAGTTGTCCTACATTGACCATCACACCAGAGCAAGATGGAAAGACAAAGAAGCATCAAGGTACATGAATGAGACAGAAAGGACATCCTGACCTTAGGGCCCAAGCTTACCCTTGGACACGGAAGTGGACGGTGCACTCCTCAATCTCTCCGAAAACAGAGAACCTCTGTTTCAGCTCTGAACGAGTCATGCGGCCAGGTATCTTCCCAATGAAGACCACTCTTCTCTCTTCCTATGTTGGGTCAAGGAAAATTCACATACCATGAGCCAGGGCCAGAGCTGCACACAGCTCTATGAGTTCACGACTCAGGGGCAAACTCCCGGTTCCCATGACCTGTTCCTCTACTCACTATTGCACGCTCCTTCTGCAGCACTCTCTGCCTTTGGTAATGGTCATGTGATCGATAAGAGCTGTACCTGACAAAAAAAGATGCCATCAGCCCACCCCAGGCATTAAACAGCTCAAGTCTCAGAACTCTCAGGCACTTACACCCCAGATGCACCGACTCCCTGAACACATGCTCACCGCCGCCTCCTGTCACTTCTCCGGCGGGGGGAAGGGGAGCGGGACCGGCTTCGGGAACTAGATGAGGAGGAAGATGAGGAGGAAGATGAGGAAGAGGAAGAGCATCTTCGGGAACGTCCAGAGGAACTGCAACTGGACCTAGAGGATAAAGGGGCACATAGGAATGCTGGAAATGGTGCAGGTATATTCCACTTACTTCATCTTGGCTGCAGCCCTGCCTCCCTGTCAGGAAGCTCAGGACCAAAGGCAAAGGAAACCAGAAGTCTAGAAAAACTCTTCACAGATGACCAAACTGAAACCTTGATGAACTTTAAATGTACCGGGAATGTTTTAGAGTGTTTTGGCATAGGTCATATGTATTTTTCACTTAAGCAATTAAAAATTGAAAAACATTTAACAGATCAGAAAGAAGAAAAATAAATGAAAGAACCAAAGAGATAAAGGCCTCCTTATCTAAATGGAAAATTTAGATCTGTTACTGAAAAAAAAAGTACTGCCAGGAAATAGATGAGGCCACAGGGATACCCAAAGGAAATGCCCGGACTCTTTCCTCAACAGATTAAAAGGACTGTCTGCCATTAACAACCCACAATCCCACCTTCCCACATACCACCAGGAAAATATCAGAAATGAGAACTGATACAGTATTTGAAGGAGTCATCATGGTCAAGATCAAACCCTAACGGTCTCCCCAAGGTAGGTCTCAAGGAAGCAGAGACCTCAGGGATACCCCAAACTCCAAACAGAGGACAGAAGCTATTTTCTCACAGCTTGCCTCCTTCAACAATCCAGGGAAGCAGGAGAAGACAAAAGCCAAAGACAGAAACAGAAGCCTTAGTGCCTGACAGTATCAAATTCAACATGCAAAAAAGTTTTCAAAATAAACCAGAACTTCCTAAATGGACAGGACCTAATAGACCATCAGAGCTCACCTTCGCCACCTCTTGTGTGGGGGGGAGAGGGGCCTGGACCGGGATCGGGATGAAGACGACGATGAGGATGAGGAGGAAGATGCTTCACTGGTCCGGTTGGACCCAGAGCTGACAGAACTGCTGCGGCCACGGCAGCCCTGCCAACCCTGGCTTGGGGGGCTGGCTGACCTGCAGGCTTTTCGATAACAGCGCATTGACCGCTTGGCTGAGGGCTCAGGAGTCCTAGTGTTCATGTCATTCCGGCAGGGCGAGGCCTCAGGGGACAGCAAGGCAGATGGAGCAAGGCAAGGGGTTGGGGGATCTGCCTGCTCTTTGCTAGTCCTGTGATCAAGTGGCTTTTGGGTGGCAGCTGTGCCTGGGGGCAGGGGGATAGCTGGGCCCAGGGACAAGACAGGTTTGATGGTGATATCCTGATGGCGTTTGACGTTCCATCGGGAGCCTGCCTCTGGAAAGACTAGGGCAGGAGTCTTTTTTGGGGGGGTCCTGCTCCGGACACAATAGTCATGGTCCCCAGAGCCCACATGGACAGGACTAGGGCCATGGATCCCTTCTTGGAGGCGGGCTGCAGCTGGATGTTTGGCCTCTGTAACTCCTTCAGACTTCAGGGTTCCCTCCTGGGTGGTGGACTTAGATTTGACTTTGGCCAGCAGGGAAACAGCAGCCAAAGGCTTCCATAACTGGTGGGGAGGGGTGGCTGGAGGGGTGAGCCCTGTGAGGGGAGGGAGGATGGAGATAGCAGGATGAGATCCAATTCTACACTTCCAAACACTGTGTATACAGGCTCCAGAGACCCCCACTTCATCTCACAAAGTATACCAACAATGGTCCACAAGCCCAACTTCTCCCACTGTTGTAACTACTCCTTCCCCCTAGTTCCCCAGTTTGGAAACCAACAAGAGAAACTCCATCAGCCAAGGTCTTCCTGAATCTCTCTACCATTCGCTGCCCAAACCTAACTGGTGACCAGGTCCTGCCTGGTCTACCTCTCCATTCCTAGACCCTTCCACACTACTCCAGCACTGCCTGACTTCTGACTGCATCATGCCTAGACTTAAAATCATCCTCTCTGATGATCCCCTACCTTGGACTTCACACCTGTTCACCTGTCTTCTACATTCCTGCTGCAGGGAGCACCCAAAAACCAATTTGGTAAAGCTTTTTCAATTGCTTCTTCAATGCATAGGATAAAGTCCAAACAGCTTACCGTTACATTCAAAGTTCCCATAATCTGACTTCCTACTTACCATTCCAGCTTTATTTTTTGCTTTAGCTCTGCCCACTGCCCTGATCAGCGACTATACCATAGCCAGACTGAACCACTTGCAATTCCCCAAAACATACTAGACCAATTTTATTTCTTCAGTTCACTCAAGATGTTCATCTACCTAGAATGCTCCATCCCCTAAACCTACGTGATTGGTGTCAGTGATTTTCTCAAGCCTCTGCTTGGGGGTTTACCTTCCATATAACCCTTCCCTAACTGTCTCCATTCAGACCCCACTATAACCTACACAGGCTTCCTTAACATACAACCTCTAATACTCAACAAACTCATTTTACACACTGCCCCTGGACTGCGAGAACCTCAAGGATGAGGATTCAGATCTTGGCAGAATGGGCTCTACAAACACTTGCTGCATAAACTAAACAAAGGCAGAGTTCCCCACCCTGAACCCACCTGCCACGTTGGCCAGTTCTGGGGCTTGTAACCGGTCTAGGGGCCTCTTCTCCTGGGGAGGGTCAACGCTGCTGGCGGGGGGAAAAGGGAAAGCCTGGTTCATTGCCTCCTCAACATCTTGTACATTTGCTTTCCTCACAAAGCAATGGGAGAAGGGTGTGCACAAAAGGGGTCTTGGTGACTGAACTGGAGGTTAGGTCTCACTTCAGCTCTGCCCAATGCCAGCAGGCAAGCCGACTATGATCTTTAAAACCCCCCACCTCCTTCAAGACAGGAGCCTTACCTGCCCAACGCAAACTAACTCAAAATCAATGTGGAGAGGAATATACTTGCCAGAACTGCATGGGGTACCATGTAAAAAATGAAAAAAGGCCTCTCAGTGCTGTAAGTCTGGGGAACAAGGAGGTCTAGGATGGCTCTGTTCTTCAAGGAAGTCAGGGAAGCCCTAGCCATGAACATCTTCCCCCACTTATCTTAAACTATCACCAGTGTTGAAATAAGTTTAAAACTTGTTAAATGAAAGAAAAACCCCCAAAAGCATGACTTTCCAGAAGACAAAAGGCATCTCCAGGACATTTGGAACCCCAGAGTGGAATCAGCCAAAGTCTGGTTTACATCTTCCTACCTCGCCCACCAAGACAGTGTCCAATAGTGATGGACTAAGCATGGGGATGGGGAAACAGGGAAAGACTCTCGAGCTGACTAAATGTCCCTGCAACAGAGGCATCCAATGGATGGTCCTGGAGCACCGGCCAGCTGCTGACCAACAACTGTAAGGTAACTCACTCACGTGTCTCCATACTTACCCTGAGTTTCCTACAGCCAAGTTGTCAGAAGAAGCCGGGGGAGGGCACTCCTTTTTGGCTGCAGAGAAAAGATGCTAGTTAAAAGCCTAATCAGATGTTCCAAACTGAGATGGTGTAGAAGGGCTGGCTTTGAGACCCATAGGAGGAAAGTCCACTTTGCCTACATATTCCACTGGGCTCTTCCCCAGAAAGATCCATTCTCCTCCAGACCCAGGTACTATTTTTAATTTTTTTCTTTTTTTATCCTCACCTGAGGACATTTTTTCATTTTTCGTTCAGACAGAGTAGGAGGGAGAGAGAGGAAGAGAGAGAGAGAGAGAAACATCGACGTGAAAGGGCCACATCGAGTGGCTGCCACCCGCACGACCAACCAGGGCTGGGGACAAACTGCAACCGAGGTACATGCCCTTAGCGGGAACCGAACCCGGGTCTCTCCGGACCGCAGGCCGACGCTCTAACCGCTGAGCCAAACTGGCCAGGGCGACCCAGGTACTATTTTTAATCATGTCTCTTCTCTGCTCGGAAACACCCACACTCCCTGTTGAATCTGAGATAAGAGTCCAAACTTCTTAGCCTAACATTCAAGGTTTTACATGACCTGCCTAACCTCCTATAGTCTTATAGTCTACTCATTCTATACTTATATTTTATATTTTGCCTTGAACTAAATATACCCATTACCAATTCAGAAGTCATTTCTTCATATTTTCCTCCCAATTAGACTATAAGCTCCTTGAGAACAGGATATAGTATCCTCCACAGCACCGAAGAACCATGCCTTGCAATGAAAAAGCTAAGTTATCCGCTGCCTTCTTTTTTTTTTTCTCTCACCCGAGGACATTTTTGCATTTATCTTCAGATAGAGTGGGAGGGAGAGAGGGAAGAAGAGAGAGAGAGAGAAACATCAATGTGAGAGAGACACATCGACTGGTTGCCACCCACACGACCCCAACCAGGGCCGGGGACAAACTGCAACCGAGGTACATGCCCTTAGCGGGAACCTAACCCGGGACTCTCCAGTCTGTGGGCCGCTGAGCCAAACTGGCCAGGGCTGCCTTCTTTTTTTTTTATCCTCACCGGAGGACATTTTTCCATTTTTTGTTCAGATAGAGTGGGAGGGAGAGAGAGGAAAAGAGAGAGAAACATCGACGTGAAAGGGACACATCGAGTGGCTGCCTCCCGCACGACCAACCAGGGCCGGGGACAAATTGCAACCGAGGTACGTGCCCCTAGCCGTAACCGAACCCAGGTCTCTTTGGACCGCAGGCCGACACTCTAACCGCTGAGCCAAACTGGCCAGGGCATCCACTGCCTTCTAAAGACACCACACTCAGTCATTCCTATACCTCTGCCTTTATTCACCACACACATTCTATAAAATCCTGTCTTTCAAGGCCTAGCTAGAGAGCTACCTCCGTCTAGAAAAATGTCCACAAACAACTCAACCCATATGGATCTCCCCATTAGTCTACTCTTTGTAGTACTTACCATGCTGTACCCTCTCCCTGGCTTAGACTGCATCACAGGTGGATCTTGTCTCCCATTCCAATTAGGGGGCTGCTCTAGT
Source organism: Tadarida brasiliensis (assembly GCA_030848825.1). Classification (NCBI taxonomy): domain Eukaryota; kingdom Metazoa; phylum Chordata; class Mammalia; order Chiroptera; family Molossidae; genus Tadarida; species Tadarida brasiliensis. Next base: position 21,914,364 of record CM061271.1, read on the forward strand.
GGCTGAGACTGCCCATCCCCCAGTATAACTAACTATAAACTGAGCCCAAAGGAAATACCAACAAAAAGAGGTTGGATCAAAGCGACCCAGGTTCCCTCACCTTCTGATTTCTCAAACTGCTCCAGCAGACTGGACAGGTCCGATGCCTCAATTCCTGTGGACATACACAACACAGGATTGGAAACCAGCTCCTATCAACCGAGTACACAGGCCCCAAAAAGTCCTAAATCACCTTACTTCTCCCTTTATGCTCCTCCTGTTCACTGTACTAAATAAACCAAGACAGCAACACAAAGCAGGAAAGAATTAAACAAACCCTCCAAAGAAAACCAAAGGACAGCCCCCCATTCAGGTGTTTTATCCTGATCTACGGAGGACATTCCCCACCCAATCCCCATTCCCTTCTTCACACCAACTCAACAGTGTGGCACTCACCAATCTCACTCATGAAAGCCTGTACCACATCCTCAGGACCCTGGATACGTGGGGTAGGCATGAAGGACAGTTTCCTTAAACGGGCTGGGTGGACAGCAGGCAACTTGGTGACAGTACTCTGCCTTGGTGGGGGTGTGGGAACAGCCTTGGCAATAGGAGAGGGGGTCTTCTCCCTGGATCTGGTCTCCTGGGTCTCAAGCTTTAACTTCTCTGATGCAGGCTCCTCAACAGGCACACTCTCAGCAGACAGATATGGTGCAGCCTTATTCTGTGGGCTTTGCACTGGGGAGGTCACCTTGTGTTTCAGATGGGGAGATGCAGGGACTGGCTTGACCTCCACCTTGGTGGGCTCTGTCTGTGGAGCTCCCTGGCCAGCTGACCCAAGACTAAGGGAAGGAGCCATCGGCACAGAAAGTACATTTTCAGGAGGGCCAGCTGAGGTGCCACTGGGCTCCTTGGGTGGGGGAACAGCTCTCCCAACAGAGGCTAGAGGCAAAGGTGGTGGGGGCACAGTAGGCCAGAACAGAGGGTGCTGCAGCCCTGCACCCCATCCCAAGGGCCCATAAGTACAGCTAGAGTTGTAAGGTGGGACTGGGGCAGGAGGGGGTACCCAAGGCACATTGCAAGTAGGAGAAACAGCATAGGCGCCAGGGGTACCAGACACTAGGGGCACTGTAGGTGGGGGGGGCAAACAAGGATAGCCAGGAGACACTGGGGGATAACAAGGCCAGGGTGGCATGGAGGCGTAGTGAGTATAAGAATCAGGTGGCACTGGCCCCACAGACATTGGAAGACTAGGAGACTGCAAGGGTGGTGGGGGCAGAACGGGGCTCATGCCCAGCCCGCCCCGTGGAAAAGGCAGAGCAGTAGGCATTGTTGGGGGCACGGACTGCACAGCAGGAGGTGGAGGTCTCGCCAGCAGTGGCATCTCTTGGGGTGCCACCTGCTCAGTGGGAGCTGAAGCCACAGATTTGCTTTCAGGTGGCTCAGGACTAGGAGAAGCAGGGCTGGGACCCACAGGCACAAAGCAAGTCTCAGGGCTTCTCTGCAGAGCTGTCTTCTTGGCTGGGGCTGGTGGGATGACAAGACAAGGGATGTCTGCCAGCCTTGTGGGGGTCTCTGGGAGGCTGGGCCACTTCCCAGACGGGGGCTGGGAACTCCTTTCTTCTGCCTCTGCTTGGCGCTGCTGCCTTCGTCGCCGGTACTCAGATAGGCTAAGAGGTCGAGGTCTGGTTTCCTGGGATGCAGCACTGGTACCACCTTCCATCTTCAGAGGACCCATGACCTCCTTGACTTCAGGAATGATGGCCTTTGAGGGGTCCAAGGACTCTGACTCCATAAGGAGCTGGGGAGCTGGACTCCCCAGGGCTGATGACACTGCACCACGTCTGGGATCAGTTGGCCTAGACTTAACTAGCACAGGGTTAACTGGAGCCAGGTCATCAGGAACAGAGTCAACTGGTGCTAGGTTGGCCGAGACAGGGTCAACTGGTAGCAAGTCATCTGAGATAGGAACAACCACTGCAGGGTCAATTGCTGCTGAGTCCGCCAGGACTGGATCAGTCAACACTGGGTCAGCTGGGAGAGGGTCAACCAGCTCTGAGTTTGCTGAAGTAAGGTCAACCAATGCAGGGTCAACAGGTACAGGGTCAGCTAGAATAGGGTCAACTGCAGAGGGATCGGCTTCAACAGAATCAAACGGCATGGGGTCGGCATGAGCAGAGTCAACCAATGAGAGATGGGTTGGAACACGGTTAACTTCGATGGTGTCACCCAGGTTGGGGTAGAAGTCGAGAGGACCTTCTTTAGCAGGACTAGCTTGTCCAGCACTACTCTCCAAGTTCCCGGAGCGAGGCTTCTCCAAGGCACCTGCCCAGGCCCGAGCCCAAGCCCGAGGCTTCCCTCTACCATGGGGAGGCCCAACCTCTCTTTGAAGTTCCTCCTGAGGCAAAGTGCTTGCCTGAGAAATCACCTCTGTAGCCACAGTAGGCTGGCCACAAGAGGATGACCTCAGCCTCCTGGCATAGCCCTCTGGACAGGCTGCTGGTTGTTCCTTGTTCTTCTTCCTCCTACCCTTTCGAGCTCTCTGGGAACTCAGCACTGCATTGGCTGGTGGGTTCTGAGACCCCTTGGGCACCAATGGCTCCATGACCTCCCTGGGCTCTAACAATGGCTCCAGCTTTTCCTCTGAGTCTAGTGACAACTCCTCCCTCTTAGGGCAGGGGGCTTCCTTGGGCACAGCAGCCTCTGTCTCTGACTCAAGTGTAGGCAGGAGCAGTTGCAAGGCCGGATTAGCCTCTATCGAGTCATCCAACAGCACAGGCTGGGGTCCAGTAGGGATCTGCCGAACCACAACTGGGATCTGCAGGTCACTGCCAGCTGTGGCTGCCTGGCCTACAATCTCCAGCACCATACAATCCTCAGGCAGTGTCAAATCATCTGGCTGCTCCTGAAGTTCATTCTCGAGTGCTGTCAGGTGGGTGAAGTTGGGCAGGCAGTATGGGTGCATGGCCCGCACCAGCTCACTCAGGGAAGAGATGCTCTCATCACCAGCAGCCTGCACTGCCATCTCTGCTGCTGCTGTTTTATGTTCCTCCTCAGGGCAGGCCAGATGCATGGGAAAGTCTGGGATGCTGCTCAGGGAGTTATGCTCCCCAGCAAGGATCTGGCCACTGAAACTGGCTACCTCCTCCTCTTCTTCCCCATCACTACGCTGCTGGGGAGAAGGAGACTGGCTCCTGCGGGGTCTGGATCTTGGGGGTCTCCAGCTAGGAATTTTAGGGGAGGAGGTCTCCAGAAAGGAGGGTGGGGAGAAGTCCCAAGCAGAATCTGTGAGAGACATCTCAACCTACAGGAGAGAGAAAAAAACCACAGGAGTTTTCTCCAGGAATGTATTTTTCTAGAACTGTCCCCAAACACTCCTCCCGCCTGGGATTCCCTAAGGCTCCTTAGGTCAGCCTTACCCCAGTAACTCTACTACTGCCAGTACTGGGCCCCAGCGGATCAACTGAGGTGATGAGGTCACGTTCTGAGGGTATCCGAGAGAGGGTGAGCAGCTTGTGCAGCTAAGGGGAAGAGAAGGACCTGAGATAAGCTTGTGCTTCAGAAGTATGTGAGTAGGTCCACATATATGGTTCTAACCTTTACACCAACCATACAGCCCCTTCCCCTGGTCCCACACTCACAGAGGAGGAGCCCTCCCGAGGTGACACAAGCAGCTCGGAGTCAGGAATGCTGTCAAATGGAGACAGGTTCTCGGAATCAGCATTGTCCAATATCTCTGTCAGAGCTGTGAGTAGTGACACTTCATTCTGATCCTCCAGAGACAACCTGCTCTGCTCCAGAAAGACAAGAAGGTCCCACACCATCACCCCAAATGACCTGCTGAGCCACTAAGAACTGGATGCCAAGAGAATCAGTCTTCCAGGCTCTCAGTTCAGCTCAGTTTGCCAGAGACAAAGTTGAGTACCAGAAGTCATAAATTCCAATCTCATTTACTACCATCCACCACCTCTCTAATGTCAACAGAGCCCTGTCAAAATTGAGTCTTAAACTTATGTTTCAAACAGTCCCTTCACCTTCAAGTTGAAAAGTAGAATGCACCCTGGCTGGTTTGGCTCAGAGGTTAGAGAGTCAGCCTGCGGATCAAAGGGTTGAGGGTTCGATTCTGGATCAAGGGAATGTCCCTGGTTTGCAAGTTCAATCCCTAGCGCTCTGGTCGGGGTCATGCGGGAGGCAACCAATTGATGTGTCTCTCTCACATCCATGTTTGTTTCTCTCTCCCTCCTCCCTTCCACTCTATCAAAAATTAATGGAAAAAATATCCTCAGGTAAGGATAAACAAAAAAAAAAGAAAGAAAGAAAAAGAAGAGGAATGCTCAGCAGACAACCCTTGGCTAGGCTGAAATTGGGCTCAAAACAGGGATGAGAACCCTCTAGACATGTAAGTCAGGGGCCCAGGCAGGAGAAAAGGCCTTGGACTATAGTCTAAGCCTGCTAGGTCATCCTTCAATGGGACATAATCTGGCATCCTACAGCCCAACTCTTACCTAGAGACAAAAAATTCAGGTTGGTATTCAGGAGCCAAGTTCTGGAAGAACAGAGCCACTGAGCCATAACCTCCGATGCAAAGCTCCTGTCTGAAGACCTCCAAGCCCAGCTCTAGCTCACCTCTCCAAGGCTTCCAAAATCCTCAATGAGGGAGATGAGGGAGGCATCCATGTAGCTCTGCATGGTCCCCAGCAGTGTCTCATCCTGCAGCATCAGCTCCTCCATGTCCAGGTCCTTGTCTTTCAGACAGGGGCCCATCCGAGAAAGACTGACAAAGCCAGAATCATCTACCTCTTCATGCAGCAGCACCTGGGGCAAAAGAGGGGGAAGGTCAGAAGGGCATGGTGAAGGCTGCAGGACACGGACCCTCTGGGGCAGCCGGTTCATATACTCTGCAAACCAGGTGCCCAGCCCTCCACCAAGGGCCCCAGACTCAGCAGGAACCCCATCACAGCCAAACCTCCAGACTTGCTGGGCAGAGAGAAGCACAACCCATGAGCCAAAGCCTCAAACAAGATGGCAGTGTTCAAGGACCTTCTAGGCAAAAAAAAAGTTTGGACTCCATACAGAAACAGTTGGAGCCACAAGAGATTTTTTTTTTTTTAAAGTAAGCTTTACTTTTATTTTTTTAATCCTAATCTGAGGATATTTTTTCTTTCTTTTTTTTTTTAAGAGAGGAAGGAAGGGGGAGAGAGAGACACACACATATCAATTGGTTGCCTCCCGCACACGTTGTGGCTGGGATCGAAACTTCAACCCATGTATATGCCCTTGACTGGGAAATGAACCCTCAACCCTTTGGTGTGCAGACCAAAGCTGTAACCACTGAGCCACAAGATACTATTAAACTGGAGAGTCAACGCCCAGCTGAACTGAGCGTCATCCCATGGACCGAGAGGTCCCAGTTTGATTCCGGGTCAGGGCACATGCCCAGGTTGCAGGCTTGATCCCCAATATGGGGTGTGCAGGAGGTAGCCGATTGATGTTTCTCTCTCACATGGATGTTTCTCTCTTTCCCTTCCTCTCTCTCTCTAAAAAATCAATAAAAACACATATTTTTAAATCCTCTTTATTTTATTTTTTTTCCTTTATTGATTTGAGAGAGAAAGGGAGAGGGAGAGGGAGATAGATAGAAACATCGATGAGAGAGAACATCAACTGACCGCCTCCTGCATGCTCCCCACTGGGGATCTGGCCCACAACCCAGGCATGTGTCCTGACCCAGAATTGAACCAGCGACCTCTTGGTGAATGGGTCAATGCTCAACCACTGAGCTACACCAGCTACACAATAAAAACATTTTAAATAAATAAATAAACTGGGGAGTCAAAATATCAAGATTGTCTAGAAGAGATGTCTGCTGGCAGTGTGAGGCAGGCAATCTGAAGGGCACACCAAAGAAGAGATCAGCAAGCAGGCAATTCAGCTACCACCACCTCACCTCCCTCAATCCCTCTTGGGCCTCTCTTCCCTGCTTAGCTCAAATCCCATCTTCTTCAAGATAATCTCTCCCCTGAATTCACAGGTTTCTGTACCACTGACTTTTCTGGCAATCACATCCTGCCCCCTCCCCAGCCCAAAACATTCTTTACATCAATACTAAAACTACATTCCAAGTTCCTTTGGGGTAAGTAACCCTTTGTATCCTATTACCCTTTATATTCTTCTTGGCTCTTATAAGGGTTTAAACTATACATATACTTCCTGGTCATCCAAGGTGCCTAGCACAGTGTCTTATACACAGTTAATATTCACACTTACTTCACACTTTTATTTTGAAGGCCCTACAGTGTGCCACCCAACTTCTCAATGGTAGTCCCAAGAGAAAAAAAGTATCTTCCCTACCCCTACCAACTGAGAGCAAAAGATGAGAGTTTGATTCTGAAGATGGAAAAGCCCCACCCCACCTCTTCCCTGAGAACTAGCAATGTCTTCAGCCTTGTTGGGCAGGGAGCCACCCGTCCAGGCCTGTCAAGCATGTGGGTGTGGGCAGGGCCAGAAGTGGCTGGAATGGGGCTGGCAAGGCCAGAGGCCAGAGCCACGGGTATCTCCACTATAGGAAACATATGATGCAAAGGCCGGAGAAAAGGAACAAACATGGATAAGCCAGTCCCCCTCCCCTTCTGCAAAGGGAAACTTTGCACCTCTTCCAAGAGAAAAAAAAAAGCAACAGGTGTAACCACACCCCATATCCACCCTCCTACCAAGTTGAGGATACCCTGGGAGAGGAAAGGCTAGATAGGAACACTTCAGGAAGCCAGGCCCAGATATGAAGTGAAAGGTGGCAAGTTTTATGCACTAACTCCTCCCAGGCCTTCACAATCCTGTAATTACAACCAGCAGCTGAATAGCACCTGGCTCAGCAAACACTCCTAGGTGAGCAAGGAGGCTGCATCTCAACTTGCCCTGCCACCTACCTGGGCCAGCCACTGGGCCAGAATCTCAAGACAATGCCCAGCTCTACAGACCACTCATCACCACCTCCAACAGACAAGTACTGGAGCCCCAGTCAGAGACAACCCACTCTTCACTTTACTTCACCCATCACTCAATCCTCAAATAGGACAGCTCCCAGAGTACCAATGTCATCTAGGGGTTAAGCCCAGGCTAAAAGTGAGCCCACATCCAGTCTTGTCCCTGCATGGTTCAAAACCAACTACAAACTTTTAAAAATAAGTCTGATCGCCCTGGCCGGTTTGGCTCAGCAGTTAGAGCATCAGCCTGCGGATCAAAGAGTCGTGGGTTTGACTCCAGTCAAGGGCACGTACCTCGGTTGTGGTTCGGTCACCGGCCATGGTCGGGGTCATGCAAGAGGCAACCAATCAATGTCTCTCTCTCATATCAATGTTTCTCTCTCTCTCTCTCCCTCCCACTGTCTGAAAATAAATGAAAAAAAGATACTTGGGTGAGGATTAAAAAAAAGAAGATTAAAAATAAGTCCGGCCCTGGCCGGTTTGGCTCAGCGGTTAAAGCATCGGCCTGCGGTCCAGAGACCCGGGTTCGGTTCCCGCTAGGGGCATGTGCCTCAGTTGCAATTGTCCCCGGCCCTGGGTGGTCTTGCGGGAGGCAGCCACTCAATGTGTCCCTTTCACGTAGATGTTTCTCTCTCTCTCTCTCTCTCTCCCCCTCCCACTCTATCTGAACAAAAAAATGGAAAAACCTCCTCAGGTGAGGATAAAAAAAAAAAAAAAAAAAAATAAGTCTGATCACTTTCAGAGACCCTCCCTAAATCCTTCCAATGGTATCTTACTGCTCTTGGAATTAGGTTTAAACTCCTTAACATGGTTTACAGGAGGGGTCCAGGTCTTCCCCACCAGACTCTTCTGCTCCAGTGTGTCCTCTCTCACCACCCTGCCTATCTCTTTACACACCAGCCATACAGGTCTCTCAGTCTCAGTTTAATATGTCCTTTCCCAGACCCTGCAAAGTAGATTACTACAGCTATTATATAATCTCAAATATGTATTTTCTTTATTGTCTGTCTAGCCTGATAAAAACATAAGATCCTATAGGACAGGGGCCATGAGTGGTTTACCACAGTATTCCCTGTGTCTGAACATAATGCTATCTCAATAAGTAGCTGGTTGACTAGCTTCCACATACCATTCTTGGGAGGAGGGGTGAACAGGACAATCTCTTGGTGAGACCCTCTTCAACCCAAATGACCACACAACTTAGATTACAGCTAGATCATGAATCCTTCCAGCCTCTCCCCCAAAGAGCACCACTCCCACAAGATGTGACCTCTGAGAAAATGAGGGACGAGCAGCTCCCAAGTTAGGGACCCAGAAGCCATCCTCCCCTGGGCAAGGGCCTGGATTAGTCTGCTGTAACTGACATTACCTCTCCTAGCCTGCAGTCCAACTCCCACCTGGAGGAAGAAAAACAACAAAAAAGCTTTCAAGGACTCAGTTTAATTACTTAAGAGAGATAGTTCAAACTAAGTCCTGCCAACCTCCACTCTGGGTGGGAACTTATAAGAAGTCCTGTACTAAGGAATCAGAAGATAACACTTTTGAAGTATGGGGAACTGAAGGCCAAGAAAAAATAAAGACAGAAAGAATCTGCCCCCAACTTTTCCCATCCCCAGCAAAAATTCCAGATAGCCTTAAACACAGACCACCCCAATTTGTCACTTCACAGAAGCAGACCCCAGCTGCCTCCTCAAAAGTGATGCTGGAGTTAAAAGTCAGAGGTGAGAGGATTCTCTTTCCCTTCCTTAAGCCTGTCCAATGTACATGTTGACACTCTCCATTCCCCTTGAATCAAGAACGAGGCAGGGCTGCAGGCAACCAAAACCCCAGTGTCCATGACTCACAACCCACCCCAAGCCGGTCAGGCAGAAGCCGCCACAAGCTCACTCCACAGCCCTTCAACCTCAGCCCTCTACCCTCCCCAGCACACTATGCCATCTGCAGGGAACAGACTTCCCGCACATCTGGAAAGTCCTTCACCCATCGCTGTCTAGAAGCGCCGCCGACCAAAGCAGGAGAGAAAAAAACTCCCAAAGCTCTGAGCAAAGTTGACTTTTGCGGCCCTTACCATCCTTCCCAGCCAGGGGCCCCCAACCCGGCCAGGGTTGGAGATGGCGGGACCCGCCGCGACACACCCAGTTCCCGGCAGTGCGGCTCCAGCTCCGATACGAGATGTCCCGGGCAGCCTGAGGCGGGAGCCACGTGGACATCCCCTCCCCGCCCCCACGTGGACCCGCGGCCCCCCCTAACCCTGAGCCCAATCCACGTGGGTGCCGGGGCGGTCTAGAGGGGGAGGGGAAGCAGACAAGTTCTCTGGGGAAAATCGCTCCCCCCACCCCACGTGGCTCGGAAAAGGCACTGCAGCGCGGGGATAGAGGCACCCCCTACTCGGCATCCTTAGAGGGAGGTCTTGGCCCTGGACTCCAAGTCCGAATCCCCCTTCCCCCAAATCACGGGCCGCGTTTCCGACACCGGGCTGTGCTCCTCCAGCGTTCCGGAGGATTGGCCATAGGGACCCCGCCTCTGCCCGCGTCCCACCAGCAAACGGCTCAGGTTCACTCGGCCCAAAGTGTCTCCCACAGCCACCCGGCATCAACTCCGGAGCGCTTCCTCCCTTTCCTGTGGCGTCCACGTGTCACCGCCCGGCACACGCCGCTTTGCTGCCAGCCGCGGGCCGCCCGCCAGCTTCTCACCTGCTCCCCGCCGCTCACAGCGCCCACAGTCCCATACGGCGCTTGGTTCCGACACCCCCTACTGCTGCCGCGGACTCCACCGCCAGGGTCGGGACCCGGGCTCCCACTCGGAGGCGGCACGACTCGATCTCTCCGTCCCCGGCGCGCCGCCATCTTGGCCCCTAAACGCCCAGCGCAGCTCTGATAGCCGGCACCGCCTCCGAGTCGCCTGCCTCGCCCAGCCGATTGTGGGAAGGGAACTACAACTCCCGGAAAACACTGCAAGACTACGAATCCCAGAATAGCACACGAGACACCCCCCACCACCACCACCTCCTCCCCCGCTTCCCAACTTGCACGCGGAAAGAGGGCACTGGCCTCGCAAGGGAGCCTGGGAATAGTAGTCGCTTCAATCAGAGCTCCTGTGGTACATGCTATAGGCATACTGTAATGCTTAGTTTTTTGTTGCGTGCGAGACACAGGTGGGGAGCAAGAGGTGATAAGGAGAGAGTTAACATTTGCGCACTTCCCCCCCCCCTAATTTGTCCAACTGTCAGAACACCTTCTTTGTTGTTTACCTGCTATACCGTACATTGCTTTCACCTAAATCAAGTGGGCCCATGTTTTGAAACAGCACCCCCTAGTGGGGACGCGCACCCCAGGCTTTAACCCTCACCTAGTCTTATTTACAATGCAGCTCTACAGGGAGTTTAATCCTAAAACACTGCATTCTCGGCGTCTATCTGGGACGCTGAGAAAACCCAGGTTGGCGTCTCATTACCAAATGTCCTGCTAATGAGGACAGTTCACCTTGCTGTCCTCCAAAGACAAGAGGTTTGCCTGCCTTGGTTTTTCTGTCTGGAATACTCGAACCTCGAAACATCTTTCATACCTTATTTTATCCAGAGAAGCCTTTTTGATCGTCCCAGCAAGCCATCACTACCTCTACTTCATATTGTTTTCCAACTTTTTTTACTTGATTAATTTATTTTTTTTTACAGATGTTTCTCCTTTTTCCCCCATAGATACCCTCCTCCCGATCCTGCCCCCCCCCCCCCGCCAGCATTGTTGTCTATGTCCATTGCTAATGCAAATATGCATATAAATTCTTTGGTTTATCTCTTCCCTCCCCACCCCACCCCCAACCCCCCTGTTTTCCTATTTTTAAATAAGTTTTTTTATTACAGCCGGATGGTGTGGCTCAGTGGATTGAGCTTTGTCCCATGGACTGAGTGGTGCTGGATTCCCGCACATGCCCAGATTGTGGGTTCCATCCCCAGTAGGGGGTGTGCAGGACGAAGATGAATAATGTTTCCCTCTCACATAGATGCTTCTGTCTCTCTCTCTTCCTCTCTCTCTAAAAAATCAATAGAGACATATTTTATTTTATTTTTTATTGTTGAAAGTATTACAGATGTCCCCCTTTTTTCCCCATTGACCCCTTCCTTCTGGCTCTCACCCGCCTCCTGCCTTCCCCAGCCTAGTGTCTGTGTCCATTGATTGTGCATATATGCATATAAGTTCCTTGGTTTATCTCTTCCCTCCCCTCCCACCCCCTAGCCCTCTGAGGTATGTCAGTCTGTTCCCTACATCCATAATTTTGGATCTTTTTGGTCGACACCTTATTTTATTCATTATGTTCCACAAAGTGAGATCATGTGGTACTTGTCTTTCTCTGACTGGCTTATTTTACTTAGCATAATACTCTCCAGGTCCCTCCATGTCATCTCAAAGAGTAAGAGATCTCTCTTTCTTACAGCCGCATAATATTCCATTGTGTAAATATACCACAGTTTTTTTTATCCATTCATCTACTGATGGGCACTTGGGCTGTTTCCAGATCTTAGCTATTGTAAATAGCGCTGCTATGAACATAGGGGTTCATATATTCTTCCTGATTGGTGTTTCAGGCTTCTTAGGATATATTCCAAGAAGTGGGATCACTGGGTCAAATGGCAGTTCCATTTTTTATTTTTTGAGGAAACACCATATTGTTTTCCATAGTGGCTGCACCAGTCTGCATTCCCACTAGCAGTGTGCTAGTGTACACTTTTCTCCATCTCCTCGCCAGCATTTGTTGTTTGAGGATGTGTTGATGGCTGCCGTTCTGGCAGGTGTGAGGTGATATTTCATAGTAGTTTTAATTTTAATTTTTTTTTTCATTTTTAAAAAATTTTATCTTCACCTGAGGACATTTTTGCATTTATCTTCAGATAAAGTGGGAGAGAGGGAGAGAGAGAGAGAGAAAGAAACATCTATGTGAGAGAGACACATCGAGTGGCTGCCACCCACACAACCCAACCAGGGCCGGGGACAAACCGCAACTGAAGTACGTGCCCTTAGCGGGAACCGAACCCGGGTCTCTTTGGTCCGCAGGCTGACGCTCTAACCGCTGAGCCAAAACGGCCAGGGCTTTAGTAGTTTTAATTTTAATTTGCATCTCTCTGATGATTAGAGATGATGAGCATTTTTTCATATGTCTCCTGGCCTTTTGTATGTCCTGTTTAGAGAAATGTCTATTCTTGCCCTGGCCGGTTTGACTCAGCGGTTAGAGCGTCGGCCTGCGGTCCAGAGAGACCCAGGTTCGGTTCTCGCTAGGGGCATGCACCTCCGTTGCAATTTGTCCCCGGCCCTGGTTGGTCGTGCGGGAGGCAACCACTCAATGTGTTCCTTTCACGTCGATGTTTCTCTCTCTCTCTCTTCCTCTCTCTCCCTCCCACTCTATCTGAACAAAAAATGGAAAAATGTCCTCTGGTGAGGATAAAAAAAACCCACAAAAATAAAAAAAAATAAGAGAAGTATCTATTCAGGTCCTCCGCCCATTTTTTATTTTTATTTATCCTCACCCGAGGACATTTTTTTTGCATTTATCTTCAGATAGAGCGGGAGGGAGAGAGGAAGGAAGAAAAAGAGAAACATCAATGTGAGAGAGACACATTGAGTGGCTGCACCCACACAACCCCAACCGGGGCCGGGGACAAACTGCAACCAATGTACGTGCCCTTAGCGGGAACCGAACACAGGACTCTCTGGTCCACGGGCCGACGCTCTAACCACTGAGCCAAACCAGCCAGGGCCTCTACCCATTTTTTTTTTTTTTTTTTTTTTTTTACAGAAAGGAGGGGAGATAGAGAGAGAGAGAGAGTCGATTGGCTGCCTCCCACAGGCACGCTGACTAGGGAATTGAACCCATGACCCAGGTACGTGCCCTGATGGGAATCACACCAGCCACCTTTTGGTGTACAGGACGATGCTCCAACCAACTGAGCCACACTGGCCAGGGCCCGCCCATTTTTTAATTGGATTGTTTGTCTTCCTTTTGTTGAGTTGTATGAGTCCTCAGTATATTTTGGATATTAACCTCTTATCCGATGTATTGTTGGCAAATATGTTCTCCCAGAGAGTGGGTCGCCTTTTCATTTTGATGCTGGTTTCTTTTGCCATGTAGAAACTTTTAAGTTGGATGTCATCCCATTTATTAATTTTTTTCCTTTGTTTCTCTTGTCCTAGGTGATATATCAGTGAAAATTCCACTATATATGATGTCTGAGATTTTTTTTGCCTACATTTTTTTCTAGGATTTTTATGGTTTCACAGGTTACATTTAAGTTTTTTATCCATTTTGAGTTTATTCTTGTGTATGGTGTAAGTTGGTGGTCTAGTTTCATTTTTTTGCATATAGCTGTCCAATTTTCCCAACACCATTTATTGAAGAGACTGTATTTTCTCCATTGTGTGCTCTTGCCTCCTTTGTCGAATATTAATTGAGCATACTGTCTTGGGTTCTCTGTTCTGTTCCATTGATCTGTATGTCTGTTCTTGTGCCAGTACCAGGCTGTTTTCATTACGATGGCTTTGTAGTATAACTTGATATCTAGTATTGTGATCCCTCCCACTTCGTTCTTTTTCAAAATTGCTGTGGCTATTCGGGGTCTTTTATGGTTCCATATCAACTTTTTTTAAAATATTTTTTTTCCTTTTTGATTTTAGAGAGGGAGGGAGAGAGAGAGATAGAAACATTGATGAGAGAGAACATCGACTGACTGCCTCCTGCATGCCCTCCACTGGGGACTAGGCCCACAACCTAGGCATGTGCCCTGACCGGGAATTGAACTGGCGACCTCTTGGTGCATGGGTTGACGCTCAACCAGTAAGCCACACTGGCTGGACTCCATATTAACTTTTGGAGTGTTTGTTCTAGATCTGTGAAATATGCAGTTGGTACTTTAATATGGATTGCATTGAATCTGTAGATTGCTTTGGGCAGTATGGACATTTTAATGATGTTGATTTTTCCGATCCATGAACATAGTATATGTTTCCACTTTTTTGTATCTTCTTCTATTTCTACTTTTTTTTTTTTGGTACGTGCCCCTAGTGGGAACTGAACCCGGGACTCTCTGGTCCACAGGCCGACGCTCCAACCGCTGAGCCAAACCGGCCAGGGCCTATTTCTTAATTATTTTTATTTATTTATTTTTTTTTTTTGGTATGTGCCCCTAGCGGGAACCGAACCCAGGACTCTCTGGTCCGCAGGCTGAAGCTCCAACCAACCACTGAGCCAAACCGTCCGGGGCGCCAGGGCCTATTTCTTTATTCAATGTCCTGTGGTTTTCTGAGAACAGGTCTTTTACCTCCTTGGTTAAGTTTATTCCTAGGTGGGTTTTTTTTGTTGTTGTTGCAATGGTAGGTGGGCTTTTTTGTTTGTTTGTTTCCCTTTCTGAGTGTTCATTATTGGTGTATAAGAATGCCATCAATTTCTGGATGTTAATTTTGTATTCTGCTACTTTGCCAAATTCATTTATTAAATCTAGTAGATTTTTGTCCGACCAGTGTGGCTCAGTGGTTGAGCATCGACCCATGCACCAAGAGGTCACTGGTTTGATTCCCGGTCAGGACACATGCCCAGGTTGTGGGCCTGATCCCCAGTGGGGGGCATGCAGGAGGTGGCCAGTCAATGTTCTCTCTTATCAATGTTTCTGTCTCTCTCTCCCTCTCACTTCCTCTGTCTCTAAAATCAATAAAGGAAAAAAATAGATAAAAATTTACTTTAAAAAAATCTAGTCGGTTTTTTTATGGAGTCTTTAGGGTTTTCTGTGTACAATATCATGTCATCAGCGAATAGTGACAGTTTCACTTCCTTCTTTCTGATTTGGATCTTTTTTATTTTTTCTTCTTGTTTAATTGCTGTGGCTAAGACTTCCACTACTATATTAAATACGAATGGTGAAAGTGGGCATCCCTGTCTCATTCCTGTTCTTAAGGGAAATGCTTTTAGTTTTAGCTCATTGAGTATGATGTTGGCTGTAGGTTTCAATAAAGACATATATTTTTTTAAGTTTTTTTTTTTTTTTTTTTATCCTCACCCGAGGACATTTTTTCATTTTTTGCTCAGATAGAGTGGGAGGGAGAGAGAGAGGAAGAGAGAGAGAAACATCGACGTGAAAGGGACACATCGAGTGGCTGCCACCCGCACGACCAACCAGGGCCAGGGACAAACTGCAACCAAAGTACATGCCCCCAGCGGGAACCGAACCCGGGTCTCTCTGGACCGCAGGCCGACGCTCTAACCGCTGAGCCAAACCGGCCAGGGCTTTAAGTTTTTTATTACCAAGTTAAAAACATTTCAAAGAGTACAAAACTATATAAAGTAAAAAATATACTTGGCCTGCAAATTCCAGTTCTCCCCAGATTTAACCCTTGCAACCTTCAGTGTGTATTCATCCACAGTTTCTCTATGCATATAAAATTCTAGCCCTGACCAGTGTAGCTCAGTCAGTTGGGCATCATTCTGTGCACCAGGTTTGATTACCGGTTAGGGCACATGCCTCAGTTTCCAGCAGGATCCCTAGTAGTGGGACATGCAGGAGGCAGCTGGATCGATGTCTCTCTCTCTCTCCCCCTCTCCCTTCCTCTCTCTAAATGCAGTAAAAACATATATTTTTTAAATCAATAGGGTTGCCGGGCCAGTGTGGCTCAGTGGTTGACCATCGATCCATGCACCAGGAGGTAGCCAGTTCAATTCCCAGTCAGGGCACATGCCCAGGTTGTGGGTCAGATCCCCAGTGTGGGGCATGCAGGAGGTGGCCAATCGATGTTCTCTCTCATCAATGTTTCTATCTTTCTCCCTCTCTCTTCTTCTCTCTCTAAAATCAATAAAGAAAAAAAATTTTTTAATAAAAATAAAAAGTCTATAGGGTTGCACATTGTTCTGTTTTTGGTTGTTCAAAAATAGGACCATTCCACACAGCCAGTGTGTCTAAATGGATTGAGCGTCGTCCCATGGACTGAGAGGTCCAGGTTTGATTCCTGGTCAGGGCTCGTGCCTGGGTTTCAGGCTTGATCCCCAGAAAGGGGCCTGCGGGAGGCAGCCGATTGACGTTTCTCTCTCACATCGATGTTTCCATCTCTCTCTCCCTCCCTCTCTCTGTAAAAAAAAAATCAATAAAAACATATTTAAAAGACTTCCGGTCAAGATGGTGGCATAGATAAACACAGTACTCACCTCCTCCCATAACCACATCAAAATTACAACTAAACTACAGAACAGCCATTCTTCAGAACCACCTGAAATTGAGCTGAATGGAAGTCCTACAACTACAAAATTAAAGAAGAAGCCACATCGAGACTGGTAGAAGGGGCAGAGGCACAGACGGGCTGGTCCCACACCCACATGTGGCAGATAAAAATCAAGAGGGTGTCAATGGGGGAAAAAGGAGAAACATCTGTAACAAAAATAAATAAAAAATGTAAAAACAAAACAAAAACAAAATGTATAGGAAAAAAAATCAGGAGGGATACCTTGGCTGTGAAGGTCCTCCCTGAGGAGTGAGGGATTCCCCCTCCCACACCAGGCCCCCCAGCTCAGGGTTCCAGTGCCAGGAAGACAAGTCCCTATAATTTCTATCTGTAAAACCAGAGGGAACTGAGGCTGAGGGAGGCTGAGGTTTCTGGAGCCCCAGGCAGCTCCTCTTAAAGGACCCACGCACGGATTTACTTGGACCCACTCCCTCAGAGCTACAGCACAGAGGGGAGGCAGCTTGAAAGGCACCAGAGACATATGGGGAAGAACTGAGTTGTTCGGCATCGGGGCGAGGGCTGGAAAGGCAGCTTCTTCCTGGACAGACCTGCTGGTGGAGGTGGTTGTTCCTTTGGTGAGCCCTTCCCCCACAGGGCAGGCAGAGGGCTGCCATATCTGGGACTCCAGCAACCTGGCTCGCACTGTTTGCCCCGCCCTCGTGATTCCCTGAGGCTCTGCCCCACCCAACTTTCAGGCCCACCCAAGCTGTTTCCAGTGGCTTTACTATAGGATTGGCCTGCTTTGACTCCTGCTTCAGATTTTCCTAAATTCTTTCAAACAAGTAGCATCTAGCCACAGCGAGCCCCATACCTCTCTCGCTAAATGGCCCAGGTCACAGCTTGGCTTCAACTGGGCACCTCCAAGCCCAGCACAAGAAGCAGCCATTGGCAGATCACTTTGTAGCTTATGCTTGGTGGCCCCGGGTAGAACACAGGCAGTGGCTGATCTTGCCCCAGAGCCAGCACACCCAGTGGACAGCTTCAGACCACATCGAAGCACCACCACCCAACCCCCTCCATGAGTGACACACTCAAGGAATGGACTCAGGGGGTACCAGAGCACTGCTGAAGTAAGTCTTGCTATGTGCGATGGGCCCCTACACAGCTGGTCCTCCAAGGTAATCAGAGGTCAGTGATTAGTGGGCACAGCCAGTCCTTGCAGCTGATCAACCTGAGTAAAACGCTCCCGTTGGTGTGCCAATAGCAATCAAGACTCTATTACAACAGAAGGGTATAAAGTCCACACGAAGGGTGCACCTCCGAGGGCCCAGCTGGGTGATCAGGGAGGCTGTGCCACTGGACCCTATAGGACACCTACTACAACAGGCCACCCTAGGAAGCCTAGGAGACACAGCAACTCTACCTAATACATAGAAACAAACACAAGGAGGCAGCCAAAATGAGAAGACAAAGAAAACATGTCCCAAATGAAAGAACAGAACAAAACTCCAGGAAAAGAACTAAATGAAATAAAGATAAGCAATCTAACAGATGCAGAGTTCAAAACACTGCTTATAAGGATGCTCAATGAACTTAGTGAGGGCCTCAAGAGCTTAATAAAGGACCAGTCAGAAATGAAGGATGCACTAACTGAAATAAAGAATAATTTACAGGGAATCAATAGTAGAATAGGCAAAGCCAAGGAGTAAACCATCAATTTAGAATATAAGGGATCAAAAACACCCAATCAGAACAGCAAAAATAAAAAAAAAATAAAAAAAAATGAGTATAGTATAAGGAGCCTGTGGGACAACTTCAAGCGTACCAACATTTGCATCATGGGAGTGCCAGCAGGAGAAGAGAGAGGGCAAGAAATTGAAAACCTATTTGAAAAAATAATGACAGCCCTGGCCGGTTTGGCTCAGCAGTTGGAGCGTCAGCCTGCGGTACAGAGAGACCCGGGTTCAGTTCCCGCTAGGGGCATGTACCTCGGTTGCAGTTTGTCCCCGGCCCTGGTTGGTCGTGCGGGTGGCAGCCACTCGATGTGTCCCTTTCACGTTGATGTTTCTCTCTCTCTCTCTTCCTCTCTCTCACTCCCACTCTATCTGAACAAAAAATGAAAAAAAAAAAAAAAATGTCCTCAGGTGAGGATAAAAAAATGAAAAAATAATGACAGAAAACTTCCCTAACTTGGTGAAGGAAACAGACATACAAGTCCAGGTAGCACACAGAGTCCCAAACAAGATGAACCCAAATAGGTCCACACCAAGACACATCATCATCAAAATGCAAAAGGTTAAAGATAAAGAGAGAATCTTAAAAGCAGCAAGAGAAAAGCGGTTAGTTACCTACAACGGAGCTCCCATAAGGCTGTCAGCCAATTTCTCAAAAAAAAAATTTGGAGGCCAGGAGGGAGTGGCAAGAAATATTTAAAGTGATGAAAAGCAAGGACCTACAACCAAGATGACTCTATCCTGCAAAGCTATCATTTGGAATCGATGGCCATATAAAGAATTTCCCAGACAAGAAAAAGCTAAAAGAGTTCATCACCACCAAACCAGTATTATATGAAATGTTGACAGGTCTTCTTGAAGAAGAAGATAAAAAAAATATGAACAATAAAATGGCAATAAATACATATCTATCAACAATTGAATCTGCAAACAAAATGAGCAAGCAGAACAGAAACAGACTCATAGATACAGAGAACTTTTTGTTGGTTGCCAGATGGGAGGGGAGTTGGGTGAAAAAGATGAAGGGCTTAAGAAGTACAAATTGGTTGTTAGACTGATGAACCTCAAAGGGAAGCAGGGAAGTGGAGCAGGAAGAGAGAAACCAAAGAACTTCTATGCATATATGCATAACCAATGGACACAGACAATAGTGTGGGGAAGGCAGGAGGCGGGTGGGATTGGGGAGGAGGGGGTCAAGGAGGGAAAAAAGAGGGACATCTGTAACACATTCAACAATAAAGAAAAGCCCTGGCCGGTTTGGCTCAGTGGTTAGAGCGTCTGCCCTCGGACCAGAGAGACCCAGGTTCGGTTACCACTAAAGGCACGTACAGTACCTCGGTTGCAGTTTGTCCCCGGCCCCCGTTGGGGTTGTGTGGGTGGCAACCAGTCAATGTGTCTCTCTCACATCAATGTTTCTCTCTCTCTCTCTCTCTCTCTCTCTCTTTCTCCCTTTGTCCCTCCCGCTGTATCTGAAGATAAATGCAAAAATGTCCTCGGGTGAGGATAAAAAAAAACCCAAAAAACATATTTAAAAAAATTTTTTTAAATAGAACCATTCCAGCCCTGGCCAGTGTGGCCCAGTGGTTAGAGCGCTGGCCTGCGCACATTGAAGGTAGAGGGTTTGATTCCCAGTCAAGGACATGTACCTGGGTTGCAGGTTCCATCCCCACCCCATTCAGGCACATGCAGGGGACAACCAATTGATGTGTCTCTCTCACATAGATGTTTCTCTCTCTCTTTCCATCCCTCCCTCCATTCCACTCTCTCTAAAAAGCAACGGAAAAAATATCCTCAGGGGAGGATTAACAACAACAAATATCTCTATCTATCTATCTATCTATCTATCTATCTATCTATCTATCTATCTATTTTTTTTCCCCACAAACAGGTCAAGAGTGAAGAGGACCTCTATTATGGACTGAATTGTACCCGCTCTCACCCCTGCACCAGGCAAACTCTACCCCCAATATGACTGTATTTGGAGATAGAGCACTTAAGGAGATGAAGTTAAATAACATCATAAAAGTGGGGGCCTTATCCAATAAGACTGGTGTCAGAAGAATAAGAAATACCTGCAACACAGGGAAAGAGGTCTCACCAGAAACCAGCCCTGCCAGCACCTTGATCTTGGATTTCCACCCTATAGAACTATGAGAAAATAAATTTCTGTTGTTTAAGCCACTTAGTCTGTGGTATTCTGTTGTCGCAGCCTGAGCAGACTAATACAATTGTCTTTTAGTTAGTTTCATAATCTTTCAGGTGAATTAGTTTTGTCATCCCAAATAGGCTCAAAAAGCCACAAATTCGCCTGGCCGGTGTGGCTCAGTGGTTGAGCATTGACCCATTCACCAAGAGGTCACCGGTTCAATTCCTGGTCAGGGCACATGCCCAGGTTGTGGGCCCAGTCCCCAGTGGGACATGCAGGTGGCCAGTCGATGTTTTCTATCTCTCTCTCCCTCTCCCTTCCTCTCTCTCTAAAAATCAATAAAGAAAAAATAAAAATAAAATTACTTAAAAAAAATTTTGTTTAAGAACATTTTAAAAAGTGACCTGTTTTGCCCTGGCCAGTTTGGCTCAGCAGTTGGTGCGTCAGCCTGTGGACCAGAGAGTCCCGGGTTCGGTTCCCGCTAAGGGCACGTACCTCAGTTGCAGTTTGTCCCTGGCCCCGGTTGGGGTCGTGTGGGTGGCAACTAGTCGATGTGTCCCTCTCACATCAATGTTTCTCTCTCTCTCGTCCCCCCCTCTCCCTTCTGCTCTATCTGAAGATAAATACAAAAATGTCCTCGGGTAAGGATAAAAAAAGAAAATAAAAAGTGACCTGTTTTATACCTACTGTAGTTCATATAAATGTTACAGCTTCATATGACTTCTCCTACTTGTACAGATTAGGGAATAAAATATTTTATTTACGTATTACTTAATATTTGGCATCAGAAACGGGTCATTCCTCACCCTGGCCGATTTGGCTCAGTGGTTAAAGTGTCAGCCAGCGGACTTAAGGGTCTCGGGTTCGAGGGTCAAGGGCACGAAACCTGGGTTGCAGGTTCAATCCCCACCCCCAGTCAGGGAGAATGCAGGAGGCAACAAATCAATATATCTCTCTCAGATTGATGTTTTTCTCTCTCTCTCTCCACTACCTCCCTCTTTCACTCTTTCTAAAAATCAATGGAAAAAATCATTCTCAGTGAGGATAAACAAAACAACTTTGGGCTATTTCTATAGTTTCTGACACTATCTATCCCCACATGTCAATCCTGTTTATCAAAGACTTTTTTATTATTTAACTCAATTTATTTTTTTGTTAATCCTCACCCGAGAATATTTTCTCATTAAATTTTAGATAGAGTGGAAGGGAGGGAAGGGAAGAGAGACAGAAACATCGATGTGAAAGAGACATCGATTGGTTGCCTCCAACAAGACCCTGACCGGGACTGGGAATTGAACCAGCAACCCTTTGGTCCTCGGGCCTATGCTCTAACCACCGAGCCAAACTGGCCAGGACTCAAAGCCTTTTCTTTAATGTTTTTTTTTTTTCTTTATTGATTTTTAGAGAGAGAGGAAGGGAGAGGGAGAGGGAGAGGGAGATAGAAACATCGATGAGAGAGAACATCGGCTGGCCACCTCTCGCATGCCCCCCACTGGGGATCTGGCCCACAACCTGGGCATGTGCCCTGACCAGGCATCAAACTGGAGACCTCTTGGTACATGGGTCGATGCTCAACCACTGAGCCACATAAGCTGGGCTCAAAGCCTTTTTTTTTTTTTTTTTAAATCCTCACCCGAGGACATTTTTGCATTTATCCTCAGATAGACCGGGAGGGAGAGAGGAAGAGAGAGAGAGAGAGAAATATCGACGTGAGAGAGACACATCGACTGGCTGCCACCCACACAACCCCAACCGGGGACAAACTGCAACCGAGGCACGCACCTCTAACGGGAACCAAACCCAGGACTCTTTGGTCCGTGGGCGGAAGCTCTAACCGCTGAGCCAAACCGGCCAGGACTCAAAGCCCTTTTAAACATGCATTCCGTCCGGCCGGTGTGGCTCAGTGGTTGAGCATCGACCCATGCACCAAGAGGTTGCCAGTTCGATTCCCGGTCAGGACAAATGCCCAGGTTGTGGGCCTGATCCCCAGTGCGGGGCATGCAGGAGGCGGCCAATCGAGGTTCTCGCTCATCGATGCTTCTATTTCTCTCTTCCTTTTCCCTTCCTCTCTCTCTAAAATCAATAAAGGGAAAAAAAATTAGAAAAAAAAATGGCAAGACATTACAGTAAACACAAGAGCACAGGCTCAGAGTTAGATGACTACAGACAT
Organism: Tadarida brasiliensis; assembly: GCA_030848825.1. Taxonomy (NCBI): domain Eukaryota; kingdom Metazoa; phylum Chordata; class Mammalia; order Chiroptera; family Molossidae; genus Tadarida; species Tadarida brasiliensis. The sequence goes on from CM061271.1 coordinate 21,936,563, forward strand.
AAAATTCACCTCTAGAGTTATTACTGGGTGACCATGAGCAAATTACTTAATATTTCTGAATGTTTTCTTCTCTGTAAAATGGAAATAATACTATACATCTTAAGCATTGAGAGGATAAGAGGTAAGGCATATAAAGGGTTTAGCATCTGCCCCTTACTGAGCCCTTCACAAAGATTAGTTTTTGCCACATTAAAAAAAAACCCTGATTCTGAAAGGCCCAATTTCATCCAGCCCATTGTGGAAACACTCTTTGTAACAGTCAATTCCAAACAGTTCCAATATAAAAAGTTATAGCTGATCACATGGCAGTCATTCCCAGCTTAAGTCCTTTCTGAGGTTGATCTGATTGTCTTCTTGTGCAGCCTGATTCTGCCACTAAGAACAAATCTATCTTTTTAATCAAAGACCAAGACTGCCAAAGACCCTCTACCCTCTCTCAAGGTGTTTGCTCATGCAATTATGTCTGCTTTTCTTGAGATGTAGATTCCAAACCTTTCACATTTTTAGTCATCTTCCTTTTACATGTCTTCCAAACATACTAAATTACCAAAACTATGATACCAGCTTTCACTCACTGATGAGCACCAGGCACTGAGATTGCCACTCTGTATATGTTACATTACTGAAACTCATAAAAATCCTATAAAGTGGAAGATGATATCCCCATAGAAATAGAAACACTCAGTTTAATCAAGCTGCCCCGGTCACACACCTTTAAATGAATGGCAAAGTCTGGTCCCAAACCTGTATTTGATTCCACAAGTCAAAGATCCAAGCTCACTGCTATGCCTTCATGGTAGGACTATGATGCTACTTCAGTATAACTAAAAGCAGGACCCCTGCCTCTACTCTCGTTCATTTTCTTCTTTACTACAGAAAAGCCCACCCTACTAAAGCAATTTTATTTATCTTTGAGTCCCCAGTAAATTCCATTGAGAGTTAAGGTCGTCACGCTTTGCACCAGCCAACGTAAAGCCAAAAGAAGGAACCAAGAGCCTCCAATGCCTCCGGTAGGGCTGGGTGCTCCCTCTTCGCTGCACTCTGCCAGCCACGTGATCTGGGCCACGCGGATCCCACGCTGCCACTACTGCACCGCTCACCAGAAAAAAAGCACCAAGACTCAGCACTATCTAGGCAGACCTCGTGGATTTCAGGCTTTCTCAGGTCACCGCCGAGAACTAGGCACAAAGGCCCCGCAGAGACTGGGTTGGCGGAAACCTAAGCACATCTGGGCCTGAACTCTGTGGTCATCCCACCCCGGCCCATGCCCGAAGCCCGGGACTCACAGCGCCTGTTGCCTTGGCGAACTTATTGGCCACCTCCGAGAGCTGGTTATCACGCAAAAAGCCGAGCACGAGGGGATACAGGTCGCTGGGAACCACGCGGCGTAAGTCGGCGTCCGCCATCGTCAGGGCAATACGCGTCACTACCGTTGCCGTTGAACACGACTCCGGAACTCAAGAACCCGGAGGTGAGGGCGGGTCCGTGTGACGTCATCGCGCGGGCGCACAGCGGAAGGGGCGGGCACACTCCGCAGGGCAGTCCGCCTCCACCTCAGTGGAAGGGTCTGGAGTCTAGACGAAATGTGTAAGTTCTTTCCGTTCCCACGAGCGTCGCCATCTTGGTAAGGGCGGAGCCCACCGTCTGCCACTTTGTGGAGCTTGACGTTAGGGGTCACGCCCTCGGCGGTGGCGGGAAAACTCCAGACTTCCCGCGCGCCTTACCTTTCTCGGGAGGCACCTTTACTCCCAGCAGCGGTTTCCTGTTCCCTAGCTGGGATTTGCATTTCAGAGAAATGAGTGGACCCGCGGGCTCGAGCTGTCTGGATTCTCTAGACTTGGTCACAAGATCTCCCGACCGCCCGTATCCGCTCTGCCACTGTGTTCCCACCCTTCATCTTCACTGCCTCCCACACCCACAGCGACTCTTTCTCAGATAACCACCCTACCCTCCTGGACTCCCACTTTCACTGCAGAAGATCTTTCAGATCATCTCTGGTAGAGGTGGGACAAAGCGGCCAAGCAGTTTACAACCATGTAGAAAATGGCAAAACCCTATCTTCCCTAAACCAAAGACACTTAACAGTAAATAGCTTACACTTCTCCCCAACCAGAGGGTAAATAGCTTAAATCACCCCACTCAGTGAGATAGCAGAAATCCAATTAGAGCCATTTGTGCTAACCACACCCAAGGACAGATGAAGTTAAAGGAATAAATCTAATTTTGGCACATATCGGAATAACACTGATGAATATTCTATTGAGATCATCCCCTAACACCTCCCTTAAACTCTCAGCCTTTAAAAACTCTCAAAATGAAGGTCCTAGCCTGCGCTCTCCCTCCAGGGAACACGCCTGGGCCTTTCCCTTCCCTCTTTACCCCCCACAGGCATGCCATCTCCTAACGCTAAGGGACCCCAAAAGACTTGCAACCAGGGAGCAATGGGCAGTGGCAGCTCTTCCTGGGGCTAACCCCTGAAGCTGTCCCCAAGGCCCTCGTTTCTCTGACTTCTTAGTGAGCCAAAGCAACCCAGCCTAGGCTCATTTTCCCACCTGGTCTCTTTCCTGTTGCTTCTTCCATCTTAGGCCCTTCCTTGTTTCACTGTCCCAGCTTTAATAAACATCCTCTAAAAATCACCTGGACTTGTGTTGTGAAATCTTCCCTGCACAAAGTCAAGAACCCACACACTACCAGCAGGCCCTAGGCACACCTGCTCCGGGCCAGGTCCCCTTTCCAGTAACAAACCTGCGCCTTCCCCTGTCATGTCTTGCCCATGAAACCCTATCCTCCACTTATTTTAAAGGGTAGAATTAGCCTGGCCATGCAGCAAGAGGTTGGATTCCCAGTCAGGGCACATGCTCAGGTTGCAGGCTTGATCCCCAGTGGGGGGAGTGCAGGAAGCAACCAATGGATGCTCTCTCTCATTGATGTTTCTATCCCTCTCCCTTCCTCTCTCTCTAAAATCAATAAAGAAAAAAAAAAAGGTAGAATTAATATTTTATTGTCATTTATAATCAGATGGCAGTTGAGTATATAGTCTCTATGCTTGATCTTTTTTGTAAATAAAAATAATCACAAGAGCCAATAGCTGGTTGTTTTCAGAAAGTATGATTAAACTAATTCATTGATGGTGGCTTCAAGTTTTTCCTTATTAGCTCCAGAAAATTCACCTTTTTGTCCTTTTTTTTTTTAAACTGGAAGGTTGGCATGCATTTGACTTCACACTCTGCAGCAACATCCGTAGTTATCCACATCTACTTCAAGGAATACCACATTGGAATACTTTTCAGAGAGGGAATGAAAGAAAGGCTTGATCATTTTGCAAGGCCCACACCACATGGCCAAGAAGTCAACTACTACAAGTTTATCTCCTGCACTGTTCAAGGCTTCCTCAAAAGCATACTTGTTCTCAATCTGCTTCACCATTTTGGCATCTGAGGTCTGAAGAACAACCACTAAGAACCAATGGAAGTTGCCTGGCTGGTGTGGCTCAGTGGACTGAGAGGTCCCGGTCCAATTCCCAGTCAGGGCACATGCCCAGGTTGCAGGCTTGATCCCCAGTGGGGGGTGTGCAGGAGGCAGCCAATTCTCTCACATCGATGTTTCTTTCTCTCTCCCCAAAAATCAATAAAAACATATTTAAAAAATCAAAAGAACCAATGGAAGTGGATGCAAAGCAGGGGGCCAAGCATGGAAAGCACACAGCCTGCCTTCCCTTTTTAGCACCTTCCCTTTATAGTTTCTGGGGAGTTTGGGGAGCTGGGCCCCCATACTTATTCAGTTTTAAGTAAGCTCCAAAGGTAAGGGGTGACATAGCAGCAATCTCTTCAAACTATAATCCTGACAGTTCATACAGTGAACTCTCCCTGTGAGAGAACTAGAAAACCTTCCAATCGCCTCCCCCTTAATCAAGAATATTCAAATATTCAAATACCCAGGCCTGCCAATCCAATTTCAAATTCAATCATATTTCAGTTCACATTAGCCGCAGCCAAGAATCCCTTCAATCCTACACACTGCCCCTTGACTACTTCCCATTAATATTCCTCAGCAAGGGTAAGGATGTACTTTTTCAGGGGACACACTTTTTGCCTTTCTCAAAATAGGTATTCCCCTCTCCTAGATTGTAACTCCTACACCTCCCTCTTCCCCAGAAGTCTATCCACATGCATGCATTCTTTATTTTTTTATATATATATTTTTTATCCTCACCCAAAGACATTTTTTGCATTTATCTCCAGACAGAGTGGGAGGGAGAGAGGGAGGAAGACAGAGAGAGAAACATTGATGTTAGAGAGAGACACATCCAGTGGTTGCCACCCACACGACCCCAACCGGGGCCGGGGACAAACTGCAACTGAGGTACGTGCCCTTAGCAGGAACCGAACCCGGGATTCTCTGGTCCGCAGGCCAACGCTCTAACCGCTGAGCCAAACCGGCCAGGGCTGCATTCTTTAAATATCTGAGCAACTGCTGTGTGCTAAGAATTGTGTTCAAGCTAAAATGGTATATGCACATCTGAGTATCAGTTTTATTTTTAATCCTCACCCAAGGATATTTTTCTATCTTCAGATAGAGGGGGAGAGAGGGAGAGAGCAACATCGATGTGAGAGAGACACATCGACTGGCCTCCTCCTGCATGACCCTGACCAGGGCCGGGGATGAACCGCAACTGAGGTATGTGCCCTTGACCGGAATCGAACCTGTGACTCACTGGTCCGTGGGCCGAAACCCTAACTGCTCAGCCAAACCGGCCAGGGCTCTAAGTCTCAGTTTTAAAAAAGCTTTATTTGGAACAAGTGTGAGCTTCCCCTAGGTCCTTGATATTAAAATCCCTTCCAAAACCAGTAACATCAGCATCCACTTGTTTGAAATGTAGATTCTCAAGCCCCATCCCAGAAGTCAAAACTGGCTTTCTAAAAAGATCTCCAAATAATTCAAATGCCATTTTATTTTATTTTATTTTATTTTATTTTATTTTATTTTATTTTTTCATTGATCGAGAGAGAGAAGAAGGGTGAAACACTGATGTGGAAGAGAAACATCGCTCAGTTGCCTCCTGCACGCCCTCAACAACCCAGGCATGTGCCCCGACTGAGAACTGAACTGCTGACTCTCTGGTGCACAGGATGACTGAGCCACACTGGCCAGGGTTCAAATGCCCTTTTAAAATTTGAGAAGCACTGCCCTAGATGACTGATTTCACTGACAACACTTGAGGAGCCAAGTTTCAAGACCAACAGGATTTTGTACCTAACCAAAGAGGAGTTGTAGGAACTCAATGTACTGAGGTAGACATGACACTGATTGTGTTCAGAGAGGAAAAGTGAGTATGTCTGGCACTAAAACCATAGAAAGAAAGAAGCACAACAGCACATGGAAGTTCTCTCTAGTTTGTTTATTATTAGTCTGCATAGTGACTTAGGTCATCCAAACACTGGGGGAACCCCTCAACCTCATCCATCTCACATAGGAATGCAAATTAACTTGTTTCAATGCCTGTTATAAAAACAAATACCCTTTTAAAAAATCTGATTTAACACATTTTTTATTTCACTTTTTCCATTTCTTTATAAAACAGTCATGTCCTCACTAGCAGCTCTCTCCCCTAGAGTGGGGGAGGGGGGTGGAGATGGTTGGACACCTCCAGAGAAAAGGGTGAAGGGGAGAAGGGCCCAGGGTTACCTCCTGAGGTTCTTCTGGGCCTGTTTCAACAATGTGTCAAAGTCAAGAGAATCAAATTTGCTCTTTACAGGAGCAGGGTCAAAGTCTTCCCGGTTGGAGTCTATAAAGGTAGAGAGAGACAAACATCAAGCTCTCTGACCACACTTCCCAACCACAGAGTCCTCAGATGGCTAGCCACCTCCCATCTCAATAATGACTTTAAGTCATCCCACCCCTTAGGTTCCTTCGAGTGTCAGATGAAGACAAGTCTGTTGAGCCCACTCTCAAAAGGCTGGGAACCCTTCTGGGGAAATCAAGTACATCATGGCCTCCCTCCACTCACCAAGATCAGAATAGCTTCTCTTGCAGAACTGCCTACGGCCCCCAAAGCAGAGATCAAAGGGTTGCTCATCTGCCTGCCTCAGCTTGTGGCCACTCTCGATGGCTGCAAATGCCTCCTCAGCATAGCGGTAAGTGACGAAGCCATAGTTGTCACTGGTGGGGAGGGTGAGGCAGAAGCTGGCTATATGGGCACATGCCATGGAGAAGAAACAGCCCCCCAGGGTAGAGAGGGACTGGAGTGATTCTTCTCAGTCCCCAAATGGCCAACCCTCTGAGTGAAAAAAAGAAGTTGTCCTACATTGACCATCACACCAGAGCAAGATGGAAAGACAAAGAAGCATCAAGGTACATGAATGAGACAGAAAGGACATCCTGACCTTAGGGCCCAAGCTTACCCTTGGACACGGAAGTGGACGGTGCACTCCTCAATCTCTCCGAAAACAGAGAACCTCTGTTTCAGCTCTGAACGAGTCATGCGGCCAGGTATCTTCCCAATGAAGACCACTCTTCTCTCTTCCTATGTTGGGTCAAGGAAAATTCACATACCATGAGCCAGGGCCAGAGCTGCACACAGCTCTATGAGTTCACGACTCAGGGGCAAACTCCCGGTTCCCATGACCTGTTCCTCTACTCACTATTGCACGCTCCTTCTGCAGCACTCTCTGCCTTTGGTAATGGTCATGTGATCGATAAGAGCTGTACCTGACAAAAAAAGATGCCATCAGCCCACCCCAGGCATTAAACAGCTCAAGTCTCAGAACTCTCAGGCACTTACACCCCAGATGCACTGACTCCCTGAACACATGCTCACCGCCGCCTCCTGTCACTTCTCCGGCGGGGGGAAGGGGAGCGGGACCGGCTTCGGGAACTAGATGAGGAGGAAGATGAGGAGGAAGATGAGGAAGAGGAAGAGCATCTTCGGGAACGTCCAGAGGAACTGCAACTGGACCTAGAGGATAAAGGGGCACATAGGAATGCTGGAAATGGTGCAGGTATATTCCACTTACTTCATCTTGGCTGCAGCCCTGCCTCCCTGTCAGGAAGCTCAGGACCAAAGGCAAAGGAAACCAGAAGTCTAGAAAAACTCTTCACAGATGACCAAACTGAAACCTTGATGAACTTTAAATGTACCGGGAATGTTTTAGAGTGTTTTGGCATAGGTCATATGTATTTTTCACTTAAGCAATTAAAAATTGAAAAACATTTAACAGATCAGAAAGAAGAAAAATAAATGAAAGAACCAAAGAGATAAAGGCCTCCTTATCTAAATGGAAAATTTAGATCTGTTACTGAAAAAAAAAGTACTGCCAGGAAATAGATGAGGCCACAGGGATACCCAAAGGAAATGCCCGGACTCTTTCCTCAACAGATTAAAAGGACTGTCTGCCATTAACAACCCACAATCCCACCTTCCCACATACCACCAGGAAAATATCAGAAATGAGAACTGATACAGTATTTGAAGGAGTCATCATGGTCAAGATCAAACCCTAACGGTCTCCCCAAGGTAGGTCTCAAGGAAGCAGAGACCTCAGGGATACCCCAAACTCCAAACAGAGGACAGAAGCTATTTTCTCACAGCTTGCCTCCTTCAACAATCCAGGGAAGCAGGAGAAGACAAAAGCCAAAGACAGAAACAGAAGCCTTAGTGCCTGACAGTATCAAATTCAACATGCAAAAAAGTTTTCAAAATAAACCAGAACTTCCTAAATGGACAGGACCTAATAGACCATCAGAGCTCACCTTCGCCACCTCTTGTGTGGGGGGGAGAGGGGCCTGGACCGGGATCGGGATGAAGACGACGATGAGGATGAGGAGGAAGATGCTTCACTGGTCCGGTTGGACCCAGAGCTGACAGAACTGCTGCGGCCACGGCAGCCCTGCCAACCCTGGCTTGGGGGGCTGGCTGACCTGCAGGCTTTTCGATAACAGCGCATTGACCGCTTGGCTGAGGGCTCAGGAGTCCTAGTGTTCATGTCATTCCGGCAGGGCGAGGCCTCAGGGGACAGCAAGGCAGATGGAGCAAGGCAAGGGGTTGGGGGATCTGCCTGCTCTTTGCTAGTCCTGTGATCAAGTGGCTTTTGGGTGGCAGCTGTGCCTGGGGGCAGGGGGATAGCTGGGCCCAGGGACAAGACAGGTTTGATGGTGATATCCTGATGGCGTTTGACGTTCCATCGGGAGCCTGCCTCTGGAAAGACTAGGGCAGGAGTCTTTTTTGGGGGGGTCCTGCTCCGGACACAATAGTCATGGTCCCCAGAGCCCACATGGACAGGACTAGGGCCATGGATCCCTTCTTGGAGGCGGGCTGCAGCTGGATGTTTGGCCTCTGTAACTCCTTCAGACTTCAGGGTTCCCTCCTGGGTGGTGGACTTAGATTTGACTTTGGCCAGCAGGGAAACAGCAGCCAAAGGCTTCCATAACTGGTGGGGAGGGGTGGCTGGAGGGGTGAGCCCTGTGAGGGGAGGGAGGATGGAGATAGCAGGATGAGATCCAATTCTACACTTCCAAACACTGTGTATACAGGCTCCAGAGACCCCCACTTCATCTCACAAAGTATACCAACAATGGTCCACAAGCCCAACTTCTCCCACTGTTGTAACTACTCCTTCCCCCTAGTTCCCCAGTTTGGAAACCAACAAGAGAAACTCCATCAGCCAAGGTCTTCCTGAATCTCTCTACCATTCGCTGCCCAAACCTAACTGGTGACCAGGTCCTGCCTGGTCTACCTCTCCATTCCTAGACCCTTCCACACTACTCCAGCACTGCCTGACTTCTGACTGCATCATGCCTAGACTTAAAATCATCCTCTCTGATGATCCCCTACCTTGGACTTCACACCTGTTCACCTGTCTTCTACATTCCTGCTGCAGGGAGCACCCAAAAACCAATTTGGTAAAGCTTTTTCAATTGCTTCTTCAATGCATAGGATAAAGTCCAAACAGCTTACCGTTACATTCAAAGTTCCCATAATCTGACTTCCTACTTACCATTCCAGCTTTATTTTTTGCTTTAGCTCTGCCCACTGCCCTGATCAGCGACTATACCATAGCCAGACTGAACCACTTGCAATTCCCCAAAACATACTAGACCAATTTTATTTCTTCAGTTCACTCAAGATGTTCATCTACCTAGAATGCTCCATCCCCTAAACCTACGTGATTGGTGTCAGTGATTTTCTCAAGCCTCTGCTTGGGGGTTTACCTTCCATATAACCCTTCCCTAATTGTCTCCATTCAGACCCCACTATAACCTACACAGGCTTCCTTAACATACAACCTCTAATACTCAACAAACTCATTTTACACACTGCCCCCGGACTGCGAGAACCTCAAGGATGAGGATTCAGATCTTGGCAGAATGGGCTCTACAAACACTTGCTGCATAAACTAAACAAAGGCAGAGTTCCCCACCCTGAACCCACCTGCCACGTTGGCCAGTTCTGGGGCTTGTAACCGGTCTAGGGGCCTCTTCTCCTGGGGAGGGTCAACGCTGCTGGCGGGGGGAAAAGGGAAAGCCTGGTTCATTGCCTCCTCAACATCTTGTACATTTGCTTTCCTCACAAAGCAATGGGAGAAGGGTGTGCACAAAAGGGGTCTTGGTGACTGAACTGGAGGTTAGGTCTCACTTCAGCTCTGCCCAATGCCAGCAGGCAAGCCGACTATGATCTTTAAAACCCCCCACCTCCTTCAAGACAGGAGCCTTACCTGCCCAACGCAAACTAACTCAAAATCAATGTGGAGAGGAATATACTTGCCAGAACTGCATGGGGTACCATGTAAAAAATGAAAAAAGGCCTCTCAGTGCTGTAAGTCTGGGGAACAAGGAGGTCTAGGATGGCTCTGTTCTTCAAGGAAGTCAGGGAAGCCCTAGCCATGAACATCTTCCCCCACTTATCTTAAACTATCACCAGTGTTGAAATAAGTTTAAAACTTGTTAAATGAAAGAAAAACCCCCAAAAGCATGACTTTCCAGAAGACAAAAGGCATCTCCAGGACATTTGGAACCCCAGAGTGGAATCAGCCAAAGTCTGGTTTACATCTTCCTACCTCGCCCACCAAGACAGTGTCCAATAGTGATGGACTAAGCATGGGGATGGGGAAACAGGGAAAGACTCTCGAGCTGACTAAATGTCCCTGCAACAGAGGCATCCAATGGATGGTCCTGGAGCACCGGCCAGCTGCTGACCAACAACTGTAAGGTAACTCACTCACGTGTCTCCATACTTACCCTGAGTTTCCTACAGCCAAGTTGTCAGAAGAAGCCGGGGGAGGGCACTCCTTTTTGGCTGCAGAGAAAAGATGCTAGTTAAAAGCCTAATCAGATGTTCCAAACTGAGATGGTGTAGAAGGGCTGGCTTTGAGACCCATAGGAGGAAAGTCCACTTTGCCTACATATTCCACTGGGCTCTTCCCCAGAAAGATCCATTCTCCTCCAGACCCAGGTACTATTTTTAATTTTTTTCTTTTTTTATCCTCACCTGAGGACATTTTTTCATTTTTCGTTCAGACAGAGTAGGAGGGAGAGAGAGGAAGAGAGAGAGAGAGAGAAACATCGACGTGAAAGGGCCACATCGAGTGGCTGCCACCCGCACGACCAACCAGGGCTGGGGACAAACTGCAACCGAGGTACATGCCCTTAGCGGGAACCGAACCCGGGTCTCTCCGGACCGCAGGCCGACGCTCTAACCGCTGAGCCAAACTGGCCAGGGCGACCCAGGTACTATTTTTAATCATGTCTCTTCTCTGCTCGGAAACACCCACACTCCCTGTTGAATCTGAGATAAGAGTCCAAACTTCTTAGCCTAACATTCAAGGTTTTACATGACCTGCCTAACCTCCTATAGTCTTATAGTCTACTCATTCTATACTTATATTTTATATTTTGCCTTGAACTAAATATACCCATTACCAATTCAGAAGTCATTTCTTCATATTTTCCTCCCAATTAGACTATAAGCTCCTTGAGAACAGGATATAGTATCCTCCACAGCACCGAAGAACCATGCCTTGCAATGAAAAAGCTAAGTTATCCGCTGCCTTCTTTTTTTTTTTCTCTCACCCGAGGACATTTTTGCATTTATCTTCAGATAGAGTGGGAGGGAGAGAGGGAAGAAGAGAGAGAGAGAGAAACATCAATGTGAGAGAGACACATCGACTGGTTGCCACCCACACGACCCCAACCAGGGCCGGGGACAAACTGCAACCGAGGTACATGCCCTTAGCGGGAACCTAACCCGGGACTCTCCAGTCTGTGGGCCGCTGAGCCAAACTGGCCAGGGCTGCCTTCTTTTTTTTTTATCCTCACCGGAGGACATTTTTCCATTTTTTGTTCAGATAGAGTGGGAGGGAGAGAGAGGAAAAGAGAGAGAAACATCGACGTGAAAGGGACACATCGAGTGGCTGCCTCCCGCACGACCAACCAGGGCCAGGGACAAATTGCAACCGAGGTACGTGCCCCTAGCCGTAACCGAACCCAGGTCTCTTTGGACCGCAGGCCGACACTCTAACCGCTGAGCCAAACTGGCCAGGGCATCCACTGCCTTCTAAAGACACCACACTCAGTCATTCCTATACCTCTGCCTTTATTCACCACACACATTCTATAAAATCCTGTCTTTCAAGGCCTAGCTAGAGAGCTACCTCCGTCTAGAAAAATGTCCACAAACAACTCAACCCATATGGATCTCCCCATTAGTCTACTCTTTGTAGTACTTACCATGCTGTACCCTCTCCCTGGCTTAGACTGCATCACAGGTGGATCTTGTCTCCCATTCCAATTAGGGGGCTGCTCTAGTGGCTGAGACTGCCCATCCCCCAGTATAACTAACTATAAACTGAGCCCAAAGGAAATACCAACAAAAAGAGGTTGGATCAAAGCGACCCAGGTTCCCTCACCTTCTGATTTCTCAAACTGCTCCAGCAGACTGGACAGGTCCGATGCCTCAATTCCTGTGGACATACACAACACAGGATTGGAAACCAGCTCCTATCAACCGAGTACACAGGCCCCAAAAAGTCCTAAATCACCTTACTTCTCCCTTTATGCTCCTCCTGTTCACTGTACTAAATAAACCAAGACAGCAACACAAAGCAGGAAAGAATTAAACAAACCCTCCAAAGAAAACCAAAGGACAGCCCCCCATTCAGGTGCTTTATCCTGATCTATGGAGGACATTCCCCACCCAATCCCCATTCCCTTCTTCACACCAACTCAACAGTGTGGCACTTACCAATCTCACTCATGAAAGCCTGTACCACATCCTCAGGACCCTGGATACGTGGGGTAGGCATGAAGGACAGTTTCCTTAAACGGGCTGGGTGGACAGCAGGCAACTTGGTGACAGTACTCTGCCTTGGTGGGGGTGTGGGAACAGCCTTGGCAATAGGAGAGGGGGTCTTCTCCCTGGATCTGGTCTCCTGGGTCTCAAGCTTTAACTTCTCTGATGCAGGCTCCTCAACAGGCACACTCTCAGCAGACAGATATGGTGCAGCCTTATTCTGTGGGCTTTGCACTGGGGAGGTCACCTTGTGTTTCAGATGGGGAGATGCAGGGACTGGCTTGACCTCCACCTTGGTGGGCTCTGTCTGTGGAGCTCCCTGGCCAGCTGACCCAAGACTAAGGGAAGGAGCCATCGGCACAGAAAGTACATTTTCAGGAGGGCCAGCTGAGGTGCCACTGGGCTCCTTGGGTGGGGGAACAGCTCTCCCAACAGAGGCTAGAGGCAAAGGTGGTGGGGGCACAGTAGGCCAGAATAGAGGGTGCTGCAGCCCTGCACCCCATCCCAAGGGCCCATAAGTACAGCTAGAGTTGTAAGGTGGGACTGGGGCAGGAGGGGGTACCCAAGGCACATTGCAAGTAGGAGAAACAGCATAGGCGCCAGGGGTACCAGACACTAGGGGCACTGTAGGTGGGGGGGGCAAACAAGGATAGCCAGGAGACACTGGGGGATAACAAGGCCAGGGTGGCATGGAGGCGTAGTGAGTATAAGAATCAGGTGGCACTGGCCCCACAGACATTGGAAGACTAGGAGACTGCAAGGGTGGTGGGGGCAGAACGGGGCTCATGCCCAGCCCGCCCCGTGGAAAAGGCAGAGCAGTAGGCATTGTTGGGGGCACGGACTGCACAGCAGGAGGTGGAGGTCTCGCCAGCAGTGGCATCTCTTGGGGTGCCACCTGCTCAGTGGGAGCTGAAGCCACAGATTTGCTTTCAGGTGGCTCAGGACTAGGAGAAGCAGGGCTGGGACCCACAGGCACAAAGCAAGTCTCAGGGCTTCTCTGCAGAGCTGTCTTCTTGGCTGGGGCTGGTGGGATGACAAGACAAGGGATGTCTGCCAGCCTTGTGGGGGTCTCTGGGAGGCTGGGCCACTTCCCAGACGGGGGCTGGGAACTCCTTTCTTCTGCCTCTGCTTGGCGCTGCTGCCTTCGTCGCCGGTACTCAGATAGGCTAAGAGGTCGAGGTCTGGTTTCCTGGGATGCAGCATTGGTACCACCTTCCATCTTCAGAGGACCCATGACCTCCTTGACTTCAGGAATGATGGCCTTTGAGGGGTCCAAGGACTCTGACTCCATAAGGAGCTGGGGAGCTGGACTCCCCAGGGCTGATGACACGGCACCACGTCTGGGATCAGTTGGCCTAGACTTAACTAGCACAGGGTTAACTGGAGCCAGGTCATCAGGAACAGAGTCAACTGGTGCTAGGTTGGCCGAGACAGGGTCAACTGGTAGCAAGTCATCTGAGATAGGAACAACCACTGCAGGGTCAATTGCTGCTGAGTCCGCCAGGACTGGATCAGTCAACACTGGGTCAGCTGGGAGAGGGTCAACCAGCTCTGAGTTTGCTGAAGTAAGGTCAACCAATGCAGGGTCAACAGGTACAGGGTCAGCTAGAATAGGGTCAACTGCAGAGGGATCGGCTTCAACAGAATCAAACGGCATGGGGTCGGCATGAGCAGAGTCAACCAATGAGAGATGGGTTGGAACACGGTTAACTTCGATGGTGTCACCCAGGTTGGGGTAGAAGTCGAGAGGACCTTCTTTAGCAGGACTAGCTTGTCCAGCACTACTCTCCAAGTTCCCGGAGCGAGGCTTCTCCAAGGCACCTGCCCAGGCCCGAGCCCAAGCCCGAGGCTTCCCTCTACCATGGGGAGGCCCAACCTCTCTTTGAAGTTCCTCCTGAGGCAAAGTGCTTGCCTGAGAAATCACCTCTGTAGCCACAGTAGGCTGGCCACAAGAGGATGACCTCAGCCTCCTGGCATAGCCCTCTGGACAGGCTGCTGGTTGTTCCTTGTTCTTCTTCCTCCTACCCTTTCGAGCTCTCTGGGAACTCAGCACTGCATTGGCTGGTGGGTTCTGAGACCCCTTGGGCACCAATGGCTCCATGACCTCCCTGGGCTCTAACAATGGCTCCAGCTTTTCCTCTGAGTCTAGTGACAACTCCTCCCTCTTAGGGCAGGGGGCTTCCTTGGGCACAGCAGCCTCTGTCTCTGACTCAAGTGTAGGCAGGAGCAGTTGCAAGGCCGGATTAGCCTCTATCGAGTCATCCAACAGCACAGGCTGGGGTCCAGTAGGGATCTGCCGAACCACAACTGGGATCTGCAGGTCACTGCCAGCTGTGGCTGCCTGGCCTACAATCTCCAGCACCATACAATCCTCAGGCAGTGTCAAATCATCTGGCTGCTCCTGAAGTTCATTCTCGAGTGCTGTCAGGTGGGTGAAGTTGGGCAGGCAGTATGGGTGCATGGCCCGCACCAGCTCACTCAGGGAAGAGATGCTCTCATCACCAGCAGCCTGCACTGCCATCTCTGCTGCTGCTGTTTTATGTTCCTCCTCAGGGCAGGCCAGATGCATGGGAAAGTCTGGGATGCTGCTCAGGGAGTTATGCTCCCCAGCAAGGATCTGGCCACTGAAACTGGCTACCTCCTCCTCTTCTTCCCCATCACTACGCTGCTGGGGAGAAGGAGACTGGCTCCTGCGGGGTCTGGATCTTGGGGGTCTCCAGCTAGGAATTTTAGGGGAGGAGGTCTCCAGAAAGGAGGGTGGGGAGAAGTCCCAAGCAGAATCTGTGAGAGACATCTCAACCTACAGGAGAGAGAAAAAAACCACAGGAGTTTTCTCCAGGAATGTATTTTTCTAGAACTGTCCCCAAACACTCCTCCCGCCTGGGATTCCCTAAGGCTCCTTAGGTCAGCCTTACCCCAGTAACTCTACTACTGCCTGTACTGGGCCCCAGCGGATCAACTGAGGTGATGAGGTCACGTTCTGAGGGTATCCGAGAGAGGGTGAGCAGCTTGTGCAGCTAAGGGGAAGAGAAGGACCTGAGATAAGCTTGTGCTTCAGAAGTATGTGAGTAGGTCCACATATATGGTTCTAACCTTTACACCAACCATACAGCCCCTTCCCCTGGTCCCACACTCACAGAGGAGGAGCCCTCCCGAGGTGACACAAGCAGCTCGGAGTCAGGAATGCTGTCAAATGGAGACAGGTTCTCGGAATCAGCATTGTCCAATATCTCTGTCAGAGCTGTGAGTAGTGACACTTCATTCTGATCCTCCAGAGACAACCTGCTCTGCTCCAGAAAGACAAGAAGGTCCCACACCATCACCCCAAATGACCTGCTGAGCCACTAAGAACTGGATGCCAAGAGAATCAGTCTTCCAGGCTCTCAGTTCAGCTCAGTTTGCCAGAGACAAAGTTGAGTACCAGAAGTCATAAATTCCAATCTCATTTACTACCATCCACCACCTCTCTAATGTCAAGAGAGCCCTGTCAAAATTGAGTCTTAAACTTATGTTTCAAACAGTCCCTTCACCTTCAAGTTGAAAAGTAGAATGCACCCTGGCTGGTTTGGCTCAGAGGTTAGAGAGTCAGCCTGCGGATCAAAGGGTTGAGGGTTCGATTCTGGATCAAGGGAATGTCCCTGGTTTGCAAGTTCAATCCCTAGCGCTCTGGTCGGGGTCATGCGGGAGGCAACCAATTGATGTGTCTCTCTCACATCCATGTTTGTTTCTCTCTCCCTCCTCCCTTCCACTCTATCAAAAATTAATGGAAAAAATATCCTCAGGTAAGGATAAACAAAAAAAAAAGAAAGAAAGAAAAAGAAGAGGAATGCTCAGCAGACAACCCTTGGCTAGGCTGAAATTGGGCTCAAAACAGGGATGAGAACCCTCTAGACATGTAAGTCAGGGGCCCAGGCAGGAGAAAAGGCCTTGGACTATAGTCTAAGCCTGCTAGGTCATCCTTCAATGGGACATAATCTGGCATCCTACAGCCCAACTCTTACCTAGAGACAAAAAATTCAGGTTGGTATTCAGGAGCCAAGTTCTGGAAGAACAGAGCCACTGAGCCATAACCTCCGATGCAAAGCTCCTGTCTGAAGACCTCCAAGCCCAGCTCTAGCTCACCTCTCCAAGGCTTCCAAAATCCTCAATGAGGGAGATGAGGGAGGCATCCATGTAGCTCTGCATGGTCCCCAGCAGTGTCTCATCCTGCAGCATCAGCTCCTCCATGTCCAGGTCCTTGTCTTTCAGACAGGGGCCCATCCGAGAAAGACTGACAAAGCCAGAATCATCTACCTCTTCATGCAGCAGCACCTGGGGCAAAAGAGGGGGAAGGTCAGAAGGGCATGGTGAAGGCTGCAGGACACGGACCCTCTGGGGCAGCCGGTTCATATACTCTGCAAACCAGGTGCCCAGCCCTCCACCAAGGGCCCCAGACTCAGCAGGAACCCCATCACAGCCAAACCTCCAGACTTGCTGGGCAGAGAGAAGCACAACCCATGAGCCAAAGCCTCAAACAAGATGGCAGTGTTCAAGGACCTTCTAGGCAAAAAAAAAGTTTGGACTCCATACAGAAACAGTTGGAGCCACAAGAGATTTTTTTTTTTTTAAAGTAAGCTTTACTTTTATTTTTTTAATCCTAATCTGAGGATATTTTTTCTTTCTTTTTTTTTTTAAGAGAGGAAGGAAGGGGGAGAGAGAGACACACACATATCAATTGGTTGCCTCCCGCACACGTTGTGGCTGGGATCGAAACTTCAACCCATGTATATGCCCTTGACTGGGAAATGAACCCTCAACCCTTTGGTGTGCAGACCAAAGCTGTAACCACTGAGCCACAAGATACTATTAAACTGGAGAGTCAACGCCCAGCTGAACTGAGCGTCATCCCATGGACCGAGAGGTCCCAGTTTGATTCCGGGTCAGGGCACATGCCCAGGTTGCAGGCTTGATCCCCAATATGGGGTGTGCAGGAGGCAGCCGATTGATGTTTCTCTCTCACATGGATGTTTCTCTCTTTCCCTTCCTCTCTCTCTCTAAAAAATCAATAAAAACACATATTTTTTAATCCTCTTTATTTTATTTTTTTTCCTTTATTGATTTGAGAGAGAAAGGGAGAGGGAGAGGGAGATAGATAGAAACATCGATGAGAGAGAACATCAACTGACCGCCTCCTGCATGCTCCCCACTGGGGATCTGGCCCACAACCCAGGCATGTGTCCTGACCCAGAATTGAACCAGCGACCTCTTGGTGAATGGGTCAATGCTCAACCACTGAGCTACACCAGCTACACAATAAAAACATTTTAAATAAATAAATAAACTGGGGAGTCAAAATATCAAGATTGTCTAGAAGAGATGTCTGCTGGCAGTGTGAGGCAGGCAATCTGAAGGGCACACCAAAGAAGAGATCAGCAAGCAGGCAATTCAGCTACCACCACCTCACCTCCCTCAATCCCTCTTGGGCCTCTCTTCCCTGCTTAGCTCAAATCCCATCTTCTTCAAGATAATCTCTCCCCTGAATTCACAGGTTTCTGTACCACTGACTTTTCTGGCAATCACATCCTGCCCCCTCCCCAGCCCAAAACATTCTTTACATCAATACTAAAACTACATTCCAAGTTCCTTTGGGGTAAGTAACCCTTTGTATCCTATTACCCTTTATATTCTTCTTGGCTCTTATAAGGGTTTAAACTATACATATACTTCCTGGTCATCCAAGGTGCCTAGCACAGTGTCTTATACACAGTTAATATTCACACTTACTTCACACTTTTATTTTGAAGGCCCTACAGTGTGCCACCCAACTTCTCAATGGTAGTCCCAAGAGAAAAAAAGTATCTTCCCTACCCCTACCAACTGAGAGCAAAAGATGAGAGTTTGATTCTGAAGATGGAAAAGCCCCACCCCACCTCTTCCCTGAGAACTAGCAATGTCTTCAGCCTTGTTGGGCAGGGAGCCACCCGTCCAGGCCTGTCAAGCATGTGGGTGTGGGCAGGGCCAGAAGTGGCTGGAATGGGGCTGGCAAGGCCAGAGGCCAGAGCCACGGGTATCTCCACTATAGGAAACATATGATGCAAAGGCCGGAGAAAAGGAACAAACATGGATAAGCCAGTCCCCCTCCCCTTCTGCAAAGGGAAACTTTGCACCTCTTCCAAGAGAAAAAAAAAAGCAACAGGTGTAACCACACCCCATATCCACCCTCCTACCAAGTTGAGGATACCCTGGGAGAGGAAAGGCTAGATAGGAACACTTCAGGAAGCCAGGCCCAGATATGAAGTGAAAGGTGGCAAGTTTTATGCACTAACTCCTCCCAGGCCTTCACAATCCTGTAATTACAACCAGCAGCTGAATAGCACCTGGCTCAGCAAACACTCCTAGGTGAGCAAGGAGGCTGCATCTCAACTTGCCCTGCCACCTACCTGGGCCAGCCACTGGGCCAGAATCTCAAGACAATGCCCAGCTCTACAGACCACTCATCACGACCTCCAACAGACAAGTACTGGAGCCCCAGTCAGAGACAACCCACTCTTCACTTTACTTCACCCATCACTCAATCCTCAAATAGGACAGCTCCCAGAGTACCAATGTCATCTAGGGGTTAAGCCCAGGCTAAAAGTGAGCCCACATCCAGTCTTGTCCCTGCATGGTTCAAAACCAACTACAAACTTTTAAAAATAAGTCTGATCGCCCTGGCCGGTTTGGCTCAGCAGTTAGAGCATCAGCCTGCGGATCAAAGAGTCGTGGGTTTGACTCCAGTCAAGGGCACGTACCTCGGTTGTGGTTCGGTCACCGGCCATGGTCGGGGTCATGCAAGAGGCAACCAATCAATGTCTCTCTCTCATATCAATGTTTCTCTCTCTCTCTCTCCCTCCCACTGTCTGAAAATAAATGAAAAAAAGATACTTGGGTGAGGATTAAAAAAAAGAAGATTAAAAATAAGTCCGGCCCTGGCCGGTTTGGCTCAGCGGTTAAAGCATCGGCCTGCGGTCCAGAGACCCGGGTTCGGTTCCCGCTAGGGGCATGTGCCTCAGTTGCAATTGTCCCCGGCCCTGGGTGGTCTTGCGGGAGGCAGCCACTCAATGTGTCCCTTTCACGTAGATGTTTCTCTCTCTCTCTCTCTCTCTCCCCCTCCCACTCTATCTGAACAAAAAAATGGAAAAACCTCCTCAGGTGAGGATAAAAAAAAAAAAAAAAAAAAATAAGTCTGATCACTTTCAGAGACCCTCCCTAAATCCTTCCAATGGTATCTTACTGCTCTTGGAATTAGGTTTAAACTCCTTAACATGGTTTACAGGAGGGGTCCAGGTCTTCCCCACCAGACTCTTCTGCTCCAGTGTGTCCTCTCTCACCACCCTGCCTATCTCTTTACACACCAGCCATACAGGTCTCTCAGTCTCAGTTTAATATGTCCTTTCCCAGACCCTGCAAAGTAGATTACTACAGCTATTATATAATCTCAAATATGTATTTTCTTTATTGTCTGTCTAGCCTGATAAAAACATAAGATCCTATAGGACAGGGGCCATGAGTGGTTTACCACAGTATTCCCTGTGTCTGAACATAATGCTATCTCAATAAGTAGCTGGTTGACTAGCTTCCACATACCATTCTTGGGAGGAGGGGTGAACAGGACAATCTCTTGGTGAGACCCTCTTCAACCCAAATGACCACACAACTTAGATTACAGCTAGATCATGAATCCTTCCAGCCTCTCCCCCAAAGAGCACCACTCCCACAAGATGTGACCTCTGAGAAAATGAGGGACGAGCAGCTCCCAAGTTAGGGACCCAGAAGCCATCCTCCCCTGGGCAAGGGCCTGGATTAGTCTGCTGTAACTGACATTACCTCTCCTAGCCTGCAGTCCAACTCCCACCTGGAGGAAGAAAAACAACAAAAAAGCTTTCAAGGACTCAGTTTAATTACTTAAGAGAGATAGTTCAAACTAAGTCCTGCCAACCTCCACTCTGGGTGGGAACTTATAAGAAGTCCTGTACTAAGGAATCAGAAGATAACACTTTTGAAGTATGGGGAACTGAAGGCCAAGAAAAAATAAAGACAGAAAGAATCTGCCCCCAACTTTTCCCATCCCCAGCAAAAATTCCAGATAGCCTTAAACACAGACCACCCCAATTTGTCACTTCACAGAAGCAGACCCCAGCTGCCTCCTCAAAAGTGATGCTGGAGTTAAAAGTCAGAGGTGAGAGGATTCTCTTTCCCTTCCTTAAGCCTGTCCAATGTACATGTTGACACTCTCCATTCCCCTTGAATCAAGAACGAGGCAGGGCTGCAGGCAACCAAAACCCCAGTGTCCATGACTCACAACCCACCCCAAGCCGGTCAGGCAGAAGCCGCCACAAGCTCACTCCACAGCCCTTCAACCTCAGCCCTCTACCCTCCCCAGCACACTATGCCATCTGCAGGGAACAGACTTCCCGCACATCTGGAAAGTCCTTCACCCATCGCTGTCTAGAAGCGCCGCCGACCAAAGCAGGAGAGAAAAAAACTCCCAAAGCTCTGAGCAAAGTTGACTTTTGCGGCCCTTACCATCCTTCCCAGCCAGGGGCCCCCAACCCGGCCAGGGTTGGAGATGGCGGGACCCGCCGCGACACACCCAGTTCCCGGCAGTGCGGCTCCAGCTCCGATACGAGATGTCCCGGGCAGCCTGAGGCGGGAGCCACGTGGACATCCCCTCCCCGCCCCCACGTGGACCCGCGGCCCCCCCTAACCCTGAGCCCAATCCACGTGGGTGCCGGGGCGGTCTAGAGGGGGAGGGGAAGCAGACAAGTTCTCTGGGGAAAATCGCTCCCCCCACCCCACGTGGCTCGGAAAAGGCACTGCAGCGCGGGGATAGAGGCACCCCCTACTCGGCATCCTTAGAGGGAGGTCTTGGCCCTGGACTCCAAGTCCGAATCCCCCTTCCCCCAAATCACGGGCCGCGTTTCCGACACCGGGCTGTGCTCCTCCAGCGTTCCGGAGGATTGGCCATAGGGACCCCGCCTCTGCCCGCGTCCCACCACCAAACGGCTCAGGTTCACTCGGCCCAAAGTGTCTCCCACAGCCACCCGGCATCAACTCCGGAGCGCTTCCTCCCTTTCCTGTGGCGTCCACGTGTCACCGCCCGGCACACGCCGCTTTGCTGCCAGCCGCGGGCCGCCCGCCAGCCTCTCACCTGCTCCCCGCCGCTCACAGCGCCCACAGTCCCATACGGCGCTTGGTTCCGACACCCCCTACTGCTGCCGCGGACTCCACCGCCAGGGTCGGGACCCGGGCTCCCACTCGGAGGCGGCACGACTCGATCTCTCCGTCCCCGGCGCGCCGCCATCTTGGCCCCTAAACGCCCAGCGCAGCTCTGATAGCCGGCACCGCCTCCGAGTCGCCTGCCTCGCCCAGCCGATTGTGGGAAGGGAACTACAACTCCCGGAAAACACTGCAAGACTACGAATCCCAGAATAGCACACGAGACACCCCCCACCACCACCACCTCCTCCCCCGCTTCCCAACTTGCACGCGGAAAGAGGGCACTGGCCTCGCAAGGGAGCCTGGGAATAGTAGTCGCTTCAATCAGAGCTCCTGTGGTACATGCTATAGGCATACTGTAATGCTTAGTTTTTTGTTGCGTGCGAGACACAGGTGGGGAGCAAGAGGTGATAAGGAGAGAGTTAACATTTGCGCACTTCCCCCCCCCCTAATTTGTCCAACTGTCAGAACACCTTCTTTGTTGTTTACCTGCTATACCGTACATTGCTTTCACCTAAATCAAGTGGGCCCATGTTTTGAAACAGCACCCCCTAGTGGGGACGCGCACCCCAGGCTTTAACCCTCACCTAGTCTTATTTACAATGCAGCTCTACAGGGAGTTTAATCCTAAAACACTGCATTCTCGGCGTCTATCTGGGACGCTGAGAAAACCCAGGTTGGCGTCTCATTACCAAATGTCCTGCTAATGAGGACAGTTCACCTTGCTGTCCTCCAAAGACAAGAGGTTTGCCTGCCTTGGTTTTTCTGTCTGGAATACTCGAACCTCGAAACATCTTTCATACCTTATTTTATCCAGAGAAGCCTTTTTGATCGTCCCAGCAAGCCATCACTACCTCTACTTCATATTGTTTTCCAACTTTTTTTACTTGATTAATTTATTTTTTTTTACAGATGTTTCTCCTTTTTCCCCCATAGATACCCTCCTCCCGATCCTGCCCCCCCCCCCCCGCCAGCATTGTTGTCTATGTCCATTGCTAATGCAAATATGCATATAAATTCTTTGGTTTATCTCTTCCCTCCCCACCCCACCCCCAACCCCCCTGTTTTCCTATTTTTAAATAAGTTTTTTTATTACAGCCGGATGGTGTGGCTCAGTGGATTGAGCTTTGTCCCATGGACTGAGTGGTGCTGGATTCCCGCACATGCCCAGATTGTGGGTTCCATCCCCAGTAGGGGGTGTGCAGGACGAAGATGAATAATGTTTCCCTCTCACATAGATGCTTCTGTCTCTCTCTCTTCCTCTCTCTCTAAAAAATCAATAGAGACATATTTTATTTTATTTTTTATTGTTGAAAGTATTACAGATGTCCCCCTTTTTTCCCCATTGACCCCTTCCTTCTGGCTCTCACCCGCCTCCTGCCTTCCCCAGCCTAGTGTCTGTGTCCATTGATTGTGCATATATGCATATAAGTTCCTTGGTTTATCTCTTCCCTCCCCTCCCACCCCCTAGCCCTCTGAGGTATGTCAGTCTGTTCCCTACATCCATAATTTTGGATCTTTTTGGTCGACACCTTATTTTATTCATTATGTTCCACAAAGTGAGATCATGTGGTACTTGTCTTTCTCTGACTGGCTTATTTTACTTAGCATAATACTCTCCAGGTCCCTCCATGTCATCTCAAAGAGTAAGAGATCTCTCTTTCTTACAGCCGCATAATATTCCATTGTGTAAATATACCACAGTTTTTTTTATCCATTCATCTACTGATGGGCACTTGGGCTGTTTCCAGATCTTAGCTATTGTAAATAGCGCTGCTATGAACATAGGGGTTCATATATTCTTCCTGATTGGTGTTTCAGGCTTCTTAGGATATATTCCAAGAAGTGGGATCACTGGGTCAAATGGCAGTTCCATTTTTTATTTTTTGAGGAAACACCATATTGTTTTCCATAGTGGCTGCACCAGTCTGCATTCCCACTAGCAGTGTGCTAGTGTACACTTTTCTCCATCTCCTCGCCAGCATTTGTTGTTTGAGGATGTGTTGATGGCTGCCGTTCTGGCAGGTGTGAGGTGATATTTCATAGTAGTTTTAATTTTAATTTTTTTTTTCATTTTTAAAAAATTTTATCTTCACCTGAGGACATTTTTGCATTTATCTTCAGATAAAGTGGGAGAGAGGGAGAGAGAGAGAGAGAAAGAAACATCTATGTGAGAGAGACACATCGAGTGGCTGCCACTCACACAACCCAACCAGGGCCGGGGACAAACCGCAACTGAAGTACGTGCCCTTAGCGGGAACCGAACCCGGGTCTCTTTGGTCCGCAGGCTGACGCTCTAACCGCTGAGCCAAAACGGCCAGGGCTTTAGTAGTTTTAATTTTAATTTGCATCTCTCTGATGATTAGAGATGATGAGCATTTTTTCATATGTCTCCTGGCCTTTTGTATGTCCTGTTTAGAGAAATGTCTATTCTTGCCCTGGCCGGTTTGACTCAGCGGTTAGAGCGTCGGCCTGCGGTCCAGAGAGACCCAGGTTCGGTTCTCGCTAGGGGCATGCACCTCCGTTGCAATTTGTCCCCGGCCCTGGTTGGTCGTGCGGGAGGCAACCACTCAATGTGTTCCTTTCACGTCGATGTTTCTCTCTCTCTCTCTTCCTCTCTCTCCCTCCCACTCTATCTGAACAAAAAATGGAAAAATGTCCTCTGGTGAGGATAAAAAAAACCCACAAAAATAAAAAAAAATAAGAGAAGTATCTATTCAGGTCCTCCGCCCATTTTTTATTTTTATTTATCCTCACCCGAGGACATTTTTTTTGCATTTATCTTCAGATAGAGCGGGAGGGAGAGAGGAAGGAAGAAAAAGAGAAACATCAATGTGAGAGAGACACATTGAGTGGCTGCACCCACACAACCCCAACCGGGGCCGGGGACAAACTGCAACCAATGTACGTGCCCTTAGCGGGAACCGAACACAGGACTCTCTGGTCCACGGGCCGACGCTCTAACCACTGAGCCAAACCAGCCAGGGCCTCTACCCATTTTTTTTTTTTTTTTTTTTTACAGAAAGGAGGGGAGATAGAGAGAGAGAGAGAGTCGATTGGCTGCCTCCCACAGGCACGCTGACTAGGGAATTGAACCCATGACCCAGGTACGTGCCCTGATGGGAATCAAACCAGCCACCTTTTGGTGTACAGGACGATGCTCCAACCAACTGAGCCACACTGGCCAGGGCCCGCCCATTTTTTAATTGGATTGTTTGTCTTCCTTTTGTTGAGTTGTATGAGTCCTCAGTATATTTTGGATATTAACCTCTTATCCGATGTATTGTTGGCAAATATGTTCTCCCAGAGAGTGGGTCGCCTTTTCATTTTGATGCTGGTTTCTTTTGCCATGTAGAAACTTTTAAGTTGGATGTCATCCCATTTATTAATTTTTTTCCTTTGTTTCTCTTGTCCTAGGTGATATATCAGTGAAAATTCCACTATATATGATGTCTGAGATTTTTTTTGCCTACATTTTTTTCTAGGATTTTTATGGTTTCACAGGTTACATTTAAGTTTTTTATCCATTTTGAGTTTATTCTTGTGTATGGTGTAAGTTGGTGGTCTAGTTTCATTTTTTTGCATATAGCTGTCCAATTTTCCCAACACCATTTATTGAAGAGACTGTATTTTCTCCATTGTGTGCTCTTGCCTCCTTTGTCGAATATTAATTGAGCATACTGTCTTGGGTTCTCTGTTCTGTTCCATTGATCTGTATGTCTGTTCTTGTGCCAGTACCAGGCTGTTTTCATTACGATGGCTTTGTAGTATAACTTGATATCTAGTATTGTGATCCCTCCCACTTCGTTCTTTTTCAAAATTGCTGTGGCTATTCGGGGTCTTTTATGGTTCCATATCAACTTTTTTTAAAATATTTTTTTTCCTTTTTGATTTTAGAGAGGGAGGGAGAGAGAGAGATAGAAACATTGATGAGAGAGAACATCGACTGGCTGCCTCCTGCATGCCCTCCACTGGGGACTAGGCCCACAACCTAGGCATGTGCCCTGACCGGGAATTGAACTGGCGACCTCTTGGTGCATGGGTTGACGCTCAACCAGTAAGCCACACTGGCTGGACTCCATATTAACTTTTGGAGTGTTTGTTCTAGATCTGTGAAATATGCAGTTGGTACTTTAATATGGATTGCATTGAATCTGTAGATTGCTTTGGGCAGTATGGACATTTTAATGATGTTGATTTTTCCGATCCATGAACATAGTATATGTTTCCACTTTTTTGTATCTTCTTCTATTTCTACTTTTTTTTTATTTATTTTTATTTATTTTTTGGTATGTGCCCCTAGCGGGAACTGAACCCAGGACTCTCTGGTCCACAGGCCGACGCTCCAACCGCTGAGCCAAACCGGCCAGGGCCTATTTCTTAATTTTTTTTATTTATTTTTAGTATGTGCCCCTAGCGGGAACCGAACCCGGGACTCTCTGGTCCGCAGGCTGAAGCTCCAACCACTGAGCCAAACCGTCCAGGGCGCCAGGGCCTATTTCTTTATTCAATGTCCTGTGGTTTTCTGAGAACAGGTCTTTTACCTCCTTGGTTAAGTTTATTCCTAGGTGGGTTTTTTTTGTTGTTGTTGCAATGGTAGGTGGGCTTTTTTGTTTGTTTGTTTCCCTTTCTGAGTGTTCATTATTGGTGTATAAGAATGCCATCAATTTCTGGATGTTAATTTTGTATTCTGCTACTTTGCCAAATTCATTTATTAAATCTAGTAGATTTTTGTCCGACCAGTGTGGCTCAGTGGTTGAGCATCGACCCATGCACCAAGAGGTCACTGGTTTGATTCCCGGTCAGGACACATGCCCAGGTTGTGGGCCTGATCCCCAGTGGGGGGCATGCAGGAGGTGGCCAGTCAATGTTCTCTCTTATCAATGTTTCTGTCTCTCTCTCCCTCTCACTTCCTCTGTCTCTAAAATCAATAAAGGAAAAAAATAGATAAAAATTTACTTTAAAAAAATCTAGTCGGTTTTTTTATGGAGTCTTTAGGGTTTTCTGTGTACAATATCATGTCATCAGCGAATAGTGACAGTTTCACTTCCTTCTTTCTGATTTGGATCTTTTTTATTTTTTCTTCTTGTTTAATTGCTGTGGCTAAGACTTCCACTACTATATTAAAAACGAATGGTGAAAGTGGGCATCCCTGTCTCATTCCTGTTCTTAAGGGAAATGCTTTTAGTTTTAGCTCATTGAGTATGATGTTGGCTGTAGGTTTCAATAAAGACATATATTTTTTTAATTTTTTTTTTTTTTTTTTTTTTTTAATCCTCACCCGAGGACATTTTTTCATTTTTTGCTCAGATAGAGTGGGAGGGAGAGAGAGAGGAAGAGAGAGAGAAACATCGACGTGAAAGGGACACATCGAGTGGCTGCCACCCGCACGACCAACCAGGGCCAGGGACAAACTGCAACCAAAGTACATGCCCCCAGCGGGAACCGAACCCGGGTCTCTCTGGACCGCAGGCCGACGCTCTAACCGCTGAGCCAAACCGGCCAGGGCTTTAAGTTTTTTATTACCAAGTTAAAAACATTTCAAAGAGTACAAAACTATATAAAGTAAAAAATATACTTGGCCTGCAAATTCCAGTTCTCCCCAGATTTAACCCTTGCAACCTTCAGTGTGTATTCATCCACAGTTTCTCTATGCATATAAAATTCTAGCCCTGACCAGTGTAGCTCAGTCAGTTGGGCATCATTCTGTGCACCAGGTTTGATTACCGGTTAGGGCACATGCCTCAGTTTCCAGCAGGATCCCTAGTAGTGGGACATGCAGGAGGCAGCTGGATCGATGTCTCTCTCTCTCTCCCCCTCTCCCTTCCTCTCTCTAAATGCAGTAAAAACATATATTTTTTAAATCAATAGGGTTGCCGGGCCAGTGTGGCTCAGTGGTTGACCATCGATCCATGCACCAGGAGGTAGCCAGTTCAATTCCCGGTCAGGGCACATGCCCAGGTTGTGGGTCAGATCCCCAGTGTGGGGCATGCAGGAGGTGGCCAATCGATGTTCTCTCTCATCAATGTTTCTATCTTTCTCCCTCTCTCTTCTTCTCTCTCTAAAATCAATAAAGAAAAAAAATTTTTTAATAAAAATAAAAAGTCTATAGGGTTGCACATTGTTCTGTTTTTGGTTGTTCAAAAATAGGACCATTCCACACAGCCAGTGTGTCTAAATGGATTGAGCGTCGTCCCATGGACTGAGAGGTCCAGGTTTGATTCCTGGTCAGGGCTCGTGCCTGGGTTTCAGGCTTGATCCCCAGAAAGGGGCCTGCGGGAGGCAGCCGATTGACGTTTCTCTCTCACATCGATGTTTCCATCTCTCTCTCCCTCCCTCTCTCTGTAAAAAAAAAATCAATAAAAACATATTTAAAAGACTTCCGGTCAAGATGGTGGCATAGATAAACACAGTACTCACCTCCTCCCATAACCACATCAAAATTACAACTAAACTACAGAACAGCCATTCTTCAGAACCACCTGAAATTGAGCTGAATGGAAGTCCTACAACTACAAAATTAAAGAAGAAGCCACATCGAGACTGGTAGAAGGGGCAGAGGCACAGACAGGCTGGTCCCACACCCACATGTGGCAGATAAAAATCAAGAGGGTGTCAATGGGGGAAAAAGGAGAAACATCTGTAACAAAAATAAATAAAAAATGTAAAAACAAAACAAAAACAAAATGTATAGGAAAAAAAATCAGGAGGGATACCTTGGCTGTGAAGGTCCTCCCTGAGGAGTGAGGGATTCCCCCTCCCACACCAGGCCCCCCAGCTCAGGGTTCCAGTGCCAGGAAGACAAGTCCCTATAATTTCTATCTGTAAAACCAGAGGGAACTGAGGCTGAGGGAGGCTGAGGTTTCTGGAGCCCCAGGCAGCTCCTCTTAAAGGACCCACGCACGGATTTACTTGGACCCACTCCCTCAGAGCTACAGCACAGAGGGGAGGCAGCTTGAAAGGCACCAGAGACATATGGGGAAGAACTGAGTTGTTCGGCATCGGGGCGAGGGCTGGAAAGGCAGCTTCTTCCTGGACAGACCTGCTGGTGGAGGTGGTTGTTCCTTTGGTGAGCCCTTCCCCCACAGGGCAGGCAGAGGGCTGCCATATCTGGGACTCCAGCAACCTGGCTCGCACTGTTTGCCCCGCCCTCGTGATTCCCTGAGGCTCTGCCCCACCCAACTTTCAGGCCCACCCAAGCTGTTTCCAGTGGCTTTACTATAGGATTGGCCTGCTTTGACTCCTGCTTCAGATTTTCCTAAATTCTTTCAAACAAGTAGCATCTAGCCACAGCGAGCCCCATACCTCTCTCGCTAAATGGCCCAGGTCACAGCTTGGCTTCAACTGGGCACCTCCAAGCCCAGCACAAGAAGCAGCCATTGGCAGATCACTTTGTAGCTTATGCTTGGTGGCCCCGGGTAGAACACAGGCAGTGGCTGATCTTGCCCCAGAGCCAGCACACCCAGTGGACAGCTTCAGACCACATCGAAGCACCACCACCCAACCCCCTCCATGAGTGACACACTCAAGGAATGGACTCAGGGGGTACCAGAGCACTGCTGAAGTAAGTCTTGCTATGTGCGATGGGCCCCTACACAGCTGGTCCTCCAAGGTAATCAGAGGTCAGTGATTAGTGGGCACAGCCAGTCCTTGCAGCTGATCAACCTGAGTAAAACGCTCCCGTTGGTGTGCCAATAGCAATCAAGACTCTATTACAACAGAAGGGTATAAAGTCCACACGAAGGGTGCACCTCCGAGGGCCCAGCTGGGTGATCAGGGAGGCTGTGCCACTGGACCCTATAGGACACCTACTACAACAGGCCACCCTAGGAAGCCTAGGAGACACAGCAACTCTACCTAATACATAGAAACAAACACAAGGAGGCAGCCAAAATGAGAAGACAAAGAAAACATGTCCCAAATGAAAGAACAGAACAAAACTCCAGGAAAAGAACTAAATGAAATAAAGATAAGCAATCTAACAGATGCAGAGTTCAAAACACTGCTTATAAGGATGCTCAATGAACTTAGTGAGGGCCTCAAGAGCTTAATAAAGGACCAGTCAGAAATGAAGGATGCACTAACTGAAATAAAGAATAATTTACAGGGAATCAATAGTAGAATAGGCAAAGCCAAGGAGTAAACCATCAATTTAGAATATAAGGGATCAAAAACACCCAATCAGAACAGCAAAAATAAAAAAAAAAATTAAAAAAAATGAGTATAGTATAAGGAGCCTGTGGGACAACTTCAAGCGTACCAACATTTGCATCATGGGAGTGCCAGCAGGAGAAGAGAGAGGGCAAGAAATTGAAAACCTATTTGAAAAAATAATGACAGCCCTGGCCGGTTTGGCTCAGCAGTTGGAGCGTCAGCCTGCGGTACAGAGAGACCCGGGTTCAGTTCCCGCTAGGGGCATGTACCTCGGTTGCAGTTTGTCCCCGGCCCTGGTTGGTCGTGCGGGTGGCAGCCACTCGATGTGTCCCTTTCACGTTGATGTTTCTCTCTCTCTCTCTCTCTTCCTCTCTCTCACTCCCACTCTATCTGAACAAAAAATGAAAAAAAAAAAAAAAATGTCCTCAGGTGAGGATAAAAAAATGAAAAAATAATGACAGAAAACTTCCCTAACTTGGTGAAGGAAACAGACATACAAGTCCAGGTAGCACACAGAGTCCCAAACAAGATGAACCCAAATAGGTCCACACCAAGACACATCATCATCAAAATGCAAAAGGTTAAAGATAAAGAGAGAATCTTAAAAGCAGCAAGAGAAAAGCGGTTAGTTACCTACAACGGAGCTCCCATAAGGCTGTCAGCCAATTTCTCAAAAAAAAAATTTGGAGGCCAGGAGGGAGTGGCAAGAAATATTTAAAGTGATGAAAAGCAAGGACCTACAACCAAGATGACTCTATCTTGCAAAGCTATCATTTGGAATCGATGGCCATATAAAGAATTTCCCAGACAAGAAAAAGCTAAAAGAGTTCATCACCACCAAACCAGTATTATATGAAATGTTGACAGGTCTTCTTGAAGAAGAAGATAAAAAAAATATGAACAATAAAATGGCAATAAATACATATCTATCAACAATTGAATCTGCAAACAAAATGAGCAAGCAGAACAGAAACAGACTCATAGATACAGAGAACTTTTTGTTGGTTGCCAGATGGGAGGGGAGTTGGGTGAAAAAGATGAAGGGCTTAAGAAGTACAAATTGGTTGTTAGACTGATGAACCTCAAAGGGAAGCAGGGAAGTGGAGCAGGAAGAGAGAAACCAAAGAACTTCTATGCATATATGCATAACCAATGGACACAGACAATAGTGTGGGGAAGGCAGGAGGCGGGTGGGATTGGGGAGGAGGGGGTCAAGGAGGGAAAAAAGAGGGACATCTGTAACACATTCAACAATAAAGAAAAGCCCTGGCCGGTTTGGCTCAGTGGTTAGAGCGTCGGCCCTCGGACCAGAGAGACCCAGGTTCGGTTACCACTAAAGGCACGTACAGTACCTCGGTTGCAGTTTGTCCCCGGCCCCCGTTGGGGTTGTGTGGGTGGCAACCAGTCAATGTGTCTCTCTCACATCAATGTTTCTCTCTCTCTCTCTCTCTTTCTCCCTTTGTCCCTCCCGCTGTATCTGAAGATAAATGCAAAAATGTCCTCGGGTGAGGATAAAAAAAAACCCAAAAAACATATTTAAAAAAAATTTTTTAAATAGAACCATTCCAGCCCTGGCCAGTGTGGCCAAGTGGTTAGAGCGCTGGCCTGCGCACATTGAAGGTAGAGGGTTTGATTCCCAGTCAAGGACATGTACCTGGGTTGCAGGTTCCATCCCCACCCCATTCAGGCACATGCAGGGGACAACCAATTGATGTGTCTCTCTCACATAGATGTTTCTCTCTCTCTTTCCATCCCTCCCTCCATTCCACTCTCTCTAAAAAGCAACAGAAAAAATATCCTCAGGGGAGGATTAACAACAACAAATATCTGTATCTATCTATCTATCTATCTATCTATCTATCTATTTTTTTTCCCCACAAACAGGTCAAGAGTGAAGAGGACCTCTATTATGGACTGAATTGTACCCGCTCTCACCCCTGCACCAGGCAAACTCTACCCCCAATATGACTGTATTTGGAGATAGAGCACTTAAGGAGATGAAGTTAAATAACATCATAAAAGTGGGGGCCTTATCCAATAAGACTGGTGTCAGAAGAAGAAGAAATACCTGCAACACAGGGAAAGAGGTCTCATCAGAAACCAGCCCTGCCAGCACCTTGATCTTGGATTTCCACCCTCTAGAACTATGAGAAAATAAATTTCTGTTGTTTAAGCCACTTAGTCTGTGGTATTCTGTTGTGGCAGCCTGGGCAGACTAATACAATTGTCTTTTAGTTAGTTTCATAATCTTTCAGGTGAATTAGTTTTGTCATCCCAAATAGGCTCAAAAAGCCACAAATTCGCCTGGCCGGTGTGGCTCAGTGGTTGAGCATTGACCCATTCACCAAGAGGTCACCGGTTCAATTCCTGGTCAGGGCACATGCTGAGGTTGTGGGCCCAATCCCCAATGGGGGACATGCAGGAGGTGGCCAATCGATGTTCTCTCTCATCAATGTTTCTCTCTCTCCCTCTCCCTTCCTCTCCCTCTAAAATGAATAAAGGAAAAAAAGCCACCAATTCAGCCCTGGCTGGTGTGGCTCTGTTGGTTAGGCATTGTCTCATGCATGGAAAGGTTGCTGGTCGAATTCCCGGTCAGGGCACATGGGAGGCAGCTGATGGATGTTTTGCTCTCACATCGATGTTTCTGTCCCCCTCTCTTCCTCTCTTTCTTTTTTTTTTTGTTCAGATAGAGTGGGAGGGAGAGAGAGGAAGAGAGAGAGAGAGAAACATCGACGTGAAAGGGACACATCGAGTGGCTGCCACCCGCACGACCAACCAGGGCCAGGGACAAACCGCAACCGAGGTACATGCCCTTAGCGGGAACCGAACCCGGGTCTCTCTGGACCGCAGGCCGACGCTCTAACCGCTGAGCCAAACCAGCCAGGGCTCTCTTCCTCTCTTTCTAAAAATAAAAATATAAAAAGCCACAAATTCAGCCCTGGCCGAGTAGCTCAGTTGGTTAGAGCATCCTGATACGCCAAGGTTTCAGGTTTGATCACATACAAGAAGCAATCAATGGCCCCAGCTAGCTGGCTCAGTTTGTTGGAGTAATCCCCTTCATCAAAAGGTTTCCAGTTCGATTCCCGTTGGTCTCCGGACATGTGGGGAGAGAGGACCGCTGATCGATGTTTCTCTTTCTCTGTCTCAAGTCAATAAATATATCCTTGGGTGAGAATTAAAAAAATATTTTTAAAACAGAAGCAACCAATGAATACATAAATAAGTAGAACAACTCTAAAACAAAATAAAATAAAAATTTAGCCCGGCTGGTGTGGCTCAGTGGTTGAGTGTCGACTCATGCACCAAGAGGTTGCTGGTTCGATTCCTGGTCAGGGCACATGCCCAGGTCGTAGGCCAAATCCCCAGTGAGGGGCGTGCAGGAGGTGGCCAATCGAAGTTCTCTCTCATCGATGTTTCTATCCCTCTCTCCCTCTCCCTTTCTCTCTCTCTAAAATCAATAAAGAAAAAAATTAAGAATAAAATAAAATAGTCTTATGAGTGCAACAATAAAGTTTATTTCCAATAAACTTAGAAATAATTTGTCTATGAGAAATCAGTAAGAACCAATACAGAACAACACAATTCTTCCTCTGTGGAAGAAACATACTCTAAGAGATGCCTTGTAAATGTAGGTGATTTGGGCACAAATTATGGTCATTATTATGGTGATTAGGCTTTGGGAAGAAGATTAATGTTAAAGAAAGCAGAAAATTGTGCCATTTTTGCTTTGTTCAGCATCTGACAAAATAATTTATTCAACTAAATATGGTGTCTGAATGGAATCTACTAGAAATATAAGAATATATCTCTGCATCTTCAGTGCCCCTGAGACAGGGGTGGTGTCATGGCTACCAGTCTCCACTGATGCATTCCTAAGGGCCATGAAGGAAAACCTCAGAGACATAGGCCACCAAATGCTGGAACCTCCAATCACATGTCCTTACCTGATTCCATGCTCACCAAAAATTCATCTGATTATAATAGCTGACTTCCCATATCACTTTTTTCTTTATTATTTTATTTTTAAAATATATTTTATTGGGGGGGCAGGATGGGGAGGACGGTGTCTGGGGGGAAAAAGGAGAAACATCTATAATAAAAATAAATTAATAAAAATTGAAAAAAATAGTCCTGGCTGGTTTGGCTCAGCGGTTAGAGCGTCGGCCTGTGGTCCAGAGAGACCAGGGTTCGGTTCCCGCTAAGGGCATGTACCTCGGTTGCAGTTTGTCCCCGGCCCTGGTTGGTCGTGCGGGTGGCAGCCACTCGATGTGTCCCTTTCGCGTCGATGTTTCTCTCTCTCTCTCTTCCTCTCTCTCCCTCCCACTCTATCTGGACAAAAAATGGAAAAATATCCTCGGGTGAGGATAAAAAAAAAAAAATTGAAAAAAATATTATTTTATTCATTTTTTTTTTTTTAGAAAGAGAGGAAGGAAGAAAAAGAAATGTGGATGTGAGAGAGAAACATCGATCGGCCACCTCCTGTACACTCCCTACTGGGGATTGAGCGTGCAACCTGGGTATGTGCCCTGACCGGAATTGAACTGGGACCTCTCAGTCCATGGGAGGACACTCAATCCACTGAGCTACACCAGCTGGGCTCTCTTTTTCTTTATTGATTTAAGAAAGAGAGAAAGAGAAACACCGGTTTGTTGTTCCACTTATTTATGCATTCATTGGTTGATTCTTGTATGTGTTCTGACCAGGATCAAACCTGCAACCTTGATGTATTGGGATGATGCTCTAACCAAGTGAGCTACCCAGCCAGGGCCCATGTCATTTTCTATGGGGAGAAAGAGTGTTGGTCAAATAAGACAAAATGCCCAGTTCACATAATCTATATTTGTCAGTATAAATTAAAAAATCAGCATTCTGGTTTATTTACTGAGTATCTACTATGTGCCAGGCTCTGTTTTAGGAACTGCAGATACAGCAATGGCAAAACAGACCAAAAAACAAAAATTAAAAACCCACCTGCCTGGCCGGTGTGTCTCAGTGGACTGAGTGTCAACCCACAGACTGAGAGGTCCCAGTTCCATTCCCAGTCAGGGCACATACCTGGGTTGTGGGCTCGATCCCAGTAGGGGGCGTGCAGGAGGCAGCCAATAATGTTTCTCTCTCACACTAGTGTCTCTCTCTCTCTCTCTCTCTTCCTCTCTCTAAAAAAAAAATCAATAAAAACATATTTTCTTTTTTTTTTTTTCTTTTTTTTTTTATCCTCATCCGAGGACATTTTTTCATTTTTTGTTCAGATAGAGTGGGAGGGAGAGAGAGGGAGAGAGAAACATCGAAGTGAAAGGGACACATCGAGTGGCTGCCACCCGCACGACCAACCAGGGCCGGGGACAAACCGCAACCGAAGTACATGCCCTTAGCGGGAACCGAACCCGGGTCTCTCTGGACCGCAGGCCGACGCTCTAACCACTGAGCCAAACCGGCCAGCGCAATAAAAACATTTTAAAAAACAACGCACCCTAATGAAGCTCACATTCTAAATGGGAGACAATCTCCAAGTAAACAAAGAGTCAAAATAATTTCAGAGAGCCTTATATAAGTACTATCAGAACATAAATGGGATGGAGAGGCCCTCCTAGCTGAGTAGCTCAGTTGTTTAGAGTATTATCCCCATATGCTAAGGTTGCAGGTTTGATTCCCAGTCAGAGCACATACAAGAATCAACCAATGAATGCATAAATAAACAACAAATCGATGTCTCTCTCAAATAGGATGGAGAATGTAAAAGGTAAGAGGGAACAACTTTATATGGTGTGATCAAGTAAGGCCTCTGATGGGGAGATTTTTTTTTTTTTTTTTTTTGTACGTGCACCTAGCGGGAACCGAACCCGGGACTCTCTGGTCTGCAGGCTGACGCTCCAACCGCTGAGCCAAACCGGCCTGGGCTGATGGGGAGATATTTGAAGTTAGAACTAAATCACAAGGCAGACCTACCATTCAACGGACATTCTGTGATAAGAACAGCCAGTGCATAGGCTCTGAAATAGAAACACATCTCTTGTGTTCAAAAGGAAGACCAGTTTAACTAAAGAGTTCTAGAAAACAGGGAGAGGGAGAGTAGTACAAGATAATGTTTCATGTACAATATTTCATTTGTATTTAATTTGTGTGAGTCAGTCTCCTGAATGTGATGAACCCTGATTCACTGCCTAAATTGAATCTCCAGACCTGCAACACTGAGGACCAGCCCTGGTGTGGTTGGAAACCCCAAGATGGCCCCAATAATCTCTACTTCCTGTTAGTCACACTCATTTTTTTTTTTTAATCCTCATCTGAGGATATTTTTTCCATTTTTGTTCAGATAGAGTGGAAGGAGAGAGAGGGAGAGAGGAAAAGGGAGAGAAACATCAATGTGAGAGAGACACATCGACTGCTTGCCTCCCGCACGACCCCAACCAGGGCCAGGGACTAACTGCAACCCAGGTATGTGCCCTTGACCAGAACTGAACCCGCGACTCATTGATCCACGGGCCCACGCTCTAACCGCTGAGCCAAACTGGCCAGGCCTTCACACTCATTTTTTTTTTTTTATCCTCACCCGAGGACATTTTTCCATTTGTTCAGATAGAGTGGGAGGGAGAGAGAGGAAGAGAGAGAGAGAGAGAAACATCCATGTGAAAGGGACACATTGAGTGGCTGCCTCCCACACGACCAACCAGGGCCGGGGACAAATTGCAACCGAGATACGTGCCCCTGGCGGGAACCGAACATGGGTCTCTCTGGACCGCAGGCCGACGCTCTAACCGCTGAGCCAAACCGGCCAGGGCTCATTTATTTATTTATTTATTTTTTTATTTTTTGAGAGAGAGAGGGGGAGGCAAGTGCGGAACATCCATGGGCTTCCTGCATAACCCCTAAGGGGAGAGGGAGCATCCAGCCCTCAACGGGGGCATATGCCCTGACTCAGAATTGAACCAGCAACGTTCCCGTGCACAGGATGATGCTCTAACAACTGAGTCCCACTGGCCAGAGCTTATTCACACTCTTCTGTCAGTCCCTCCCGTATTATATACCAGGGTTGGTCTGTGCGACTGATAAGAGAAGGCAGAAGAGCCCTGGCGAGTTTGGCTCAGCAGTTAGAGCGTCGACCCGTGGACCAGAGAGTCATGGGTTCGGTTCCTGCTAAGGGCACGTACCTGGGTTGCAGTTTGTCCCTGGCCCCAGTTGGGGCCGTGCGGGTGGCAACCACTCGATGTGTCTCTCTCACATTGATGTTTCTCTCTCTCTCCTCCTCCCTCTCTCCCTCCCGCTCTGTCTGAGGATAAATGCAAAAATGTCCTCGGGTGAGGATAAAAAAAAAAGAGAGAGAGAAGGCAGAAGTGATGATATATCACTTCAAAGTTGAGGTTATAAAAAGACTGAGGCTTTCGGCCCTGGCCAGGTAGCTTAGTTGGTTAGAGCATCATTCCCATATGCCAAGGTTGCAGGTTTGAGGGTTTGATTCCCATTCCCTAGGCATATACCTAGGTTGTAGGTTCAATCCCCAGTCGAAGGGCATCGATGTTTCTCTCTCTAAAAAATAAATTAAACAAAAACAAAAAACTGGCCCTGGCTGGTTTGGCTCAGCCTTAGAGCATCAGCCCTCGGACCAATGAGTCACGGGTTCGATTCCGGCCAAGGGCACATACTTAGGTTGCGGTTCGTCCCCGGCCCTGGTCGGGGTTGTTTGGGAGGCAACTAGTCGATATGTCCCTCTGGCGTCAATGTTTCTCTTTCTCTTCCTTTCTCTCCTTCTCTCTCCCTTCCACTCTTTCTGAAGATGAATGGAAAAATGTCCTTGGGTGAGGATTTAAAAAAAACAAAAACAAAAAAACTGAGGCTTTCAGCTAGGTGCTTGTATTCATTCTCCCCCCTACCCCCACCCCAACTCTCCTTCTCTCTCTCATCTCTTACTCTACTACTCTACTGAAAGCAATGTGCCATGTTATGAACAACCTAATAAAGAATCCCATGTGGCAAAAAAACTAAAGCCTCAAAAATAAACACACAAAAAATGGAAGCCTCTATCCAACAGCCTTTGAAGAACTGAGGCCTACCAACAACCATGAGAGTGAACTTGGAAGCAGATTCTCCAGTTCCAGTCATACCTTGAGATGACTGTAGACCTGGACAACTGCTTGACTACAACCTTGTGGGAGACCCTGAGCCAGGACCACTAGCTCAGACACTCCTGAATTCCTGACCCTGAGAAATTCAGTGAGATAAGTTTATTGTCTTAAGATGGTACATTTGAGGGTAAGTTGTTATCCAGCAAAAGATAACTAATATACCTGGATTGCAGTTATTCTAACAGGTAGCTTCAACCTTACAGTAATGTCCCTTTTAGTGCTTTATTTTTAGGTTCAAACAACCCACATTGGAGGTATGGTTTACAGTCCTCAGCTTGTTGTCACACATCATGGAATCCTTGCACTATCCCTGGAGAAATTAGAAAAGCAGGGGTTCCTATTCCCATTATTCTGAAGAAATTAGGACTAAGAAAGGGTTACATCATTTGTCCGGGGGCACACAGTGAGTATTGTTTTCTTTGGCTCCTAGGTTCCTACAGGGTGTATCCTCCACTGTACTAAGCAGTTGTTTATGGAAGGAGAGGCTAATAGGTTTTGTCTACTTGGTGGGAATGTCCTGAAGGATAGGAACCCTTTTAGAAGTAAGAACTATTCCCAAATATCTTCATGCACAAGAATAATCTGAAGAACTTCTTTAAATTGCAGATTCCTAGATCCTTTTCTGTCTCAAGAGATAAGATTTCTTCCATTGGCCTGAGTGGCTCAGTTGGTTGAGCTTCTGAGCTTTGTCCTGTGCACCAAAAGTTTACTGGTTTGATTCCAGGTCAGGGCATGTTACTCTTTCACAATGCTGTTTCTCTCTCTCTTCCTTCTTCTCTGTAAGTATGTCCTTGGATGAGGGTTAAAAAAAGAAAGATTTCTTCCATCTGAGGGTGGGCCCTTCTACATACTTAACAGGTTTCCTGGGTGTCTCTTATACACTTTGAGAAACTGTTTTGGCAAAGAAAGGAAGGAATGGTGGTGGTAAATGGTGATGGTGATGATGATGGTCAGTGGACAAGAGGAGGAGTCATGTGTTGAGGCAGGGGAAGATAAGTCCTGTCATATAATTCTTATCATTCAACAAATATCACAGGACACATACTATGTTCTAGACACCCTGTTAGGTGCTAGGGACACAGCCATCAATAAGGCATATATCATCTACTACTTTGATGGAAAAATAATATTCACCCTTGAAAAAGCAATGCCAACAAGTATTTGAGAAAGTTTCAGGGATAAGAGAAAATGGAGAAGGGCAAGGTCAAGGTCAGGAGAAGGAGTTGGATAGGACAGGTGCTAGGGGCTGGAAGAAGCAGGAAGCCCACCTCTCCTGGAGCTAGAGCCTAGCCAGTTGCTTCTGCTGTCTGCCTCTCCGTGGGGCTCCTCTTCTCTTCTCATTTTTCTCACCTCTTCTCAGTACTTCTCACTTTGCTTCATCCCATGTCTACAGTCCATCTTACACTAATGACTGACTTAAAAAAAATACTGGAAAAAAAAATACTTGGATGGCCCTGGCCGGTTTGGCTCAGCAGTTAGAGCGTCAGCCTACAGACCAAAGAGTCTTGGGTTCGATTCCTGGACAAGGGCACGTACCTCCGTTGTGAGTTAGATCCCTGGTCCCTGTTGGGGTGGTGCAGGAGGCAACCAATTAATATGTCTCTCTCACATTGATGTTTCTCTCCCCCTCAGTCCCTCTCTCTCTTTTTTTTTTTTATCCTCACCAGAGGACACCAGAGGACATTTTTGCATTTATCTTCAGATAGAGCGGGAGGGAGAGAGGGGGGAAGAGAGAGAGAAACATCAATGTGAGAGAGGCACATCGACTGGTTGCCACTCACACGACCCCAACTGGGGCTGGGGACACACTGCAACCGAGGTACATGCCCTTAGCGGGAACCAAACCCGGGACTCTCTGGTCTGCGGGCCGACGCTCTAACCACTGAGCCAAACCGGCCAGGGCCCTCTCTGTCCCTCTCTATCTAAAAAAAAAATCAATGGAAAAATATCCTTGGATGATGATTAACAACAACATGGTTATGTGATTTCACCTTAAAAAAAAAAAAAAAAGAAACCCCCAAACTGGGTGCTTATACCATCCATCCAAATCAGCTAAGCCTGCCATCCTCTAGGACATGGTAATTAAATTATAGACTCTCTACATAGGCTCATCGCCTCCCTACCACACCCCAGGCCTATCTGCCAGGCATTCATGATTTCTTTTCCCATTTTTGCCTGCACCACAATTCCTAGAGCTGCTCCAAAGATGTTCTTTTCTCCTTCCAAGTGTCTAGTCCAAACTAAAATTAAGGCAGGGAGAAGACCTTAGTACTTAGCTGTGTGACCTTAGGCAAGTTACTTAACTTCCATTTTTATAAATTTTATTTATTTTTTATTTTTTTTAAATCCTCACCCAAGCCCCGCCAGTGTGGCCCAGTGGTTGAGCATCGCCCCATGCACTAAGAGGTCGCCGGTCGATTCCCAGTCAGGGCACATGCCCAGGTTGTGGGCCAAATCCCCAGTGGAGTGCATGCAGGAGGCAGCCAATCGATGTTCTCTCTCATTGATGTTTCTATCTCTCCCTCTCCCTTTCTCTCTCTCTAAAAATTGATAAAGAAAATAAATAAATAAATAAATAAATAAATAAATAAATAAATAAAAATAAATCCTCACCCAAGGACATTTTTCCATTTATCTTCAGATAGAGTGGGAGGAGGAGGGAGAGAGAGAAACATTGATTGGTTGCCTCCAGCACCACCCCGACCAGGGCCCGGGACTGAACCGAAACTGAGGGGGCCCAAACTGCAACTGCAACTGAGGTACGTGCTCTTGACCAAAGTCAAATCCGCGACTCTTTGGTCCGAGGGCTGACACTCTAACCACTGAGCTGGGACAATGCTCTAACCAACTGAGCTACCCCTTCCAGGGCTGAGATGATATTTCAGCTGGGATGGGAGTGGAAGGGGTATACTGCTAGAGATGAAACTGGAACTGAAGTTTAAATGAGGTATTAACTAGTTAGTAGGCAAAGAGGAATAAGAATGTTTTACAGACAAGTCATAAATAGTGATGTCTCTAAACCTCAATTTTCTTGCTTGGTCAATGGAGATATAGCACCTTCTTCCAAGGGTTGTCATGAACAGTAAATGAGATGTCAGGTGTAAAACCTAGCACAGTGCCTGGAACATAGTGTATGCTCAAAATATGCTGTTTTTTCTTCTTTGCCTTCCACCTTCCACATGTGTAACCTAGAAGGGAACCTCAAATTCAGAGGAGGCAAAGTCCCCTACAGGATGGGTTGTATATCTCTTTGTCCACCCAGGTAATTGGTGATTACTATGGAATCTGGCCAAGCTAGTTGTTTGGAATGAATGGCCTTAGGGGTAAAGTGGTCACAGGATTGGGGGAATGCAAACTCATGAACAGTAGAGAGTGAAAGTGGTCAAGGCAGGTAGTCCCTCTCCTCCACTCTATGTCTAATCCTCCAGCCAACCCAGCCCACTCTTGACATTTTTGAAATAACAGATATCGTCAAAGAAAGCAGAAAGGGGCTAATGTATATTGAGTACTGACTACATGGCTGGCACTGGGCTAGGTGATTGGGCATACATTGCCTAGTTTCATTTTCTCCAATTACAGAGGATAAAGCTAGAGGGTAAAGCTTAGAGTGGGGAAGTCAGTTGTCCCAGGTCATTTGCTAGTGAGCGGCAAAGAGAATTCAACCCTAGGTATCCAAAATTCCAGGTCAGGGTTCTGTTCCCTTTACTCCCTCTAGTGCTGACCTCTGCCTGGGGGAATGTGGGGAGGAGGTAGAGACAGGCAGGGGATGCTGTCAAGGATACCTGTATAAGTGTGGATGACTTCAGTCCCTGCCCCTCCCCCCCCTTCCTGTCCCTTGAAGGTGGTGATAGGGGAAGCTGGGGGTGGAGAAATCCATAATGTAGATGAGAATGCTGGAATATGTGACTGCTCACAGCTCCCCTCCCCAACATTCTCCTAAGCACATGGGAGGGGGTCCCCATCCCTAAAAAGGCCCTCTTCTCAACCCCCAGATCCTCATCCTCCCATCATTTCATGTTCCCTCAGCAAAAGCTAAAGTGGAGAGAAGGGGTCTCATAAACACTTAAGCCTCCACATCTGTAACCCTCCCCCACCCAGTCAAACCAGCTGTGCAGACTCTGGGCAGGAGGGAACCTTCATAATCAATCCCCCGCTAAGTAACAAAGGGGAAGAGGACCCCCTACGCAGTCAGAGCCAGATGCCCTAGGGAGGGGGGCACTAGCCCAGGTCCCCAGCATCTACTCCTGGAGCCCACCCTGAAGCTTAAGGAGAAGCTAGCAGCTGGGGACCCCCCAGAAGGGAGGGGACCAACTCATTTTTCCAGACGGCTCCCCTCCTTCCTTCTGCTAATAGGTATTTCCTGTTTATGAGGCAGCTAAGGCTAGGCTTTTGGGAAGGGATGGAGATGGAGGAGATGGAGCCCCCCTCCCTCCTATGGCTGGGTTGGGGAGTCCTTGAGAAGTGCCTGAAGGTTGGGAGGCTCCTCCCTGGGGAAGGAGTGTTCCTTACATTGACCATCCAGATCATCCTCCCTCCCACCCCACTCCCACCGTGGCCAAAGCCCCTACGGGTAGGGGGACACTGGAGGGGTCTGCTTCCTGTTCTCCCCAGTCTCCAGGCCCTCAAAGGAGAGCAGCTTTCAGGCGAGGGGCGGGGGACAGGGGGTGGGGGAGGCCGAGACTGGATGCAGATAGGGGGAAGGGAGAAGAATGTCTTGACTGATGAGTCAGAGAGCCTGCAAGGGGGAAGGACACCCTGCGGATTCCCACCTTCCCACTCCAACCAAGCGGTCATTCCGCTGCCCCCTCCCCCCAGCTAAACGCTGATCCCAGGCCCTTAGGCAGGTGAGGGCGGGGACCCCACTTAATTAACCCTTTTAGCTCTAGTCCCAACTGGTTTAGCAGGCAAGGGAGGGGTGGTTAATTTAGGGAGGAGGTGAGTTGAAGAATTGCTACAAGAATTAGGATAGTGCTTCTTTTCTCCACCCAGATTGAGATGGGGGGCGCGTACCAAGGGGCCTCCAGAGTAAGACTGGGGTCTCGACAAGGAGCATGGGTGGGGGTGGGGTCCGGGTCAGCAGTCCCTTTTCCCTCCCAGTTCGCGGCCGGGGTGGAGAAAAAGCTACACCTCACAGCCCACCCTGGCTCCGCCTCCCTCAGTCCCGGCTCCCGCTCCGGCTGGTCTAGGGCTCCCAACTCGGCGGCGCCAGGACGACCGACACAGAGTGTGATGCTTCGCCTCTTATCCCTCCCCCTCGTCCTCCCTCTCCGGGGTCTCTGCCTCCGTCTCCTTTTTTAAAAGCTGCGTCACATGCTTGCCTTCCCTGAACGCTCCGGTCCCCTAGCCGCCCGCCCGCCGCGCGGCGCACGCACGTCGTCGCTCGCTGCGCGCCAGTCCGGGTCACTTTGACACGGCTCTCCCCTCCCACTAGCAGGCAATTAGCATATTAATAAAGCCCGGCCCAGCCCAGCTAGGGCCGGAGAGCGGGCGCCAACGCTAGCTGGAGAGAGGAGAGGGAGAGGGGGGCGAGCGGCGGCGGCGTTGGCGGCGGGGAGGGCGGCGGGAGCGCACAGACACGCACACGCGCACACACGGACACACACTCGGGGGACGCACACTCGCGCGCACACACACGCAGAGGCAGCTCGCCTTCCTGCCTGGCTTCCTTCCTGTCTGCTCCGCGCCTGACAGGCTCCTCGCTGCAGCCAGGGCCCGCCAGCACCGGGCCGAGGCCGGGCCTGGCCGGGCCGGCGGCGAGGGCAGCGAGGGCAGCGGGGGCCGCGGGCGGCGGCGGCGGCTCATGCCCGGCCTGTCCCCGCGCGGGGCGGGCACCGTGACTCGGCTGGGCCCCCAGCGGCGGGCGATGTGAAGATGTCAGTGGGCTGTGCCTGTCCTGGTGAGTGGGGCGCACAGCCACCCGGCCCTTTCCTCCCCCTCTCCGCGGATCCCTCACCCCTTGTTTGGCGAGAACTTGTGTGGGGGGCGTCGATGGCATGGCGGAGGTAGCGGGCTGTGAGGGGTATGCGGGTCCTCAGCCCGGAGGAGGGTTTTTCCCAACTGTGTAAATGCGCAGCAGCGTGCAGGCGCGGGGAGGGATGCTGGGGGTAGCTTGTGTGTAGGGTTTTTTTGAGGGTGGGGGAAGAGGCTGCTTGGGGAGAGGTTGGGGGGGCTGAAATTCCCAGAATTCCAGGGTGTTAGCCAATCAGAAGTGAGTCTGGACTTTTGACCCCCCCCCTCAGGTCATCATAGAGTTGTGATTGGCTGGTTTGGGTTGTCCCCCCCCTTCCCTGCTGTCTATTCCTTCTTAATATACTG
Source organism: Tadarida brasiliensis (assembly GCA_030848825.1). Classification (NCBI taxonomy): domain Eukaryota; kingdom Metazoa; phylum Chordata; class Mammalia; order Chiroptera; family Molossidae; genus Tadarida; species Tadarida brasiliensis. The sequence goes on from CM061271.1 coordinate 21,980,672, forward strand.
TGACACCCCCGTCCAGGCTGTTTCTGAAGACCGTGTTTGGGTGAAGGGATTAATTGAGGCCCATCTTGCCCCCCTCCAAATTTTCCTGCCTGTTGCCAGGGAAGGCTGGCTGTCCTGAGGGACAGGAGGTACTCCTGGCAGGGTGGTCAGATAATTGGGCCCTGGGGTCTGGTCCTCGTGGGAGGGGGAATGTGGCAGCCCCAGGCAGGCTAGGAACTAGAGTGATTTGTGAGAGTTGAATTGAGGGGAGCAATGCTTGACCCCAAAATGAGAACTTGAGAGAGAAGTTAGGCTCAGGTCCCTGCCTCCCCAAAACACAGCTCTTGCCAGTGACAGCCTGGATTTGAGTTCTTTCTTGGGGAAGGGAAGGCTCTCCCTCACTGCCAGGTGGAAAGAGGAGGCATGTGACTGGAGAAATAGTCTTCAGAGGGCCTCAGTACACTGTCTTGTCCACATCCCCAGGACTCCCCAGAACCCCATGTTCTTGAATTATTTGCAGGACCCCCTCCTGTCCCAGGCTGGAGATAGCTTTCTTATGAAAGTCAGGTGTCCCTGAATCTAGTCTGATTTGGGTCCTTTGCTCCTCTAGATGCCCTGTTTTCTGGGATGCCCATGCCCCACAATTGCTCCCCCTCCAATCCCCAAGGGAAACTGCCAGTGAGGAAGCTTCCTTGAAAATCATGTGACCCAGGCCAAGCTGGGCTGGGCACACACTTAAAGTGCCTGCTGAGGCTTACTTTTAAGGGGTCCAGGGCCTAGAGGGAGGACTAGTAGTGTCTGAGAATCCTGGAATATCTGGGTGTGGAAACCCCTGGCTCCTGCTGCCTCTAGAGAGTGCAGGAGAGGAGAGGAAAGAGCTTACTAAGCTGGAATCCTGCCTGGTTCCATCATTCCTCCTCCTATCAGCTTGGTGTGCATATTTGTGTATTTTCTTCGTTATAATTGCCCCATGCTGGGTACCTTGTTTGGATCCATCCATGCTCTGAGTCCACCCCATGGTCTTGATCCTCCATTGCTGCACATGAGCATAGCAGAAACTAAGGCTCTGGACAAGCTAGAGGGCTTTTGATTCTTAGTTCCTATAAATAGTGGGTAGGAGGTGGGCATAGAGAGGTTGTCAGGCTGGAGGTAGATGGGAGGTTGGCCCTGAAGTTGGGGCAGGGTGCCTGGGTCCAGTAGAGAAGGGAGAAACTTTCATCCTCAGCCTGTCTTGTAGCATTATGGGGACAGGAAGAGGACTCATGCACAGAGTTGTGTGTGTGTGTGTGTGTGTGTGTGTGTGTGTGTGTGTTGAGGGGGGGACATCTTCAGTCAGTGCCCCAAAAAGTATGTTCCTTTTGTGTATCTGGTGGCCTGGTTGGGGGGAGTGAAGGGGGCAAAAGATGGCTAAGATTGTGGAGTCTTTTTATGGAATGTGAAGAAGTCTTATGGATTGATGCCACAGAGGATGGATGGAGGTTAGACTTAAAGGAGAACCACATACAGAGGGGTTTGAGAGTGGCCTGGAGGTGGGGAATGGTAGGAGTTGGGGTAAGAGAGGGGACCAGGCTTGTATAGGTGGGTGGGAGCACATGGTTGAACACAAGAGCATCGCTGCAGCATGTACAATTCAGATCCAGAGACCCCACTGCCACCATCCAACCTGAGCAGCCCTAGGGTGGGGGCTGAGGCGCCTTGGCAGGCCGCCTGCCTGCTGCCTGCCTGCCTGTCTGAGTCTCTCCTTTGTGCTCTGCTGTCTCCCAGCTCCTCCTCCTCCCCCAGCCCAGCAGAGACAGCACATGCCCCACACATGTGACTGAGGGAAGCCAGAGCACACGCAGACCCACACACATGCACACGCAGAAGGAAACACCACAAGATACACACATACACACACACACTCAGCTCCCATAGTGCTCCTGGGGTGGTGAATAGCTTCTGGGGCTTTGGTCAGGAGCAGGTAGAACCACTGCTAAGGGGCATCACCCTGGGCAGGGCAGGTTGCTGAAGGAACCAGGGCCTGTGTGGGGCAGCATGTGGCTCAGAAGGGTTAAGGCAGGGAGGAATAGGGGGAGGGGAGGAGGCAGCAGTGGTGGCGGCTGGGAGCCAGGAGAGGAGGATGGCAGAGCGCCAGGCCAAGGGGAGGCCGGGCACAGACAAAGGAAGGGGGGCAGGCACACTGGAGGCCTGGGTCAGGGAGCCCCAGGGGCCCAGGCAGGGGGCAGTGTTGGTACCTTATCCTGTGGGCTGAGGCAGGCTGCTGCCCTTCAGAGGCTGCTCACCTCCAGGAGAGGTGCTCTCCCTCTACTCTTCCCTCATCACCTTTGTCATTCTTTGCTGCTCCTTGTTCATCCCCACCCCAAATTTTAGGGCCTTCTAATTCAGACTTGCTCTCTTTAGCTGGACCTCTTCTGCCCCTTTGTAAGTGGGGGGAATTAAATCATAACATAGAGAAGAGTAGACTTGGTTAGAGAAGGAACTAAGAGGGGGCCCATTTTGAATTATAAGTCTTGGTACGTCTTGGTATTTAGGGGCTCTTCTTCCCAAAATTTGAGGAGACACACTGGGTGAGGGTTCTGAGCTCTGAACTGTTGGCAGAAACCAGAGCACACACCTATACTCCTTCCCATGTAGACAGTCATTTGGGGTTTAGAGTGGCCATTCCTTGGAGTGGAAAGAGAATAGGAAGGGCTGTAAGCCCCAGGGCTGGGCTTGGATGAGTGGGGTTAGAAATCCAGGATTCCAGCCTCAGGCTCTTCTGTCTCATTATAATCTGTTCTAGTTAGGGTAATATTTGGCCCTGTGTGCTATTGAGGTACTGTCTATGAATGCAGTTTGGAAAGTTTAAAGTCATCAAACAAATGACAGGAATTGTCAGTAGGGGAGGAGTGTGGTTATCCCAGAGTTGAGTTGTAAATGTGGGAGTCGGTGGGAATGTCTCAAGTTCTGGCGTAGGCAGTATTTTGCAGAATTTGGTTGAATGTCATAGATTTTGATATGTTTGTGAAAGCTGAGGTGTATCATGGCCAGGCCATGATGGAGAATGCAGTGTAGGTTTTAGGAAATGTGGTTTATGGGTTTCATCCCTGGACAGCAAATGGTCAGGATGTGTATATAAAATAGTCTGTTACAGGTTCAGGAGGTATATAATACATTTTTGGTGTGTATATTGGGGTTGGGGGAATGCATGTCACTGGTCTCAGTGTGTATGGAAGTCAGTGTCTTTAACAGACTGTGTGCATCTTGGATCTGGGTTTATTTAGGGTTTGAGGTATATCACTGGTTGAACTGTGTGTCAGGTACTGATTTATGTGAAAGTGAGATGTGTTATTTATGTGTGGAGTATGTTCACAGATTCCAGTGCAATATTACTACTGCACAGTCAACTGGTGTGTATGTCATGAGAAATCCTATTGTGGGGCTATGTGTGAATATGGGGTGGGGGGGTAGGGAATAGGGAGCAGCGACTCAACCTGCAGTGAAGTAGGAGGTCATACCCTGCCCCCTCCTAGCATGTGTGTGTGTATTTCTTTTTTTCTATCTGTCCAGGGTGTAGGGTCTGGACCACTACCCAAATTTTAGAAACATCCCCTCTCTTGCCATTATCCTTTGCATTGGAGAACAGGCTCTACTCCAGTAACCATATGCCTTTTTTACTGGGGTGGTGGGAAAATTCAGCAGCAGACTGTGGACCCTTGGTTGGGCAAGTTTGGTTTCCCTAGCTCTAACAGCATCTCTTCCCCTGCACCCACGTGTCTCCAGTGGTGATGGTGTGGGGGAAGGGCTTCCTGCTAAGGCAGATCTAAGCAGGGGTTGGAACTTAGCTGGGTTGGGGGCCTAGGAGCCTGGAATGTCCCTCTCCCTCCAATCAGTGTTTATAGGCTTAAGTCAGAGTGTATCTCTGTCAAAAATACCCCCCTGGAGTCTCCCTCCAGCTAGCTGCTCTGGGATTTCACCAGGGGCTGGATTTCACCAGGGTAGCAACCCAGACCAGCCTTCAACCTGAGATCACAGAGGAGAGGAAGAGAGATTTGGGGCACTTTTGGAAGGCGGTTTGAAGATAACTGGGAGTGTCCAGAGAGAAGGGCACCTTCCTCCATCCCTGCTTGTGGCTTTTGCTCCCCTGCTTACCTCTGAGCGCCACACCTGGGGCTGGGGGATGGGGTGGAGCATTTCAGTTCCTGGCCCTCACAGGCCTTCCCTCCAACCAGATCTCTTCAGGCCCAGTCTGTTTTGTTTCCATCTCTCCATCCCAGTCTCTCCCAGTCTCTGTCTCTCTTTTGTTTTTCTCAGCAGTCTCCCTGCCTGCCTGCCTGCGTCCCTCTCTCCCTCCCTCCCTCCCTTTCTCCCTCTTCCTCTTCCCTGGCTGGGAGGGGGCGGGGCCGGTGGGGGCAGCTCCACCCTCTGCCCGCCCTGGGGCCTCATTCTGAGCGAGGCTCTGAGAACGAGCAAGGAGGGAGGGAAAGAAAGGGAGAAAAGGCTGGGAGCTGGTGGGCGCTGCGTGTGTCTGTGCTTGTACAATTGTGAGTGAGTGTGAGTGCCGGGCCCTGCCTCGCCTGGTACCCGGGCAGAGGGGCCTGGCGGCCTGGGGAGGGCGGGTGGGCTGCTCGGAGGCAGAGGCAGCGAGAGGCGGTGGCGGGTAGAGCCGAGGAGGAGGAGGAGGCGAGAGGAAAGAGCGGAGCAGCCATTGTTGAGGGAAACCTTGCAAACAAAGAAGGCTCCGGACTCCCCGCGGCCCCCCGCCCCCCAGGCCGGCCCCCTGGCCCCCCGACCCCCGGCCCAGTGGCCATTGTAACTTTCCCCCGGGGCTGTGGCCGCCGCGGGGCAGGCCAAGGCTGTGCGTGCGAGTCTTTGTGCGGCCCACGGAGTGGAGCTCCCGGCCAGGCCTGCCCGTCCCACTTGGGACATGAGCGGCTGAAGTTGGCTCCCCTTAAGTCCTGACCCCTGCCAGGGTCCTGGTGGGCTTCCAGTCGCTCTCTGCACCTCTCCTGGCCCCCTCAGTTCTCCCAGGTAAGTCTGGGCACCTTGCAAGCCTGTAGAGGGTGGGTAGAAGGTCCTGGGTCTGGTCCTGGCCTGGTATGTTGGCTGGGGGAGAGGTGCCTCAGCTCACAGGGGCCAAGGCTCCCAGGCCCGCTGACCTCTGGTCAGCCCCAAAGGGAGGGAGCCTGCCCTAGGTCAGGCTGGTTACTATGGAAATGCTCAGCTGGAGGTGCCCCCCCCTCGCCCTAGGATGCAGCTTCCACCCTGAGAAAACTTTACTAGTTTTCTCTCTTCTCCTTGCTAAGGGATTGCTAGAGGTGGGAGGGGGGCTGTGTCTGGCTCCAAGACTGGATGACACATCCCCTTCACCCCCACCCCCACTTTGCTCCCTCTACCCCTGCTGCTGGGGACAGGCAGCAACAGGGACAGATGGTCTGGGTGATGTTCCCTCCCCTTCTCTTCTCACTCCCAAGCCCTTGTGCTGGGACTACTGGGAGTTGCTATGCCTCTGGAGAGATGCTGAGTTTTTTGTGTGTCCATTCACTGGAGGTGTAAATAGAGGCCACAGAGCATTGAATTTTCCTTCTTCAGAACTGTTACCCAGCCCCAGACAATGCCTGTCAGTTCACTTGTGAGAGAAATTGAATCTCTGAAACTTTTTTCAGACTTAGAGAGGAAACCAGGTATCCTGCCTCCTTTCTTATTAGGGTCTTGAGCTGACACATTTCTCCAAGTGGCCCTGAAACTGAGGGGCAAGGGCAGTGATGTTTTTTGGGGAAGGATGGCCTAGTTAAGCCCAGGCCTGGCCTGTGGTGAACTGTGTGAGCTTTGGCTTCCTATGACGACGTGGCCTTGGTCTACCTGTCTGTGGACTGGGGAGACTTGGGGCTGGGTGGGACTTGATTTCCTGAGGACACAGGCTCCTCATTAAGTTCAGCAGGCATGTGAAGGCTGTGTGTGCTGTGCTGGGAGCATATGGACATGGTCTGCGAGAGCTCATGCATGGGGTGAAGGCCTATTTTGGGCACACTGATCCTGCCTGGGGCTGCTGGGCTCCAGCCCTTGGTAGGCATGTTGGGGCGAGCTGAGGGTAGAAGCCTGCTAGGCAGGATGAGGCACACGTGGGTGCAGGCACACACAGGCTCTGACTCTTGGCCTCTTCAGGGACTGTATAGTGTAGGCCCCCTTGGGACCCATCTTTTGCCTATATTGTGAGGAAGGTTCCCTGGGGAGAGAATTAAACGACACACATTGGCACAGGGTCTTCCTTTGTCTCTTACCCACAAGGAACAAAGTAGATTTTGTGTTTAAATTGTGGAGGAGGCTCAGTCCCAACCAGTACAGCTACCCTTCCAAATACAATCAAGTTTAGGGACGTGAGGAACCAACTATAACTGGTGTCAGGACCTTTGGAACAGTGCCTCAGTTTCCCCTCATCTTGTAGGGAGGGGAAAATAGCATTGCATGGGTACCTGGCTCATACCCAAGTATGAATATAACACTTCTTCCAGTCAGGTAATATAGTACCAAGAACTGAGTGCTGCTGGGTGAGGTGGAGAGGGGACACGTGCACATGCACAGGTACAAGTAGAGATCCCTGTCTAGTTACCACTTTTCTCCTAGACTGAGCCCCCTGGAACCTAGGCTCCTTTCTAGACCTCCTCTTCCTTTTGTAAGTAGAGTGAGATCTAGTGGAGGCCTCTCTACCTCCCTCCTTGACTAAGTTTCAGAAGACAAATTGGGTTGAGGCTTTGGGTTTCTGGTTTGGAGACAATACTAGACTAGTGATAGGTGTGAGGGAGGGGGCTGGGCTGATAAGGGAGTGGCCGTTGGGGGGGCGGGGCAGAAGGCCCAACTGGTTATCTGGTGGGCGGCACCCCCCCCCTTATCTTTCTATCCCCTGTCCTCCTGAGACCCTGGGTGTGGAGGGAGGGGTAGGGAGTTAGCCAAATTACCCTTCTTTTTTCCACAACTTGATCTCCAGAGGGCAACAGAAGGGTAGAAATACTACAGGATATGGGAATCAGAAAATCTGGGCTCAAGTTCTAGCTCTATGATATTGGCAAGTCCCCTTGAGCTTTCAGTTGCCTTATCTGTAAAATGGGAATGTTACAGTTGACCCTGCTACCTCACCCAGTGGTTGTGATTGAACAAAATAATGTAGTTGAAAAGGAGGGTTATCAAAATTAGATTCTAATGTTTGGGTGTTTATTTATTTTGTGGTATTGACATTTCTTCCCAGCTTCAATTCTATCATCCAGGCCTTGGCCACATCAGGAAATAAGGCCTTGGGTACTGGGGCTGGGTACTTCTAGTATCTTAATAAAACAAGATTGGAGCCAGATTTAAAAGCAGAGATAGGGCCCTGGCCAGTTTGACTCAGTGATTAGAGGATCGGGTTAGGGTTAGTGTTAGGATCAGGATCCTGATCCTGATCCTTCTGTCGATAGGATCCATTCCTGGTCAAAGGCATGTTACCTGGGTTGCAGGTTCAATCCCTGCCCCCATTGGGGTTGGGAAGCAACCAATTGATGTTTCTCTCTGTCTCTTTCTCTGTCTCCCTCCCTCCCTACCTTCTACTCTATCATAAAATCAATGGAAACATATCCTCTCGTGAGGATTAACCAAAAAAGGCAGAGATAGTAGTCTCCCTTCCCTAGTTTACTTTGGTGGCTCCAGAAGACCAGTCCCTGTCTACACAGTCTAGCAACTTCAGGAGAGCTTGCAAGAGGGACTCAGGGCACTCCTTCTTTTCTCTTCTAGGTTGTTCCTCAAAGTCATTCAAGCTGTACTCGCCGAAGGAGCCCCCGAACGGCAACGCCTTCCCTCCCTTCCATCCCGGCACCATGCTAGATCGGGATGTGGGGTGAGTCTTGTTTACTTCTCATCCTTTTTCCGGATGGGATCCTGACTGAAAAGAGGAGGGAGTGACATCCCCCAATAATTCCTATCTTCCACCCCCATTCTCATAGCCTCTTCCCTTACACAGCCCAACTCCCATGTACCCGCCTACATACCTGGAGCCTGGGATTGGGTAAGTGGAGTCTAGTGGGGTGGGAGGTACTTTCCATTACATGGGTGAAGGCAGAGGTGGGGGGGGGGAAGACTCTGCTCCTATTAACCTCCCTTCTTCACTTACCCCAGGAGGCACACACCATATGGCAACCAAACTGACTACAGAATATTTGAGCTTAACAAACGGCTTCAAAACTGGACAGAGGTATCCAGGGGAAAGAGGAGGGGGAGGACCATCTGAGTACCCCTGTGGGATATCTTCTGATACACACACAAATACCTCTCCCTGTGCTCTTAGGAGTGTGACAATCTCTGGTGGGATGCTTTCACAACTGAGTTCTTTGAGGATGATGCCATGTTAACCATCACTTTCTGTCTGGAGGATGGACCAAAGAGATATAGTGAGTGGCCTCTGGGGGTTCTGCCAGTTCTGCTGTGGGAGTGTATACCTCCTGAGTCCTTCTAAGGTCTGGGAGTGGGTATTTGTCCCAGGGGATCTGTTTTGGCAGGGGCGGCATCTGCCTGATCCCTTTGGAGGTCCTTCTGTTCTGAAGAATTTGTCCCATCTCTACAGCCATTGGCCGGACCCTGATCCCACGCTACTTCCGCAGCATCTTTGAGGGGGGTGCTACGGAGCTGTACTATGTGCTTAAGCACCCCAAGGAGGCATTCCACAGCAACTTTGTGTCCCTCGACTGTGACCAGGGCAGCATGGTGACCCAGCACGGCAAACCCATGTTCACCCAGGTCAGCAATCCAGCTAGATGTGGAATGCTGAAGCACCTGAGTTTAATTCCCGTCCTCTTTCCCAGAATGTACTCAGCTGTTCCCCAAGGAGTCATAATGGGGAGTGGCCAGATAAGAAGGGAGGGCAGGCATGCTGCAGCATTCAGCAGACATTTACTGAGCTTGTACTTGACTGTATTCTGGGCCACAGGAGTACATACAGCAGTGAACAAGAGCCTGCCCTCATAGAAAGCTTATAGCAGGTGAACGTATCACTAGCTACATGGGAGAGGACAGGATCAGTTAAGCACTTCTGTGTGTGTGTATGTGTAAGGGTCAAGGGTGTGACAAGTATGTGAGGGGATGGTCCATGTCAGTTACACACCCAGATTTAGGTGCAGGTGGCAGAAGTATATGCAGTAGGGGAGTTGTGAGCAAATGGGAGAACAGGTATACTTTCAGGTATGGGGAGGGGGCAGAGCTGTGACAATCTTGTCTCCAGGTGTGTGTGGAGGGGCGGTTGTACCTGGAGTTCATGTTTGACGACATGATGCGGATAAAGACATGGCACTTCAGCATCCGGCAGCACCGGGAGCTCATCCCCCGCAGCATCCTTGCCATGCATGTGAGTGTGGGCAGAACCCAAGATGCAAGGACAGACAGTGGGAAGGGTGGAATAAGGTCTGCCATTTCCTGACAGTGACCTTCGAGGATTAGAGTTTCTCCACCTGAAAAATGGATTTAATAATAGCCCCTCTTCTCTTTCAGGAGTGTCACAGGCTCAGATGATAGGGCTGGTGAGCAGATGTAACCCAGGTGCTAGTATTCTTATCTTTCTCCCCCTCTAGGCCCAGGACCCCCAGATGTTGGATCAGCTCTCCAAAAATATCACACGGTGTGGGCTATCCAATTCCACTTTAAACTACCTCCGAGTGAGTCTGATCACCTAGTCTTTGCCCCATCCCATTTGGTCTCAGCTCCATGTCTCTCCCCTGAAAAGCCCCCTCCTTTCTCCCCACAGCTCTGTGTGATACTTGAGCCCATGCAGGAGCTCATGTCCCGCCACAAGACCTACAGCCTCAGCCCTCGTGACTGCCTCAAGACCTGCCTTTTTCAGAAGTGGCAGCGTATGGTAGCACCCCCCGGTAAGTGCCTTTCGCCTGCACCTGCTCTTACCAGGATCTGATGCCATCCCCCAAGGCTGTATCTCTTATTTCCTCATGAACCCCTTTCCTTGCTCCTGGGTCTGCAAGATTGGCATCAGGGTAGGCTCAGGCTCCTTAGGAGCCAGAATGAGGAACCAGGGGCCCAGGACCCTGCCCCACCTGAGTCTTCCTTTCACTGGCACAGCGGAGCCCGCCCGGCAGCAGCCCAGCAAACGGCGGAAACGGAAGATGTCAGGTGGCAGCACCATGAGTTCAGGGGGCGGCAACACCAATAACAGCAACAGCAAGAAGAAAAGCCCAGCCAGCACCTTCGCCCTCTCCAGCCAGGTACCTGTAAGCATCTCGGCTTTCTTCTCTCTTCTGGGCTGCCCTACTGCTGATCCCTGACCCTTGACCCTGTCCCAGTATGAGCTCGCTAGCAGGCATTGAAGCAGAGACAGTTTTTCCCAGTGTACTCTGCCAGTATGGGCTGACTCCTATCACTGATGAGAGTCCCTGTTAGTCATATATGTGGTTGTGATCACACAGACTCAGACATAGCAATATAGGTATAAAGGGAGAGTCAACCATGAGAACATACGGACGTTCAGGACAGACAGCTTGGGAGCACACAGACCATCGAGATATACACATTCACACTGATAGAGGGACACACAGCCTCAATATGTGTGAATCTATAATACATAGACATGCACATGCACATGCATACACTCCCTGCATTGGTGTTTTTTATCTGCTCCCTCTCTTACACGTGGACAGAAGTTTAGGAGCCCCCTAAAATTCTGGGGAGACGGACTAGGGAGCTAGAGGAGTAAATCGACTTCCCAGAATCTAGTGGATGTGGGTTAAAGGGTGTGATGCTCTGTAGTCCTTCAGTGGGAAGGATTCCAGGGGCTGAGGGTGTCAGAGCAGTTGATATTTTAAATTGGGAGAAGGGGGTGGGGGTGTTGAGTTTCTTGGGTGGGTATTGGGGCTCTGGGGGTTTCTGTCGCCCTGGGCCGGGCGAGCCCCTGCCCCGATTATGTTTGGGGACCTCCGCCACTCTCAGGATGTGATGGTGGTGGGGGAGCCCACCCTGATGGGCGGGGAGTTCGGGGACGAGGACGAGAGGCTCATCACCCGGCTGGAGAATACCCAGTTTGACGCGGCCAACGGCATTGACGACGAGGACAGCTTTAACAACTCCCCTGCCCTGGGCGCCAACAGCCCCTGGAACAGCAAGCCTCCATCCAGCCAAGAAAGCAAATCGGAGAACCCTACATCACAGGCCTCCCAGTAAAGGCCTCACCAGGGCCACCTAGTGCTCTGCCTGCCTGCCCACCCCCTCGAAGCCCCAGGGAGCAGAAGACAGAATGAAGAGACTGAGCATCTGAAATGGGCAGCTTCGATCCACCACTTCAGGGAGGAACTGGACTCGCTGGGGGCAGGTGCCAAGATTTGCCCCACGGTGGCCCTGGGCTGGGCCTGGCCTCTGCAGAGCCTTTTGGGGGAAGGGTGTACTCATGTGGATGCCTACGTGGACCCTGGGCCTCTGAGAAATGTTCTGACAACCCCTCCAGAGCATTTGCCTCCATCCTCACCCCAGGTTCTGGGTTCCCCGTCCTCCTGACTCTACCCCCTTCAAGCCTGGGGTTGTTTATACCCACAGCTCTTGGGGACTTAAAGTTATGGGGCTTGGTTGAGTGCCCCTACCCTAGACTCTCCCCCTAGGTGGCTGGTAGTAGAGGGGTAAAGCTCTGGGCTCCTCCCTTTCACCACCTATCCCAGCTTCCAAGTTTTTTAAAAAAAATAATATTAAAAATGTAAGTTTTAAAAAAAATCACTCATGTTCCCCCTCTTCCCCTTATTAAAAGTCCAGCTACCTCCCTATACCTGGCAGATGGGGGGCTTAGGGCCCAGGTGGAGGTGAGTGTGGGGGTAGGGTTAGGGGGGTTATGCATTACCGTTTTATATAGTTTGAGAGCTTCAGACCAAGGAGACGCTTTGCCATCTCTCTTCCCTTTTCCTCAGGGGTGACTGGAGTTAGGGAAGGCATGCCATGGGGTAGGGGCCATTGATGGCTTACCTTTGTAACAGTTCCCAGCTGTTGTCTGTCTCCCCATCCTCCAGGACTCTGGCCTGCCCTCCTAGTGCTTGTGACTCCTTCAATCCCAGCCCCCCTGTACCCCCATGGTGTCTATATTCTTTACAAATCCTCCACTAGAGCAGCTGTCTTGGGTGGGAGGAGGAGGAGGCTCCCTCCCTTAGGGAGTATGAAGGGAAGGGAGCAGCCTTGTTTGTCACTGTGTTTTTTGTTTTGCATCAGTTGGACAGGCATGGGATGGGGAGGGGTTCATCCACACTCTCCAGTACTCTTCCTCCAGTCCCTCAGATTTTATATCTAGTCCTCCCCTGCCCTCCACAGAGAGGAAGGAGCCACTGAGGATATCCCAGCTCTAAGCTCACCAGGGAGCAATCGGCCTCAGTCCCCAAGCTGAAGTAGAGGGTCTTCATCTCCCAATGTCCCCTCTAGACCCTTATCTCATAGAAGGAAGGGGAAGGCAGCCAGGATCCTTAGCTCTATTTCAGCTGGACATGTGGAGGCTCTGGGCCCAGGGTGAGGCCAAAAGCAGGGTCCCATGAGTCTGGGCCCAGCTCTGGCTTTGCTGCCTTTTCCAGAGGCCTGTTCCAGAAGTGTTGGTACCACCTCTCTTCCCACTCTACCTTCTGGATTCTGGGGCCCTCTACACCCTGTGTCCTTCACTCTAGCTGCCACTGTTGAAAGGTATTGTTATGTCAGGAGCTGAGGGAAGGGGTGGGAAAGATGGATGTCCCACCCCAACTGTAATACCTTTTTTTTTTTTTTTTTTTTTTTTTTTTTGGCCATTTGAGTCATGTATGGTACCAATCAATAAAGAGACTTTTCGGTTTGAGTGTGTCTTGGTTGCTCGTTGATGCCCAATAATGACTCAGCCCAAGACAGTCTGTTCCCCTCCTTCCTGCAGTCCTAGGACCATTCATTGGGGAGGAGGTATGAATTGGACTTGTGGATTTCCCTTCATTCCCATCTCACATTTCTCTTCATTCTTCTGGTGTTGCTCCTCATATGCCCCAGTCTGGCCCCTTCTCCCTCAAAAGTTGACTTTCTGTCTCCATCCTCCCCTCCCCCTCAACTGTTCCTCACTCCTGTCTTGGGGTTGCCAGAAAGGTGGCCCTCCTGAGGCAGGGTTCCTGTGCTAGCTTTGCCTGGATTATTAGGCTGTTGGGGGTGGGGTGGGAGTGGGGTCCTTGCCTAGGAGGGTGCCCTGAAGGAGCTTTGAGTGGTTAAGAGTGCCTGGGAGGCTCGGTTAGTAAGATTCCTGCCCCTATCAGGGAAGTCAAACAGCCCAGCTGCCTAGGTGGGGAAGTCAGTAGCCAGATTGTTGATCTCCTTGCTGACTTCGGGTGGGAGCATGGAGGGAGAAAGAAGGATGCTTAAGTGCTGTTGCTAGGGAGCATCCTGAAGCTCTGTGGAAAGATGGAAAGAGGAATAGGACACTTTTTAGACTCCTTTCCAGGTAGTTACTCCCTACCCCTAGGTCTCTCCTCCCCCACCATTAAAGAAGATTGGCAAGACAGGGACACCCTAACTGTGGATTGGGAATGGGGTCTTAGCACCTACAAAGCCCCCTACCCAGTTTCCCTCATTTTCATCCCAGGCAGCGGAACCTGAGGCCTCATACTATTCCCTCACTAAGGTCTCTCTGGATCTGAAGTAAGGCCTCATGGACCTGCGCCTCTACCCTCACCTTCCAGCTGGCAGAAGAAACCAGAGGACAGCACTTCATGGCCCACCCTGCCCCCTCTCCAATTCAGCAGTGACGGTTGGCCCCCTGCCTTGCTGCCAGCCCAGCTCCTTCTCATTGCCCCAGCGCCTCAGGATCCCAAAGCCTGCATTTGCACACACACAAACATAGCCCTCCTCTGCAGGCCTGACTTGACAAGGACATTTGCCAGTCAGCTGCTACCACCAACTTACCCTGGGAGTGCTAAGTAACACCTACTTGCAGTTTGTCTGCCTGGTACTAGGTGTACATCTTACCTTTTTGCTTGAGTGTGTGCCATTGTATATATGTATGTGACTGATGAGGTGGGAGAGGGCTTAGATATGTGAATGTAAATGGAGCACATGCATGTGTGAATATGAATGTGGGATAGTAGATGCATTTGTTTATGGTATGTGTCTTGGTGGATTCATTCATTAAACTGATATTCATTGAGCTCTCTTCAGGTTCCAGGCCCAACTCTACATGCTAGGGATTAGGTTCTGAAGAAGGCAGAGAAGGCAGGACTGCTGAGTGTGAGTGGGAGACTACAAATACAGAAATGAGAATGTGTTGTTGAATTCATGGCGTAGTAGTATGATTGTGCTAGGTTTGGGGGCCACTGGGGCAGCATTTGTGTGACTGGGTTGGGCATATGAAGGCTCACAGCGTGTGTGTGTGTGTGTGTGTGTGTGTGTGTGTGTGTGTGTTTTGGAGGGGGTGAGAGTCAAAGAAAGGTGAATTGCCAGGCTTGGACTCTGCCCTGCTTGGGGGAAGGGAGTGTGTCAGAGAGACCAGGGGACCCACTTTTTGAACTCAGGAAACATAGTGGCCAGCGACTTCCTCCGGAGCCGGAGATCTGGCTCCTCCCTGTTTGCCCCAGCAACCTCCCAGGGGAAGGCCCTTGGTCAGGAGGAATTGCTGGGGTAGGGGAAGGGAGAGTCCCTTCAAGGCCCTCTGTTTCCAAGTACAAGTGAGGGCCCTGCCCCATTCCCAACATAATACTGAAAACCTTGTTTTAACATAGCCAAGCCCCACTGCAGAGGCACAGGCCCTGAAACCCCAGGCTCCCAGTTCAGCCTGGGCTCAGCTCCTTCCCCATGGTACCTATTCCAGCCAAATCCAGCCTGACTTCTAGCCCCCCCTTTCTTTTTAGCACTGCACAACTTCCAGCCCTTCTTAATATCCTTAGCCCAGCCAGCCTAGCCCAGTTCTAAGCTACCCTCCCAAGCTCTCCCCCACTCCTGCCCTGCTCTGTCCTTTTTTTCACAAAGTAGGGCCTTATTTTGGGGGTTGGTAGAGGTGAAAGTATAGGATTAAGAGCTACAGCCTGAATACTATGCAGCCAAAAACATGTAAAAATATGTTAGAGGTAGGTGTGTCAGATATTAATAAAATGCTCTACTGTTTTAAAAAAAAAAAAAAAGAGCACCTGGCCAGTGCGGCTCAGTGCTTGAGCATTGACCCATGCACCAAGAGATTGCTGGTTACAACCTGGATGAAGAAGGGACGGCAGAGTACTGAGGATGGGATGGCCCAGGCATGTTCTGGGCCAGGCTGAAAGGAAAGGAATGTGTAAAAATAAGTTTTGAGTCAGTGGTCCCTACTCCCAAGCTGAATTTCAAAGATGTTTGTTTTGGCCCCTGCTGGTCCCAGCTTCCAGTACCCAGAATGCTTACAACAACTATCTACCATGTGGTCACAGTCCCATTCTCTCAGGACCCACATATGAAACTCCTCTCCACCCCCACATTGCAGTCTTCAATGAAATAGAACAGGAAATGGGTGGGAGACTACACACCCTGCAGTTCTTAACCTGGGGTTTGGGGGAAGCAAAATGGGAATGGAAGCTGACCCACACCTCCAGGTTCCTACTCCAGCCTTGGGAAGGGGCCATTTCCCCACCAATGTTGGGATCCTTTTCCTAGAGTAGCTAAACCCTGGATTACTCCTCTTCCTGCTGCCCCACCTCTGTGCCACCAGCTCACCTCTCTAGAAGGAGAACCTGCAGTCAGTCCCAGAGGAGGATGGGGGAGAAGAGTCTTTACCCATTGCTCCCAAACAAGTAAAGCTATCTGGAAGAGGTAGGCATACTTTCTCTCTCTTTCCTTTAATGGATGTCAGGTACACAGAATGAGATTAATCATAACCTTGGTTCATGACACACTCTTTTCATTGCTCCATGCACAGGACACATTTGTTTACTTATACTACTATCATAAGAACTCATCAACATGAAAGCTAAGAATTAGGCAATAACTAAAATCTAACTGTGGTCCATCCCCATTCCATCCATTCCCAAGGTATCCATCATTCTTTTTTCCTTCTTTCTTAGTTTTTTAATGTGTTCTGACCGGGTATAGAACTCACAACCCTAGTGTATCAGGATCATGCTGTAACCAACTGAGCTACCTGGCATTTATTTTAGCTACATGTATTCCTAAAAACTTACTTTTTAAATTTTAGTTATTTTTTTACCTTATAAAGGAATACTGCTATATGTACTTTTTGATGGCTTATTATTTTTCTTAATATTGTATTACTAAGATTCATATTGTTACATATTGCTGCAATTCATTCATTTTGAGGGCTGTGTAATATTTAATTGTGTGACTATACCATAGTTCTTCATTCTCTTGTCACTGAACATTTGGATTTTTTCTAGGTTTTTTCTATCATAAAGGGTACTTATATGAATGTTTTTATTCCTATCTCCTATTGTACATTGCAGAGTTTTTCTTGGTTATAATATTTAGATGTAATCTCTACAAACTCAGGTTTCCACCTCTGAAGCCCAGGCAGAGGGCCTAGCTGGGGTTAGTTTGAATTAAAGTTCAGACACTTATTGAGTACCTGCTATATAAACCACTCTGTTCATCATTCATTCAGCTAGTCAAACTCAAGCTACATTTAGTGAACATCTACAACATGCCAGGAGCTGGAGAGAGAACAGTGAACAAGACAACCTGGTACATACTATTGGGCAGAGAAACATTGAACAAATGGTCACATACTATGTAATTACAATTTATTATATAACTGAATAGTGCAGGATAAACATATAATAGGGGTACATAATTTAAACTGATATGTTAAGGAAGGTCTCTCAGAGGGAGTGATGTATCTGCTGAAAGTTGAAGCATGAGGAGGACTTAACCAGATGGAGCATGAGGAAGAGAATTTCACATAGAGGAAACAGGTTCTCATGCTGGGAAGTGCTTGGTGGGTTGGATGAATAGAACACCAGTAGGTTCTGAGCCTAGTGAGCAAGGGGAAATGGAGGCGGGAGAGAGGCTGAGGCCAGATAAGACAATGCCATGGTGGTGGTGTCGATGTGATGATGATGATGATGGTGGTGACGAAACTAGCAGTTAACATTCATTCTACACCAGGTATTATGAGAAATTTTTTATAGCAAATGATCTCATTGAAAGCTGACTACAACTCTATGGAGAAGGTACTGTTATTATCTCTCATTAACAGGAGAACACTAAAGGCCAGAAATGGGGGTGGTGGGGTGAGCTAAGGGCCAGCCAGGCAGACAACTTGCCCAAAGTCACAGAGTCAGCAAGGATTTTGAATTACATCCAAACATAATGGGCTGTCACTGAAGGGGCTAAGGCAGGTCAAGATTAAGAAAGACCTGGTCCCTGCCTTCCAGAAACTCCCAGAGCCAGAGAAATCAGACCCTGCCACAATTTGAGTAAAAAGCGCACATCAGGAAATAGGATTAAAATGGGCAAATTTCTCTATAGGAAGAGAAATTTGTTTTGGCCAAAGAGATCTGGGAAGGCTTCTTGCTGAAGATGAAATTGATTGTGATTGTTGAAGGGAGGTGGACCTGTAGCAAGTAATTTTGGCAAGGACCAACAGACACTCCAAGTAGAGGGACAGCTTTAGGGAATTAAGGAAGTGAGGCTATAGCAGCAAGGGGTACTGTGGGAGTTTAAGGTGTCAAGGGAAGGAATGGTGGGTATGTTGCTGAATGGGAGAGAAGTAATCAGTAAAACTGCCTTCCACCGTCTTTGTAAATTGTAGAGAGTTTTGAATGACAAGCTGAGAAGTTTAGACTTAATTTTATAGGGAGTGGGAAGCCACCAACAGTTTTTGAACAGAGAAGTGACTTGATTCAATCTGGGTTGTTTTTTTTTTTTTAAGATTTATTCTCTCTCTCTCTCTTTTTTTCTTTATTGATTTTTAGAGAGAGAGGAAGGGAGAGGGAGAAAGAGATAGAAACATCGATGACATAGATCATCGATTGGCCACCTCCTGCATGCCCCCCACCAGGGATTTGGCCCACAACCTGGGCATATGCCCTGACTGGGAATCAAACCAGCGACCTCTTGGTGCATGAGTTGATGCTCAACCACTGAGCCACACCGTCTGGGCTTGAGCTGGGTTTTTTAATTTTTTTATTTATTGATTTAGGAGAGAGAGGAAGGGAAAGAAAGAAACATCAATTTGTTGTTCCACCTATTATTGTATTCACTGGTTGCTTCTTGTATGTACCCTGACTAGGGATCGAACTCATGACCTTGGTGCATCACATGGTGTATAGGATTAGAGAAGAAAGACCATTTAGGAGGCCATGAAGTTCATGCAGCTAGTAACTTAGAAAATTAAAACAAAAAGATCATAACTGTTCATGAAATAAATTGTACAAGCCCTGCCTGTGTGGCTCAGTGGTTGAGCATTGACCCATGCACCAAGAGGTCCCCAGTTCGATTCCTGGTCAGGGCATATGCCCAGGTTGTGGGCCAAATCCCCGGTGGGGGGCATGCAGGAGGCAGCCAGTCGATGTTCTCTCTCATAGATGTTTCTATCTCTCTCCCTCTCCCTTCCTCTCTCTCTAAAATCAATAAAGAAAAAAATGTTTTAAAATTATCTTTAAAAATAAATAAAAAATAAATTGCACAAGATTAGAGAATTAAATGTACACCTTGGCCTGGTAGTTCAGTGGTTGGAGCATTGTCCTGCTACTCCAAGGTTCTGGGTTCAATCCCTGGTCAGAGCACATATAAGAATCAACCAATGAATGTAGAAAACAGGTGGAACAACAAACTGATGTTTCTCTTTCTCTCTCCTCTCTCTCTAAAAATCAATAAATAAAACTTTTAAAAGAATTAAGTGTAAGCAAATAAAATTAGAAGAAAATAACATGAAATAATATTCATCAACTTTCTATCTAGGAGTATGTGTAGGGAAGGCAAACTTGAAAATTTAAATACTATAGAAGAAATCAGAAAAAAAAAAGTGAATTTCACCTCAATAAAAGAAAAAAAGAATGATCAATCTGACTACATACAGACTAAATTTACAACTTCGATAAGTGTGTGTGTAAATAAAAAATAAATACATTCCTGCTGCCCCCTTCCCCTGAAAAAAGCAGGTGCATTGGGAGATACATTTGCAGGAAATATGAGTTATAATCTTTTTATATAACTCATGCAAAATAGGTTTTAAAAAGGAGGCTCTTCAATAGATAAATGGGTAAAGGACAATTTCAGAGGAGGAAGTACTAATAATAACATAAAAATATAGTAAACAGACCCTGGCTGAGTAGCTCAGTTGGTTAGAGCATCATCCTGATAAGCCAAGGTTGCAGGTTCAATCTCCAGTCAGGGCACATACAAGAAGCAACCAATTAGCCCGGCTGGTGTGGCTCAGTGGTTGAGCATCGACCCATGCATCAAGAGGTCGCTGGTTCGATTCCCGGTCAGGGCACATGCCAGGTTGTGGGCCAAATCCCCAGTGGGGGGCATGCAGGAGGCAGCCAATCGATGTTCTCTCTCATCAATGTTTCTATCCCTCCCTCTTCCTTCTTCTCTCTCTAAAATCAATAAAGAAAAAAAAAGAAGACACAATCAATTAATGCATAAGTAAGTGAAACAACTAATCAACGTTTTTTTTTTCTCTCTCTCCCCCTTCCACTCTCTATAAAAATCAATTAAAACAATTTTTTAAAATCCTCACCCAAGGATATTTTTCTATTTATCTTCAGATAGAGTGGGAGGGAGGGAGAAAAAGGGAGAGAGAGGGAGAGAGAAAAACATCAATGTGAGAGGGACACATCGACTGGTTGCCTCCCACACGACCCGGACCAGGGCTGAGGACAAACCACAACCAAGGTACATGCCCTTGACCGGAATCAAACCCTTGACTCATTGATCTGCAGGCCGACCACTGAGCCAAACTGGCCAGGACAAAACAATAAAAAAAAATATATTTTTATTGATTTTTATAGAGAAAGGGAGAGAGATAGAAACATCAATATGAGAGAGAAACATTGATCAGCTGCCTCCTGCACGCTCCCCACTGAGGATCAAGCCTGAAACCTGGGCATGTGCCCCAAACGGGAATAGAACCAGGACCTCCCAGTCCATGGGACGACGCTCAATCTAATGAGCCACATCAGCCAAGCTAAACAAAAAATAGTAAACAAATGGCCCGGCCGGTGTGGCTCAGTGGCTGAGCATCGACCCATGCACCAAGAGGTCGCTGGTTCGATCCCTGGTCAGTGCACGTGCCCAGGTTGTGGGCCTGATTCCCGTTGGGGGACATGCAGGAGGCGGCCAGTCAATGTTCTCTCTCATCCCTCTCCCTTCCTCTCTCTTTCAAATCAATAAAGAAAAAAAAATTTAAACTGTGCAATTTAATGGCTTTTAGCATATTCATACTGTTGTTCAACCATCACTACAATTTATTTATACATTTATCAGTTGATGGACATTTGAATTGTTTCCACTTTTTGGCTGCTATGAATAATGCTGCTATGAACATTCATGTACACATACTTATGTAGACACATTTAAAAAATTTTTTTTCTTTATTGATTTTAGAGAGAGAGGAAGGGAGAGGGAGAGAGAGATAAAAACATCAATGAGAGAGAACCTCCATTGGCTGCCTCCTGCATGCCCCCCTCTGGGGATCAGACCCACAACCTGGGCATGTGCCCTGACCGGGAATTGAACTGGCGACCTCTTGGTGCATAGGTGGATGCTCAACCCCTGAACCACACCAACTGGGCTAGACACATATTTTTATTTTTCATGGATATATACCCAAGAGTGGAATTACTGGGTCCTATGGTAATTCTATGTTTAACATTTTGAGTAACTGCCAGACTGTTTTCCAAAGTGGCTGCCCAATTTTGTATTCCCATCAGCAATGTATGAAGACTCTAATTTCTCTATATCCTCCCCAACACTTGTTATTGTCTGCCTTTTTTATTATAGCCATCCTGGAGTATGGGAAGTGGTATCTCATTGTGGTTTTGATTTGCATTTCCCTGATGACTAATAATGTTGAGCATCTTTTCATGTCCTTATTAGCCATTTGTATATCTTTGGAGAAATGTCTGTTCAGATCCTTTACCCATTTTTACTTTATTTTATTATTTTTTTAAATATATTTTTGTTGCTGCCCGGCCAGCATGGCTCAGTGAATTGAGCATCATCCCAGGGACTAAGAGGTCCTGGTTCGATTCCTAGTCAGGGCACATGCCAGGGTTTTGGGCTCGATCCCCAGTAGGGGGTGTGCAGGAGGCAGTCAATCGATGTTTCTCTCTTGCATCTATATTTCTATCTCTCTCTTCTCTCTCTAAAAAATCAATAAAAGCATATTTAAAAAAAATAAAATAAAATGTTTTTTATTGATTTTAGAGAAAGAGAGGAAGGGAGGGGGGGAGAGAAAGAGAGAGAGAAACATCAATGTGAGATTGGTTGCCCTTTCCACGTGCCCTGATTGGGGATTGAACCCACACCCAAGGTATGTGCCCTGACCAGGAATCAACCGGCAACCTTTCAGTGTACAAGACAACGCTCAACCAACTAAGCCACTCCGGTTGGAACATTTCTTTTTTATTTTATTTATTGATTTGAGAGAGGAAAGGAGAGAGCGAGAGCGAGAGAGAGAGAGATTTGTTCTACTTATTTATGCATTTATTGGTTGATTCTTTTTTTTTGTTGTTGTTAATCCTCACCTGAGGACACTTTCTCATTAATTTTTAGATAGAGTGGAAAAGAGGGAAGAGGAGAGAGAAAGAGAAAGAGAAAGAGAGAGAGAGAGAGAGAGAGAGAGAGAGAGAGAGAGAGAGAGAGAGAGAGAGAGAGAAAAAAACATTGACTCAAGAGAGACAGGTCGATCAGTTGCCTCCCCCACGACCCCAGGGCTGAGGATCAAACCTGCAACCAGGGCTGAGGATCGAACCTGCAACCCAGGTATGTGCCCCTGACCAAAAATCAAACCATGACCCTTCGGTCATTGGGCTGATGCTGTATAGGCTCTGTGGTGCTCTATTGGGCTGAGCCAAACCGGCCAGGGCCATGGTTGATTCTTGTAAGTCTTTAATCAGATATATGATTTGCAAGTATTTTTTCACTCTGTGGGTTGTATTTTCACTTTTTTGAGGGGGCCTTTTGGAACACAAAAGTTTAAAACTTTGATGAAGTCCACATTATCTAGTTTTTCTTTTTCACTTGTGCTTTTGGCATGCTTGGTAAACTTTGTATTGAAGTATAACATACAGAAAAGTGCCCTGGCCTGGTAGCTCAGTTGTTTAGAGCATCAACCCTATATGCCAATGTTGCAGGTTCTATGCCCTGTCAGGGCACACACAGGAATCAACTAATAAATGCAAAAATAAGTGGAACAACAAATCGATGTTTCTCTCTCTCTAAAATCAATAAATAATTCTAAAAACATACAGAAAAGTAGACATATAATAAATGTACAAGTTGACAATTTTTTTTTCAGTCCTCACCCAAGGATATGTTTCTTTTGTATTGCTTTTTTTTTTTTTTTTATCCTCACCCGAGGACATTTTTCCATTTTTTGTTCAGATAGAGTGGGAGGGAGAGAGAGGAAGAGAAAGAGAGAGAGAGAGAGAGAGAGAGAGAGAGAGAGAGAGAGAGAAACATCAACGTGAAAGGGACACATCGAGTGGCTGTGTATTGCTTTTTAGAGAGAGAGGAAGGGAAAGAGAGAGAGAAACATTGACGCAAGAGAGAAACACTGATTGGTTGCCTCCTACACACGCCTAACCATGGATTGAACCTGCAACCTAGGTATGCACACTGACGGCAAATCAAACCTGAGACCTTTTGGTGTACGGGACAATGCTCCAACCAACTGAGCCACCCAACCAGGGTACAACTTGACAAATTTTCTAAAACTAAATGTACTATGAAACCAGTATTGAGATCAAGAAGTAGAACATTACTAGCACCCCAGAAGTCTTCTTCATGACCCTTCCCAATCATTTTTTTCCCTCCCAGGGTAACTGCTGTTCTGATTTTTATTTTATTTTTAAAATTTTATTATTTTTTTTTAATTCTCACCAGAGGACATGCTTTTGTAAAAATTGATTTGAGAGAGAGGAAGGGAGAAGGAGAGAGAGAGAGAGAGAGAGAGAGAGAGGGAGAAAAACATCAAAGCAAGAGTGAAACATCCATCGGTTGCCTTACTCACATGCCCCAACCAGGGATCAAACCTGAAACCTGGTTCTGTGCCCTGACTGGCAATTGAACCCATGACCTTTCAGTGTATAAGAGGATGCTCTAACCAACTGAACCACATCATCAGGGCCTGATTTTTATTTTTCAAATGTATTGATTGTTTTGAGAGAGAAACAGAAAGATTTGTTGTTCTACTTATTTATGCATTCATTGGTTGATTCTTGTATGTGCCCTGCCCAGGGATAGAACCTGCAACCTTTGGGTATCGAAATGACACTAACCAAATGAGCTACCCAGCCAGTGTACCACTGTCCTGATTTTTAACACCATAATTAGTTTTGTCTGTTTTTTTTTTTTTTTAATGTAAACAGAATCATACTAAAGAGGCAAAGATTCTTTTCTTTTTTATTGAATTTTTTTGGGTGACATTGGTTAATAAAAATATATAGGTTTCAGGTGTACAATTCTATAATACATCATCTGTATATTGTATTGTGTGTTCACTCCTAAGTCAAGTCTTCTTCCATCACCATTTATCCCCCCATACCTTCTTCTATCTCCCCCTACCTCCCAAGATGCAAAGATTGTCAATGATCCTACCCAATGTTAGGAAGAATGTAAAGAGACTAGAATCTCTTACACTTTGAGTAAGGTAGTCTCTCAGAAAAGCAACTTGTATTAATGTACACACTAATTGACCCACCAATTTCATTTCTGGGAACCACAGCATTATTTATACTACAGAAAATTTGGAAACTCCAGAATGTGATGAATAGGAGAATGGCTTGGTTAACTATGGGGCATCCTAACAATGGAATGCTACGCAGCCATCAAAATGATGTTTGCCAAGAGGTTAAAAGAATGTGAGAAAACATGATAAATGTTAACTGAAAAAGTATGATAGACACCCTTGTTTTGAATCCTGGCTCAACCTTTCATAGGTGGCTAACCCTGAACAAGTTATTTAATTTCTTTGAGCTTGTTTCTCATCTCTAAAATGGGGTAATAACAGCATCTGTCTTGTAGGGTTGTTAGGAGGATGAATTGATAATATAGAGTTTAGAAAGTCCAGAAATAGTCCCTCTACCTTTCCCTTCCAGCCAGCTCACTGCCAGGAGGTCATGCCAGGGGATGCCCCGAGGCCCACAGGAGTGGGAATGGATGGAACCCTGAAGTGGGATGTGTGGAAGGATTGGAGTAGAGGAACGGAGAGTTAGGAACTAGGAAATTGCAAAACAAGTAGGGTAGTCTAGCAGCAAAGCAGAGAGGCTCTGGAGCACCCCATCAGAGCCCTCCTGTTCCATGCAGGTATATCAGGATGTTTTCTGGATGTTGTAGGACAGGGGACAGCCTCTGCTCAGCAAGTGCTGAATTGGGTCTATTCTGCCTTACCACTCTGCCTCCTGCCCCACCTCAACCTAAACTTGCCGAGAGCATAAAAAATAAGGACAGCTAGTGGGACATCTACAAGAAGATAAGGGGAATTCTGTTTGCAGGTCTGGCCTCCAGAGACCACCTCTGTTACTGCCCCTGCCTGTCCTGCACACATAAGGGGGTAGGATGTGTGAGTAGCTAACTGATGTTTGGCTGAAGCCTAAGACCATATTGCCTCCTGCCCCACTCCCAGGTCTTGAAATATGAGGCTGGCTACATAATGGTGCCTAGTGTGCCTCATCTTTGGTCAGGTACTCTTCCTGTCTGGCCTCAGCCTATACAACTGCCTGTGTGAGTCCTGCAGAAGCTATTAGTTCCATCAGCCCAGTTCCCAGCACCTGCCTACCTGCTTCCTGCTGGCCATAGGCATGCTCCTCCTGTATGTTGACCTTCCCCTACCCAGTGCCCACCCGTCATGTCTGAAAGCTGGTCCCTCAGGCTGGGAACCATCTCTGGTCTCATCAGGAAGATCCCATCCTAACCTGTGCCCCCTCTCATCTTGTGTAGCTTGCTCCCCACTTTGACTCTCTGGGCCCCATGCCTCCAAGAACCATCACCTTTCATTACCCATAATTTCCCAAACCCAATCCCTGTTCATGCCCTGGCTCCTCTCATCTGCCCCTGACAGCTCTTCCATTTTCCTTTCTTACTCCTGACTACTCCCCACACACTTCCATCCATTCCCTCCTAACTTCCACACCTCCACCTCTTCTCTACCCCATTCTCCTTTCCTGACTCTCTTGACCTCTCTCCACATTCTGACCTGACCTTGATTCCCTCCCCTTTTCCCTCCTGCCTTGTCTCCCCAGGAGCTGGAACATCTGCAGTTTCATAAATAAGCAGCTGTATGAGGCCATTTCCTACAGCAGCTACTGCCTCAGAAATAACAAGTACAATCTTTTCTCCTCCCTTAAGTTCATCCTCCAGGTACAGAGTGGACTTAACTCTCCCTCCACTCTGGTAATTTCCCTCTGGGCCAGCCTCAGATCCCACTCCCACTCTAGAATCCCAGCTTCCCAGAGAGCCTGGTCACACCCACAGGAGTGTCAGATTCCAGGCATCATAATCTCTTTCTTTTGTTGTTGTTGTTGTTAATCCTTATCCTTTTGATGTGAGAGAGACACAATGTGCTCTTGATTGGGAATCAAACCCGTGACCCTTCAGTCTGCCAGCAGACACTCTAACCACTGAGCCAAACAAGCCAGGGCATCACAATCTCAGATGATTGACCCCAGTCTACCCAATCTCATTTCTCTGCCCTTCTCCCTATGGATCATTCTGGGCAGAAAAACCCCCTTCCCTCAAATTTTCCCTTACTCCTAGTATCCTGATCCTGTACCCTCTACTTCCCAGGACATGGATATAAACACCAGCTATGGATGGAAGCCCATCAGAAAAATCCAATCCAAACTGCTGGGTGAGGTGGAAAGAGCTTGCAGTGGGAGAGGCGGGAGCTCTAGTGGTTTATTATCCTGTTTCCCCCAGACTTTAGGCCCTTGCTGGGAATCAACATGTGGATTGCCCTCTATCTCCATTGCATTTTTTTTCAACACCACCAAGCAATTCTCTGACATCAGCTGGGTGTCCTACAATTCAACTTGATTCTGACACTATCTACCTGGAGAATAGTATCAGATCCCACAGGTTAAGGGTTCTATCCTACAAGACTGACTCCTACTTCAGACATGAATCATAGGTCCAGGTTGTTACCTGTGCTTCTAACTGACTGGATGTAAATTGGACATTCCCATGACAGGGAGGGATGTCCTCATCATCTGATTAATTTGCTAGGACAGCTCACAAAACTCAGGAAACCAGTTTACTTACTAGATTACCAGTTTATTACAAAAGCTATTAAAGGATACTGTTAGAAAGAAACAATAGGCCCAAAATGGAGTCACTTGTGCTAAGTCCCACACCAGCAAACTTAATTGCAGTTTCAACCTCTTCTGGGGCTGGGGACAAACTGCAACTGAGGTACGTGCCCCTAGCGGGAACCGAACCCAGGACTCTCCAGTCCGTGGGCCGACGCTCTAACCACTGAGCCAAACCAGCCAGGGCAGGAATGTGACTTTTAATTAGTCAACTGCAATAATCTGATCAAGACTAGTGAGGTAATCTGCATGATAGACACCCACCTTCCCCCAAAGGAAGGTGACCTTGCTTAAAATAGTCTTTTTTTTTTTTTTTTAATATGTTTTTATTGAGTTTTTAGAGAGAGAGGAAGGGAGAGAGAGAGAGAAACATTGATCAGCTGCCTCCTGCACACCCCATACTGGGGATTAAGCCTGAAACTCGAGCATGTGCCCTGACAGGGAATCGAACAGGGACCTCTCAGTCCATGGAACAACGCTCAATCCACTGAACCACACTGGCTGGGCTTGAAATAATCTTTTATTTTGTTTATGACTCCTTGTCCTACCCCTTTCTGCCTACGAAAGCTTCCATTTGTTTTTCTTTTTTTTCTTTATTGATTTTAGAGAGAGAGGAAGGGAGAGGGAGAGAGAGAGAGAGAGAGAGGGATAGAAATATCGATGAGAGAGAACATCGATTGGCCACCTCCTGCATGCCCCCCACTGGGGATCTGGCCCACAACCTGGGCATGTGCCCTGACCAGGAATCGAACTGGCGACCTCTTGGTGCATGGGTTGATGCTCAACCACTGGGCCACACCAGCCGGGCTCCCCTCTTGTTTTCTTGATGGCTCCTCAGCTGTCCCCACCTACATGACCTCTTGGAGTTCTGCTTGCAAAAAAGAACTATCCACAGAGGAGAAATGGATTGACCACAGATTCTCTTCCTGGCTCTCTGAGTTAAGGGTCAATGACAAACAAGGCCAACAAAAGTGTCAGACATGGAGTTGAGTCCACTCCCAGCTCCAGTTAAACTTGTCATTAAAAAAGAAAACATGGCCCTGGCTGGTTTGGCTCAGCAGTTAGAGCGTTGGCCTGCGGTCCAGAGAGACCCGGGTTCGGTTTCCGTTAAGGGCATGTACCTCGGTTGCAGTTTGTCCCCGGCTCCAGTTGGGGTTGGGCTGGGGTCCTGTGGGTGGCAACCAGTCGATGTGATGTGTCTCTCTCACATCGATGTTTCTCTCTCTCCCCCCCCCCCCCCACTCTATCTGAAGATAATTGCAAAAATGTCCTCGGGTGAGGATAAAAAAAAAAAAGAAAAATGCCCCTTTAGGGTCTCAGTAGAGAGAACTTTTGAGGCCACCTTGGAAGGTGTACCTTCTACAAAGAGAAACTATCTCTTTTATTAGAAAATTCACAAAGGTTTAGGAAATCCAACTAGTCTTACTCACGCCATCTTTCTGACTCCCCTTCTCTAGTTTGATCCCTCTTGGCCATCCACTTCAAATTTTCTACTCTGGAGCTATTCTGTTCCCTCTTCTGAAGCAGGAAAGACCACTTTATGATGCCTTCCCTTCCCCAACATTCACAGGGGAGACCTACTCACTGGGAAATTCACTAAGCCCTGACCAGTGTGGTGGAAGGAAGAAATAAGTCACTGATGTGTCCTTCCTCTCTTGTGTGGGCTCCAAATAAATCCTCTTCCTACACTGACCTGCGGCTATTCCCAAAGTGGATATGAGAACAATGAGCCAATCTAGCCAGTGATAAGCGGACACTTGATTTCCTTTCTGGACAGCGATCTCGGTGATACCCCAGGTCAGTGTTCTGCTTAAAGTGGCCTGGGACACTGATTTGGCTGTCTCCGGGTCCTCTCTGCCCCTATATCTCCCCTCAGCCTTCCCTTCCCTTCCCCCACTGTGACTACCAGAACCCTATTGTAGCCTTCCTACCCCCAGTATCAGGGCTTTCTTTGTCCACCTCTGTTGGGAAAACCCTGTCCTGAGCCTAGTTCTGAGCCTCCAGGCCGCTTCCTAGAACCTGCCTGGGGTTGTTAGGAGTGGGGGCAATGCCCATCTCTCCCCACTGTTCCCCAGTAAGCACAAAATAAAAATAATGGAGACTCTGAGAAGACTGCACATCACCTTGGAACCTGAAGGACTGCCAGAG
Source organism: Tadarida brasiliensis (assembly GCA_030848825.1). Taxonomy (NCBI): domain Eukaryota; kingdom Metazoa; phylum Chordata; class Mammalia; order Chiroptera; family Molossidae; genus Tadarida; species Tadarida brasiliensis. The sequence continues at coordinate 22,009,231 of CM061271.1, forward strand.
CCTGAGGACCTGAAACCTATGAAGACCTGGACAGTATGCTCCTCCAGAACTTCCAGCTCAGGGAGGCCCAAAGTGGAGTGAACCACCCTCATTCTTAGTGAAAGCCACCCCTCACTCTCCTTTCCCCTCCCATCCCCTTTCCTCCACCTCCTCCTCCTCTCTTGCCCTCAAAGAACCTTAATTTACCACCTCCAGAGGCTTCCTCTGTCATTAGTCAAGAAATGGTCAAGTATGTGCATATTTGAAGGTGGTGGGTACAGATGGCAATGACAAGAGGAACCACTAGGGGGAGCCTGTGCCAAGGAAGAGACTAAGTGGGGATTTGGGGAGCCACTTCAAGGATATTTCTTCCCTTCTCTCCAGGGCAGTAAATGTGCCAGGCATTCCAGCCTACGGTGGCTCCCTGTGGAGCCAGGGTGTGTGTGTCTAGATCTGCTCCTTCCTCACTCTCTGAAGGCCCTATCTTTCCCTACCCAGCCAGTGCAAATTCTGGCACATGTGAACACTTCCTAAGGACATGTTCCCTGACAGCTGTATTGAACATGGAGATCAATCCTCACTCCTTTGACCTCACCCCAAACCTCCCACTAGCCTCTTCTACCTATCCCTCTCCCTCCCTTATAACCTCACTGACCCAGGCTTTACTAATCCTTCTCTCCTGGTTTGGGGATCAGGGGACTCTAGGTAGTGCCAGTTATGTCCATTCCATCTGCCTCCACCCCAGCTCCCAAGATGTCCCTGACTCAGAAGCTTCCTCACCCCCACCATTTCACCAGGTGGGCTAGTTCTTCCTTTAGATCCAGCTGACCTACTTCTATCAATTTCATGTTTGGGTCAACCAAATAGTGAATCTGGCCTAAGGGAAGAAGGAAGAAAGCCAGAGAATCCATAAAAACCCAGAACTTAATCCCTCTCATTTCAGGCCACAGGGACCAGTCAGTTCCTGCATCTGCAATAATAATTGAACCTATTATGACACTGGTACTGTGGTACATGCTAAGGATACAAAAATAACCATGGTCTTTGCTCTCGGAAAATTTGTTTACTGAACAGGGAGAAAAGCAAATAAGTAGGCAATCACAACAGAATTTCATAAATACTGATTTAGAGATATGCGCCAAGAACTGTGGGACAACAGAAGGTGCAACTACATTTATTGGGGGCGCCCTGGCCGGTTTGGCTCAGCGGTTAGAGCGTCGGCCTGCGGTCCGGAGAGACCCGGGTTCGGTTCCCGCTAAGGGCATGTACTTCGGTTGCAGTTTGTCCCCGGCCCTGGATGGTCGTGCGGGTGGCAGCCACTCGATGTGTCCCTTTCACATCGATGTTTCTCTCTCTCTCTCTTCCTCTCTCTCCCTCCCACTCTATCTGAAAAAAAAAAAAAAAACAAACATACATTTATTGGGGGCAAACAGAGAAGTCTTAGGAGAAGAGATGACATTTGAATGTATCTTAAAGGGCCTGGCCGGTGTGGCTCAGTGGTTGAGTGTCGACGCATGCACCAAGAGGTCACTGGTTTGATTCCAGGTCAGGGCACATGCCCAGATTGTGGGCCAAATCCCCACATGCAGGAGGCGGCCAATCGATGTTCTCTCTCATCGATGTTTCTATCTCTCTCTTCCTCTCCCTTCAAAATCAATTAAAAAAAAAAAAAAAAAAGAATGTATCTTAAAGGGTTTAGGCCAGGCAAAAAAAAAGTGGAAAGCATGCCAAGCATAAGGTACAGGGATGAGAAATCTAGTGAGTTCAGGGAACCACAAAGTAGTTCAAAGTGTAATATATTCTTCAGAAGGTGAGAGAAGGAAGAGTGACTGGAGAGAAGACTGGAAAGAGAGGCAGGTCCAATCATGAAGGAAGGGATGTATTTGTTGAGAATTTGACCTTTACCATGAATAGTGAAGTAGGTGCTGAACTTGATCAGATTTGCTTGTTACAATACTCTGGGTAAGCAAGGTTAGATTTGAGAAGACAGGGATACCAACTAGGAACCCACTGCAACAGTCTCAATGACAGGTGGCCAGGGCCAGGCCTAGGCCTGGGTCAGGACATGGGAGGAAAGCAGGACTGGTTTGGACACTGGCCTACCCGGCTTACCAGGTCCAATTTCCCAGAGGCCACATTTAGAAGAAGGGGAGAGGCTCTGATCTCTCCGGCCTTTGCAGATTGGTTGCTGTAGTCCTGTGGTCCAGTCATTGGGTGGCATGGAAACTGTGATCTGGCCCAGCCAGTGTGGCTCTGTGGATTGAGTGTCGTCTCATGGACTGAGAGGTCCCGGTTCCATTCCTAATCAGGGCACATGCCCAGGTTGCGGGCTCGATCCCCAGTGGGGGGCATGCAGGAAGCATCTGATCAGTGTTTCTCTCTCACGTGGATGTTTCTATCCCTCTCTCCCTTACTCTCTCTCTAAAAAGTCAATAAAAACATATTAAAAAAGAAAGTGTGGTCTGTGTTCAAACAGCAGATTCCTTGGTAAAGTTCGGAGTCCTCTGACTTAGGTGGACCACATTGGGCCATCTTTATGATGGCCCTCTCACACACTCCACCAGAATCCAGTCACATGATGATATCTGCATGCCTGAGACAAGATTGGGGTCACTCCCACCCCCCCAAATTAGAGGTGAGGCATGAGCAAAGACTAGCGCAATCAAGGGCCCAGCCTATAAGAGCAGGTGAAAGTTTCCGACTCAGCCCACCTGCCCCCCTGAGAGCTGCTAGGCTGGGTCATTCCCCACCTGGAGGCTCTACTAGTGGGTGACCCTGAAGAACTTCCTTGAGCCATACAACTCCAAGGAATAACCTGGTCCCTTTCTTTTCCCCATGCCCCAGGGGTCCAATAAGTATAGTTCCTCTCTTAGCACAAAAGAAGCTCCAAGGCAAATCTCAGGCAAAGAAACAACCACAATTCAGCAGGATCATGAATAGGAAGCAGATTCCTGCTTTTGTTGATGCCCAGCTTCCCAATGAGGAGCCATATTGGGCCCAGCCTCAAGACCAAGAAGAGGGCCAGGCCAGTATGGCTCAGTGGATTGAGCCATGCGCCATGGACTGAGAGGTCCCAGCAGGGTTCCCGGTTGGGGCACATGTCAGGGTTTCAGGCTCAATCCCCAGTAGGGTGTGTGCTGAGGAAGAGGCTGAGTGATGATGGACGACCTTTCCCTAGTTCTAGGCCTCTGGGAGGAGGAGTAGTTTAGGGGCTAGTTGCATGACTCCTGGTGTGGGTAGATAACCAGGCTTGAGGGCCAGGACAAGGGCCATCCAAGTCCTGGACTGAGGCCAAGATATCGTCTTTAGACCTCAGTGAGGCTGAGGAACCACCTCAGGACTTGGCCATGCAGATGAGCCACTTAAGGACCTCCATGAAGCTGAAGGGTAACAACAGGCCTTGACAAGTCTGAGAGGCTGCCCCACTTCATTAAGAGATTGAAGAACTATCCCTAGTTCCATATGAAACTAAAGGACCACCTTAAACGCAGGGTGAGGCTGAGCAGAATCGAAGCTGTAGGTACCAGCCGAGGACAAAGCTGAGTGGCAGTTCATACCTTCATTCCAAGTCTTGGACAAGGGATAGCTAGGGGCCCAGAATGATGCTAAGTGGCAGTAGCCGGGGTTCTACCCTAAACCCAGAACCAGGCTGAGGGATCACTTGGGTAGAAGTGGGCATAGGGCCAAGGCCTCTTTGAAGGTGGTCTTACTAAATCCAGAAAACAGAAATCTGTGTGAGATGCTCTTGTTTGTTGGCCTAGGGAGTCAACAGGGATGTGGGGTACTCCAAGCAACCCTGCTCAGGTAGTTTTCCTGTCTGTGGCAAATCTTCCCTCAACCAGGGGCTGCTCTAGGCATCCTGGGGGAGAAAAGCATGGGCCCAGGACACGTCACAGTTCCTACGTGGGAACAGAAGAGTCTTGAGGAAAGGGTGTAGCTCTGCAGATCACCCTCCTCACAATAGGCTAGAGAAACTAGCATTGATCCAGGAATGAGAAGTTCATTCAAGCCTAAGCAAATAGCAGCTACTGGGCTGTGCAGTAAAGTGGTTCAAATCTTAAGAGTTGCTACTTTCTGGTTGACTGACCTTGGTCAAGTAATCTTTCTAAACCTTATTTCCTGTTTCTAAACCTATTTCCTCATCTGTAAAATGGGAATGATATTAGTACTTTCCTATGGGGTTATTAGAAGCATTAAATGAGGAATTATTAAAGACCAGCAGAGTGCCTGGCACATATTAAATGCTCACAAGTGTTAATTTCATTATTAAAAATGGCTACTTTAGCAAACAGATTTAGGTTCACCTCCGTCTGTAACACACAATCCTCTGAGATCCTTAGCTGTTCAAAAATACACAAACTGTGTATATAATTCTGGAGTATTTTCCAACACCAACAACCAGTTCTCTGTGGACACCAACTGGGTGTCCTATAACTCAATTCAATTCTGACACTAACTAGCTGTAGTTAGTTCAGACTCCACAGGTTAAGGGCTCAGTCCCACAAGACTGCCTCTACTTCAAATGCCAGTCACATAAAAAATAAATAAAAATAAAATAATATATCCCTGGCTGGTGTGGCTCAGTTGGTTGAGCGTTATCCCATGCACCAAAAAATGTTGCTGGTTTGTTTTGATTCCCTGTCGGGGCACATGCCTAGGTTGTGGGCAAGCAGGAGGCAGCCAATCTATGTTTCTCTCTCCCAATGATGTTTCTCTCTCTCTCTCCCTCCCTCTCGTTCTAAAAATCAATAAAAACATATTTAAAAAAAATAATATAGATTAAATTATTTATTTTAATCATCACCTGAGGATATTTTTCTATTTATTTTCAGATAGAGTGGGAGGGAGGGAGAGAGAGAGAAACATCAACCTGAGAGGGACACATTGACTGGTTGCCTCCCACAGGACCCCAACCAGGGCCGGGGACCAAACCGCAACCGAGGTACATGCCCTTGACCGGAATTGAATCTGAGACTCATTGGTCCTCGGGCTGACGCTTTAACCGCTAAGCCAAACCCACCAGGTCTAAAATTTTTATTTCTTGATTTTAAATAAATGAGGGAAGGGGGAGATGGAGAGGGAGAGGGAGAAAGAAACAGAAACATCGATTTGTTGTTTTACTCATTTATGCATTCATTGGTTGACCCCTGTATGTGCCCTGACTGGTGATCAAACCCACAACCTTGGTGTATGGGAATGACACTCTAACCAACTGAGCTACTCGGCCAAGGTTAGAACACAGACTTTTTAAGGATCAAATCTGCAACCGAGGTTCATACCCTTGACTAGGAATCAAACCTGTCTCTTCAGCCCATAGGCCAGTGCTCTAACTGCTGAGCCAAACTAGCCAGGGCTAATACAGATTAAAAAAATATTTTTATTTTTCTTTATTGATTTTTAGAGAGAGAGGAAGGGAAAAGGAGAGATAGAAACATCGATGAGAACATCGATTGGCTGCCTCCTGCATGCCCCCCACTGGGGATTTGGCCCACAACCTGGGCATGTACCCTGACCGGGAATTGCCTCTTGGTGCATGGGTTGATGCTCAACCACTGAGCCACACAAGCCAGGCCAGATTTTTTTTAAAGGGAGCCCAAGGTGCCCTAGCCAGTTTGGCTCAGTGGTTAGAGCATCGGGCCAGAGAGTCTCGGGTTTGGTTCCTGCTAAGGGCATGTACCTTGGTTGCAGTTTGTCCCTGGCCCCGGTTGGGGTCATGTGGGTGGCAATCAGTGGATGTGATGTGTCTCTCTCACATAGATGTTTCTCTCTCTCTTCCCCCCTCTCCCTCCCACTCTATCTGAAGATAAATACAAAAATGTCCTCAGGTGAGGATAAAAAAAAAATGAAATAAAATAAAGGGAGCTCAAGGTGAATGATGACAGAGTAAGAGAGAACTTAATATTTTTAGATTTTTTAAAAAATGTGTTTTTTTAAATTGGTTTTTTAGAGGAGAGAAACATTGATGTGAGAGAGAAACATCAATTGGCTGCCTCCTGCACGCCCCCTACTGGGGATCAAGCCTGTAACCTGGGCATGTGCCCTGACTGGGAATTGAACCAGGACCTCTCATTCCATGGGATGATGCTCAATCCACTGAGCTATACTGGCTGGGCAACATTTTTAGATTTTTAATTGATTTTTAGAGAGAGAGGAAGGGGAGAGGGAGAGAAACATCCATGTGAGAGCAAGACATCTATCAGCTGCCTCCTGCATGCCCCCTACGGGGGATGGATCCTGAAACCTGGGCATGTGCCCTGATAGAGAATTGAACTGACAACCTTTCAGTGCACAGTATGACACCCAACCGAACCACACAAGCCAGGGCTAAAATGATATAGGTTTTAAAAAGTGTGTCCTGGCCGGTTTTGCTCAGCGGTTAGAGCATCAGCCTGCAGACCAATGAGTCGCAGGTTCGATTCCAGTCGAGGGCACGTGCCTTGGTTGTAATTTGTCCCCGGCCCTGGTTGGGGTTGTGCAGGAGGCAGCCACTAGATGTGTCCCTTTCGTGTCGATGTTTCTCTCTCTCTCTTCCTCTCTCTCCCTCCTACTCTATTTGAACAAAAATGAAAAAAAGTCCTCAGGTGAGGATAAAAAAAAAAAGAAAAAATGCCAGTTGCAAGTCACTGGTACTTCTGACTGACTGGCTATAAACTGTAAATTCCCATGTTATAAATTGGTTTGATAATTTGCTAGAATGACTCATAGAACTCTGGGAAATACAACTCAGGAAAAGCCAGGTGGAAGAGATGCATAGGGCAAAGCATGGGGTGTGTGTGTGTGGGGGGTGTCGGTAGCTTTCTTGCCCTCTCCAAGTGTCACCTCCCAGCACCTTGATGAGTCCACCAAGTTAGAAGCTCATCAAATTTCCCTGTTCAGGAGTTTTTATAGAGCTCAGTCTCTAACCCACTGCCTTCACAGGAGGTTGGGGATGGGGACCACACCTCCATTAACATAAAGGCAGGTGTGATCTAAAGGGGTTCGTTGTGAATAACAAAAGACATTCCTATCACTCAGGAAAGTTCAAGGGTTTTAGGAGAGCTCTGTACTAGGACAAAAACCTGAGGATAAAGACCAAACATATTTATTACACCACAATATTTAACATACATATATATTTTAATATTGCTCCAGAAGTGAGAAGAGAATTGCACACACAGGTCCCACCTTGGCCCTCTCCAACTCCTAGGCATCCTTCCCTGATCACAGTAGCGATTTTCAGCCTGTGTCAGTCACACAGAGGCCCTGTCCAGATGGTGCCCAGGCCCCTGGCCCCGGGTGGTCTGATGTCTGGAGGGCAATCATAGGTCCCCGAGGTGGGGTGGGGGGTGGAGTGCCTTGGTCCCAGAGGATGTCCTCATATAGGCTTAGAACTGGACCCGAGGGCCGTCCTTGAGCCCCAGTCTGCTCCAGTAGAACTCTGAGCAAACCCACAGTAAGAGGGGGCTTTACTCCAGCCTCAGGGAATGGGGTAAGGGGCTCCGAATCATCTGGGAGGTGTGTCTGCAGTAGCAGCAGGAGCTCAGCTGGAGCTAGGTCTGGTGGGCACAGGCGGCACAGGAGGGGGAGGTGAGCATCAAGTCGGCGGTGCCGGGCAAATTCGGCCAATAGCAGTTTAAAGATCTCACTTCGAAGCAGGGGGCTGGAGGGGCCCAGGGCCAGGCCAGCCTCTAGGGCCCTCTCCCATTGCTCCTTTTGCACCAGCTGTTCCACAGCTTGGAGCACAGCTTTGGGCCGCCCACTGCCCAAAAGCAGCTCTAGCTCCAGTGCCTCAGGCCTGGTCCCCTCCTTACCTAGTACTGCCAGTGCTCGGCGATACAGGGGGAGCCCTGGGCCCCCTGCCCCCCAGCCAGGCCCACCTTGCTGCTGTGCCAGCTCCACAAAGGATGGCAACCATCGTGGCTCTAGCTGGCAGAGGCACTGGCACAGGAGTTCAAAGGGGGGCAGTACCCCATTGGGAGGTTCCTTTCCAACTGCTGTACCCCCTAGTACCTTCTTCCACACATCAGGGGGAGCTTGGGATCTCAACCTGCCATTCCCATCTGGTTGGAGCTGCAGAGCCCTGAGGATGGCACCCCAGGCTGCTGTAGGAAGAGCTTGGAAAATGGTGTTGAGTTGGGCCAGCTGGTCTCCCATCAACTCAGTCCTCAGCAGACGTGAGACTTCCTGCTCTGCCAGCTCCGTCCAGCCAGTCTCCTCATCGTCCCCAGCCACCAGCTGGGCTTTGAGCTGCTCTAAACTCCGGTAATCCCGAAGTTCAGCCCTCAAAGTGGTCAACAGTGTAGATGGGGACACATGGCCCTGGAGAATGGAGGCCAGGGCCTGAGGTGCCCGGAATATGTTGTTGTGTCTCAGTTCCTCTGGTGTGAGCTGAGCACCCCGCAGGCTCCGCCGTTGGTAGTACTCACAGGCTTCCTCAAACACCAGATCTTCAGCTGAAGGCAGCTCAAGGCTCTGTGGGACTTCCCACCCTACTTGAAATAGACCCAAGGCTGAAAGCAAACGAAGGCCCCCTCGGGTTTCCATCTCTTTCTCATCTTTTGTGCCAGGAGCTAGGGGTTCAAGCAAATGTACTCGGTCTGTACTGAGGACCTTCCTCTCCAGCAGCTGCCCACTGCTCATGTCCAACAGTTCCAATGTGGAGCCCAGCACACAGGCCAGAGTGCCATTAAATGTTCCCAGTGCTGCAGACCCTGCTAGGCCTACAGGTGCCTCCTGCAGGGTGCCCACAGCCCGGGTACCACCGTGGGACTGCACCAGGCTCACAGTGCCCCTGAAGTCAAGCAACAACAAGCCCTGGGGAGTTGGGGCCCAGGTATGTACAGTCAATGGCTGCCTGGGGCACAGCAGCCCAGGAAGGCCTCGGAGCAGGGTCCGGAAGTCCCATGAGTCCCCTCGTCCAGGATTCAGGCTCTTACTGTGGGAGAGGCGAAGACTTGGGGCAGTCACCATCATCCTACCCTTACCTGGACTCCAGATGAGCAGAATGTGGTCCACGCCAGGCCAGGTGGTGGTAGTGGGCACCAGGAAGAGGTCCTTGCGGGAGGCCAGTAGCCTGAAAGCGGGGCAGTGGTGTAGAAGGATGTGAGTGCGGCCCAGGTTGGTGCCGGCCTCCCCGCTGGGCTCCAGGGTCCTGACGCAAACGCAGTGGCAGAAAGCGGCGGAGGGCGGCCGTGGCCAGCCCTCGGTATCAGCCTGTCGCTCCTCGCACCACACCAGGCGGCCTCGGGGAGCCGCCACGGCAACCACGCGGGATCCACCGTCCGGACACAGTTCGGTGCTCTGAAGCAGCCGCCAGCCAGGCCCCATGCCGGAGCCCCACACCTCCGCTAGTCCACTCTGCCATACCAAGACCAGCGCGGGTCGCACGGGCCACGGCAGAAAGAAGGCGTCCAGAGGTGAAGAGTGGCCCGCCGGCCAGGCACGCTCCAGCTCCTCGCCGGGTCCACGCACTGCGACCAGCAGCTGCGGGGCAGGCGCCCCCGGGGGTCGAAGCAGCAGCAGGTGGCGTCCGTCCGGGCTGCAGCGGACTCGGACCGCTGGGTCCGCAGCCAGAAACTCCCGGAGCCGGGCAGCGCCGCTGAAGTTGCTCAGGTCCGAGAGGAGGCGCAGAGTCGCCGCACGCTTCATGGTGCCGCCTGCCCCGGAGCACGCTCAGGCCCGGCCGCCCTGTGGGCCGAGGCGCGGCTCTGAATCCGGGGTTCCCAGGGGCGGTCGAGAGTGGAGCTGAGACTTCCGTCCCGAGTCGATGAGGTGCGCCGAGGCCCGGCCTGAGAGTCGGCTCCGCCCCGCCCGAGCAGCCTGGCTAGCTCAGGGCTTTCCCCTGTTCAAGCCCCGCCCGCGCGACGCGGCTCGCCAGGGGAGGAGCCACAGGAGCCTCGCGGGGGAGGAGCTTTCGGAGCACCCTGAGGGCAGTGCCTCTGACCTCTCAATCCCTAGGGACGCTCTCAGAGCCTGGGTGTAGGCCCGCTGCCCCAGGCCGTAGGAAGCCGCGGGAGTGGCCGGAGTATGACCCAGGAATTGGGATTCCAATCCCGCTGAGCCCTGAACTGAAAGCGTCCTTCCCAAGGCTTTCCTCCCCTCAAAACCTCCCTCTCTCACCCAACGTATACACTCATTTATTCATGACATTTTATTGAGCACTTACTTTGAGTAGACAGCCTTGAACAAAATAGAAACGCTCAACCTTATAGAGATGACAGTTTAGTGGAAAATAATTATAATAGCTAATACTTCCATACAACAAACCCTTTTTACAGATAGGGAAAATGAAGCACAGACAGATTAAGTAAATTGACCAAGATCACACAGCTATTAAGCAGTACAGGTAAAGGTGGGCTTTCAACCACAGGTAATATGAGTCCAGACTCAGTGCACCAAACCACTTTACTTTATTAACAACTCATCACTAAAACTAAGAGCTTGCTAGAAAATAAAATTAAAACATACTTTAGAAGCACTGAGTCTGTGAGTAATTTCTCCAGTGACAGTACCAGTTGATATGCAGGGGTTCTTTACACCTCTGACTGTTTTCTCAGGTGATGTGGTATTCCTTTTCCTTCAAAATCGAGTCCTTCTTCATGAGGCCTGCTTTTCCCTCTCTTCCCCCACAAATTCCCTGAGAACCTGCATCCATTTCTACTTCATCAGTTTCATTCTGTCCTCTTGCTCTCAGCATAGAAACACTCCCGATTGTCCTGTCTTAGAAGTCACTCTTTCATCCTCATCTCCCCACCTCTAGCCCTATTGCTCCCTCTCCCTTTCCTTTCAGTCAAGTTTCTTGCAAAGATCCTCTAGCATTTGCTGCCTCCACTTCTTCCATTTATTCCTCAAACCACTACTTACCTGAAAGTCCCTCCTATGGTTCCATGGCATCTTTTTCCTCTTTTCCAGATAATATTAAGTTTAGAATTTAGTTTGCTGTTGTTTCATGTTCTTCCATCATCCTTTTTTTTTTTTTTTTTTAATTTTTTTATCCTCACCAGGGGACACTTTTGCATTTATCTTCAGATAGAGCGGGAGGGAGAGAGGGGGAAAGAGAGAGAAAGACACATCGACTGGTTGCCACCCACATGACCCCAACCGGGGTGGGGACAAACTAAAACGGAGGTACAAGGTACTTGCCCTTAGCGGGAACCTAACCCGGGACTCTGGTCCACCGGCTGACGCTCTAACAGCTGAACCAAACTGGCCAGGGCTCTTCCACCAGCCTTTAAATGTAGGTGTTTAGATTCTATCTGGACCCTATTCTTTTTTACTTTTTCTTTCTTTCTTTTTTAATCCTCACCCGAGGATATTTTTCTATTTATCTTCAAATAGAGTGGGAGAGAGGGAGAGAGAGACAGATAGACAGAGAAACATCGATGTGATAGAGCCACATCAACTGGTTGCCTTCCGCACGACGGGACCAGGGCCAGTAACAAACCGCAACTGAGGCATGTGCCCTTGGCCAGAATCGAACTTGAGACTGATTGGTCCGCAGGCTGACGCTCTAACCACTGAGCAAGCAAAACCAGCCAGGGCTGGACCCTGTTCTTTTTTTTTTTTTTATCCTCACCCGAGGACATTTTTCCCCCCCACTTTTTGTTCAGATAGAGTGGGAGGGAGAGAGAGTAAGAGAGAGAAACATCGACGTGAAAGGGACACATCGAGTGGCTGCCTCCTGCACGACCCACCAGGGGCCGGGGACAAACTGCAACCGAGGCACGTGCCCTTAGCGGGAACCGAACCCGGGTCTCTCTGGACCGCAGGCCGACGCTCTAACTGCTGAGCAAAACCGGCCAGGGCTGGACCCTGTTCTTTAAAAAAAATTTTTTTTCCTTATTGATTTTAGAGAGAGAGGAAGGGAGAGGGAGAGATAGAAACATCAATGAGAGAGAACATTGATTGGCTGCCTCCTGCATGCCCCCCACTGGGGATTAGGCCCACAACCTGGGCATGTGCCCTGACCAGGAATCAAACCAACGACCTCTTGGTGCATGGGTCGATGCTCAACAACACCGGCCAGGCTGGACCCTATTCTTTTTATTTAAAAAAAATTTTATTTATTTATTTATTTATTTATTTATTTATTTATTTATTTATTTTTGTTACAAATGTTTCTCCTTTTCCCCCCATTGACACCCTACTCCCAATCCTGCCTCCCCCGCCCCAGCATTGTTGTCTATGTCCATGAGTATAAGTTCTGTGGTTTTTCTCTTCCCTCTCCCCTGGCTCCCTCTTCTGAGGTTTGTCAGTCTGTACCCTATTTCTATGTCTCTGGGTCTATTTTGTTCATCAGCTTGTTTTGTTCATTATATTCCACAAATAAGTGAGATCATGTGATATTTGTCGTTCTCTGATTGGCTTGTTTCACTTAGGATAATATTCTCCAGGTCCCTCCATGTCATCTCAAAGGATAAGAGATCTTCTTTCTTACAGCTGCATAGTATTCCATTGTGTATACGTACCACAGCTTTTTTTTTTTTTTTATCCTCACCCGAGGACATTTTTCTATTTTTTGTTCAGATAGAGTGGGAGGAAGAGAGAGGAAGAGAGAGAGAGAAACATCAATGTGAAAGGGACACATCGAGTGGCTGCCTCCCGCACGACCCAACCAGGACCGGGGACAAACTGCAACCGCGGTACGTGCCCTTAGCAGGAACCGAACCCGGATCTCTCTGGACCGCAGACCGCAACGTTCTAACCACTGAGCCAAACTGGCCAGGGCTGTACCACAGCTTTTTTTTATTTATTTATTTTTATTTTTTTATTTTTTATCCTCACCTGAGGACATTTTTTCATTTTTTGTTCAGATAGAGTGGGAGTGATGGGAGGGAGAGCGAGGAAGAGAGAGAGAGAGAAACATCCACCTGAAAGGGACACATCGAGTGGCTGCCTCCCGTAGGGCCCTGACCCAACCAGGGCCAGGGACAAACTGCAACTGAAGTACATGCCCTTAGCGGGAACCGAACCCAGGTCTCTCTGGACTGCAGGCCGATGCTCTAACCTCTGAGCCAAACCGGCCAGGGCTGTACCACAGCTTTTTTATCCACTTGTCTATTGATGGACACCTGGGCTGTTTCCAGATCTTAGCGATTGTAAATAGTGCTGCTATGAACATAGGGGTACATATATTCTTTCTGATTGGTGTTTCAGGCTTCTTAGGGTATATTTCTAAAAGTGGGATCACTGGGTCAAATGGCAGTTCAATTTTTAATTTTTTGAGGTAATACCATATTGTTTTCCATAGTGGCTGCACCAGTCTGCATTCCCATCAGCAGTGTACTAGAGTCCCCTTTTCTCCACACCCTCGCTAGCACTTGTTATTTGATGATTTGTTGATGGCAGCCATTCTGGCAGGTGTGAGTGATACCTCATAGTTGTTTTAATTTGCATCTCTCTGATGATTAGTGACGTTGAGCATTTTTTCATATGTCTCTTGGCCATTTGTATGTCCTGTTTGGAGAGGTGTCTATTTAGGTCCTCTGCCCATTTTTTAATTGGATTCTTTGTCTTCCTTTTGTTGAGTTGTGTGAGTACTCTATATATTTTGGAAATTAACCCCTTATCTGATGTATCATTGGCAATTATGCTCTCCCATATAGTGGGTTCCCTTTCCATTTTGATGGTTGTTTCTTTTGCTGTGCAGAAGCTTTTTAGTTAGATGTATTCCCATGTGTTAATTTTTTCCTTTGTTTCTCTTGCCAGTGAAAATTCTGCTGCGTGTGATGTCTGAAATTTTGTTGCCTACATTTTCTTTTAGGATTTTTATGGATTCACGAGTCACATTTAAGTCTTTTATCCATTTTTAGTTTATTCTTGTGTATGGTGTAAGTTGGTGGTCTAGTTTCATTTTTTTGCATGTAGCTGTCCAATTTTCCCAACACCATTTATTTTATTATTATTATTTTTTTATCCTCACCCGAGGACATTTTTTCATTTTTTGTTCAGATAGAGTGGGAGGGAGAGAGAGGAAGAGAGAGAGAGAGAAACATCAATGTGAAAGTGACACATTGAGTGGCTGCCACCCGCACGACCAACCAGGGCCGGGGACAAACTGCAGCAGAAGTACATGCCCTTAGCGGGAACCGAACCCGGGTCTCTCTGGACCGCAGGCCGACGCTCTAACCGCTGAGCCAAACCGGCCAGGGCCCAACACCATTTACTGAAGAGGCTGTCTTTACCCCACTGTATGCTCTTGCCACCTTTGTCAAATATTAATTGAGCATAATGACTTGGGTCAATTTCTGGGTTCTCTTCTTTTTTTTTTTAAACCTTCTTCCTAGACCATTCCCTCCCTTCTCGTGGCTTGAACCATTACCACTAAGCCAATAACTCCAAAATATTTATCTCTGCTCAGTTTCATAAAGTCACTGAAGTCACTGCCCAGGATATCTTTTTTTTTTTTAAATCCTCACCCGAGGATATTTTTTCCATTTATCTTTAGACAGAGTGGGAGAGGGGGAGAGAGAGAGAGAGAGAGAGAGAGAGAGAGAGAGAGAGAGAGAGAGAAACATCAATGTGAGAGAGATACATCGACTGATTGCCTCCTGTAGGACCCCGACAGGGCCGGGGACGAACTGCAACAGAGGTACATGCCCTTGACCAGAATCGAACCCACGACTCTTTGGTCCATGGGTGGACGCTCTAACCACTGAACCAAACTGGCCAGGGAATATATATTTTTTTAATCCTCCCCTGAGGACATGCTTAGAGAGAGGGAAAGAGAAACATTATGTGAGAGAGAAACATCACTTGGTTGCCTTCGTGACCCAACCCGGGATCTAACCTGCAATACAGGTATGTGCCCTGACTGGAAATGTAAAGTTCGGAGGACAGCACTCAACCAACTGAGCCACTCCAGGTGGGTCCAGCATATCTTTTTTAATCTTCCATTTTGCGTATGAGAAAACACTCACATTACTTGTCAAGTTAACACAGCCTTAAATGGTGCTTTGCACACAGCAGGCACACAATGCATATATATATATTTTTTTCTTTCTTAAAATATGTTTTTATTGATTTTTTTTTTTTAGAGAGAGAGGAAGGGAGAGATAGAAACATCCATGAGAGAGAAACATTGATCGGCTTCCACCTGTACGCCCCCTACTGGGGATCCAGCCGGGCAACCCAGGCATGGGTGCCCTGACAGGGAATGGAGAGGGCACCTCTCAGTCCATGGGACCATGCTCAATCCACTGAGCCACACCTGCCCGGCCACAATATATATTTGTTAAATGAATGATTTTGTTTCCAATCTTTCACTTACAAACTTGCCATAAAAGCTTGGAATATATATCTTTCCAAATTCTGCCAGTGTATTGCCGTGTTCAGAGTCGGCCATATTTTAAAACATTGCTATTGCAACTTGCATCCAGTAGGTCCTCAATAGATGTTTCTTTTGCTAATTTATTTTCGCGGTGCATTTTGGGAGTTGTTGTCTTTGTGATGCTTGCTGGGAGTCGTGGTCTGAGCCAGCCTCAGGGCGTGGACGAACCTATTACGTGGCGGGCTTTAGGACCCTGCGGGTCACTGTGGGTCTGGGGAAGGGTCGGGGGAGGTCGGGAGCACGGCCCGGAGCCCGGAGCAGCGGCGGCGTCGGTAGCATTGGGAGCGATCGCGTTTAGGAGCGGCGCAGGTGGTGGAGGAGGAGCGGGCTCGGTAAGCGGCGCGGGCCCGGGCCGGTCCCCGAACCTAGCGAACCCCTGCGGGTCCTGCCGTACTAGGCCTTGGCCCCGAGGCGGCTCTGGGGGCGGGGCCTGCGCCTGCCTAGGGGACGACGGGGGTGACTCGGGGGGAGGAGAGGGAGGGAGGACAGCAGCTGAGGCGGGCTGAGGCTGCTGGAGGAGGGGAGGCTGGGCCCGGGGCAGCGGAGCGCAGCGAGAAGCGCCTCCCTTCTCCAGCAGCGGGACCCTCTCCCTCGGAACATCCGGTGCCTGTCACGTCCCTCCTGCGCCCTGTTGGCCCTCCTGGCAGCTGACCTTTGACCCCAACAGGAAGCTGATCCTGACCCCTAAAGATGCCTCCCCTCCACAGATTTTTCCAGCCCTTGGGTGGCCTTCAGCCCAGCCTGGCCCTGGGTTGAGGGTTTGGGGCCAGACCTCTGAGAAGGGCTGGGGGGAGGCCAGTCTGCTCCTAGTCTTCACGTATCCCGGAAGGGCCCCATCCTGTCCCTCATTTTAGTCTTTGACCGACGGGCTTCAGCCCACCCTTCACATAAAATCAATGAAGCAACTGTGTTTTCTCTGAGTTACTTGTTTCGAACCTGGGAAATGAACCTGTTCCCAGGCAAGTGTGAGGAATAAACTAGTTCCCTGAGAAAGGAGAGCTATCAGAAGAAGCTATGGAGTGCTGTCTCTGCATAATGGGGAAATAGAAATTTGGGCTAGGCCCAAATAAATGGTTCTTGACCATCAGACCCTCCCCAGTTATTCCTCTACAGAAAGTTTTGAGCTGAGCGAGAGCTGTTTCTTTGCTATTCTGAGCTCTCAGTGACTTTGTAAACCAGGGCAAATATGATTTGTGTACCTGCCTAGCACAAGTTAGTTGGAATTATCTGGGTGTGCCTTCCGTTGGATTTGTGTGCATAGTACTTCCTATGTGAAGGCTTTTCAGATAATCGGTCTAAAGAAAGGTGGATTCTTGTTAGAATTGTAAAGGAGGAATTACCATTCTTTTAGTGAATAGGGGAGCCTTTAAAGTGTTTTATTTGGAAGTTCAGGCATTATAATTTATTCACTTGTTTAACATTTGTATAATAATTTAAAAAAACTATTGAAAACTCAAAGAATTTATTATAAAACTTGAAATTTAACAGAGTCAAGTTAAAGAATTCATAATATTTGGGGAAAATATTCAAATAAATTAATTCAGTATATATGAAGGTGAACTGTTTATTCAACATGCATTTATCGAGCACTTGCTATGTAATTGGCACTGGGGTTAGAAATACGAGTATTGCCCTGGCCTGGTCGGTCAGTTGGTTAGAGTGTCTTTGCCATACTCCAAGGTTGCAGTTCGATCCCACTCAGGGCACATATGAGAACAACCAGTGAATGCACAAATAAGTGGAACAACAAATCTATGTCTCTCTCTCTGTCTTTCTCTCTCTCCCCTTCTTTTTCTTTCTCTCCCTCTCCCCCTTTTTCCCTCCCTCCCTTCCCCTCTCTCCGTTCCTCCCCCTTCCTCTTTCTCTCTAAAGTCAATTAAAAAAAAAGAAATATGAGTATCTTTCCTCAAGGACATCAGAAAGACATATTCATATGGAAATTGTAGTTCTCTGTGTTACATATCCTTATAGAGGAATTTATACAGTGTGAAGGGACTACTGCCATTGCCTGGGAGAACCTTCACAAGGGGGAGATACTTGAGTTGGGTGATGGAGGATGAGTAGGAGTTTGCACAAGTAAGGAAAGGCATTCCAGTTGGAGAGAACAGTATGTACATAGAAGTGGTGATAGTGTGAGGAAAAAAAATAACATGATTTCAATTGTCAGAAATTTGTCCCTGTCAGGATGTATGGTGGGGAAGTTGTCAGGGGGTGCTTTTTATGTCAGAGAGTAACAGAAGTGTAGATTAATGAGAAATGAGGCAGTGAGACTAATTAGAATTGTTGCACTTGAGTGAGAGTCTGAATAGAGTGTGGCAGTGGGAATGAAGAGGAGGGGAATGAATTTTAGAAATAATTCGGAGATAGGCAACAGGACTTAGTGACTGGAGAGAGAGAGAGGGCTAAGGTTTCTAATTTGGGTGAATGGAAATTCCATTGGCCAAGATATGGGCTAGGAAAAGTAGAGCAGAGTTTTTGAAGAGTTGCAGTAGCTATGAAAAGAGGTATAGGGGAGATAGTCTGATCTGCTGAGATCAAGTTGCTTGTGGGATGTGCACATGGAGATGTTAGTAGGCAGCTGGAGGTAAGGAGGCTTGATGAGCTTAGTACATTGACAGTAGCTCTGAGTAAGTGAGGGCATATATGAAAAAAAAAATCCTAGGAAAAATGTTTGTTTGTTTTAAAGATGTATCAGAATATGTACTTCTTCTCAAGGCAGGGACCATAGGGTAGTAATTTTAGGTCCCCTTTTTGTCTTACACTGTGCCCATGTTATTATAAGGTATTGATAAATGTTATTAAGTTAGCAGGAAATCAATTTACTTTGCAAGGTTGCAGTTACCTTTTTGGGCTTTCTTTAAGAAGATTATGGGAGACTGTCTTATACTTTTCATTTTATACTTAGGTGGTATTCATGAGGCTTGTATGGTTCAATAGGAAAGAAAATGAAGAACATATGAGTGACATTGTGCTGCTTGAGGAAGTTCAGGGCTTGAGCAGGAGATAGACAGTATTAATTTACAAGAGGTTCTTGCTCATTGAAAAGAGAATCTTACAATGAATTTTCATTCTGGGAGATGTCAGAAAAATGTGATTTTCAATCAGAATTTTCTGAACTCCGTTCAATTTGGAGCTGGTTCCTCCTTCTGAAGGCGCAAGTACATTTCTTCTTGTGTAAAATAATTTGAAAGGGAACCTGAGGCAGTCATGTTTATTTAAACCTCTTCGTCTGTATTAGTAGTTTGTGAAAGTAGGCAGATTCAGTCAATTCTGATGAGATTGGATTGAATTCTGTGAAGCTAGCTCACCTTTAGTAGGTATAGACAGTAGTTGATACCTAAAGTGGAGATTGGGAAATTCCTGGTTTTGCCACTTACTGCTTAGTCTTGGAAAAATCCCTGAATTATTTCCACTTTCAAGTATAGGCTAAACACTCACTCTGAGGTGAGCATTGTCCAGAGCATACACAAGATATGGATGCTGCCCCATAGTGGCTCATGTACTTAACTGAATCAGGCTGGTTCTGGCTTAGTATCTAAAAAGTAGGGATGATGCTTGTCAGACAGTATCTTGAGTTGACTTGGCTTTTCTTGGGTCAAGGGGGAATATTGATATTATGGGTTAGGTATCAGTTTGGAGTTTTCATAGAACTTTTAACAGAATCAGGACTTTGAATGTTTTACTAGTCAACACCTGAATTTTTGCACTAACAGGCTATTCTGATAGGGAGAAGGGCCATCAGAGAGAAAGATTTAGTGGCTTTTTTTTTTTTTTTTAATCCTCACCCGAGGACATTTTTCCATTTTTTATTCAGATAGAGTGGGAAGAAGAGAGAGGAAGAGAGAGAAACATCGACGTAAAAGGGACACATCGAGTGGCTGCCTCCCGCACGACCCAACCAGGGCCGGGGACAAACTACAACCGAGGTACGTGCCCTTAGCGGGAACCGGACTACAGGCCGATGCTCTAACTGCTGAGCTAAACCGGCCAGGGCACGATTTAGTGGCTTTATCACTTACTAGCTGTGTTAACTTGGGCAAAGTAAAATCCTCATTGTAAAATTATGGTAACAGTACCTATTTCTTCGGGTTATTGTAGGGATTAAATATAGTATATTTAAAGCACTTAGAATAGTGCCAAGTGTATGGTGAGTACTCAGTTGTGTTATTTATTATATATCACTCTGATGGGGAGGCTGTGCTTTGAAATATTTGGAGGAATAAGGGATGAATTCCATCCCCAGGAGTTAAATGAAGAAAAGTGGTAAAATAAGGGGATGGTGGCCTGTCCTGGAGCTCTCTCCATGAAAGGAGAGAATCAGACAGGTGGCTTCAGGAATACAGGCCTGACCTGGTCAGCTTGGCTCAGCAATTAGAATGTCGGCCTTAGGACCAAAGGGTTGAAGGTTCAATTCCTGGTCGAGGGCACGTACCTGGGTTGCAGGTTTGATCCCCGGCTCCAGTGAGGGTCGTGCAGGAGGCAGCCAATCAATGTCTCTCTCTCACATTGATGTTTCTCTCTCTTCCCCTCCCTCTATCCCTTCCACTCTATCTAAAAAGCAATGGAAAAAATATACTCCAGTGAGGATTACAAAAAACAAAACAAAAAAAAGAATGTAGGCCTTACGTATGCCATTTGGAAGATATAAAAGACTTGGAGTGACTAGCATTAAAAACCCATTAAAGTGGAAAAGAGTTGTTTGCTTGTTTTAGAGCCAGTCAGTGAGGTGGGATTGGAGGAATCTGTGTCCCATGTATTGAAAGAAGCTGTGGCAAGGAACCATGTGGAATAGTAGCAACACAATACAGTGCCCACTGTATGTCTGGAAAGTGAATTAAATACAGATTCAGACAAGGGTAAATTTAGAAGGCCAATCTGGATCATGTGGACCAGTAAGTGAGCTAAATCCTTGGGGCCTTCAGAAATGAAGAGGCAGCTGGCTGGAGTGGCTCAGTTGGTTGAGCATTGTCCCATGAACTGAAAGGTTGCCTGTTTTTGGGCTTGATCACCAGTCCTGGAGCGTACAGAAGGCAACTGATCAATGTTTCTCTCTCTCTCTCCCTCTCTCTCCCTCTCCCTCCCTCTCCCTCTCTCTCCCTCTCCCTCTCCCCCACTTCTTCCCTTCCTCCCTTCCTCCCTCTCCCTTCTTCTCTCTAAACATGTCCTCAGATGAGGATTAAAAAAAAAAAAAGAAATGAAGAGGCATATTAGGAACTAGTTTGAGAAATGAAAGGTTGAGATTTAGAGGAATACCCTGCATTCTCTCTCTTTTTGTTAATTCTTACCCGAAGATATTTTTCCATTGATTTTTATTAAAAAAAATTTTTTTTCTTTATTGATTTTAGAGAGAGGAAGGGAGAGAGAGATGGAAACATTGATGAGAGAGAACATCGATTGGCCACCTCCTGCCCACCCCTCACTGGGGTTTAGGCCCAAAACCTGGGCGTGTGCCCTGACCGGGAATCAAACTGGTCACCTCTTGGTGCGTGGGTCGATGTTCAACCACTAAGCCACACTGGCTGGGCTAAGGTGTACATCTTTTGTGTGTGTGTGTGTGTGTGTTGGACATTCAACATGAATGAGAATTAAATTTTTATTTTGTTAGGCCACTCAAATTTGGGAGGTGGTCTGTTATCACAGCATAACCTAGCCTGCTTTGGCAGATAAACCTACAAACAGCAAGAGGGACTTGTAATTCCACAGATCTATCTTTCCAGACTCATACATTGACAATGTCTTTTCATGCATTTAGTAAGAGCTATTTCATCCTGGACACACGATTTAAGTCTTTCAGACTTAAAATACAATATGTTAAATAGTCAATACAGTATCTTTTGGTACATTTTCAAAGAGAACTTTCCTCCTGTAAAATCTTTAAAACTCTAGAAATAAGCAGGAGAGTCAATGGTTGATTTCTGAGATTGAGCCAGATCACACATGGATGGTGTGGTGAAAAGAGAAAAAGTACACTTTTCTAAAATAAGTTACATTTATCAAAAACCATTATGAAAATTTAGAATTGAATAAAATTATCTATGTTACTGCCTGAAGAAGGCCCCCAAAAGAAACAAAAGTGACTGTTTCAAACCTTGTCCTAACTATTATGAAAAAATTCTTTCTGATTGTCTGCCCACACTAAAAAGGACACTCTCTGGGCTAGTGAGACCAAACCAACTGAAGTTAAATAAGGTTCTTTAAATTTTTCTTCTTATATTTTCAGAAACTAAGGTGTACATCTTGACGATCTGATATATATTGTGAAAGGATTGCTGCAATATCGTTAGTTAACACATCCATCACCTCACATAGTTACCTTTTTTTTGGTGTGTCGTTAGGACATTTAAAATCTACACTTTTAGCGACTTTCAAGTATACAATATAGTATTGTTAATTATAGTCACCATGGTGTACATTAGATCACCAGAACTTACTCATCTTATAATTAGAAGTTTGTACCCTTTGACCAGTATCTCCATTTTTCCCACCATTTAGCCCCTGGCAACCACCAATCTACTTTCTGTTTCTATGAGTTTGGCTTTTTTAGAGCCCATATATAAGTGAGATCATACAACTTTTGTCTTTCTCTGTCTGACTTATTTTGGTTAACATAATGACCTTAAGATTTATCCATGTTGTTGTGAATGGCAGGACTTCCTTCTTTTTTTTTATGGCTGAATAATATTCCATTATATATACACTACATTTTCTTTATTTAGTCATCTATCTTTGGACACTTAGGTTGTTTCTATGTCTTGGCTCTTGTGAGTAATGCTGCAGTGAACATGGGGGTGCAGATATCTAGTCTAGATAGTGATTTTATTTCCTTCAGCTGTATACCCAGAAGTGGGATTGCTGAATCTTATGGCAATTCTATTTACATATATATATTTACATACATACATATTTGTTTTAATCCTCACCTGAGGATATTTTTTCATTTATCTTCAGATAGAGTGGGAGGGAGGGAGGGAGAGAGAGAGAGAGAGAGAGAGAGAGAGAGAGAGAGAGAAACATCGATGTGAGAGAGATATATCGATTGGTTGCCTCCCACATGACTCCGACCAGGGCCAGGGACCAAACCGCAACTGAGGTACATGCCCTTGACTGGAATTGAACCCTCGACTCGGGCCAACGCTCTAACTGCTGAGCCAAACTGGCCAGGGCTATTTTTAATATTTTGAAGAACCTTCATACTATTTTCTTTTTTTTTTTTAATCCTCACCCGAGGACATTTTTTTGCATTTATCTTCAGACAGAACGGGAGGGAGAGAGGAAGGAAGAGAGAGAGAGAGAGAAACATCGACGTGAGAGAGACACATCGAGTGGCTGCCACCCACACAACCCCAATGGGGCCCGGGGACAAACCACAACCGAGATACGCGCCCTTAGCGGGAACCGAACCTGGGACTCTCCCATCCGCGGGCCGACGCTCTAACCGCTGAGCCAAACCAGCCAGGGCCTTCATACTATTTTCTGTAGTGGCTGTACCAATTTACTTTCCCACCAATCGTACGTACACAAGGGCTTGCTTTCCTGCATGTCCTTGCCATGGCTTCTTTTTACATGGTGAATTGAAGCCAGGGAGGGAAAGGAAACATAAAGTTATAGAATGAGTATAAGGATGGGGACTAAAACCCAAGACTTCTTCTTTTTTTTTAATCCTTACCCGAGGATATTTTTCCATTTATCTTCAGATAGAGTGGGGGGTGGGGGGAGAAAGAGAGAGAGAGAGAGAAACATCAATGTGAGAGACACACATTGACTGGTTGCCTCCTGCATGACCCCAACCAGGGTCAGGGACGAACTGCAACTGAGATACGTGCCCTTGACCGGAATCGACCCCGAGACTGTTTGGTCTGTGGGCCGACGCTCTAACCGTTGAGCCAAACCGGCCAGGGCAAGACTTTTTCTTTTTTTAAATTTTATTTATTTACTTATTTATTTTAATCTTCACCCAAGGATATGTTTCTATTGATTTTTAGAGAGAGGAAGGGGGAGAGAGAGAAACATTGATGTGAGAGGGAAACATCAATCGACTGGTTGCCTTCCATATGTGCCCTGGCTGGGGATTAAAACTGCAACCCAGGTATGTATCCTCACCGGGAATCAAACTGCCACCTTTTGGTGTACGGGACAACATTCCAACCAACCTAGCCATCCGGCAAGGGCCCAAGACTTTTGATAGATTAACTATGGCAGCTCTCTCAAAATCTGAGTGAATTTCTATTAAATTAATTTTGAGCCCTGGCTGGTTTGGCTCAACGGTAGAGCGTCAGCCCTCAGACCAATGAGTCGTGGGTTTGATTCTGGCCAAGGGCACATACCTCAGTTGTGGTTCATCCCTGGCCCTGGTCATGTGGGAGGCAACCAAGTGATGTGACCCTCTCACATCAATGTTTCTCTCTCTCCCTTTCTCTTCCTCTCTCTCCCTCCCACTCTATCTGAAGATAAACAGAAAAATATCCTGGGGTGAGGATTTAAAAAAAATTATTTTTGATACTAGAGTTGGCATATATTGTACTGATGAAGACAATAAAATAAATGAATAACTAGCTAAGTGTAACTAGCATTCCTTTCATATCAGACATTGGAAGAGTTGGCTTTAGGTTTTAAAATCTGGATATTTGGCTTTTTCATCCTGTAGGGATGTGAAGTGATGTGTATTAAGAAGTATGTGGCCCTGGCCGGTTTGGCTCAGCGTTTAGAGCATAGGCCCGAAGACCAAAGAGTCACGGGTTCGATTCTGATCAAGGGCATGTACCTCGGTTGGGGTTTGGTCCCTGGCCCTGGTCGGGTCGTGAGGGAGGCAACCAATCTATGTCTCTCTCACATTAATGTTTCTCTCTCTCTCTCTCTCTCTCTCTCTCTACCCCTTCCTCTCTCTCCCACACTATCTGAAGATAAATGGAAAAATATCCTTGGGTGAAGATTTAAAAAAAAGAAAAAAAAAAGTGGCTGGATTGCTTTAAGATATAGTTCTTAAGCCTCGTTGGTGTGGCTCAGTGGATTAAGCATCAGTCCATGCATAGACTGAGAGGTCCTGGTTCGATTCCTGGTCAGGGCACATGCCTGGGTTGTGGGCTCAGTCCCCTGTAGGGGGCGTGCAGGAGGCGGCCGATTGAAGTAACTCTCTCACATCAATGTTTCTATCTCTCCTTTCTTCTCTCTCTAAAAAAAAATCAATAAGATATAGTTCTTAAGAAGTTGCATGACTTGGATCTTCAGAGAGAAGCTGTGCTGCAGGTCATGGGACCAGCAGTCCCTGAGGTTTAGGAATAAAATACTTAATTTATTTATTATTGAGTTGGGGAAATTTGAAGCCATTCCTAAGTTTGGTGGTAAATGAAATTAGTATTAAAAAGTTGCCTAGTTCTCTTTTATTTCTGAGAAGTTGTATTAAGCCTAAAATGATATTTCTGTGGGATTACTGTGGCTTTGCTGTATTTGCTTCTTCACCACAAGGATTTAAAAGCCTGAATCAACAAAGATCATATGTTTCTTTCCCTTCCTGTGTTCCCATAGCATTTTTTTTTTTTTTGGTACTTTTACTCTATTTGTATCTCATGATTTACCTTGTGCTATGCGTTATTATGTGTCTGTCTCTGCCAATAGATAGCTCCCAGAAGATCAGGTGTGGAGTTTGCTCTTTATAACCCCGTAGTGCCAAACTAGTATTTTATAATATTTAGGTGTTCCTTATGTGTTTATGGTATTTAAGTGATGCTGAGAGAATCATTAGATGATATGTCTAGTCCAATCTCCTTGTTTTACTTGTATGGAAACTGAGAAGTAAAGACTTACTCTGTCATCTAGTTGGTTGGGAGACCTGTGTTCTAGTCTTGGTTCTGCTGGTTGGTTGTTCCATTTGGCCTTGCTGCTCCTCAGCTGGTACTGATTCTCTCTACAAAAGAGGGGGGTTGTGAAAGAGGAAAAAAGCACAGAGAGGATGTAAACAGATTGCACCCATATCACTGATGTGTTGCAATTTACTGCTCTACCAGTCAGATATTTCACTTTCAAATTTAGGAGCACAAGCATAACTTCTGAGACACCTCCCTCCCCCACCCAAAAAATAAAAAAAACTTCTGTAAGAGTTCTACATTTCTCTCAGTCCACCACCCTAGACATATCTTTCTTTGCTTTGTTTCATGGATAGAAGTGCTGGAGGAGGAAGAGACTTTATATTGTTGATTTCAAGTCACATTTTTGACAGCCTGGGTGGTAAATTCCAGTTGCCTGTGATGATGACAGAGAGTAATGAGTTGAAGCCCTTGGTTGAATTTTCCCCCTGCTCTCAATTGAAGGAGAGTGATGAAAAGAATTTAATTTCTTAGGAAATTTGGTACTTTGGATTGGAATTGTTTTTCCCTCCTCTCCTATTCCCTTTTGCTTATTAGAAAGTATTGATTCTGAAATAGAGAAAGTGAGTTTATTAGATTTGGGGTAGACATTGATTAGCTGTAACCCAATTATAAATCCTCAGAGGGAGATATTTGTAAACATGTGCTTTTCACATCCAGGAACTCGTGGTTCCCGCTATTCCTGCTAATCAACTGGTACTAAGCTTAGAATTGCATTGCTTTTGATTTATTTTAATAGGATCTTCTTGATTTCCAATTTGTTTTCTCCCCTATAAGGACATCTTCCTCTTGACAACCTATTTAAAAGACACAGGTATGTTTTGAACAGAGGCTGTATTTCATGCTTTAAGGCAAAGCCATGATCAATATAGAATAATTGCCCACGAGAATCTTTTCTTTGTTGTTGTTATTTTTCCCTTCAGTTTTCTCTAGACCATAATGGAATTTGAGGGCTTAGTGAGGCCTCAATAAAGATAGGTCTTACTAAAATTTTAGGTCAGATCTAGTACTTTTCAGGTCTCCCCCCACCCACCCCATTTCAGAAGCAGTCAGTGATGAGCATACACTATGCATTTACCATGAGCCATGGGCTTATAAATAAAAAAAGTATAAGATGTACTCCCTTTGCTAAAGATTCCTAATATCTGCTTGGGGAAATTTTATGTGCTTTGTGCTTTTTGTGTTCAAAAGTGAATCTCCTTTTTTGCTATATGTATTAGAGAAAGACAATGTCTGAGATATAATCTTTTATGCTATTTGATGCATCTGTTCCTTAAATAAAATTTTTATTTTGATTTGAAAGATATTGCATATTTTCCAGAAGTCGTTGAACAAAATTAATTTTGTTCTGCTGCTTCGGGTTTGTCTGGAAGTAAAAATCAGGCTCCTTGCTTCCCCCTATACTTATAATTGGTTGAGATTAAGTTTCACAACTAGAGTCTAGAATTTAAGAGAGAGATGGAAATTTGGTCTCTTCCAGGTAGGAAGAATCAAGAAAGTGAGAGAATATGTGTAAATCCACAGTGAAATCCTGTTGGATTTCAAGCTCTCATTTAAAAAACTGAGAATTCCTAGCCCTGGCTGGGTGGCTTAGTTGGTTGAAGCGTTGTCCTGTACACCAAAAGGTTGTGGGTTTGATTTCCAGTCAGGGCACATACCTAGGCTGCAGGTTCAATCCCTGGTCAGGGTGTGTAAGGGAGGCAACTGATTGATATTTCTCTCTCACATGGATGTTTCTTTCTCTCTCTCTCTCTTTCTCAAATCAATAAATATATCCTTGGATGAGGATTAAAAAAAAATTGAGAATTCCTTGAAGCAAGATGGGGAAATTTGGGCATGATTCATGGAACTGTTTTTATATAGAATTGAAAAATACATTGAGGTTTGATCTGCAACAGTGTATATATGTTGCAGATCATATATACACATATAACTACATTTAAAAGGAATGTATTGTTATATTCAGTTATTTTGAAATCAAGTTAAATTTTTGGTCTTTAACTGCTATTTTCTACCTTGGGTCTCTTTCCAGAGGAATTTCTAAAGACAGTCAAGTGCATTGTGATTTATGAGGCAGTGAAGGCCTTGCAGTGACGAGAACCTACTTACTTTGGGGAAAATCAATGGAGCACATCAGTCTGCAGCACACTTCCTGTCTTAATGGTCCTAAGCTTGATCAATACTTGAAATTTAACTTTACCATCAGTCTGGGGCAGTGTGTACTTTGCAGCCTTCCTTCCATCAATCTCAAATATATAGTCAGACCTATTACAGATGGAGCTAGTTACACTTTCCTGCTTGGTTTTTGATCTGCATTAAGCCTTGTTCACTAGAAAGTTTTAAGGATGTGAAATGTGTTGTGCTGTAGGCCAGTAATGATTTAAACCTTTTTTTTTTTTTTTTGTTCATATAGGGTAGGAGGGAGAGAGAGGGAGAGAGAGAGAGAAACATCCATGTGAAAAGGACACATCGAGTGGTTGCCACCCGCACGACCCAACCAGTGTTGGGGACAAACTGCAACCGAGATACGTGCCCTTAGCGGGAACTGAACACGGGTCTCTCTGGACCGCAGGCTGACGCTCTAACCGCTGAGCCAAACCGGCCAGGGCTAAACCTTGAAATTACCTGGTCAGAGGACGGGGTGTTGAACAGATGCGCAAGACCTATAACATGGTTGTTTATCATTTCTTCTTTCTAAAAAATTTCCCATTGAGCGGTATTTCAGTAGAGTCTCTAGAATCTTGGAGAGCGTTTCTAGCACTAACTCTGGCATTCTTTTCACAGATTCTGTAACCATGGCACAGGTTGAGAAACGGGGGGGTTTGCTCCGGAAATCTTCAGCCTCCAAAAAACCACTGAAGGAAAAAGTGGTGCTGATGTATGATGAGATCTTCATGGTAAGGCCCGAAGCCCTGATATTCTGCATGGCTTGATTCCTTGGTTTCTTGTTCCAAAATGAAAGACAACCTCACCTCTGCCTGCTACCTTCTAGTTCTTCAGAGGGTGAAAGAGAAAGAGCAAGGATGAAAATGAGCTCTCTCATAGTAGAAATTATGATCATGTATTAGTTGATATAAATTATTGCCATAAGCTGGGTAAAGCAATTGAAAGGAGGAAGGGAGGCTGGGGAAGTTTCTTTTCTGAATATCTTTAAGACTTGTCTTCCTTATGATCTGACTTAAGAACCCTTCTATCCTAGATGGCTCTTAAAGTTCCTTTTGGCCCTAGAATTCTATGCTTCAGATATTTAAAAAGTTGCTCTATTATATTCCATCTCAAGTTATTAGTAGACAGAACAGTTGCTTAATTAGATGATCTCATTCTCTATATGAGTTAACTGAAGAATATTAGCAGTTGAATTTCTTTGGGTCTTCATAACTGCTGACTGATCATAGTCCAGGCCGCTGTTGTAAAGTGTACCCTGTCAGGGAAGGTTAGAGTAATTAGATGCTATGCAGGGGTACTTGCCTTCTGAAGTTTAGGTCATAAGTAGTACATGTGAAATAGAAGAGTACCTTTAATAAGAGTTACTGTACATTGAGTTTCTACTATGTGCCTGGCATTACCATAATGTATCACTAAATGCATTAGCTTTAATTCTGACAAGAATGGTGCAAGAGGGCCACGTTTTTTTTTTGTTTTTGTTTTTAATCCTCACCCGAGGACATTTTTTCATCTTTTGTTCAGATAGAGTGGGAGGGAGAGAGGGGAAGAGAGAGAGAGAGAAACATCGACATGAAAGGGACACATTGAATGGCCGCCACCCGCACGACCAACCAGGGCCGGGGACAAACTGCAACCGAGGTACGTGCCCTCAGCGGGAACCAAACCCGGGTCTCTCTGGACCGCAGGCTGATGCTCCAACCACTGAGCCAAACCGGCCAGGGCAAGAGGGCCACGTTTTTAACGTATGTCAAGTAAGATCATGTTATAGATGAGAAAACTGGGGATCACAGCTAGAAGGTGATTTGAACCCTAGTGTTTGACTCTAGGGCTTACTTGTTTAACTTTGCCACATGGCCCAGGATAAATAATCCAGTCAAGTAAAACATCTAACTCTTGGCAAAGCCTTAGAGATAGAGTTTGACATGCAGAACATTAATACAGAATTGCCCAGGTCAGTATAGGTGGTTATACAGAGAAAATGAGCAGGTACTAGGATCCTATTAGGGCTCTTTCTATGTTAAGTAAACTTGGTATACATATGATTCTTGCTTGAGTGAGCTTTGAGGATGGGAAGTGCCAGCTCCATTAGTTCCCTGAGTTTCATATATAGACAACAAAATGACATTACAGAAATGTGAAGGTCAAAGTGTGACCTCTCTCCTGGGGAGTAGGACTTGAGAGAAAGAGACTAAATGAGGACCTTATGAGAAGGCCAGAAATGTTACTTCTCTACGTCATCCTCAATTAAAAATCCAGAAGAGCCCTGGCCAGTTTGGCTCAGCGATTAGAGCGTCGGCCCGCGGACCAGAGAGACCCGGGTTCGGTTCCCGTTAAGGGCACGTACCTTGGTTGCAGTTTGTCCCCAGCCCCGGTTGAGGTTGTGTGGGTTGCAACCACTCGATGTTTCTCTCTCTCTTCCCCTCTCTCTCCCTCCTGCTCTATCTGAAGATAAATGCAAGAATGTCCTCGGGTGAGGATAAAAAAAACAACAACAAAAAAAAATTATTAAAAAAATTTTTTTTTTTTTTATTCCTCACCTGAGGATATTTTTCTACTTATTATCAGATAGAGTGGAAGGGAGGGAGAGAGAGTGACAGAAACATCAATGTGATAGAGCCACATCGACTGGTTGCCTCCCACACGACTGGACCAGGGCCGGGGACAAACCGCAACCGAAGGTACCTGCCCTTGACCAGAATCCAACCCGAGACTCATTGGCCCGTGGGCCGATGCTCTAACCACTGAACCAAACCGGCCAGGGCTTACAAAATATTTTAAAAGTTAATTTTGAAAGATAATCTTGATTAAGTATAGTGACCCTTTCAAATGTATTCTTAATGATTTGGTGTTTAGTTGCAGATATTGAACCTGCTTATCTTGATTTCAGACAGAGGACCCCAGTAAGTGCAGTCCTCGATTTTGGGAGGAGCTCTTCCTCATGAAGGTAAGACTTGGTGGCATCTATGGATTTTCCTGGTAACTGAAATTGCCTTCTCATGTGTTCTAGTTGCTGTACTAAAAGTGAACTCAGGCCCTTATTGTTTCCTTGGTAGGTTAATTTAGAGTACCTAGAAGGCAAGCTGGAATCTCTTGATGGTGAGGAGTTAATGAAGATCAAGGACAACATTAATTGTTTATTTCAACACTGCATCCAGGCTCTGGGAGAGGAACATCCAATTCGAGTTGTCAACGCATTACAGGTACAAGGCTGGAAGTCTTGTTTGACAGGAGAAAGAAATTGTAACACTTCTGTTGGGACCTGAGGAACCTAGAATTGTCCATAGATGTGAGGTTTTCTTTATTTCTTTAAGTAATCAAACATCTATGTCATGCTTATTTAGTCATCTTCCTGGTTAAACAAATTGATGCTTATAGTATTACTCTTGTCCATTTGTATAATTGATCTAGTGCCAAGGCAGATTGTTTGACAGAATTCTTATTATTACTTGAGGAAAGGAAGAGATAGAGGGGAAACTGAGGCAAGGTTGCTCAGTCTACAGCAAAAATCAGAGGAGATTCTTTTTTTTTTAATCCTCACCTGAGGATATTTTTCCATTTATATTCAGATAGAGCGGGAGGGAGGGAGGGAGGAAGAGAGAGAGAAACATCTATGTGAGAGAGACACATCAAGTGGTTGCCACCCACATGACCCCAGCCGGGGCCAGGGACAAACCACAACCGAGGTACGTGCCCTTAGCGGGAACCGAACCCCGGGGTTCTCTGGTCCGCAGTCCGATGCTCTAACTGCTGAGCCAAACCGGCCAGGGCTATATGTAATATTTTATGTGTATGTGTATAATCTTTCTGGAGCAAGGGTTTTCATCAGATTCTTTTTTTTTTTTTTTTTTATCCTCACCCGAGGACATTTTTCCATTTTTTGTTCAGATAGAGTGGGAGGGAGAGAGAAGAAGAGAGAGGGAGAGAGAAACGTTTATGTGAGAGAGACACATCGAGTGGTTGCCACCCACATGACCCCAGCCGGGGCCAGGGACAAACCACAACCGAGGTACGTGCCCTTACGGGAACCGAACCCGGGTCTCTCTGGACTGCAGGTCAATGCACTAACCGCCGAGCCAAACTGGCCAGGGCGGTTTTCACCAGATTCTTAAAAGGGTCTGTAACTCTGAAAACATTGTTCTTAATGCTAGGTGGCATGATTATGAGGAAGATTCACTGAACAATTATTTCTTGGATGACTGTTATGTGCCAACCATTGGGCTCATGGGGATACATTATATGCTTCCTGAGGGCAAAGATTCTGATAGTTTCATTCAAAACTTTGTTCCTAGTGTGTAGAACAGTGCCTGGCAAATAGCACTCTAGAAGTAAATTTTTATTGATTGAATGATGGGCAGAGTTTATTTTTTTAAAAAATATTTTTTCTTTATTGATTTTAGAAAGAGACGAAGGGAGAGGTTGAGGGAGAGAGAGAGATAGAAACATCCATGAGAGAACATCGATTGGCTGCCTCCTTCATGCCCCCTACTATTGGCTGCCTCCTTCATGCCCCCTACTGGCGATTGGGCCCACAACCTGGCCATGTGCACTGACCAGGAATCGAACTGGTGACCTCTTAGTGCATGAGTTGATGCTCAACCAGTGAGCCACACCAGCCAGCCGGTTGATGGGCAGAGTTTCTAAAGTTTATGTCTAGTAGTTCCAAGGGTAGCCATTCTAGGGCTGAGTACTTAGGTCAGTGATTGACAGATTTAGGGCAGTGATAGACAGCATAAAGGATTTTATTGGAAGTTTTGGTTGATTGGGTTTAAGTTTCTAACTTATTAGTTAGATCATTTTGTGAGCCCTAGTTTTCTCATCTCTAGAATGTAGAAATTACCTCTTGAGCTGATGCCCCAGAAAGAAGGACTATGTTTATCCTGTAGCTTTTTTAACCTTTGGCACAATAAATTCCACAGTTGTAGGGGCTCATTGAAAGTTGAAGTGAAAGTCGAAAAGTGTACTTCCTGTAATTGCAGTGGTTCACTGTTGGGGTATGAATTGTAAGCTGTTTTTAGTTCAGTGGAAATAAATTGACATTAGCCACTTGGTGACCAATAAAAATATAGTATATTATTGTAATAGCTGATACTTATTGTACTTTAACAACGTTCCAGATACTGTTATTGGAGCTTTAACAAAGTTCCAGGGACTGTTCTAAGTGCTTTATGGTATTAATTCCCATCATTCTCACAACATCCATGTGAGATGGGTGCTATTATTGTCATTCCCATTTTATGAGAAAACTGAGGCACTGAAAAGTTAACTAATTTGTCCAGGCTCACACAGCTAATAAGTAATGGAATGTAATGAATTTAAGATTTGAAGCAATTGGTTGTTATCATATAGGGACTTAAATAACTTATAGTTATTAAAAATAATTACTAAAAAAGATAAACTATAATGTAAATACTAAAATTAATTTTAAATAAAGGACAATTTCAGTAATTCTATGACACAACCTCAAGAACTGTTTTTTATTTTTGAATATCACCTCTCAGTCTTTGTCTGCAGTGTAGTTTTAAAAAAGAGGATGGCTGAAAAGCAACAGAAAAAGAGGATAACAACAGTTTTAGTTGCTGTTCCTCTTGATTTCTGGATTTTGCACATATTAATACTCAGACTGAGTTTTGGAGCTCAAGTATGAGAGCACTTGAATGTCAGCTGTGAAGTAGGAGGTTCTGAGGTTGCAATGTGAGGCTATAGATCCAGTGCCCTTCATTTTGAGACTTCCTCTCTAGAAAGAATTCTTTCTTTCATCTCTGCAGACCTTGTGTGCACTCATTCGAGGAGTACATCAAAAGAATAAGTCTACCTCTGGGTTTGATATTATCAACATGCTGATGGGCTTTGACAAGGCGGAGCTGTGCATGAAGGTGAGGCGTAAGCTGCAGCTGTGCCTGTGTGTGGCTGCTTCTGAGAGCTGTTCATGGGTACCATCTGCAGACAGTTAAATGTACTAGAAGATTTGGACTCAAATGGAAATAAATGATTGAATTTGGCCTTGAATTTGGATGTTTTTATTTTACAGATTTGGTTTATCTGAATAAAGGAAAATTTGAAGTTCAGATTTGAATTCAGGCATCCTTTCTCTGCAGGATAAAGACAGCAGTTTATTTTATGATTTATATCATATGATCATACAGTCTTAAAAACATTTATGAACTTAAATAAAATATAATAAAATATACGAGGGTAACTTTAGTTCTAACTTTAGGCTTTCTTATTTAACACAATGACTATCAGAATTTTTATTTCTGTTTGATACTTTAAAAAAATAACAGCTTTATTGATGTATAATTTACATATCATATAATTCACCCTTT
Organism: Tadarida brasiliensis; assembly: GCA_030848825.1. Lineage (NCBI taxonomy): Eukaryota > Metazoa > Chordata > Mammalia > Chiroptera > Molossidae > Tadarida > Tadarida brasiliensis. The sequence continues at coordinate 22,042,866 of CM061271.1, forward strand.
TATTTATCTTTTTTTTAATTTTTATTAAAAAAATTTTTTTTTTCCCTTTATTGATTTTAGAGAGGAAGAGAGAGTGAGAGATAGAAACATTGATGAGAAGAGAACATCAATTGGCTGCCTCCTATATGCCCCCCACTGGGGATTGGGCCCACAACCTGGGCATGTGCCCTGACCGGGAATTGAACCGGTGACCTCTTGGTGCATGGGTTGATGCTCAACCACTGAGCCACACCGACTGGGCTTATTTATCTTTTTAAATGTTTTTTATTGATTTTTTTTTTTTTTTTAAAGAGAGAGGATTGGAGAGAGATAGAAACATTGGTCGGCTGCCTCCTGCACACCCCCTACTGGGGACTGAGCCAGAAACTTGGGCATGTGCCCTGATCAGGAATCGAACTGGGACCTCTCAGTCCATGGGATGATGCTCAATCCATTGAGCCACAGCTGCCAGGCTAATTCACCCTTTTAAAGTGTGTCATTTAAGGGGTTTTTAGTATATTCATGAAGTTGTACAACTATCACCACTTTTAATTTCAAAACATTTTCATAACCCCCAAAAGAAAACATGTACCCATTAACAGTCATTCCTCATTTCCCTTCTCTGTAGCCCTGGTAACCATTAATCTGCTTTATGTGTCCATGATTTTACCTGATCTGAACAGCTAATATAAATGTAATCATATGTGGTGTTTCTAGCTTCTTTCACTTAGCATGTTTTCAAAGTTCATCCATGTTATAGCATGTATCGATACCTCATTCCTTTTTATTTTTTGTTAATCCTCACTTGAGGATATTTTCCTATTGATATTTATTTATTTATTTATATTTTTTTATCCTCACCCAAGGACATTTTTGCATTTATCTTCAGATAGAGCGGGAGGGAGAGAGGGGGGAAGAGAGAGAGAAACATCGACATGAGAGAAACACATTGACTGGTTGCCACCCACACGACCCCTACCGGGGCTGGGGACGAACCGCAACCGAGGTACGTGCCCTTAGTGGGAACTGAACCCCGGACTCTCTGGTCCGCGGGCCAACGCTCCAACCACTGAGCCAAACCGGCCGGGGCCCCATTGATTTTTAGATATAGTGGAAGGGAGAAAGGGAGAGAGAGAGAAATATTGATGCAAGAGAGACACATCGATTGGTTGCCTCCTGCATGACCCTGACTGGGTTGGGAGATCAAACCTGCAACCCAAGCATGTGCCTTTGACTGGGAATTGAACCTGCAATCCTTCTGTCCATGGGCCCACGCTCTAACCGCTGAGCAAACCCACCAGGGCTTATGGCTGATTAGTATTACATTGTATGAATGTACCATATCATTTTATTCATTCATTAATTGATGTACATTTGGGCTGTTTCAACATTTTGACTATTATGAATAATGCTGCTATGAACATTCATGTATAAGTTTTTTATTTGTTTTGTTCCCCCCACCCTTTGCCCCCTTCCACCCAGCCTCACGTATAAGGATATTTTTTAAAATCTTTATTGTTGAAAGTATTACAAATGTCCCCTCTTCCCCCCCTTATTGATCCCTCCTCCCCGCTCCCACCCCCCTCCTGCCTTCCCCTCATGTATAAGTTGTTGTGTGGACGTATGTTTTGAGATGTCTTGAGTATATATGTAGGAGTGGAATTGTTGGGTCATATGGTAACTCTATGTTTAACATTTTGAGGAACTGCCACACTGTTTTCCAAAGTTGCTGTTCCATTTTACAATTTTACCAGCACTGTATGAGGGTTCCAGTTTCTTCACATCCTCGTTAACAATAGCTTTTATTTGTTGTGTGTGTATTTTTTATTTTTGAGAAAGGCTATTCAAATCCTTTGCCTATTTATAGATTGATTTATTTGTCTTTTTTTGTTGTTGAGTTGTAAGAGTTCTTTTGTTTTGTTTTGTTTTGTTTTTAATCCTCACCTGAGGATATTTTTCTGTTTATCTTCAGATAGAGTGGGAGGGAGAGGGAGAGAGAGAGAGAGAAACATCAGTGTGAGAGGGACGACACATCGAGTAGTTGCCTCGCGCACAACCTGACCATGGCTGGGGACGAACCGTTACTGAGGTACATGCCCTTGACCGGAATTGAATCTGTGACTCCTTGGTCCGCAGGCCGACGCTCTAATCGCTCTAATCGCTGAGCCAAACCGGCCAGGGCATAAGAGTTCTTTATATAGTTTGGATATAAGTCTCTTATCAGATATCAAATTTGCAGTGTTTGACACTATCTTGAGTGAATGTTGTTTTTAATATTAACAACATATTTGAGGAACTAGTCTTCTGTCACTCAGTAAATTTAAAATATAAAATCTGTGTGCCAAAGAATCCTTATAGTGATTAGGTTATTTTAAAAGGTTATGAATAGACAATTATGAATACACAAAGAATTACTACCTGGAATCATTTTTTTAGCTCTAGCCTACGCAGTTTATGTACATATCATAATAAAATCCCATATTTCTCTTTCATTGTCATCATTCTAACTGCTGCCTGTATACTTCTGATTACTAAGTCTCTAACTTGAGCTTTAACATCCCTTCATGAGTCTCAGAGTTGTATAAGTACTCTGTAAGCACTTGCTGAATATACCCACTTACACATCCCTAAATATCTGTTGCTTAACATATTCAAAATGGAACTCATTGTTTTCCTGACATCTGTTCTTCCTCATTCATTCCCTATCAGAATAGGGGCACCTGTCTTCTCAGTCCCTAAAGCCAAAAACCTGGGAGTCATCCTTGACTCTTTCCTCTCCCTCATTTTTCATGTCTAGATGATCACCAAGTTCAGTGAATTTTACCTCAGCTCATATTTCTCATACCCACCCCCCGCCCCGTTGCCAGTGTCCCCATTATCTCTCACTTGAACTGTTGCAGTGATGCCTACATTCATACTTTTGACAAACATTTGTTAGGCTCCTATGTGCCAGGCACTGGGGATACAGAGGCAAATAAGACATGGCAACTATTTTCAGAAAACTGATAGATTAGTCCTCATTTGTCTCCATTCCTCCAGGCTTATCATCTTTAAATCTGTCATCCACATGGACACCAGAGGTATTGTATCTTACACTCAAATCTTTCCTGCTTAAAACCCTTCATTAGTTTCCTATCACTAACAGGATAAAGACCAAGCTCCTAGTTAGCCTTATAAAACTTGCATGACCTGCTCCTTATTTATTTCTCTAGTCTCATCTCTCACCACTGTTCCTCACTCATTATTCCATAATAACAAACTAATTATATTCCAACTTCGTATCCAGAGCTGTTTCATTCCTCATGTGTCTTTGATCATGCTAATGCCTGTCTAGAATTTCTTTCCTCCTCAAGTTTTAATTAATTCCTACTGATTTTTCAAAATACAACCCACACTTGAGGAGTCCTGGAATAGGTGACATCTGAGCTATTTTCCTTCCTCCATGTATATTTCTGTCATAGTAACCATTACATCGAAATTGTTTTCTTATTTTTCTCTCCCATTAGACTAAAAACACCTTGAGAGCAGGAGTCATTGTCTTATTTTTTTCTTTTTAATTTTAATAAGTGTTTATTTGAATCAAAACTGACAACAATGCCAGGAGGCAAGATCTCAGGTGTTTTTTTCTTGTATTTTAAAAAAATATGTTTTTATTGACTTTTTAGAGAGAGAAGAAGGGAGAGAGAGATAGAAACTTTGATGTTAGAGAGGAACATTGATTGGCTGCTTCCTGCATATCCGCCACGGGGCATCGAGCCTGCAATCCAGACATGTGCCCTGACTGGGAATTGAACTGGCACCTCAGTCCATGGGATGACGCTCAATCCACTGAGCCACACCGACCGGGCTTTTTCTTGTATTTTTGAAAGCACAATATTTAGCATATAGTAGACCCTCACTACATATTTGTTGAATTGAAAACTGAAGTAGCTTATTTTGAACCTTCACTTTGACTTCTCAGCATGCTAAATCCTTATTCATTTATTTTCTTCCTTCATTTAATGTAAGATACTTCTTTTCTTCTTCCTTCTATTGTAGTATCTAAGGATTTTATCTTTTGATTACCTTGTGTCTAACAGCTGGTTGTTAGTGTAAGTGATAAACTTCACTCACATTATCTTGTGGAATTGACCAGGATGGACACAAGCTAGCTTTGTTGCGTAGTGAATATGGCCAGTGATAGCCAGTAGTGTTACTGTCTCAATGTTGCTTGTTCAGTGTGCCTTTCTCAAGTGATATGTTTTCTTTATCACATAATGAAACATACCTAGTTATTGAACTGTTATTATTAACCTTGAACTTAATTATTTATTTTATTTATTATTTTAGTTTATTAGCTTCTATATATTATTTTATATACTTATTTAATTTAACCATTATTATGATCTTTTAAAAATTTACTTCATTCTAAACTAAAGGTTTATATGAGGATGACAGGCTACAAATATTTACTTGGTAGAATAGTGAATTCTATTATTCTATGTAGTTGTTCTAAAGCATTTTCCTAGAAATAGCTAGACTTAGAAGTCTTCCTTTACTTTGTCTAATTTTGTAAGGCCTGGGCCTCAGGGAATGATATGCTTGCTTCATTGTGTGTTAATTCACTTTACCCTGTGTAACATAACCCAGAATTGGGCAGACACAGTGCAGATATTATTTGATATGGTTTAACACTTAACCATTCCTTTCTCAGAACTTGATGGAGAGTTTGGATTCGTTGCTTTGTGCAGAAGGTTCTGAAAGTCTGAAGAGTTTATGTTTGAAACTTCTCCTTTGCTTAGTGACTGTAAGTAACTCATTATATGTTTCTTTCTCAAAGATACTAATTGACAGCAAGGGCAAGCTTATTTGAATACTTGAGCACAAAACTAGAGAGGAATAGAGAAAAATAAATGATCTATTGGGGCATTACATCATTCTGTTGTGTTTGAATGTGTAGGAGGAAGTTAGTTGCATGGGCTTTTGTTTCCTAGAAGTTGCTCTTTGGAGAAACTACTGGCACTTTAACCTGTAGGATACGTAATATTTGTTGCTTTAGAGGCAGCATTCCTGGAGATCTACTCTCTTCTGGATTAGCAGATTTGCCCTTCTCATCAGTTCTCATTTGGAAACAGTTTCTGTGATTCTGAATGTTTTTGTTTGTTCTAACTTAGATTTTGTAGCATGAAACTGGCCTGTACCTTCTAGTGGGAGGAGGGCAAGGTATTGTTCATTTACTTCAGGTGGTTCTGTTTCCTTGCCACCACTCAAAGACTTCTGGATCATAAACTTCTTCCTGTGCATTTGAGGATTGATACCCAAGAAACTGTTAAGCAAATGCTTGTGTTGGCTATGAGAGGAACTATAAGAAGTTAAAAAATTTAGGGAGTTTTCTCCCTGGCGTTTATGGCTCAGTGGTTAGAGTCTTGGCTCGCACACTGAAGGGTGACGGGTTCGATTCCTGGTCACCCACTCTGTCTAAAAATCAATGGAAAAATATCCTGGGGTGAGGATTAACAAAAACAAACAAACAAAAAATTTAGAGATTTTTAATTTGCTAATTTCCTACCCATCTAGTGTCTGTTTTAGTCTAGTACAGCGGTTCTCAACCTGTGGGTCGCGACCCCTTTGGGGGTCGAACGACCCTTTCACAGGGGTCGCCTAAGACCATCGGAAAACAAAATTACAGTTATGAAGTAGCAACGAAAATAATTTTATGGTTGGGGGTCACCACAACATGAGGAACTATATTAAAGGGTCGCGGCATTAGGAAGGTTGAGAACCACTGGTCTAGTGTCTATGTAGGCTGTGGTGGCTTTGGGGGAGATTATAAAAGGTCTAGTAAATATCTAGTAGAATGTTTTAACATTTCTGTTTCTCTCAGATGCTAGTGGAGGAGATATATATGCAATGTCAGAGTATCTCAGTGTAGTCATTAAAAAGCTTTTTATTGCACTCAGGTGACAGATAACATCAGCCAGAACACTATCCTGGAGTATGTAATGATCAACAGCATATTTGAAGCAATTTTACAGGTTGGTCAATTCCCTTGTCACCTCTTTCTTCTTTGGGTAAACTACCTCCTCAAATACTCTCTGCCTGCATTCCTAGGAAGTAGGAGTTAGCACTCTCACACATTTCTGGTTCTTGTTACAGATACTCTCCCACCCCCCAAGTCGTAGGGAGCATGGGTATGATGCTGTAGTCCTCTTGGCTTTGCTGGTGAACTACAGAAAATATGAGGTAAGTGAGTCCTTTAACTGATAGTTGTTATCTTTCTATAATCTTCCTACATGTGGCTACTCCTAGAAGACTTTGTTTAATGTGGAAGACATGCTCTTGGTAAATGGTATATGGATTTATTTTGATAAACCAAATTCTAAAAATCCTATATTAAATGCATGGGGCAGCCCTGGCCGGTTTAGCTCAGTGGTTAGAGCATTGGCCCATGGACTGGAGAGTCCAGGTTCGGTTCCCGCTAAGGGCACCGAATGCTTGTGTTGGCTATGAGAGGAACTATGAGAAGTTAAAAGTACTCGGTTGCAGTTTGTCCCCGGCCTCAGTTGGGGCCGTGTGGGTGGCAACCAGTCGATGTGTCTCTCTCACATCGATGTTTCTCTCTCTCTCTCTTCCCCCCTCTCTGCCTGAAGATAAATGCAAAAAAAATGTCCTTGGGTGAGGACAAAAAGAAAAAAAATGCATGGGGCAGATGATACAGCTGTTTAAAGGACTTCTGTAGTACAACTTTTAATAAAGTGAGTAAATATTCCTTAATATTATGGTTTCCAGGCCCATCTTATCATTAGAATCACCTAGGAACTTTTTATTTTACTATTATTATTGTTACTTTTAAAAAAAATTTTTTTTCTTTCTTTCTTTCTTTCTTTCTTTCTTTCTTTCTTTCTTTCTTTCTTTCTTTCTTTCTTTCTTTCTTTTCTTTCTTTCTTTTTTCCTCTAATTTTTATTAATTTATTCTTGCAGATGTTTCTCCTTTTTCCCCCCTAGACTCCCTCCTCCCCATCCCACCCCCTCTTTATTGATTTTAGAGAGAGAGGAAGGGAGAGGGAGAGAGATAGAAATATTGATGAGAGAGAATGAGAGAACATTGGTTGGCTGCCTCCTGCATGCCCCCACTGGGGATTTGGCCCACAACCTGGGCTTGTGCTCTGACTGGGAATCAAACCAGCGACCTCTTGATGCATGGGTAGATGCTCAACCACTGAGCCACACCAGCCAGACAGGAACTTTTTATTTATTTTTTTATCCTTACCTGAGGACATTTATTTTTGCATTTATCTTCAGATAGAGCAGAAGGGAGAGAGGGAGGAAGAGAGAGAGAGAAAGATTGATGTGAGAGACACATTGAATGGTTGCCACCCATACGACTCCAACCGGGGCCGGGGACAAACTGCAACTGAGGTATGTGCCCTTAGTGGGAACCGAACCGGACTCTCTGGTCCGCGGGCTGACGTTCTAACCGCTGAGCCAAACTGGCCAGGGCCAGGCAGGAACTTTAAAAAAAAAGAAATTTCTGGGCTTTACTCTCAACACACTGAGTCAGAATCTTTTGGGGGTGGGACCTGGGAATCCGTATTTTTTTTTTTTTTTTTAAGATCCTCTATTGAATATGATGATTTGCCAGGATTGGGAACCACTGACATAATGCATCTGTTTGGAAAGATGGGACTTTTATATGTTGTATTTCCTTAATGCAATCCACTTACAAAAGTATCACTGTTGGCCTGGAAACTTTTTTATTTTAATGGAAATTGAAGACATAAACTTATTTGTGTTAATTCTGGAGTTCATTTTGCCCCTGAATTAACTAGGGACAGATTTATAGGTTTTTGAGATGAAGAGCAGAACTCAGAGAGATTTCTACTTGGATTGGTGTGTCTACTTGATTCCCCTCAAGAGGCAGAATACATAGAAAAGGAAGGGGGCCAGTTAGGGAAGACCAGGGGCCTCATTGGGGATAGCTTCGGAGTAATAAGGAGCATTTAGCACTCAATCCTAGACACTAGGAGTACTTTACTAAACCCAAAAGTCAGGAACTGCATCAAGGCAACCTTTCTTCACTTAATAAGTAGCAGTGCTATGAGAAGTGGGCCAGCTGGAAAGAGGATTGTCATTTCTGAACTTTGGATCAGAAATGGTGATGTTTGGTGATGTTTGATATGATTCCTAGCCAGGTCAAAAGTGATGAGTAACAAAATCTGGAGCTTATTCTTACACAGAGCGATATGGAAGAAGGGGAGGCAGTGAGAAAGGAATACTTAAAGGGGAACTGGAATATGTGGAGCAGCGTTAATGTGTTATAAATCCTAGGAGCTGATTGCTTTCATTGTCTTGGAGGAACTGATGAATGGTGTTCAGAGCGACTAATAAATATGTAATTTATCACCAACACCTGTTTTACTGGTAATCTGGGGGGTTGGCATGGTAGCCATTTTTATCTCTGTCAAGTATAATAGCCTCTGGTGCCTTATTACAAAAGCAAAAAAAATAGCTGAGGAAAAATGCTGAAGATACTTAAAGAGAGTTGAGTTATATGTGATAGGAAAGCACCATCATCAGGAATGAATATTTTTGGAACATTCTGTTGGATGCAGGCCACTCTGGGGCAGTGGCTTGGCTTTTCTGAATGTGAACTGAAACCTGGCTCAGCCTAGTAGGGCTCTCTGAAATATCAGCCTGAAAAATTGGACATGGCCAAGGAATTGGAGAAAATAATATTTCTGGAGTGAGGCATACATCTCTAGTTTGTCAGAAGCCCCAGAAGAATTAATATAGTAGGCAAGGTCAAGCTGGTGGGCATAATTTATCTGGGCTTTGCAGCTTTTGATATAAGTCACTCGAGGCAGGTTTTTGAAGAAACATGAGGAATTCCAGATGAACATAGCAAAACCAAAAGCTGGTAAAATTTTACGCAAACTAGTATGAGAAGGTGTGTGCTGCAGAGAACAGAATTCTAGCTATACTGCAGTCAGTCCCATGACCAATGCAGTAAGTCGTAACCTTTCTAGAAAGATGCAGAGGACACCAGAGAGGCTGGGTGCCTAGCTCAACACAGAGAAGGCAAATAAGGTGTTGGATTTAAGAAATGGAAGTGATGCCCTGGCGGGTTTGGCTCAGCGGTTAGAGCGTCTTCCCACGGACCAGAGGCCTGGGTTCAGTTCCCGCTAAGGGTACGTACCTCGGTTGCAGTTTGTCCCTGGCCCTGGTTGAAGTGACTGGGTGGCAACCAGTCGATGTGTCTCTCTCACATCAATGTTTCTCTCTCTCTTCCTCCCTCTCTCCCTCCTGCTCTATCGCAAGATAAATGCAAAAAAAAAAAAAAAAATGGAAGAGATAGAAAAGATGTCATGTAGTAAATATAAAAAATAGTTCTTGCCCTGGCCAGTTTGGCTCGGTGGTTAGAGCATGGGCCCATGGACCAATCAAGGGCACGTACCTCGATTGCAGTTAGTCCCTGGCCCTGGTTGGGGTCGTGCGGGAGGCAGCCAGTCAATGTGTCCCTCTTGAGTAGATGTTTCTCTCTACCCTGCCCCTCAACCACTCTATCTGAAGATGGATGGAAAAATATACTTGGGTGAGGATTAAAAAAAATATATATATATATATATATATATTAAAAAAATAGTTCTTCCTCACCTCAAATAATGCATTGCATTTAGTCATTTTATCTAAAGAGATAGAGGAGGCCAAAAAAAAGGTCTAAGGAAGTGCAATGAAAAATGGTAAGTGTGGAATGATTTAGATCAAATAGAGGCAGGATGCTATTTGAGTGACCTCGTGATGGCTCACTGAGTTTGTAATTCTGTTTTGTGGCTGAAAAGTAGATTGCCTCTAATTTTAAAACATGACCAGCACAACAGGGACATTGTGCTAAGGAGAATCAGTATCTGGAGAATAGAAATTTTCACAGCATTAATATCCTGGCCTTCTAGGTTGGCCACATCTCCTGAGATGAAGTGACTCACTCCCCAACTGCTGCCAGTTGAACATGACATTTTCCAGAAATTAATAAACAAAGTTGTTTATTATGTCCAGTTTCAAGTTGTTCCCTTTCTTTTTCTCTCTCTTTATTCTCTTCCCTAAAGAACTTCCTTAGAATGTGATAAAAATGTCAAAGGAGAAAAAATACAGTTACCAATCATTGAGCCCTTATCATATGCCAGATACTATGCTAAGAATTTTCCGTCTTACTTCATTTAACTCTTGAAGCAACCCCAAGGAAGAAAATATTATCCCCATTTTACAGATGAGGAAATTGAGCTTATGTGAATTAGTGTGCCTAACTTATCACAATTAATGAGTAGAAGAGCTAGAACTCAAACCCTTGTTTTAGCCACCTTGCCTTCCCCCCAACTACTGCTAAAGCACAGACTATTCTTGGTAATCACATGATCCTTATTATTACCTAAAACAGTGTACTTTTGGGAAGCTGAGTGACTAGGACTTTAAAAAAGCATGCCAAGAAACAGTGGCCTTTTCCTTCTAGTGTTCTCATCATGGTGGCATATCTAGGTTAGCCTCTTGCTGATTTTCTTTTTCAGACATCCACTTGCATTGGATCTTATCTGAAGTCTGTAGCATCAGCAGGATTTGACTGTTGGTTATAGAAAGAAGTGTTGAGAGCTTTCCTCTGTTAGATCAAGTAACAAATGGGGAGTAGATTTTACCTCCTTGAGTTGTGTTGTAGAAAACCTTATAAACATTTGGGCTGTTAAGAAAGCAAAGCTGTCTCTTTCTCCATTCCCAGTTGACATTCGAAAGATGCCCTCAGAAACTTGATTAAATAAGGTCTATGTGGGGGGTTAGCCTTTTAGTTGGGTTTCCAAGTTTTTCTGTAATGAGTTTTCTTAGTTGCTCTAAAAACTGCCAATCTGAGAACTATTGTTCCCTGCTTGCCTTGGGTTAGAATTGGTGCCTGATCTACATGAGGTCTTTCCTCACATCCCATGGGTGGGATGTTTTCAAGGTGAGCAGGTCATTGGTTCTCATCTCACCAGTAGGAGATGGCCCAACTGCTCAATGAGTTTAAATATATGTTCATTTCCATATGCTGCCCAGCTGAGATTGGGTCTGGAAAAACTCAGGAAATCTTCCAATGCTATAAGTGATGGGACAATCATTAAATCCCAGTGTCCTGACCAGATTGTAGTTTGGGTAATTACATCCTTTTTTTTCAGTTCCCCTGCAGTGTTATTTGGGTATCAGATCCATAAATGGCCTCTCTGGCTGTTAAGCAGCTGCCACTTTCCACCCCCCAGGTGGTTTTGTTTTACGGGTGGGTGAATCAGTCCTTGCACATCATTTGTGGAATGGTTAGGGAGCCTTTGGGATGAGAATGTAAGTTAGCAACTTACAAATTTGTGCCTTATGGCAAAGAAGCTTTTATATCCCCCAAAAGACAGTTGTCCCTATGGACTCAGTAAATTGTTGGCAGGATAGGACAAAGTGAGTTTTGTGGAGTGTTCACTTACGTTTTAGAAACAAGAAGGAAAGATGGAAGAAATGGCAGACATAGGCTTGAGCTGATTCAACCTAGAGGAAAATGCAGGTAGAACAGAATTTGTGTGTGTGTTGTGCGCTCATGCGTGCTTGGTGAATGTCCATGCACCTTGAGAGACTTGCTGGAAATGGGGGCAGTCATTCTGCAAGATGGATTGGGTCTGGGTAGTAGGAACATCGCTATAGTGAGAGGGCCTGATAGGTGCATTTTTGTTAACACTTTGTTAAATAGTTAATGGGTTCTTCTTATTTTTTAATCCTCACCCGAGGATATTTTTCTGTTTATCTTCAGATAGAGTGGGAGGGAGAGAGAGGGAGAGAAAGGTAGAGAGAGAGAAACATCTACATGAGAGAGACATATCGACTGGTTGCCTCCCCCACAAATTGGAGCAGGGCCGGGGACGAACCGCAACTGAGGTATGTGCTCTTGGTCGGAATTGAACCCACGACTCATTGGTCTGCAGGCCGATGCTATACCGCTGAGCCAAACCAGCCAGGGCGTTAATGGGTTCTTAAGGAGGTCACACTCACCTTAAGTCTCCTCTCTTCTTTAACAGTCTGTGAATCCTTATATTGTGAAGCTGTCTATTGTGGATGATGAGGCCACGCTCAATGTGAGTATCTGGATCTTTGTGTATTGTTTTGATAACTTGCATTCAGTGGACTTACTTGCAGTGGGTATTTAGAAAGCAGAGAGCTTTGGTGTTAATTTCATCTGACTATAAAAGAGGGAATCGATGTTTCTTTTTAGAGCATTAGTGCAACTATCTTATTGTATTCTATCTTCTCATCATAGAAGGAAGGTTTAAGGGTACATTGCTTGCTAATCATGATGAAATGGTTGGTTATATTTTATGTTGTAGTGTGCTGAGGTTGACTGTCCTACAGAGTCAATAAGTTACATTTCCAAGAATAAGAAGACTTAGATGATATATCAAAATACTATGCTGTATACTTTAAATAGCTTATAATTTTATATGTCAGTTATATCCCATTAAAGCTGAAATTTAAAAATAAAAAAGGCTTAGGTGACTAAATGATAGGAGATTCCTTCTTATAGAATTAGCTAGATGGTATTTATAGCTTGACTTGGTGAGTCTGAAACATGGATGATGGTATATATCTGCTATAATATATCCTTGAAAGTTTGGGAAATAACATCTGATCTCTGAATATAGGGAGAAGAAAGATGACCAGGTGTCTTCATTCTTCTAATTTCCCTTATGAATAGATGTGCACATGATTCATCTTGTGGCCTTAATTGATCTTTGTGTTGTGCTTAGCAGATTCTGGAGGGAAAGTTGATAAGTCACTTTAACATTTATTGGATGCTTCTTCTCATACTCCTATATTCCTGTGGCCTGAAAGATAGTGACTTGTCTATATGCACCTTCATTTAGCATGGGACTCATTGTCACTTTTATTGTGGTTGTTTTAGAGACATAAAAGTTTTTTTGTTTGAAGCCTCTAATTCAGTCTTCTCTTTTGAGATGAAAATGAACCCAGTGAAATTGTCAGTGATTAGGGCTGGTCTGTTTCACCCCATTACTCTATTAAGTAACAGTAAGATAATTAGATCAGAGAAATCTCTACAAAGAAGTTCCTTTTGATGCTTTGGCAATGCCTTTCAGAATTTCTGTCCTCATTGCCAACTTTCAGGTAGAACTTCTTGGGCTTGGACCATGGGGATGTAATTAGTGTTTTTCCTGGCCTAATCATAGCATCACCACCAGCCCCTTATTTCACCTGTGCTGTCTTTTTTCTTTCTAGGGAATGGGGCTTGTGATTGCTCAGGCTTTATCTGAGTACAACAGGTAAGTCCACCTTTCCAGAAGAGAAGGGTCTAATTTTCATTTGAATTGGTTGAGTAGGAAACAGGTTTGTTAGAGTTTGGGTGAACTTGCCTTACCTATGTTAGAAGAGTATTCAGAGGTACAGCTGCTGGTAGATGTGTTTGCTGTAGCTTGGCTGGATGGCTTTAGCAGGGGTTGTTTCTAATACCAGGGGAGAAGCCATCAGGTTAGTGTCCATCTTTTCTTTAAACAATTAGGCACGTTCTTTCCAACCTTTATTTTTAGTATTTTGTCATAGAGCATTTTAACTAGTATTTCATCCATAAGCAGGCTCTTCCATTTAGCCCAGCATATCACACAAATATCATTTTCTATGTAGAAAAAGTAGTGAGGCACTGCTTTATTTGTATGCTTAAAAAAATAAATAAAAGGAGAAAACATTGAATTAGGTCTGATTTGCCAGATACTTCTTTTTCATCAGGAATGAACTGTGGTTTCCTGGAGTCCCTGTCTCTATTGGGGGCTGTCTTCATTGGTGCTTGCTTTTCCTCCTGCTGTGGATGGGGAAGGATCTGATAATCAGTGAATGGAAACCAGAAGTGTCCCCAATCCTAGCAAGGGCCAGGCGTGATCTTTCTTGCTTCTTTCCATGCTTTCCTCACACATAACTGGGTGTTGGAATTTCAGATCTGTCCCAGCTCCACAAATAGTTTAACTCACAGATTTCTTCCATCCTCTTCCTTCAGAAACAAACAAAATTTTCACTGTTACAGCCTTGAAGTAATTTCACTGTCAGACTTTTCAAGGAATAGTCTGTTTGGGAAATAAGTGGATCAGCCATATGTTAGAGCAGTTTCACACTTTTGCAGCTTGCTTTCTAAGTCTCTACCAAAGTAGCCAGGCACTTTGGTACACACTACCTCAAGAGCAGATGTGTGCCTCTTAGCTTGCAGGGGAAACTACAGTGACTAGATTGTCGTAGTGTTTTTGTTTTCTGGAGTCAGTGAATTCTATGAGTTCCCTGCCCCCATTACCTAGAATGCTAAGAACTTTATGCTAAGACATACTTGATAAATAATAGTAAAATAATACTAAAGTTGAATTTAATTATTTTTGTTTAGGCAGTATAAAGACAAGGAAGAAGAACACCAGAGCAGTTTTTTCTCTGCCTTAACAAATATGGTAAGTCCTACTTGTTTTTTCTCTCCTGCTCAGAAATGTAAGAGGTCTGTAGAGGTAGACAAATCTGGACTCAGAAGTTCAGATGTTTGAGGTGATGGCATGATGAGGGGAGAAAGAGAGGGTTTCTCAGAGTAGATTATTGTTATTTTTTTTAAATATGTTTTTATTGATTTTTTTTTTCTCTTTTTTTTTGAGAGAGAGAGAGAGGAAGGGAGAGAGAGAGAAAAAAACCTCGATTGGCTGCCTCCTCCATGTCTTCTACTAGGAATCGAGCCCGAAACCCTGGGCATGTGCTCTGACCAGGAATCATAGCAGAACCTCTCAGTCCATGGGACGATGCTTAATCCACTGAGCCACACCGGCCAGGCAGAACAGATTATTTTGAGAGCTTTATCTCTTTTAGTGATTTTCAAACCGGAGTGAGACAGAGGAAAGGGAAGCTCTGATTTCTCTGAGACAGATTTTTTTCAAATTAATTCATTTAGTTTTTAAAGGCTACAATAAAGGTACATATTAAGCCAGACTTCTGCTCTCTAAAGAGCTGGCTTTGTTAGAGGACCAACCCTATGGAACACAGAATAGGAGGGTTTAGATCTCAATCTAACCCTGAGTGCTCCTTGGCTGTCTGCTGTGGCCACTTGTTTCCTCATAGCTGGTCCTGGATTTGAGGGATTAGTGCAGTGGGTCTGAGTCACTCGTCTAAAGGCTTAATGGGCTGAGAGGTCTATTTGTCTAGGAAAGTTATTGGTCCATTTTGTCAGAATGCTGAGCAAGGTTTCTCAACCTTGGCATCATAGGCATTTTGGGCCAGATAATCTGAGACTAATTTTTTTTTTTTTATCCTCACCCGAGGACATTTTTTCACTTTTTATTCAGATAGAATGGGAGGGAGAGAGAGGGAGAGAGAGAGAGAGAAACATCGACGTGAAAGGGACACATCGAGTGGTTGCCTCCCGCGTGACCAACCAGGGCCGGGGACAATCTGCAACCGAGGCACGTGCCCTTAGCGGGAACCGAACCCGGGTCTCTCTGGACCATAGGCTGACACTCTAACCACTTAGCCAAACTGGCCAGGGCTGAGACTGATTTTTAAGAGATAAATCTAGCAGGTCTTAGCCCTGGCCGGTGACTGATTTTTAAGAGATAAATCTAGCAGGTCTTAGCCCTGGCCGGTGACTGATTTTTAAGAGATAAATCTAGCAGGTCTTAGCCCTGGCCGGTCTTAGCCCTGGCCGGTTAGAGTGTCGGCCTGCGGTCCAGAGAGACCCGGGTTCGGTTCCCGCTAAGGGCACGTGCCTCGGTTGCAGTTTGTCCCCGGCCCTGGTTGGTCATGCGGGAGGCAACCACTCGATGTGTCCCTTTCACGTCGATGTTTCTCTCTCTCTCTCTCTCTCTCTCTCTCTTCCCCTTTCTCCCTCCTACTCTATCTGAACCAAAAAATGGGAAAATGTCCTCGGGTGAGGATAAAAAAAAAAATTAAAAAATCTAGCAGGTTATTAGAATCTAGGGCAGATTCAGAAAGTCTTCTTGGGCATTAGTAGTCAAGTTATCAGCCCTAGGGCAAGATCATTTTGAGTTCATTGCAAGAAACAGTCATCCCTCTACTCCCCAAAAGGCAATTTTCACCCCCAATGCCTATGCCCTTTCTCCTCCTTCTTTCTTTGAGCCTACTTTCAGGAAGGGCTTGATAAGCTCTTTAACTCTGAAACTTCAGTAACTAAAGACTCTCAGAGGTCAGAGCAGTATGAACGCTATATTGGTGTTTGGTTAAATGACTTAGATATAAATATATTGCTCTCAGGGATCTTTGCCTTTTAGCCAAGAAGAAAAAGTTTTGTAACAAACAAATGAAGCTCCAGCTGCATAGTTTTGGATTGGACATCAGTAAACAGGTGGAAAGGTATTTTTAGAGGAATGGGCATCTTTCTCAGTGCTTCTGATATCACACATATTAGAGGAAACATTTACTTGTTTGGCTGCCCTGCCTCAGACACAAACTGAAGATTTTGTGATCTGAAAGATGGACAATGGATTGCATATAGACAGTTCTGGTCTGATTCTCAAGTATTCCCTCGAAGACAGCTCTGTGTTGGATGAAACCAGACTACTTTCTGTGATGTTCTTTTTGAATTAGTTTTTTACTTTCACAAAGCAACTTCCAGGAAAGATGCAGAATGATGAGGATGTCTAGGTTAACATTTACTTGCTGTCAGCGATTACTAAACTTACCCATTGAAAAGGAGAGCTGGACAAAAGTATTAGGATTGTTTTTAAGCCCCTTTAAGGAGAGATGATTTAGTGCAGTTCTCATTATTTCATTTATTACTTATGATTCTTTTAAGATCTTCAAAGTGGGCTGATTTTGGTGTGAGTATGACTGGTGGGCCAGAATTCCAAATTCCCTTGGGTAGCAAATAGCTTGTTTTTTCACTGATTAATGGCTTCTTAGGCAGAGCTCCTCTTTCTTATATTTTCCTGCTGTAAGTGTGCAATACCTCTTTTCTTCCACAGGTGGGCAACATGTTCATAGCAGATGCTCATGAGAAAATCTCAGTACAGTAAGTGCCTGATATTCTTGAACAGTAGTGACTTGAACTTTATGTGGGCTCACCAACTGGATATGAGAGTGTGAAATGTTACCTCTTGTTAATCTTTTACAGATTCAAACTTTTCTGGTGATATATCAAATGTTTCTTGAGAATAGACTCTTAGAAACTTCTACTTTGGTTTCGTGTATTGAGCCCCAGCTTTGGAATGTCTTTCCTCTTTGCCTATATACACTTCATTTATTTATTGTAAATCCTCACCTGAGGATATTTTTTCCATTAATTTTTAGAGACAGTAGAAGCGGGGATGGTAGGGTGGGGAGAGGGAGAGAGAGAGAAACATCGATGTGAGAGAAACACATGGATTGGTTGCCTCCCACATAAGCCTGACTGGGCCCGGGGATCAAACCTGCAACCCAGGTACGTGCCTTTGACCAGGAATCGAACCCGAGACCCTTTGGTGCGTAGGCCGACGCTCTAACCACTGAGCCACACTGGCCAGGGCTATATACATTTTATGTATGCCGAGAAAGGAAATACAGTAGCACCTCGGTTCTCTAACTTAATTCGTTCTGTAAGGCTTTTTGAGAAGCGATTTGTTCAAAACCAAATCATTTTTTTCCCATTAGAAATAATGTAAATTGAATTAATTCATTCCAGACCCCCCAATGATTCCCTGTTTTAACCTTTCTTATATACAGTACATGTCTAATGTACTGTTTACTGTGGCCAGGCTAACTGCTTTTCTTTCATCCAAATCAACAACAGTTTTTCTACCTCTTCAATTGCCTGTGATCACTGTTTCTTTCAAACAAACACTTCTTTTTTTTTTTAAATTTTTTTTCCTTTATTAATTTTTAGAGAGAGAGGAAGTGAGAATGAGAGAGAGATAGAAACATCCATGAGAGAGAACATCGAATGGCCGCCTCCTGCATGCCCCCCCACTGGGGATTGGGCCCACAACCTGGGCATGTGCCCTGACCAGGAATTGAACCGGCGACCTCTTGGTGCATGGGTCGACGCTCAACCACTGAGCCACACTGGCCGGACACAAACAGTTCTTTTTTAAATTTATCAAATCACCCCCTACTGGCCTTAAATGAATCACTTTCAGCAGTCATTCCAAGGGTATCTTTCAGGAAGTCAGTATGCGTCATCTTTGCTTTTTCACATGTCATTGCCCCTGAAATGCTATCACGGACTAATTGCTTTTCTTTTTCTTTTTTTTTTACATTTTATTTTTTTATTAATTTTAGAGAGAGAGGAAGGGAGAGGGAGAGAGAGATAGAAACACCAATGAGAGAGAACATCCACTGGCCTCCTCCTGCATGCCCCTCACTAGGGATCGGGCCCACAACATGGGCATGTGCCCTGACCAGGAATTGAACCGGCAACCTCTTGGTGCATGGGTTGATGCTCAACCAGTGAGCCACATTGGCCGGGCTAACTGCTTTTCTTTCATCCAAATCAACAACAGTTTTTCTACCTTTTCAATTGCCTGTGATTACTGTTTCTTTCACACCGTTATCAACATTAGCACTCTTTTTTATTTTTATTTGTATTGATTTTTAGAGAGAGAGGAAGGGGGAGAGAGAGAGACTTTGATGGGCTGCCTCCTACACAGCCTCCTACTATGGGTCCAGCCCACAACCCCTGGCAACATTTCAGTGCACAGGGAAGATGCCCAACCAACTGAGCCACACAGGCCAGGTGCATTAGCACTCCTGATGGCCTCTTTATGTTTTAAAATTGGCATAATCGTCCAATTCACCAGTAACAAAAGCAAAAAAATACAAAAATATTCACAGCACAATTTCCTGAGATGTTTAGCAGTAAACTGACTCATACTGGCGCTTCTCTCCTGTGTTGTGGCCTGAGACGCTTTTTGTCATGGTGATGTATCAGCATAAAAGGGTTGTTAGGTCAAGAACTGAAGTTTGTTCAACAACTGAGACATTTTTTCCATGAACAACTTGATCTTTCCATGAACAACTTGGTCGAGAACTGCATTGTTCGAGATGGGTCTCTTCTGGAGAACAGAGGTTTGACTGTAAAGGAAGCATTAGAAACTCAAAAGGATTGATAATGAGCTGGTGTGAAATCTTATCTTGATGGTTATATTCTTCTAACTCCTCCACTATATGAGCCTCTTCAATTTGTTCTCTTTTTCTTTAGAACCAATGAGGCTATCCTTCTGGCACTTTATGAAGCTGTTCATTTAAATCGCAACTTCATCACAGTGTTAGCTCAGGTTGGTTATATTAAAAACTCCAATCCTTTTTCTTCCTGAATTTCATACAGATTCACTCCCTTGACAAGCCTTCTGGCTTTGCCTGTTTAAGCCCTGCTTTGCATTGGTAAGTAGTGGTAACGAAGAGTTGCATCAGTTGCCTTTGCTTCATGCTGTCCTCAAATATGTATGTTTCCATCTGGTGCAAAGTGGGTCTGATAACATGTAAAGTTAATAGTTTTGACCAGTTTACTGATTTCTATTAACCCAGATGAATTGAGATTACTTTATTTGGCTCACTGGAAATCCCTTGGTATTATCTACCCATATGGATTTAAAAAAAAATTTTTTTTTCTTTATTGATTTTTTAGAGAGAGGAAGGAAAGGGAGAGAGAGAGAAAGAAATATCGATGAGAGAGAACATTGATTGGCCGCCTCCTGCACGCCCCCCACTGGGGACCGGGCCCACAACCTGGGCAAGTGCCCTGACCGGGAATCGAACCGGGGACCTCTTGGTGCATGGATTGATGCCCAACCACTAAGCCACACTGGCCGGGCCCCATATGGATTTTTAAAAAAGAATGGTTACTTTTGAGAGAGAGAGGAAAGGAGAGGGAGAGAGAAACACCAATATGAGAGCTTAATCTCGGCATGTGCCCTTGTTGGAGACTTGAACTGGCAACCTCCTGGGGCACAGGATGATGCCCAACCAACTGAGCCACACCAGCCAGGGCTGCCTATATGGATTTTTATATCAGGCTTTCTGCTTTCTAAACCACTGGAATTACATCTGGAGGTAAAATATGCCAAGTCACTTATTATCTCACCAATTTCTAGAAAAGAAAAGTAAAAAAAAAAAAATACCCTGTTCAGCATAATGTTAACTGTTAACAGAAAAAATGGTCTACAAATAAAAGCAGGAAGTCAATACTGGGTGCTGGGTCATTTGCCTAACAGATAGCCTCAGTAGTTGGAACAGAGGGGACTAAAATAGGCTGAGAATCCAAGTGCTGTACATGAAAGCTGTCTTAAAAAATTGATAAAGTGTTTTCATTTTAAAGCCAGACTGCTTAAAATATGTATTAGTTTTCTTTTAAAGGAAGGTTTGCTTATTTATTTTATTTTTTTCTCAAAGGGCAGATGTGTATGGGATCCACTGATTGAGATTAACAAAGTCATGCTTAAAAAGCAGTGTGCTGGTGCCCTGGCCAGTTTTGCTCAGTGGTTAGAGTGTCGGCCCGTGGACCAATGAGTCGCGGGTTCGATTCCAGTCAAGGGCACATACCTCGGTTGCTGTTCGTCCCTGGCCCTGGTCAGGGTCACGTGGGAGGCAGCCATTCTACGTGTCTCTTTCACACTGATGTTTTTTTTCCTCTCTCTCTCCCTCCCACTCTATCTGAGATAAATGGAAAAATATCCTCGGGTGGGGGTTAAAAAAAAAAACATTAAAAAAATCAGTGTGCTGGTTTAGGGTCTGCCTAGGAGGACACGTAATTTTTCATGACCGATAACGTAAGAGACTTAATTTACTATTCTCAATATGTTCCTTGTCTGCTTTCTGAATTCTGTAACTGATTTTAAAGGAAGGTAAAAGGGAGGTAAAGCTGTTGGGGAGGAGGAGGGAGTAGCTTCCACTCAGCTTAATTCTCGAGAGCTGATGTGGCAGGGATGGCTAAAGGTCAGGGACAGAGGAGCCATCTGTTTTGGTCCCCAGTGGATGTGTACCTCATGTCTTTACCTCCCCATCCCACACACTCATGTTTGTTGTGGAACAAGAAGGCTGTCATCTGCATAGCTCTTTTCATAGTACCTGTTATCCCATTGGCTCACCTGCATTTGTTATCAACTGTGTGATCATCAGAATAGTCTGTAGATGAGGTTGATATAATTAGAGTAGTCCTTTCCCCGGTTCAGATAGGACTGCAAATGCCTCTTCCTTTTTTGTAGAATAATCCTGTGTATTTGTTTAGTGCAGTTTTTTATTTGTATGGTTCTGCAGAAAAAATTATATGAGAACTTAGTTGCTTAGAAAGAACTAGCCCACAGAGCTTCTTATTAGTGTTTAGCAAGCATCAACAGTAATCAGTCCGGCCGGTGTGGCTCAGTGGTTGAGCATTGACCCATGCATTAGGAGGTCGCCGGTTTGATTCCTGGTCAGGACACATGCCCAGGTTGTGGGCCCGATCCCCAGTGGGGGGCATGCAGGAGGCGGCCAATCGATGTTCTCTCCCATCGATGTTTCTATTTCTCCTTCACCTTTCCTCTCTCTCTAAAATCAATAAAGGAAAAAAAACTAAAAAAAACAAAAAACAGTAATTGGTAGTCATGGGAACTAAATGTGGAAGCAGTCTTTCCTCAGTGAGCTTTCTGCCTCTGAGGCCAGGGATACCAGAAAGGATATTAATCAGGATACTCGGAACTGGATTTTCTCTTTCCTTACCCATCTGTGTTCTTTTTCAGAGTCATCCAGAGATAGGCTTGGTGACAACCCCTGTCAGTCCTGCTCCAACAACCCCAGTCACACCACTTGGTACCACACCGCCCTCCTCTGATGGTAAGCCCACAACCTCTTTTGTTTTCTTGATTAATATGGTTATGAGTCTTTCAGGGTGAGCATAGTTGTGTTGAACAAAGAACACAGTTGTCTATTCTTTCATTTAAGAAATTGTCTGAAAAATACTGTCCTTCAGGACTCTTTAAGCTCCAAAGAAAACTTTGGAAAAGATAGTTAAGTACTTTTCTCTGTGTAAGAAGCTACATAATTCCAGCTTGTCCTCCTCAGGAAAAGGTTGAATCATGAAGTGCTAGATCTTGAAAGGACCTCAGAGGTCAGTGATGCCTGTCCTGCCAAACTCTTAGGGTACTTGTGAGGCTCAGATGAGATAGTTTATGAATATCTCACTGACATACATGTAAAAGAGTAATGTTATCTCATGTTACCATTTGACAAATGAGGGAATCGAGGCCAGAGAAATAAGTGGTTTGTCTAAATAACCTTGTCTAAGGTTAGTGAGAGTTGCAACTAAGAACCAAGACATGAATCAGGGCAGGGAACCATGTCTATTTTTATCACTACTATCTGCCCAGCATAGTACCTGGCTTGGTCATTGCTTAGTAAATATTTGTTGAATAAATGAGAGTGTGAACCTGGGATTTACTCACTGTTATGTGTCTGTTAGCCACTCCCACTTAGAAAATGACAAGCTTTAAGTGTATTATCATTGGGA
This sequence comes from Tadarida brasiliensis, assembly GCA_030848825.1. Classification (NCBI taxonomy): domain Eukaryota; kingdom Metazoa; phylum Chordata; class Mammalia; order Chiroptera; family Molossidae; genus Tadarida; species Tadarida brasiliensis. The sequence goes on from CM061271.1 coordinate 22,065,319, forward strand.
GTTTGGTGGGTATTTAAGACTTCTCCCCCTAAAAAATAACAAAACAAAAAAAATGTCCACTTTATAAATCTTATGGCTGTAAGTTAAGAAAAAGGTAACAGAAAAGAAATTATAAATTTTGTCCAATAAGCTTTGTGTCACCTGAGTTGGTTCTACTGTAAGCTGAGTGTGTTTGATGGAATACCTTAACCAAAAAATAATCTTTGTTAATACTTGATGTTTTACCTCAAATGTTGACCTCATTTTGGGTGAAGAAATACAGGAAATCTAATTTTCATCCTTTCTTTGTGCCTCCCTACCATCTGTATGTGAAATGACCTTCTTTGATTTTTTTTTCTTCATTTTTTTCATTTTGGACTTGTGACAGTAGAATTTCTAGGTAGTACAAGTGGTATTGGTACAGAAGCATGACAAGGAGGTGCCATTGATATTCAGGTCTGTGGTAGCAAATTGGACCTGTTTAAAATTGAAAGACAAATTCCAGAATATTTTAATGAGAAAGAACAAGTAGTGAGGATTGCCTACTTGTCTCTGCTTATTGAGGTCACTGAGTAATCCAATGGCAACACTGTTCTTTCTCTTTAAGGATAAAGCCTGCCTGGTTACCATGGATACACACACACACACACACACACACACATATATCTGAGTTCCATGTGATGTAGGGTTTTGGATGCTTCAGAGAACTGCCTTTCAAACTGTTCATTGTGAACACTTCCACCCACACACTTGATTATGCAATGGCAGGATTTGTGCTTACTTACCTACAACTAGTGAGCTTTTATTTTTTCTTGTGGGAAGATGGAGTCAGCCCACTTTCAAATGATTGTCTCCCTTGACAAAGGCTGCCGGGAAGAATTATGAAGCCAAAGATCAAAGAATAACTTCCTTAGGAAGGAGATTTTAATTTGTGAGGGATTTTATTCTCTCTCTTTTATTATGTTCTTTTTCCCCTCTCCTAACTCATTTCCTTTCTGTAGGGGTCCTACATTTTATAACCTTATTTTCAGGTTTTGGTTTTTAATTATAGTGGTGCTTAGTAGCCCAGTTATATTTAAAGGTATATCACTGAAAGCCAACAGTTTAGCTGTAACTTTTTTTTTCTCAGCTCAGACTTGACATTTGACAACTCAGCCTTGGAATGAGAGGACTTTCTGGTATAGTCAAAATACATATACTTTTATATCTGTACATATCAGATAAGACCGTTTTCCAGTTATTATTGTGTGTGAGTAGGGAAAAAAGTTCCACCTACCAGTTAGATGCCTTTCTGTATTGGACAAAAGAATAATTATGGGCTCTGGGCTTCAAAGTAGGCTGTAGTAGTTTGAAATGACAGTCTCAGGTCATTTGCCCATAGCATGAATTAAGAACTTTTAGTCTTTCAACATAAAAATATGTTTGTCTTTTATTAGTTCTTGGGGGCTGAACTGTAGGAAAACAGCCAAGGGTTGAGCATGCTGATTTCTTCTCATGAGGCTTTTTACTGTGCTTGCTGTGTATTATAGATCCATAATATGCAAATATTTTCCATTGTTAATAAGTGTTCTCTGCATATATCGTAATAACTCCAGAGGGATCCATTATGGTATGAATACATGTTATGAATAATATCCCAAACTCAGCTGAGTCTTCATGGGTGGAAATACAGCAGAAAACTATAGATTCTCTAGCTTGTCTGGCCATTATGAGCCTCCTTTTGCTTATATATTATGTCTTAGACAGTGTAAAAGCACTTAACAAAATGTCTAAGTCTAATTTAAAGTACTAGAAACTTGGGGAATCTATGTAAGATTGTTCTGTGTGGGTCAGCCCTGGTCTGGCCCCTCACTGTTCATTGGGACTGTGGCGTAGAGAGTGGGAGCTGTGGCAGGGTAGTTTCTCTTGGAAACAGCAAGTAGCAGGGTATATGAAAGTCAGTTCCCAGGCTGTCCCAGACAATAATGTCCTCCTGTTTTCAGTCTGGTGTTTCTTTTTAGGCTCCCTTTCACTAGAGGTAAGGGACTAAGGAGTACAATTTGAACGTAGTTCTGCCTTAACTTTTTTCCCTTCCATTTGGGTATTTCTAGCCTAAAGGCTTATTCTCAAAATTGAGCAAGATTTTTCCTTATTAGGGATGAATTGTCATTTATTTTAAGCAGGAGACTCATCAAAGCAAAACTCATTTATATGGAGTACAGATCTTTCCCTTAGGTACAAATTAAAGTGCCTTTAGGAAGGACCCTGAACCTTTTTGGGTTATTTGGAGCTAGAAGTGGAATCAAAATACCCTTTTTAGTACTGGCAATATCAGGGGGAACACTTTGTAAAGTATACGATTGTCTAACCACTGTGCTGCATACCTGAAACTAATACAAAATAATATTGAATGTAAACTGTATCTGAAAAAGAAAAATACCCTGCCCTGGCCGGTTTGGCTCAGTTAGAGCATAGGCCCGCGGCCTGAAGGGTTGTAGGATCGATTCTGGTCAAGGGCAGGTTTGATCCCCAGCCCTGGTTGGAGTTGTGTGGGAGGCAACCAATTGATGTGTTTCTCTCACATTGATGTTTCCCTCTCTCTCTCTCTCTCTCTTGCTCCCTTCCTCCTTTCTATTCTGTCTAAAAATCAATGGAAAAGTATCCTCGGGTGAGGATTAACCAAAAAAAAAAAAGGAATAGAAAAAATATCCTTTTTAGGATGTTGGGTGAAAAGCAGTGTTCCTGGAGACTAGCTCTCCTAGATATGAGAGAAAGGCATTGGACTTAATCTTGGAGGTAGGAAGGGCTCCAGGGGCCTAGGAAGACTAGATAAAGGTTTTATGATAAGCTCTTGGTCCCCTCTCTGTTGTGGAAAAAGCTTATTTAGTGATTTCCTTATCTGCTGGCAAATTGGCTTTGGAGGTAGAAGTGTTAAGTAGTATAGGCTAACTGCATTTTATTGTTCTATTGCAGTTATAAGTGCTGTGGAACTCCCACTGGATGCAGATGTACAGACCAGTAACCTACTGATAACCTTCTTAAAGTATAGCTCGATTGTCATGCAGGACACCAAAGGTAAGGCATGCTACTTTGGGGGCTCAGGAAGCAGGATGTGTGGCAGGCAGCTGCTTAGCTAGAATCAAGGAACAGCATTAATATTTTGAAGCTTCCACAAGATGAACTACTGGGGCCTCCTGTGCAGGGTGATGGTCCTGATTATTGGAAAACTGATTTCTCACTGCCAGATTGCAGTTAGGTGGTGTTGGGAAAACCTGGAGCTGGAGGGAGAGTGCTCCAAAATAGAACAGGAAAAAAATGGCCTCTACAAAAACTAGCACGTCTTCTTAGCAGATTTTGGTAAGTAGATGCAAACTCTTTTGTGTGGGAAGTGGAGGGATTAGCATGCGTCAGGGAATTCCCTTTTGAGGACAAGAACTGAAAGCACCAGCCTGTGGTGAGAATTAAAGGACTGTTGCACAGAGTACAGTAGGAAGAGGTGAGATTCAGCGGGACTGTGTTCCTTAACACTTAAAATAGAAGGGTCAATACCCATTCCAGAAATGCAGAGTGGAAGGTGGGAGAAAAATGGGTGATGGGAAAGTTTGAGTTTATTCTGTTTGGGTTCCTGTTCTTCCTGCTTATGACTTTTCTGTGGTCTTTTAATTGGCGGTAGGGTAGTAGAATATTTGGGTTAGGAGTGAGAAGGGATTGGAAGGAAAACCAGCAAATTCTATTCAGTATGTATCTCAGTTTTGTCTTTTTTTTTAAACTCAGTCTTTTCTTTATACTAGATATATCTGTGCTTACAATTTTTATTTATTTCTATTTTTTTTTTATTGTGGTAACATAAAATTTACCATTTTAACTATTTTAAGTGTACAGTTCAATGGCATTAACATTTACATTGTTGTGCAGCCATCACCATCATTTCCTGAGCTCTTTTCATCTTTTGAAACTGAAACTCTGTACCCAGTAAACACTAATTCCCCATTCTCTACTTTCTCTCCTTTCCTCAGCCCTTGGCAGCCACCATTCTACTTTCTTTTGGGTGAGGGGAGGTTCTTACACATCAGGAACTCAGTTCCCACCATTTATTTTATTTTGTTTTTTCCCATCACCATGTATCCCCTCTATTCCCTGCCCCCCTCAGCCATTCTACTTTCTGTCTTTATGAATTTGACTACTCTAGGTACCCCATATAAGTGGAATATATCCCAGTTTTAAGATTCTCTGGAAATAAACCTTTTAGGTAGCATTTTTCCTCCAATTTTTTAAAGTGAAAAAATTCCAGTATACAGAGAAGTTAAAAGGATCATACAGTGATCACTCATATACCCATTAACCTTTTGCCATATTTGGTTTGTCTCTAAATTTCTTTGTGTGTTATTATTTTGGCTGAATTGTGTTTTTTTTTAATTTATTTTTTTAATCCTCACCCAAGGATATTTTTTCCATTGATTTTTAGATAGAGTGGGAGGGAGGAAGGGAGGGAGAGAGAGAGAGAGAGCAACATTGATGTGAGAGATGCACTGATTGGTTGCCTCCTGCATGACCCCGACTGGGGCCAGGAATTGAACCTGCAACCCAGGTATGTGCCCTTAACTGGGAATGGAACTCATGACTCTTTGGTCCACAGGCCAACATTCTAACCAATGTGCAAAACTGGCCAAGTCTGGCTGAATCGTTTTAAAGTAAGTTGCAGACATCACTCTACTTCACACCTTAAGTACTTTGTTATGTACCTCAAAATTAAAGATATTTTCCAGTATATCCATTATCATAGCTAAGAAAATCAACAGTAATTCTCTAATATCATGTAATATTCAGTACATATTTAGTTTTTCCCAGTTGTCCCAAAAATATTTTTCATAACTGGTAGTTTCTTAACCACACCTAGCATTTTTTAAAAAAATCCTCACCTGAGGATATTTTTCCATTTATTTTCAGATAGAGTGGGAGGGAGGGAGAGAGAGAGAGAGAGAAACATCGATGTGAGAGAGACACATTGACTGGTTGCCTCCCGCATGACCCCGACTAGGGCCGGGAACCAAACTGCAACCAAGGTACGTGCCCTTGACCAGTATTGAACCGGTGACTCTTTGGTCTGCAGACCCATGCTCTAACCTCTGAGCCATACGGGCCAGGGCACCACACCTAGCATTTTTTTGTTGTTGTTCAGATAGAGTAGGAGGGAGAGAGAGAGAGAGAGAAAGAAACATCCACATGAAAGGGCCACATCGAGTGGCTGCCACCCCACACCTAGCATTTTAATGAATATTTTAATTAGCATTTTATTTAGTACCTACTGGTTGATCCAGTGGGCTTCTCCCATTTACAAGAATTTTTTCCCCCTAACTACAAAAGTAATTGGAATAGTATTTGTTCTAGCAGTGGTTAACTAACAAAGTGAAATTCCTTTGGAATTAAGCTCTTTAGAATTAATTATTCTTAACAATTTGGTGTATACTCTTTTTTTTTTTTTTTTTTATAAGCCTTACTTGTAAGAATCTTTAAATCCTACTTTAGAAACCAACTGTTCTTTCTCTTCAGTAGTTGAAGTTTGGGTTCTTAAATTAAGGTCCATGGATAAGCTTCAGATTCCTAGATCTAAAAAAAAAACCAGTTCCATTTTGAAAACAAAATTGCTAAAATACTATTGCTTTTGTCACTTTACTCTCTGTGAGGAGAGACTAATGCTTTGTGAGGTAGTTTAAGATTCCCTTAGGCATAAAGTATTTGCCAAGTGGGCTGGGCAGGTTTCTGGTACTTACAAGGGTTTTCAGGAATTCCAGAATAGAGCTACATAAAAGGGTAAGACCAGAATATGGGGGCTTTTGGAGTTGGAAGGAAATGGTAGACAGAACTAGAGAACCTAAAGATAAATATGGGAAATAAATTGCCAGAGTTAAAAGGAGGCTGGGTGGGCAGAATCTAAATCCTGTTATACTCAGACATACTGCATTAGCTCTTGGAGATTTCTGCCTTACAAACTTAGACTTTTTTCTTCTTTTATGCTTTGTGAGTGTGCTCTTTCAAGAGAGACAGTTATATACAGGGATGAGATAGATGCTAGTAGTCTATGTCACAAACTCCTAACATAGAGCAGTCCATTGGGAGCTGCCGAAATGGTGAACCTCTGAGATTTGGCAAGTGAGATCAGGCAGGCAAGGATAATAAGACTCTTGTGTATCAGTGTTTCCTGAGGCCATTGATTCTCCTTTGTGGAAAGGGGTAACTTCTTCCTTCCTCTCAACATATTGCAACAAAGAGAAACTGTAGATGTGACCCTGAAAATGATCTTTTAGCTTTGCTTGATATAACATAGTGAATTGAGGCCTTGGGAACTCATTTTTAGCTTTAATGATTATATAAACCTCTTTGTCCTGGTCACTTTGCTATCCGTAAAATGGAAGGCAAAATTGAGGGCAGATTAATTGCAGTATGGGTTGCCTTAGTCTGTCTCTCATAAACAGGCTAGATTAGGTCTTTGTCAACATGCAGCCTAAATACAGCAAGGGGCAAAGTTAGGTATAATGGAGCATTAATTTAAAAAATGGTTTCTATGTGGCTTCATTGGATTAGTTTTCTTCCTGTCTCTCTTTTTTTTAATCCTCACTCCAGGATATTTTTCTGTTTATCTTCAGATAGAGTGGGAGGGAGGGAGGGAGGGAGGGAGAGAGAGAGGGAGAGAGAAACATTGATTGAGAGAGACACATTGATTGGTTGTCTCCTGCACGACCCTGACCAGGGCTGGGGACCAAACTGCAACCGAGGCATATGCCCTTGACCGGAATTGATGCTCTAACTGCTGAGCCAAACTGTCCAGGGGCATTTGTCTATTTTGGATAAGCTGGTATGACCCCTTCATTTGACCCCCTCACCCACAAAGATCCTGGAGAGTAAATAAGTTTTGATGGTTCTGGTAATTGGAGGGGCTGGAGTAGCTTTCTTGGTCATGAGTGTGGGCTTAGAGTCCTACTATCAAGGTTGTTTTCTTCTTTTTTTACAACTAGAATGTGATTTCTGGGAGACCAGGATCCTTTGTTTTGTTCAGTGCCCAGTGTAATGTCTGCTTTATAGTAGGTACTAAGTAAGTATTATAGAGTGAATGACATTGTTTTTTGTGTGTGTGTGTGTTTTTTTTAACAGTTTAATGTCTTTTAATAGCAAACTTACAGGAACAGCGCAGAAGACAGACAACGTTAAAAATATGTACTTGTGCCCTGGCCGGTTTGGCTCAGCGGTTAGAGCGTTGGCCCGCGGACCAATGAGTCACGGGTTTGATTCCAGTCAAGGGCACATACCTCGGTTGCAGTTCGTCCCTGGCCGGCCCTGGTCAGGTCATGCGGGAGGCAGCCACTCGATGTGTCCCTTTTGCATCGATGTTTCTGTCTCTCTCTCTCCCTCCCTCCCACTCTATGTGATAATAAGTAGAAAAATATCCTCAGGTGAGGAATAAAAAAAAAAAAACCACAAACAAAAAAACGTACTTGCATGTAGGACAACTCAGTTAGAAAAGTATAGTGAATGGATGGAATCTACTGTATGATAAAAATGCTACAAACACCATTTAGTTGCCATCAATAAGAAATTTACTTGTTTTTAAAAAATCCAAATGCTGCCATTGTCCAGAAAAATTTAACAGGTTTATTTATATTGTCAGAAAGTTGAACTGCTGAAACTTGTTCACTGAAACATTTTGACTTGCATTAATGCTTGATGTCCCCACATGTATATTAAAAAAATTCACACACAAATGAAAATGGAAAAACTGCCAATACCTGATTTCTGCCCCCTATTTTCAACTTGCAATCATATACTTAGGTACCTTTTGACCCCATGGGAAAAAAAATATCTAACATTCAGAACTACCAATAAAGGAAGAAGAGAATTTTTTTTTTTAAAGAATGAAATGTTTCCCATCATAGTGGATTCTTAAGCATGTTTTCCACTTATGCAGCGTGCTCCACTTATGCAGCGTGCTAGCTGGATGTCTTTTGACATAATTGTTACACATTTGGCATAGATAGCACACAGGTTGGTGTCTTCAAAGAGGCCAACCAGATAGGCCTCACTTGCCTCCTGCAAAGCACCAATAGCTGCACTCTGGAAGCACAAATCTGCTTTGAAGTCCTGAGTGATTTCTCGCACCAGACTGGAAGAGAAGTTTGCAAATCAGAAGTTCAGTGGACTTCTGATAACGTCTAATTTCACAAAGTGCCATGGTACCAGGCCTGTAACGATGAGGTTTCTTCACTCCTCCAGTAGAGGGCGCACTCTTGCGAGCTGCTTTGTTAGCCAGTTGTTTCCTCAATCCTTTACCACTGGTGGATTTGCAGGCAGTCTGCTTTGTAGGAGCCATGGTATGGAGACCTCTGCTTTGGCTGGAGCTCACCAGCTGGAGGCAGCGCAGGCGTTAGAGAGCTGTGGTGGCTGTGAACACCATGACTTTGGCAGGAAGAAAAATGATCAAGAGTTCACAGCTTTCCTGTTTGTAAATGATGTGCACAGTGCAAGGAGAAGCATGGGCTGGACCCTGGTCTCCAATTAGTTTCTTTCTGATTCCATTGCCAATTTGCTTTGAATAGTTAGGTGGGTATAGATGGTGGTGCTTATAGCAGGTGGATGAGGAGGGTTTAGAAAGGGAATGGATCCGACTATTGAGAAGCAAAGGGCTGATATGGAAGCAAAGGGCATGGCTATGATTTGGGTCATGACAGTAGAATTATTACAGTAATTAGATGGCTCTCAGGTAGGTAGTTAGCTGTCCATCAGACTACCATAGTATTTAAGAAAAAAATCTTCTGGGGGAATTCTTTTGCCTAGAAAAAAAGCAAGAATTACTCTAGTAGATCTTGATTTTCATTTATGAATTTTTTTGTTTTGTTAATCCTCACCTGAAGATATTTTTTCACTCATTTTCAGATAGAGAGGGAGGGAGGGAGAGAGAGAGAGAAACATTGATGTGTCACATCAATTGGCTGCCTGGAGGGAGGGAGAGAGAGAGAGAAACATTGATGTGTCACATCAGTTGGCTGCCTACCACATGACCCTGATCAGGGCCAGGGATTGAACTGAAACCAAGGTACATGCCCTTGACTGGAATTGATTCAGCGATTCTTTGGTCCTCCGGCCGACACTGTAACCGCTGAGCCAAACCAGCCGGGGCTCATTTATGAACTTTTGTGGGGAAACAAAGTGTGAATGTTCTTTTTGATGATACACATCTTTATTCTTTTCTAATAGAAACATGGTCTGGATTATTTAGAGAGAAGGGTTTTATTTTTATTTTACAGATGAGCACCGGCTTCATAGTGGCAAACTCTGTATGATTATCCTCACATGTATTGCAGAGGTAGGTCTCACCAGTCTTCTGGTATTAGCTCATTTCTTACAAAGTACTGTCTTTTTCTGCCTTTCTTGCCCAATTCCCGACTTTTAGAGTCCTAAAGCTTGGGAGAGAAAATATGTCCCCTTTGTATTGTCTGTCTCCTTCTGCTAGAATGTGAGCTCTGATAGCAGGTATTTTGTCTCCCTCACCAGTCTATTCTCAGTGTCTGGCACGTAGTAGAGGCTTAATTAATATTTACTGCATGAATTAATGAATTATGATATGATAACTGCTATAGTTGAGAACTGGAAGATTCTAGCTCTTAATAGTTTGAGACCTAACCCTCTTTAGAAAAAATAATCCTGCCCCCCCCCCCCCTTTTTAATTGATACTTTAGAGAGAGAGGAAGGGAGAAACAGAAAAACATTGATATGAGAGAGAAACATCTCCTGCACGTCCCCTACTGGGGATCGAGCCTGCAACCTGGGCATGTGCCCTGACCAGGAATCGAACTGGGACCTCTCAGTCCATGGGATGACATTCACTCCTCTGAGCCACATCGGCTGGATGAATCCTGCCCCTTTGAAGCTGCTCATGTTGAGTCTTTTCCATTTCACAAAATGAAAAAAGGAGCTCAGGTTTTCTGTGGGGGGAGGAAACCAAATAAGAAAAACCAAATAAGGCAATTGGAAAGTGACTGAAGTTGGGCTGAGTGCAGTTTAGTGAACAAGAGCCTGAGGAGTTAAAGAAGAGGTGCTTTCACTTTGTAAAGAGGTACTTTTGCTTAGGTTAATTAGGCCTGAACTCAGTCTGGATCTTGGTGGCAACACAGGTATGGCAGAACTTGAGTCAATTTAGATCTAAATTTGTAGCTTCAACCGCCCCCTTCATTAAAACATTAAAGGTGGTCTATGTGAAGTTGAGAGAGATCTCTCTCAGTCTTTCCCTTTTTATGTTCTCTGTGAAAAGATGACCTACTTTTTCACCAAGTTAGGGGTAGCTGGTTATAGAAGAGCTGCTGATTAGCAGTGTAATTGCTTTTCAAAAATCTTTCTAAGAACATCTTTAAAGGAGTTGTTTTTCACAAATTGTAACAGTTCTTAGTAATTGGAGTCTGTTGGCATGTCAGATCTTCAGCTAAGTTGTTGGGAAAGGGCCAAGGGATGTTTCTTACCTATCCATGGTGAGACGTTTTTGATTTCCCATCAGTCTTTAGTGAAGCCAGAGATAGACAGGGTCTTGCCTACTTCCATGCTGCCTGTGCAGCAGTTTTTCCTGCTCTGCCAAGCCCATTCCTGGTGGACTGCAGACCTTTCTTCTCAATTGTAGATCCTCATGAGGAGCCTACTCATGCATCCTGCAGCCCGTATGAAAACCTTCAAGCTGTCACAAACAGAGCAGGCTCCTTGGGCAGATGGTAAAGAAGAGAGAATAGGAAAACAGATTCCTCTCAGCATTTGCTTCAAGTCCCTGTGCCTTAATTTTTATTGTTGGTAATTTGCTTAGAGATTTTGGACCACTGATAATTACTCCAAAGTAAAATCTCATTGCTTAAGTAGGGTTTGACATAAAGGCTTTAGGCTTTATTAGCTCTCCAACTGGTCCTTGAAAGTAATTCTTAAAGTCCAAGTATTTGTAGGAAGTGTGATAGATTACAAACTGAATGTCTTAAGTAGCTCTCATTCCTTACTTTTTCTCTATATTTTTATTTTTATTAGGATCAGTATGCCAATGCATTTTTGCATGACGACAACATGAATTTTCGAGTAAACTTACATAAAATGGTAGGTATAACTTTTGCATCTTTTTTTTTTCTTAGAGGAAATTTTTTGTGTGTTGGCAGGATTGGGGTGGATGAAATTGATCTTACTTAGAACAAATGTGGGTGGAGTGTTGTGCTAAAGGGCCCTTACTTGACTGCTGTTCACAGACCCATGCCTGTTGTTGGGATTTTTTTGTGTATCATGGGGCTATTTCTTACTTAAGAGAGGATGGAAGGATCCACAAATATTATATATACCTATGATAGTAATATTAGAATGTATCTGTAACATAGATTTTAACAAGGAGATGGGGCTAAGCCTTTTGTTTTCAAAATGTAGTATGGTCTTTGATTAGTTAAGACACAGTACTGCTTTGTTTATTCATCTGAATAGTGGGGGAAATAGAATATAAAGGATAAGGAAATTTCCTAAAACTTGGAGGTATGTTAGAAAATATCACAGAGGTTTATATCTGAGACTTGCTTTTTGTATCTGCCACTGTTGCTGCCTTTACACAGTCACTTTGTCCTCTTTTTTCCCCTTTATTATTTTATCAAAGAAAAATACTAGTGTACCTCTTTTGTTAGTAATGTCACTTTCATCGATAAAAGTCCAAGTGAAATACAACAGCTTTCCCACTGTATAGTATACTCCAGCACCCTTTGGGGCTGTTGTCTTGCTGTGAACTATGTTTTTGTCACAGGCTTGCATTGATAACCGAGAAGCATTTACAATTCCTCTCTGCCCCACCCCATCCCCACCACTGGAAAAGGTAGCATCTCTGTAGTAGTGATGTTATTTGCATGAAAACCATGGTGATGAGCCACTGGTGTCAGTTCAGGTACCTGTTTTATTTCTTTTTTGTTTGAAGCCTATGCGACACCGGAAGAAGGCAGCAGACAAGAACCTTCCCTGCCGTCCTTTAGTATGTGCAGTCCTGGGTGAGTATCATCATAATTGGCATTTTTCTGAGTCAGTGACAGGTTTTCATGATTAAGATGAGGGACAGATCCTGGCTGATATACGTCTTCTGCAGAGAAGTTTTAAGTAGTTGTGTTTCTTCCCTGGCATAAGAAACTATGTTTTTTGTTGAGTTTGGTAAAGCAACTCCAACGAATAAAATGCTCAATTAAAGGGTGCTCTTGTTGAAAGAAAGAGATCTAAAGAGACAAATGGCTAAGTCTAAGCTCGGTTCATGATTTACATATGTAAAAATATCTTACTCCTGATCAAGGTTTCAAATTCTTCCCCCCCCTTTTTTTTTTGACTCCTCACCCGAGGATTTTTTTTTTTTAAATCTTCAGAGAGAGAGAGAGAGAGAGAGAGAGAAACATGGATGTGAGAGAGACACATCAACTGGTTGCCTCCCAGATGACCCCTGACCAAGGCTGGGAACCGAACTGAAACCAAGGTTTGTGCCCTTGACCAGAACTGAACCCTCAACTTTTCGGTCTGTGGGCTGATGCTCTAACTGCTGAGCCAAACCGGCCAAAGCTTCCCTCCCTTCCTTTTTTTATTTTAATTTTTTTTTCTGTATTGATTTCAGAGAAAGAGAAAGGGAGAAGGAGAGAGAGAGATAGAAACATCGTTGAGAGAGAATATCGATTGGCTGCCTCCTGCATGCCCCACACCTGTGATTTGGCCCACAACTTGGGCATGTGCCCTGACTGGGAATCGAACCAGCGACCTCTTGGTTTATGGGTCGACGCTCAACCCCTGAGCCACATTGGCTGGGCTTCCCTCCTTTTCTTGGTTCAAATTATGTGTTAGCTGGCCAGGATGCTTGAAGTTCAAGGTTCAGACATGCAAAACTTTCTCGAGTAAATTAAGCTGAGATGAGGCTGACAGAGCTGACAGGTAGGGGGCTATATCTTAGGTAATTTTGTCAGAGTGCTGCATTTTCCTCAGGGGAATGATCTGAACTCTTAATCCCATTTCATTTGAATATTCAGCCCTAGTTCCTAAATCTACTTAATTTTAGAAACTGATTAAGACTATATAATAAACTTCTATTGACCCAAAGCCCCAAAGACCATTTCAGTCAATATCTGTGAAACTGAGCATGATAGTGAGATGAAATAGACCAACATAGCTTTAGAGCCGAGTCTCTGTTTACATGGGTGTAATCCATAATTTCTTCTCTGCTTTCCTCATCACTTGGTTCTCAGAATATGATTCCCCTCTGGCATTTTGCATTAGTACCATGATATGAAATACCTGTACAGTGAAATCTCCCTTGTATCTGAATTTATTATTGGCAGGTCAAGGCATCCTTCTGGAAGTTGGAGAGTGAACTGATTTTCTTGTTACTTTACAAGTGGCAGGTGGTGAAAAGTGTTGTAAAAGTGCCTTATATAAAATAAATTTAAAGGCGTGTGAATAAGATGTGCTTAGTGGATGCCATTCAGCATGAGTGCAAAATGTACTCAGATGGTTTTTTCCAACTCAAAGGCAAGGAATGAATTTCATTCTGATTGATTTAATTTTTTTCCTTTCCCCATTCAGACCTGATGGTAGAGTTTATTGTAACACACATGATGAAGGAGTTTCCTATGGATCTCTATGTGTAAGTACTGTGGTTTATTTAATGTGTGCAAATCTATTTTATAGAGTTGAATGATAAGAAATTTATAGTCACTTCACTTCAGGAAAAACAAATTTGGGTGTGGAGAAGTGTCAGGGAACATTTTATGGCCTGGATTTATATTATACGTCTTTCCAGAAGGGGGAAAAAGTACAACCACAATTTGGATTCTGCACATATCTTCATTATCACTTGTAGGTACATTGCATGAGGAGCAGGATTGATGCATTGAAGCAGTGATAGTGGGTGGCTGTTTTAATCCAAAGGTATGGAATACCAGCGGACCTCTTAGTCATCCCTGGGGTTTGGCATCAAAGTGGTCAGCAGTAGTTAGAAGGTAGAGAAAGGCCAGAGGGATAGAGCTTTCTGTTCACTCAGTTTACATTGTCCTAGCAGCCTAGCCAGAACTCTGCTAACTAGACAGATTATGTATATAGTGGGGCAGATTATGTGTATAGTGGCCTGGCTGGGAGATTCCTGCCTCCTGAGGAGATCTGATTGTCTCTCATAATTCTTGACAACCAATACAGTTAGAGGTAATTGAAAATCATATTTTAGTAAAGTTTAGCCTTAAGGCTTTCTTTCTCCTTTGCTGTTTCTGCCTTCTTTTTTTATTTTTTATTTTTGTTAGTATTTTAGAGAGAAAGAGAAAGAGAGAGAAACACTTTCTTTTTTTTAAATTTTATTTATTGATTTGAGAGAGAGAGAAACACTGATTTGTTGTCCACTTATTTATGCATTCATTGGTTGATTCTTGTATGTGCCCTGATTGGGGACTGAATCTGCAACCTTGGTGTATCCGGACGATGCTCTAACCAACTGAGTTACTTGGCCAGGGCTACCTTATCTTTAATGCCCAAGAATGGCTGTGCCACATCAGTGTGATCCCAAATATGTATATTATCTTTATTCCTTAAAAAGCATCTGAATTGCCCTGGCCAGTTTTGCTCAGCGTTTAGAGCGTCGGCCTGCGGTCCAGAGAGACCTGGGTTCGGTTCCCACTAGGGGCACGTACCTCGGTTGCAATTTGTTCCTGGCCCTGGTTGGTCGTGCGGGAGGCAGCCACTCGATGTGTCCCTTTCACATCGATGTTTCTCTCTCTCTCTTCCTGTCTCTCCCTCCCACTCTATCTGAACAAAAAATGGAAAAGTGTCCTTGGGTGAGGATAAAAAAAAAACATCTGAATTGAGTCTGACAACAGAATTGGTACCTCCATTTTCTTGAGCAAGAGAGAGCAATTTGGCGCACAGAAAGGAGGCTCAGTGTACTTCATTCTAATGCCAGGCCTGCAATCTAGGGAATATAAAGGATTTTGCTCAGAATAGAGTAGACCTGATTCTTATTTTAAATTTTATTTTTTTGTTATTCTTTATCCGAGGACGTTTTTCCATTGATTTTTTAGATAGAGTGGAAGGGAGGGAGAGAGAGAGAGAAACATCGATGTGAGAGAGACACATCGGAGAGAAACATTGGTTCGTTGCCTCCCACACAACCAGGTCCGGGATTGAACCTGCAACCCAGGTACATGCCCTTGACCCGGAATCAAACCCACAGCCCTTTGGTCTGCGGGCCGAAGCTCTGATCGCTGAGCCTAACCCGTCAGGGCAGCCTGATTCTTTATTTCAATTCAAAGATGATGAAAAGCTGCTTTTCTTTTTTTTTTTTTAATCCTTACCCGAGGATATTTTTCTATTTATCTTCATATAGAGTGGGAAGGAGAGAAAGGGAAAGAGAGAGAAACATCCACGTGAGAGGAACACATTGACTGGTTGCCTCCCGTATGACCCCAACCAGGGCCAGGGACGAACCGTAACCAAGGTACGTGCCCTTGGTTGGAATCGAACCCAAGACTCATTGGTCCGAGGGCCGACGCTCTAATCACTGAGTCAAACCAGGCAGAGTGAGAAGCTGCTTTTTATAACACTTACCAGATGAGTTTTCTCCTTATTTTAGATTGGATTTCGGAACCTCAGTACCTTAGGGATCAGATTTGTTTCGCTAGAGACTTTATTTCTAGCTTGATTATCTTATGTTCTAGTTTTAGGATATGCTGCTATTTACTTTGTATTATATTATTATAGTCTCAGTTTTTTCTTCATTTTCCAAGTAAGGAAACTCAGACTTTGGAAATGCTTTGCCCAGGTTTATTCTGTTAGTAAGCACCATTGCCTAGACTTGAACCCAAATTTTCTTACTGTAAATTCTAGGCTGTTGCCATCCCTTCTCAGGTATTTTAGTTATCTGTTGCTGTGTAACAAACTACCTCAAAACCTAGAGGTTTAAAACAAACATGTATTATCTTAGTTTCTGTGGTTCAGGAATCTAGGCACAGCTTAGCTGGATAGTTTTTGGTATAGGGTTTCTCATGAGGCTGCAATCAAAGTGTTAGCTGGGACTGCAGGCATCTAAGGCTCTACTAGGGCTTGAGGATGTGCTTCCAAGGTCACTTACATGGTTGTTGGCAAACCTGTTTCTTGCCACTTGGGCCTCTCCATAGGGTTTCTTGACATGGCAGCTGGCTTCCCCCAAAGCAAGTAATCCAAGAGAGAAAGAGAAAGAGAGAGCCTAGGATGGAAGCCACCGTGTCTTTTATAACCTAATCTCAAATGACATGCCATTTCTGTTTGGCACACCAGCCCTGATACAATGTGGGAAGGGACTAAACAAGGATTTGAATGTCAGGAAGTGGGGACCATCTTACAGCCTGGTTACCACAGTTGTACACCTAGTTAAGTTGCATTACCAAGATTGAAACTCAAGTTTCTCTGACCCCAGAGGCTGTATTCTTAACCACTACTGTGATAAGTGATAGAGGGTGACTAATGCTGACTGGGACATCAGAAAAGATATCTGAAGGTTGTTGCATTTGACCTGAGTCATAAAGAAATAGTAGGAGAGTCCTATGTGAGGGAGTGGGACAGGGACATACCGAGCAAGAGACCAACATGTTCAAGAGTTTGGAAGTGTGGCATATTTGGAGGGCAGAAAGTAATTCAGGATGATTAGAGTGAAGGGTGCATGGAGGAAGGATAGGAGAGAAGTAAAAACATTGCCTGAGATTAAATGGATGATGGGGAACAGTTGAAGATGGGGATGACATGATAAGATTGTATGTTCAGCACATAGACTTACAGGTATGTATCTGTCCACCCAAACCTTCACATCTCCAGCCAATAAACCTGGTCTACACTAAATACTTTAATGTCCACTTCCCTCTAGTTCCTAACTTTTTCTGTATTGCCTTGCTTTTTTAGTTACTTTTTCCTTCTGCTCCCTAATTTAATATCCTGAGGTTAGAGAAGATGGAGAAGATAATGAGGCATCAAGCTGACAGAGGCTGAGCAGAAGGTCCCTCCCTCAGGCTGAATTCACTTTCTTCATTACTACCTATGGGCGTATTTCCAGATCTTTCTTCCTCCTTTCAATCCTTTTTCCAGTTTTTGGCATTTGGAGCATCAAGTCCTTTTTAGGTGAACTTATCTGCTCCCAGATGGGCATCAGGCCAGGTTGTTGCTCTACTTCTCATTATGTACTGCTTTTCAGCAGCATACGGCAGAAAGCAAAATGAATTTCAACCATTTCAGATAAGTTTATAATCTTCCTGGTGAAATATGAAGAAATATGGAGTGTAGAAAGACTTAATACTCAAAGCCAGAATCTGGGTCAGAAACAAAATAATTTCACATCTGTGTATAAATGCTATAGGTAAAGTAATAATGAGGGAAGGTACGTATACAGGAAAAAAAGAAAGAAAGAAAGAAAGGAAGAGCAGGAGGGAGGCAAGGAGAAAGAAATGAAGGAAGGAAGAAAAGAAGAGAGGAAGAAAGATGTGGGAAACCCCAACCAGTTTCTACTCCTGGCTGCACTCCTTTTTTTAAAAAATTTTTTTTTCTTTATTGATTTTAGAGAGAGAGAGGAAGGGAGAGGGAGAGAGAGATAGAGACATCGATGAGAGAGAACATCGATTGGCCGCCTCCTACATGCCCCCCATGGGATTGGACCCATACCTGGGCATGTGCCCTGACTGGGAATCGAACCGGTGACCTGGTGCATGGGTCAGTGCTCAACCACTGAGCCACATTGGCTGGGCTGCACTCCTTAATTCTTGCTGCCACCCCCACTGCTGCCATAGGATTTGGGATTGAGGGGAAATAATCACTGAGGAGTAAACTCTCCTTTAAATTACTCTTACATGGGAAACTTGGACTCTTTCTAAATCAAGGAGTCCCAAATCTGTGGGTAGGCACCAGAATAAAGTAGAGACTTCATTGGACCCCACAGGAAAATTTTGGATTAAAGTGGAAGTATCTTGTGTTGAAACATGCATGAAAGAAATTTGGAGTCATTCAGCCAGTATATAATTTTAAAATTGTAGCAGTGTTAAAATTTTCATTCTGCTTGGTAAATAGTGTAATTTGAGACCACAAGGCTAATAATGTCACTTGTTGGGTAGCTGCAGATGCAGGAACAGAGCCTAGGAACAGTACAGGAGTGGATATCAATAGCCTTTAACCAGAGGGTGGTAGCAGCAAGGGTAGGGGACATAGGTCGGATCTCACTGCTGCTCCACAATGGCTCAGTGTTGGGATGGCATTGTCAAAAGAGGCAAGGTGCAGGCAGGCTGTCTGGATCTAGGCCATGTGAGAAGTGCTGGCATCTAGGAATGTACTATTCATGGGTTGTCATGCATTGGCAGCATCCAGCCACCCTTGCTGGCTGCAGCAAAGCTTTCAGCACCAGGGACCTAATGACTATCAATTTAATGGGGAAATCGATAAGAGAGTTTGTTTGTTCCTAAGTTAAATCATGGCTCAAATAAGGGCATCCTGTAGCTAGTGACAACTGCATCAAACAGGAGATCACATCACAATTTCTAAACTGAACAAATGGCCCTGGCCAGTTTGGTTCAGCGGTTAGAGTGTTGGCCTGCGGTCCAGAGAGACCCGGGTTCGGTTCCTGCTAAGGGCATGTACCTCGGTTGCAGTTTGTCCCCGGCCCTGGTTGGGTTGTGCGGGAGGCGGCCACTCGATGTGTCCCTTTCACATTGATGTTTCTCTCTCTTCCTCTCTCTCCCTCCCACTCTATCTGAACAAAAAAATGGAAAAATGTCCTCGGGTGAGGATAAAAAAAATAAATAAATAAATAAAACTGAACAAATGATTTGGAAACTATTAGGATGATTTACACTACAATTTTTATCTCTTGGTAAGTAGTTTTGATATAGTTTGTTTAGAGAATAAAGGAATTAAAAATTTTTAATGTATATATTGATTTATATATTAATTTATATTTCTGTATGGTTTGCAAAATATTTTTAATATCACTCTTGAAGATACTGAAGTCTTTCAGGAAAGGTCTGTTATATAGTTCTCTCATAAAATTATATCTAAAAGACTCCTACTTAGAGCTACAGGTCGTGGGAAGAACAGAGAGATGTGAATAGGGGGCAAGGAGAATAGGAAGTAAGGTAGCAGTGCAGGCCCATTACTGAGAATATTTTGAAAACTTCTAAGATTTTAACTCACAAATTTAGCTTACTTCATTTGTGTTTTTGATAGGTTATCAGTCACTTCAGTTTCTCTAGCTAATATCTTTGGCTCTCACTCCACAGAGGAAGGTTTGTAGTTTTTTTGTGTGTTTATTTTCTGTTTTGCCTTTTCCCCCTCTCTGCTTAGGGCCCAAGAAATTAGCTACCCGGTACCATTTTGCTTGATTCCATGAACTGTCAGATCAATACCCTAAAGATTGATACGGTATCTGCTGAAGTTATTACTGTAGTAGGATCTCAGGGTACTCTTTTTTTTATCCTCACCCAAGGACATTTTTCCATTTTTTGTTCAGATGAGTGGGAGGGAGAGAGAGGAAGAGAGAGAGAGAGAAACATCGATGTGAAAAGGACACATCGAGTGGCTGCCTCCTGCACGACCAACCAGGGCCGGGGACAAACTGCAACCGAGGTACATGCCCCTAACGGGAACCGAACCCGGGTCTCTTTGGATCGCAGGCCAATGCTCTAACCGCTGAGCCAAACCGGCCAGGGCAGATCTCAGGATACTCTTTGTCTCAGATTAAAACCATAGAAGCTGAGAGAGTCTCAGTCCCGCCTCCAGAAATATTCTTTACTTGAAGCTGTCATTTAGTTGAATTGCAACTGGGCATATTAGGTAGAAAGGAGCCACTTTTTGCTATGCCCTTTTGCGTTGCTTATTTTGTCTCTTGTATTTCTTTTCTCTGCCTAATTCTTTCATGGCAGAACAGTTTCAAGTGAAGACTCTTTTTCATTTGCCTGAGACTAGCAGATTATCTGCGTCCAGTTTCCAGGAATTTAATAATTCTGGGAAGACTTTCTGTGTCCAGTTTCTGGGAACTTGACAACTTAATTCTAGGAAGACTTAAGTGCTAGATGTTTAGTTGGTTTGTAGTCAGTATTTGTTGAATAAAGGAATAAATGATAGGTCTGACAATTTCTCCTTTTTAAAATTTTTATTGATTTTAGAGAGAGAGAGGAAAAGAGAAAGAAACATTGATTTGTTGTTATACTTATTTATCCATTCATTGGTTGCTTCTTATATGTGCCCTGACTGGGGATCAAACCTGCAACCTTGGTGTATCAGGACATGCTCTAACCAGCTGAGCTATTGGGCCAGGGTGACAGTTTCTTCTTCTTTTGTTAGGATTTTTTAAATTGATTTTCAGAGAGAGCAGAAGGGAGAGAGAGAGAGAAAAAAAAAATCCACATGAGAGTGAAACATTATCTGGCTGCCTCCTGCATGCCCCCCTCTTGGGGATCGAGTCTGCAACCCAGGCATGTGCCCTGACTGGGAATCAAACCAGCAAACTTTTCGTGCACAGATGACATCCAACCAACTGAGCTACAAGGGCCAGGGCCACTTTACCGTCTTAAAGGCCTTATATCCAAATATAGTCACATTGGGAGTTAAGGCTTCAACATATGAATTTTGGAGCGTCATAAGTTTTTTTTTTGTTAATCCTCGCTCAGGGATATTTTTTCCATTGATTTTTAGAGAGAGTGGAAGGGAGAGAGGGAGTGGGAGAGAGAGAAAGGGAGAGAAACAGAAAAATATCAGTGTGAGAGAGACACACCGATTGGTTGCCTCCCGCACATGCCCTGACTGGGGCCAGGGATCGGACCTGCAGCCCAGGTACGTACCCCTGGCCAGAAATTGAACCTGCGACCCTTTGGCGTATGGGCTGGTGCACTAACCACTGAGTCACACTGACCAGGACTGGAGGGTCATAATTTAGTATGTAACGTGTGTAACAATTTATTTTCTATTCTCTCAGCATTGGACATTTTTTCCAAAGTTGTTTCCAATTTTCTTTTATTATAAATAAGATTATGATTAACATATTTTTGTATAAAGCTTTTTTCTTTTTTCCATTCGGACTTAAAGCTAAATTCTCTGGAATGGTATAAGTGGGACAAATAATATAAACATTATAAGACTATTGATAGAGATTGCCAAATTGTCTCTTAAAAGGACTCTGTACCAATTATACTTTCTCTAATAGTGTATGAGTGGCTTTTTTGCCAAATCTTTGTCAGCATTAAAATCTGTATTTGCTATGCAAAAATAGAATCTTGCTTTAATATGATTTTTTAAATGAAACTGAACATTGTAGAAAAATGTTAACTATCCATATTTTGCCTCTTTTATGGGGTTGGGGGAATTCATTGACCATTTTCTTTGCCCATCTTTCTTTTTCTTTTTTTATCTTCACCCGAGGATATTTTTCCTTTTTTTTTTTTGTTCAGATAGAGTGGGAGGGAGAGAGAGAGAGAGAGAGAGAGAGAGAAACATTGACGTGAAAGGGACACATCGAGTGGCTGCCTCCCACACGACCCAACCAGGGCCGGGGACAAACTGCAACCAAGGTACATTCCCTCAGCGGGAACCGAACCCGGGTCCGATGCTCTAACTGCTGAGCCAAACCCGCCAGGGCCCATCTTTCTTATTAAGGATATTATTATTTTTTCTTTATTAATTTGTATATATATATTAAGCATAGTAACCCTTTCATGTTATTTGCTGCAAATATAATTTTTCATATTGTTTGGCTTTTAATTTCATCAATTTTTTTTTTAAAAATATGTTTTTATTGATCTTTTTAGAGAGAGAGAGGAAGAGAGAGAGAGAGAGAAACATCAATGTGAGAGAGAGACATCGATTGGCTGCCTTCTACATGCCCCCTTCTGGGGATAGATCCGGAAACCCAAGCATGTGCCCTGACTGGGAATCGAACCGGGATCTCTCAGTCCATGGAATGATGCTCAATCCACTGAGCCACACCAGCTGGACTAAAATTTTTTTTTTATCAAATGAGATTTTTTATTTTTTGGAAGTAAATTTCATTGGTATTTTTCTTTGTACTTTCATCTATAGCTTTTTAAGCTTTCAAAACCCTCCCCCAGAGATGAGAAAACATTTTTTTGTTAGGTTTATAGTATTTAAAAATGTCTTTCATCTCAACTTACTAACTGCTTATTTGAAATATTCTAAAAAACATATATATTGTTGGGATGTGAATCTTGTTGAATATTCCTATGATCTAGAACAGCACTGTCCAGTAGAATTTTTTTGTGATGATAGGAAGGTTCCAGATAGCTATGCTGTCCAATATGGTAGCCACTAGCCATAGGTGGCTATTGAGCACTTGATATGTGGTTAGTGCAACTGAAAAAGTGAATTTTTAATTTAACTTTTTTTGTTGTTGTTCAGATAGAGTGGGAGGGAGAGAGAGGAAGAGAGAGAGAGAGAGAGAGAGAGAGAGAGAGAGAGAAACATCGATATGAAAGGGACACATCGAGTGGCTGCCTCCCGCATAACCAACCAGGGCCGGGGACAAATTGCAACCGAGGTACATGCCCCTAGCGGGAACCAAACCCGGGTCTCTCTGGACCGCAGGCCGATGCTCTAACCGCTGAGCAAAACCGGCCAGGGCTAATTTAACTTTTAATGTAAATGAAATTTACACTTAAATTTCTTTAGTGAGACAGCTTTGCTAAGGCCACTAAAGATGCTGGATATAAATCTGTACACATATAAATTAAGTTAATTTGTAATTAACCTAAATTTTATTTAGAATTTAATTTAAATTAAAAACATTTAAATAGATCTAAAGACTTATGGTCTTTAATGTGACTTTGCATCCTATGTTTGCAACTTTGAATGGAATAGTCTGATTCTGGTCCATTGATGCATTCTTCTTCCAAGGAAAGATATTCAAGAGAATGGTATGAGTAGCACCTATTTGACTATTGATCTATATGTGGTTATAGCCCCCTTTTCCTCCTGATAAGGGGAATTAGTACAAGCAGTGTATGTATGTATGTGTGTGTGTATGGGGTCATGGATATTTATTCACCTGAAGGCTGCAGGTAGAAGTTCCTTTCTTTTGCATGTGCACAGATTCATATCCAGCATCTTTAGTGGCCTTAGCAAAGCTGCCTCACTAAAGAAAGGTTATGTTTGATGAGTTGCACCATATTTTTAGGCTTATCCCAGTTTTTCTTTCTCTGTCACAGACGCTGCATTCAGGTAGTACATAAGCTACTTTGTTACCAGAAGAAGTGTAGAGTACGCCTGCATTACACCTGGCGGGAACTCTGGTCAGGTAACTTTCAGTCTTTAATTCATCCTCTTTTTCTATATCTTTTATGAGCCCTTAGGCTGGGGCACAAGATGAATTTTTAAAAAACTTTTTAGATTGTTTAGGATGCTTCTATTTTCATTTATATTTTTTGTCATTTCAGCCTTGTTCTAATCCAGACCTGAGCATGTCACATATCTATTTCATATTCTCTTGTTCCCTCTCTTCCCTGTATATATATGTATATATATATTTTTTTGTCCACTCTTAGAAACAGTTGAATATTTCTTGGGTTCCAATGCTTCTTCCTTTGAGTAAGAGAGAGTAGTCAGTTCAAACCTGAATTCTCCCTCAATTCCATTTGGTAGCAGCATGTGGACTATAGGGAGGCTTCTGTGTGTTTTTTCAAGATGAGCAATCTCAGGAGAAATGTCATAGGGAGAGGGGGTGCGGAGGGGGTGGAGAGATGGGGGAATCCTATTCTTTGTGTTACATCTGGTGTTATAACTGTTTACAGACAGTGTCAATTGTACCACTCCCCCTGTGCCAGAGACAAAAACAGCAAATTACAGTGTTTACTTTTGTCTTTGTATCCTTTTGGTAGCCCAGTAAAGTCACTGCCACCCCTGCAGGCGGGAAGTGGCTCTTCTCTAAGGGTATAATTAATGCTGGCTTGCCACCCCTTTCTTTGGTGCAATTTAATTGGAGCTTACAGGAAAGCAGAGGAGAGACATGTTCCCTAAGGCACTCATTTGCTGATAGGTCCTGTGGCTTTCGTGACCTGATGGTACAATAAAGTCTTCTCCAGATAATTATAGTGATGAATGGTTACCCCACCCGTGGGAGAGCTTCTGTGTATTCTCAGTACAGGGGTGTGTGTTAGTGTCAGAGGCTTTTTAAGAAAAGGGCCAGTAACCCCACCCTGTTCTATGGAATTCATCTCACTTGTTGTGACTTGTTGTTCGTTGGTTTCCTCCCAACCCACTTTGGCTTTCTAAATTTAGTCCTCCATAATGGGAAGTAGAGATCTTTAATTAATGGATTAGCAAGATCTTTGCAGTTAATGCCTATGGTAGTGAAATGGGAGTAGGAGAATAACACTAAATGGCAATAGTAGCATTTTTGTATTTTATAAAAGAGTAATGATTGTGTGAGAGTTTCAGACTGAAGGAATGTCAGAAGATCTAAAGAGAGATCAAAAGAGATTGAAATGACTAAAGTTAGTAGAATTTCTTAGGTAGGAACAGTTCTTTTTAATATAAAGGACTACTATGGTTGCCTATGAATAATTAGTTATATGATTATTAGGCTCTAAAATGTAGTATTTGAGAGAAACATGAAAATGATGCAAATCTGTGGATGTTGGTACAGTTGTAGGACTTATAATAAATACAAATGGTTTATCTATGTAGCTAAGATGAAATTACACATGATAGTACTGAAGAAAGAGTTGGTGGTAGTAATTGTTTCTGCTTGCTTTTGATTCTCTTCTGGTTTTATTTTCTTTCATTCTATTTTCTTTCCTTTCTATCCTAGCTATCCCATTTCTGGCCCCTGGGATTTCTGTGGTTTTTCTCCCATCCTCATCATCTGTTGTCTTCTTCCTCATTGCACTGTTCACATTACCTTTTCCACACTGCCTTTTGTTGTTCACTCTGACTGTCTCCCTAGGCCCTGGGCTTCCCATTGCTCTCCTATCTCTACCTTAGATCCTATCCTTTGTGCTATTGTTGTCATACATTTTACTTTTACATAGGTTATAAACCCCACAATGCATTGCCATCATTTTTTGTTTAAAGAGGCAGTTGTCTTTTAAAGAAATTTTAAAATGTCTTTTATATTTATCGTTTATAGCTGTTACATTTCCCTATCTGGCTAGGGAATTGTGGGGCAGGAGACCATTCTATGTTAGTCAGTTGACTTTATGTCTTTGAGTGCTTCCAGTGATGTTAGCTCTGTTTGTAATTATGTGCCATCTCAGAACTGATTGATTGGCATGCTAAGGCCCTTGATAGATTGAAAGGAGTGTCATTAGTGAGGCCTGGATGACTACTTGCTTCTAAGGCATAGGCATTTGTGCTAGAGCTCTTTGCCGAATGAGGTTAGCTCCTTTTCCTATATAGACTGGATGAGCCCTCCTGGAACCCTGGCTCCATGTGTTCATACATGGAGTATGCAGTGAGATGTAGAGCAGCAGGTGTTAAGGAAAGCTGCAAAATATTACACTATATGTGATGCATCAGAACCCATAATAATGTATAATATTGTAGTCAGTGAATACAAAAGTGACTGTGGTAGATCCACCTACTTATTGGCTGGTGCCACTCATATGATGGTATGCCCATGTTTTCACTCTTTCTTTGCCTTCTAGACTTAGGGATTTGAGGGAGGTGTTGAAACTCATCATGGCAAATATGCTTAACGTGTATAGATGCTTGCCCATACATGTGCTGCAAACTTTAATTGAATTTTATTTATAAATAAGACTGGTAAGGCATATGTGTTGTTAGATTGGACACACAGAAGTCCTTGGGTGTCTAGGAAGCAGTCAGCTAGGATCCAAATGCCTTTTGTCATTTGGAATGTGGGTGTTTAATATCCCTGCACTTTGAGTGGTAATTTTTATTTCTATACTGTTCACTATAGTAGCTTTTTCTTATTGGGGAAGTAGCCAAAGGTCCCCTTCTAAATTCTTATATGAAATTCCCAGGCTTTGTCTAATGGACAAGAAGTCAGTTGTGTTAGTTGAAGGTTTAATCCTGCCTGATACGTTGGTTTTACAGATACTATAAGCCCTGACCTACTCCCTGCTGCCACTGTCTATTTATATGATGCCTGTCACCATGGTATCTGAGTATGTGTGGAAATATATTTAGGCTAACTTCAACTGGAATATGGAAAGGACTCTCTCATTGCCCGTTTTTCAGCAATCACTTTTTTTTGCCAAGTTATGGAAAGGTCAGAAGCTCTTCTCTGACCTCTAGGCTATCCAGATCTCCTATTTTGAGTAAAAGGTTAGGTCTTAAAACTTCTCTGATAGAGATAGAAAAGTCATTTTTAGGATAAGATCCTACTGAAATAGTTCTTTACCTTTGAGAATGTAATGAAAGATATGATCTTTGTGTCCAGAAAAATGTCTGTATGCACATACATATTATAATTTCATAGGTAATGTCAGGGAGTTCATGGACCCTCTAAGAGCCCCTCCATGATTCCATGTTAAGAATCCCTATCTTGCCCTGGCCGGTTTGGCTCAGCAGTTAGAGAGTCAGTGTCCGTGGACCAAAGAGACCGAGGTTCGGTTGCCGCTAAGGGCACGTACCTCGGTTGCAGTTTGTCGCCGCCCCCGGTTGGGGTCGTGTGGGTGGCAACCAGTTGATGTGTATCTCTCACATCGATGTTTCTCTCGATGAATCCCTATCCATGGACTCCCAATTAATTCTGTTTTCACAGAACGTCTTAATATCTGGTTAAATTTTTTTTCTGTAGGTACCGATCATACTGCATTCCTTCTGAGAACTTGAGCTTAACAGTCTCCTCTCTGAACTTCTTTAACAATTTTTAAAAATGGACTTAGAGAGAGGAACGGTGAGAGGAGAGAGAGAGAGAGAAAGAGAGAAACATCAATGTAAGAGAGAAACATCAATTGGTTGCCTCCCGTGCGCACCCTGACCGCATGCACCCTGACCAGGGATCGAACCTGCAACCCTGACTAGAATTGAACCTGCCACCTTTTTGATGTACAGAATGACGCACTACCCAGCTGAGCCACACTGGCCAGAGCTCCTCTCTGAACTTGAAGCTAAAGACCATGTTGGTTACTATGCTTTATTTCTTGTGTTTTCCTATAGCAGTTGGAGCTTCTATTTTAGCATATCACATTGTTTTGCTGTGTTTGCATATGTCTATACAATGATTTGTTTAAATATCTATCTTCTTTAAAAAGTTCCTGGAGCGCTGGCTGGTTTGGCTCAGCAGTTAGAGTGTCAGCCTGTGGACCGGAGAGGTCCAGGTTCAGTTCTCGCTATGGGCGCGTCCCTTGGTTGCAGTTTGTCCCAGCCGGTTGGGGTTGTGTGGGTGGCGACCAGTAGATGTGTCTCTCTCACATCGATGTTTCTCTCTCTCTCTCTTCCTCTCTCTCTCCCTCCCACTCTATCTGAAGATAAATGCAAAAGTGTCCTTAGGTGAGGATAAAAAAGATAATAATAAAAAAATAAAATAAAATAAAAAGTTCCTGGAGGGCAAGGTCTGTGTTTTATCGTTTTTTCATCTCCAGTAGACTACTTGGCTTATAATAGGGGCTCAGAAAACATTTGAAAGAATAAATAAATGGATATGTAGAATTTCCATTAATGATGAATCAACATTCTCTTAAAGCAGCACAGTGTTGTGTTTCGGCCTCAAAACAACACCACCACCAATAATAATAACAACAGAACCCAGTAGGATGTTTGTTGTCACGTTTCTGTTGAGCTGACTTCATCACCTTTTGAGTTATTGATATGAAAGGCAGTGGTGGGTAATTTCTCTTTGTCTGTTTCTTCCTTCCCTACAGATAAATGGATTGCATTTTACCAAGTAAAAATGGTAACTGATGGTTTCTAAGCCATTAACCAAATAATGAGTAGAATGTTTAAAGAGAAGCATGTAGTTGCTGGAGAGGGAAAACTTTGAAGAGAGCTTCATAGAGTCACCTTATTTTAGTACCATTTCAAGCAGAAGGGGCACTGGGGAGGTAGCCTGCATTGAAATAATGTAGCTTTTGGCCCAGCCAGTGTGGCTAAGTGGTTGAGCATCGACCCATGCACCAAGAGGTCACCGGTTCGATTCCCGGTCAGGGTACATGCCCACGTTGTGGGCCAAATCCCCAGTGGGGGGCATGCAGGAGGCGGCCAATTCATGCTCTCTCTCATCGGTGTTCTCTCTCATTGATGTTTCCATCTCTCTCTCTGTCTCTCTCTCCCCCTCCCTCCCTCTCTCTATAAAATCAATAAAAGAAAAAAAAAATAATGTAGCTTTCCAGTCTAAAAACATGGGTCGATAGAAAGGCAGATTTATACTGGCATTTTATATTCGACATTTATCTATGGATCACAGTCCTTCTTACTCTTTCACTTTGCTACATCCCTGGGTGATAAGTCATTATTTTTATCACCATTTGTTGGGGAAGGGAGTGGAGGTATAGAAGGGTAGATGACTTGCTAAGGATCATGGAACCAAGACACTAAACAGAGTCATGATTAGAACTTAAGAGTTCCTGACTCCTTTGCTCAGACGCAGATCACTAGGCAACATTTGCCTCACTGCGGGAAGAAAGGCCTCCAAAGCCCCCCAAACAATCTGTTCAGTTCCACTGTGCTAAATAGCATCTGAAGCATTCACAGCTTTGTGAAAACGCGAAATTGTACATTGCCTGACCTTTCAGATACCTATGAGAAAATGGAAAACCCAGAGAGTGTCACAGTTTTCTGGATCCAGTTAGCTTTCTCATCACTGGCAGAAGCCTGTGACTTCATGGTTTAGGTATACCTTAAGACTGGAAATTGAGAGCCTTTTATTGGAACCTTGTTATACTATAAGTGTTGTCATATGGGGCTGAACATTTTCAAGCGAAAGAATGACCTGAGCCATAGATTTATTTGGCAGATACAGCTTTGACTGTTTGGTAGCCCCTCCTGATTTTGGGAAACTATCCTTTGAACTTTTAATTGTTTGCTTCTTTTAGTTTAGTTTCTTTTTTAAACTTTTATATTGATAACAATTATAGACTCAGAGGAAGTTGCAAAAATAGTACAGAGAGTTTTTCTGTCCTTTACCCAGCTTCTTCCAATAGTGACATCTTATATAACTACATTATTGCTTTTTTTAGTTTTGAAGAGGGTATCCAGGTGGGAAAGAACATAGCAGTAAACAGCTAAAGTATATGGGAAAAGGGATTTTGGCAACTGCTATTGCTATTTTGTTTTTAAAATTGCTTTTTAAATGGTTTTTCCTCTTCCCCCCCAATTTTCTCTGATTTAGGGGGAATATGTTACAAGATGTATGCTAGGCTTGATGTACCTAATTTAGACTGCTCTAGCTTCCATGTGCAAAAAGATGGAGGCTTTTATCTTCGTGGATAATCAGTTCTTCTCAAAATTAGAGTGTTCTAATATAGGTCATTAAAAGGTATTTCTCTATTTCCATAATTTTGTTATGAAAGATTCTGTACAGCAGTATAGAAAGCCCCAGGACTGGAAAAGAATGCCAGGAAACTCCTTTTTCCCCCCTTCAAATCACCACATTTGGCTAAATACAAAATTTACACTATTTTGAATCTTTCTCTCATCTCCTCAGAAACTTGGCAGAAGAAAAAGATAAGAATTTCTAACAGGTTTTGCCTGTTAGAGGGAGAAAAAGATACCCACCTAAAAATCCCTAAAAGAGTGAGCAATCTCTGTTCTTTTCTCTGCACATGAAGTCACTTCCTATCTGGAGGCCCATTAGCATCTTGTCAGCTTAAAGAGATAGAGGAAGGAGTAGCTATGCTTTTGTTGCTTTGCCTATTCTAGTTCTAAAGAAACGTATCATTTGATTTCATTGATTTCTTCGTTCCCTGGATCTCAGTGAGCAGGACAGGTCTGTTATTGGTTTTCATTCATTTTGGCAGAAAGTAGTTTTTGGATCTATTTCAGACATGTGGTCTCATTGACTATTAGGTTTCTTAAAGAGTGATTTTGGCTATCAATTGGGCACTGATGGCTTCTGAGCATACTTAGGCGGCTACACAGGAATGAGGTATATGGGATCCTGCATTTCCCAAGAGTCTAAGTTCCATATGGAAACTTTCACATGAAAGCTCATTTTCATGATAAAGAAGAGGGTGAGTGGTAGCTGTGAGGATTGCAGTGTTCCAAGTAAATGGGAAGTTGGAGATCGTTGAGAACTAACCGTATTTTCCCTTTTAGCAGATACACTTCAACAACAAGGAAAATGGTAACACAGAACCTAACTTCCATTTTAAGAAAGGATTTGTTATTTTTTCAGTTCATCTGGAGGCATGCAAAGCCTTTAGGTAGAGTAACCTGTTTATGCTGTTTATGTAATGATCTTTTTTTTGGTGTGTGTGTGATAAAATACACATAACATAAAATTTACCATTTTAGCCATTTTTATTGTTTTTTTTTTTTTTTTTTTTTTTTTAGAGAGAGCGGAAGGGAGAGGGAGAGAGAAACATCATCAATCGGCTGCCTCCTGCACATTCCCACTGGGGATCGAGCCCACAACCTGGGCATGTGCCCTGATCAGGAATCGAACCACTGACCTCTTGGTGCATGGGTTGACACTCAACCACTGAGCCGCACCAGCTGGGCCATTTTAGCCATTTTTAAAGTATACAGTTAAGTGGTATTAAATATATTCACATTGTTATGTAGCCTTCACCACCATCTTTTCCCATAACTCCTTTTATCTTGTAAAACTAAAACTCTGTACCTATTAAACAATAACTCTCTATTCCCTCCTTCCCTCAGCCCCTGGCAACCACCAGTCTACCTTCTAGGAACCCCATACAGTATTTGTCTTTTTGTGAGGCTTATTTCACTTAACATAGTGTCCTCAAAGTTTAAGAAATCAGATTCTGCCCCTAACTCAGAGTTTGCTGGTTTTATTATTGGGTTTGTTTGTTTTTTATTGTTCTAGGCTGTCTGTGTTGAGGATCAGCTTGAGCTGTAAACTTAGTCTTCTTGGGTGTCTTCTGAGCCTTTTCTTGGGCATGTGCAGTCACTTTCTAATTTTCCTTGTATGTGCAGTTTTTTTAAAAAAAAAAAGTTCTAGTCTTTAATGTCTGGTTTTCTAAAGGGGAAATTTGAAAAATGAAGGGGGAGAAAGGGGTACTGGCTCTTTAAATCTCTTGGAAGTAACTTATCTGGAGGGGGAAGGGCTTGCAACAGTAGAGAGGTACAACAACAATGGCTGCCCACCTCTTTGCACCCCTAGGATCAGAAGCATCAATCAGCCATCAGAGCACATATCCCCAACATTAGGAGGACAAGGTCATTTTTGCCCACTCTAGCTTCCACAAGATGTGTGCAAGCTGCTCCAGGATCAAGTGCACAGCCCTTGCCACATGGCTGAGGGTGGGGGATGGGTAGCTGCTACTGTGCTAAGAGTTGAAATTGACCAAAATTAACCAAAATATACCATCCAAGTCTTCTGGAAGCTTCAAATTTTCATCAGGGTCCAGAGTTCCAAAATAGTTAATCAGATAGATTCTGCCAGTGCAATCATTATTTAGGTAGAGAGAGCACGTCTTGGTACTTCCTACTCTGCCATCTTCCCAGAATCTTCCCAGCAGATGTACCGACTTTTGTGCAGTCTTCATCTGGAGAGGTTCATAGCTTGCAACCAAAGCCATTTCATTTTCTGGTTTGATTTGATGGCCTCTGTTTCAGGGAGGTGCTTGGGTTTGCAGTCAGATAGATGCCTGAATTCTGAGAAGCCACCTAATGTATTTTTAAATTATTCTACTGGTAGATGCTGGCTTATAGGTCCTTCCTATGCCTTTTGCTGATTGACAGTGAGCCTGCTGATTGCTGGCAATGTCCCTGGGTAGTTGGTGGTTTTGTCCAGAGATGCTACAATTGGCTAGAGTTTATAGTGCCCCTGGGGTTTTGGAGGCTTTGGCTTGTTACACTAATGTTACTTCTTATCTGTCCTTTGAGTTCCTCTACCTTTCTCCTAAGTGAGTGAGTTGCTAATATTTATCTCTTATCAGTCACTGTGAAATTATTTATCCATTTCCCCTAATGAGTAGATTTTGATTTGGAATCTGTGGCATTTCATCCTAGCTCCATGCCAGGCCACAAAATAAGGCCTGGCAGAGTCTTGTCTTTGCTTTGTATCCCTTTCTCTTCATAGCATGTAAAAGCTGTTCAAACAGACAGCTCTCTCTGGCCTGATTCTTCTGAGACATTTATTTGTGCTCTGCTGGAGGCTCTCTGTCTCCTTCCTGTTTTTAATCTTATTTAAATGTCATTCACTTGGGTTTGTAATTAAACCTCCCCTCTGCTTCTCTGAGGCAGGCATCTGAGGTACCACTTAATTGTGTCTTTCTGTGGTTGGCTTGTTCCTCTGTGCACCTGGTTTACCTCAACGTGGGAGACAGGTTTAAGTCCTGGATAAGTTCCCATATCCAATATTCTACTTTCCTACATAGCAACACAATTTGCTGGAACCTTCTTTCCCTCCCCTTGAATTAAAAACAGGATAAAATCTGAGAAAATCTTCATGATGTGGGGTAAATGCCAGGAACAGTTTGGCAAACAAGGTTCCTCGTGGGTTGAGGGGGACCTTATGTGTAAGGTGGCAGGATTCTCAGGTGATGGTACTGAACTCTTACCATTTGAAAAATAGATTGATTGTCTCTGGGAATTCACTTGGGACTCTGGGAACCATCAGGGTACCTGTTCCAGGCTCAGCTTCCCTGAACCTGCACACTATCCTTTATTCCACCTGTGTCTAAAGTCAGAACTGCTATACACTGCTGCACAGGACTCCCCAAGGAAAGGACTTGGGCCAAAGCTAAGTGTGAGACTGACAGTTGCCTCCAGTACAGAGTCAAAAGAGGCAGCAATTGCAGTCAATTTGTCTGAAAAAGAGCCCAGAAACTAAGATTTTAAAGTGCCTGATGGAAAAGACCTTCCAATGAAGAAACTGTGTGTATGGAGCACCCACTTCCCTATAACTTAAACATATTGAATGTGTAATATAATACCTCAAATATTGCACTGACATAACTTCTCTATTTTTCACTCAGGCATTTGGAGCCAGGTACCTGGAGCCTTATTTAGTAGAGATAACAAAGATTAGGAGTCAAACCCAGGATCCCCAAGGATTTCCTAGAATATTGTTGGTGCTTCAGTGCATTGGTGGCTTTGTGAACTTTGATTATTATTCTGAAGACTGCCATAAGTTTGTCTTGAAGGCTGCCCAGGATTCATTTTGAATTTGCATTCCTACCCAAGGGTTCATGGCTCTCTGTTGATTTAGTGTAGTTGGCTCCTTTCCTTTCCCCATCAAAGAGGAAATACCTTTGAATGTTTGGCCCGTACTTAGTACTGTGTACCGTGATGTAAATTTCAGCTGCTAATCAGTTAGGCTCAGGTTATAGAAAGTTGAGATGGAATGTTTGTGGGAATCATGGTAGAACCTATGGAAAGAAAAACACTGACCTCTTGTTTGTTTGTTTTAAACAAAAGAAAAAAAAAATCTTCACCCAAGGATGTTTTTCCATTGACTTTTTTTTTTCATATAGAGTGGGAGGGGGAGAGAGAGAGAGAGAGAGAGAGAGAGAGAGAGAGAAACATTGATGTGAGAGAGACACATCAATTGGTTGCCTCCTGCACAGTCCCGACCAGGGCTGGGATCGAACCCACAACCGAGGTAATGTGTCCTTGACCAGGAATCAAACCCAAAACTCTTCAATCGGTGGGCCAATGCTCTAATCGCTGAGCCAAACCAGCCAGGGCTTAAACAAAATTTTTAAGTGTAGTGTTCAGCATTAAATACACTCACATTGGGCCCTGGCCGGTTTGGCTCAGCGGTTAGAGCGTCGGCCTGTGGTCCAGAGAGACCCGGGTTCAGTTCCCGCTGAGGGCATGTACCTCGGTTGCAGTTTGTCCCCGGCCCTGGTTGGTCGTGCGGGTGGCAGCCACTCGATGTGTCCCTTTCACGTCGATGTTTCTCTCTCTCTCTCCTTCCCACTCTATCTGAACAAAAAATGAAAGGATGTCCTCGGGTGAGGATAAAAAAAAAAAAAAAAAAAAATTAAATACACTCACATTGGTGTGTAGCCATCTCCACCTTACATTTCCAGAATGTTTTCATCTTCCCAAACTGAAACTCCAATAACTCTGTCCTCTTTTTTCTCCCACCCCTGGCAACCATCATTCTACTTTCTGTCTTTACATGGGTATACAAATACTTGTTTGAGTCCTTGATTTCAACTTCTTGTTTTGAGAGTCTATAGGTTAAAGTGCTCTAGGTCAGTGTACTGAAATCTTGAGATATTTACAAGAGAGATGGACTTGAACTTATAGGATGTTTTTGTTGGTCACTTTGCTATGTGAGGGTCTGATTAGTGGAGTTCTGACTCAATTTAAGGTTTTGGTAGCAAAATAGGTATTAGCCCTAGACAGCTAGCCCCTCCACCCTCAACAAATGTTTTTTTGTTTGTTTGTTTGTTTTTTATCCTCACCGGAGAACATTTTTGCATTTATCTTTAGATAGAGCGGGAGGGAGAGAGGGAGGAAGAGAGAGAGAGAGAAACATCAATGTGAGAGAGATACATCGACTAGGTTGCCACCCACACAATTCCCACTGGGGCCAGGGACAAACTGCAACCGAGGTACATGCCCTTATCGGAAACCGAACCCAGGTCTCTCTGGTCCACGGGCTGACGCTCTAACCGCTGAGCCAAACCGGCAAGGGCACAAATGTTTTTTTTTTTTTTTTTTTTGAGAGGGAGAGAGAGAGAGACAGAG
Source organism: Tadarida brasiliensis (assembly GCA_030848825.1). NCBI lineage: Eukaryota > Metazoa > Chordata > Mammalia > Chiroptera > Molossidae > Tadarida > Tadarida brasiliensis. The sequence goes on from CM061271.1 coordinate 22,100,089, forward strand.
AGAGAGAGAGAAACATTGATGTGAAAGGGACACATCGAGTGGCTGCCTCCCGCACGACCCAACCAGGGGCCAGGGACAAACCGCAACCGAGGTATGTGCCCTTAGTGGGAACCGAACCTGGGTCTCTCTGGACCACAGGCCGATGCTCTAACCGCTGAGCCAAACCGGCCCGGGCACAAATGTTTTTTTTTTTTAATCGAAGTTTAGAAGGAACTAGTACAGCTTCATAGACCTCAGCAGGGGGAGTTCATGCACCTTCTTCCCAGTGTGTTGCCCTTGATGGGGTTTAGGGCAAGTCACCCCAAAATATGCCATTTTGGCATATTGATTATTTTGAATAAAAGTTACTTGAGAAACAGCAGATTCAAGAACACTCTGACCTGCCTTTGTCCCTCTGAAAGTAGAAAATAAATCTCCCATATGAAGCCATCCTCTTTTTACTAGGAGGACAGAGGCATCCTTATCGCCAGAGATAGGGAATTCAATTTTTAAAAATTTTATTTTATTTTATTTTTTTATCCTCACCCGAGGACATTTTTCCTTTTTTTTTTTTTGTTCATATAGAGTGGGCGGGAGAGAGAGGAAGAAAGAGAGAGAGAGAAACATTGATGTGAAAGGGACACATCGAGTGGCTGCCTCCCACGGAACAAACTGCAACTGAGGTACGTGCCCTTAGCGGGAACCGAACCCGGGACTCTCTGGACTGCAGGCCGACGCTCTAACTGCTGAGCCAAACCGACCAGGGCTAAAAAATTGATTTTAGAGAGAGAGAAAGGGCAGAGAGAGAGAGAGAAACATCAATTTGTTGTTACACTTATTTATGCATTCATTGGTTGAATCTTGTATGTGCCCTGACCCGGGATCGAACCCACAACCTTGGCATATCAGGACGAAGCTCTAACCAACTGAGTTACCTGGCCAGGGCTAAACAAACTTTGTTACTTCATTAATTTGCTATTCTAAGCAAAAACTCCTTTCTTTTGTCAAATCTTTATAAGTAATTGTTTCTTTGTGTAAAAAGAATAAAAACTGCCTATTTTGGTCACTTCTTAGAGCTTCATACCTCTGGGGTTCCCGTATGTATTAAATTAAATTTGATTGTTTTTCTCCTGTTGATCTGTCTCATGTCAATTTAATTATTAGACTAGCCAAAAAGAACTTAGAAGGGTAGAGTAAAATTTTTCCTCCCCAACACCCTTAATCCCATTTAGCTCCAACTAGCTATGTGGCTTTGGGTAATTTATATAACCTTTCTGAATTTCAATTTGGTCCCTTGTAAATTGGGACCAATAATACTTACTTTATTGGCTAGTTAAGAGGATTCAGTGAGAATAATGTACTTTAAATGCTTTACATAATGCCTTGCATCTAGCAGGCATTTAATTAATGTTACCTCACTTGCCATTTATGACCATTGTGTTTCTCCTTCTGAAAAGAGATGAATGCAGTTTGGGGGAGGTGATTTCGCACAGGTATTAACTTGGAGTTGTTGTGACACAGCAAGAAGATATGATGCATTCCTCTATATGTTATGTCTGTCTGGCATTGGTGCTTTGGGGCAGCCTACTCCTAGGGCTGTGGAGAATGAGGGCCAGTGAGAATTGTCTACTAAGGCCTGGAAAGTCTCATCCACCAAGGTAGTCCTCATCCAAAAGGATGCTCTCTGTAATAAGCTGTGCCATTCTTGTTTGTGGGGATGAGCAGCCATAGCTCACCTAATGGGCAGAACTGGTTATACAGTATTGAGTTTCTATAACATAGGCTATTCTTCTTTGGAAATATGTCAGTAAGGGTCAAGTCTTTGGTGAGAAAGAATTTGTATTAACCTCTTCTCCCCTGCTTCCTTTTTAAAATTATTTTTTAAAAAATTGGAAACAACAAATCAAAGGTTCGAATACACACACACATATACATACACACACACACACACACACACACACACATATATATTTTTTATTGATTTCAGAGAGAGGGAGGGAGAGAGAGATAGAAACATCTATGAGAGAGAAACATCGATTGGCTGCCTCCTGCGTACTCCCTACTGGGGCTTGAGCCCACAACTTGGGCATGTGTCCCGACCAGGAATTGAACCAGCAACCTCCTGGTGCATGGGACAGTGCTCAACCCTCTGAGCCACACTGGCTGGGCAAAGGTTTAAATTAAAAGAAAAAAAGCACATCCCTCTTCTCTTTATTTTTTATTTAAAAAATTTTTTTTCTTTATTGATTTTTGAAGGGAGAGGGAGAGAGAGAAACATCAATGAGAAAGAACATTGATTGGCCACCTCCTACATGCCCCCCACTGGGAATTTGGCCCACAGCCTGGGCATGTGCCCTGACCAGGAATCAAACTGGCAACCTCCTGGTGCAAGGGTCGATGCTCAACCACTGAGCCACACCGGCTGGGCCCCCTCTTCTCTTTATAATGACTACATGTATTGTACTTGATGCCAAATTCTTACAGGCATATGACTAATTAACAATACTATGTTTAAACAACTAACTCCTTATCTATTATAGTTATCTTAACTCTTGCCTCTATGTACTGCTACTTCTGTGACTATCTTTGGAACAGTTTGGCTGGTAATGTGCCCAGGTGGCACCAAGTAGACAAGTGGATCAAGGGCAGTTTTCTAAAAATGTGTGTGTGTGTAGAGTGGTGAACCAGGAGCCAGGCAGGGTGAACTCTGTGCTACTTGTGTGTTGGCACTGAGATTCTTAGTGCCAGTTCTCTACTGTCCTTGAACCTACCCCTGACATGAGGCTATTCTCTTTTTTTGGCCTGCAGTCAAACCCTATGCAGATCTCTATACCATAACAGCTGTGAATGAGCCTGGCTATTAATCATTTATATCCACTTTTTTGTTTCAGTTCAGATTTTGTATAAAGAAAGGGGTATCTTGGCTCCCTCTAAAATCCCAAACCAATCACATTTCATGTGCAGTATATACTTTTGAAGGTAGTAACCCTGAGTGAGGGAAATAGGAACAGTTTTAGTTGACAGTTATCTGCTGTTTTTTTGTTTGTTTTTGTTTTTTAAGGTACTAGTAGAGGAAACAGAAATGAGAGAGGTGTGTGAGAGGTGAGATAAAAAGGAGAGAGATGAGAGTAGCTATAGAGGGCCTGCTGAGGTAGTTTATGCTGAGAAAAGCTACTGGAAGTCTTTAGTGTTGAAAGTGTGGAGTAGAAAGAGTTAATAATGAGGTATTAGCCGGGGTGGTGTGGCTCAGGGGTTGTGTCAACCCATGCACCAAGAGGTCACCAGTTTGATTCCAGGTCCGGGAACATTCCCGGGTTGTGGGCTCAATAACCAGTAGGGGGCGTGCAGGAGGCAGCCAATTGATGTTTCTATTTCTTTCTCCCTCTTCCTCTCTCTCTAAAGATCAATACAAATATATTTTTTAAAAATAATGAGGTATTAAACACCTGTACTCTAAACAGTTGAGGACAAAGAGAAAAAGGGAAACCAAATACATGAAAATAACCTGGAGCAGCCAGTAGGTGGAGAAAGTTATAAACCAGAGTCCAGAGAAGTGTTGGTAACAGTAGAGTCAGCAAAGTCTAAGCATATCATTTATAGGTAAGCTTCCTTCCCTTTAACAATCCATCTGGGCACCTTTATTTGTTTAAGCTTGTCTTAATGGAATGGTAGGAAGAACACTAAACAGGAGACCAAGTTGTAGTTCTAGTTTAGTCACTAGCTCGTTAGGATGTTGGGGGGAGAGGGAGTGTCTTCTAATCCAAAAGTGAGATAATTGGATTCAATTACTTTTAATGTCCTTTCTAGCCCTAAAAAAAAAATCTATAATCAACTGTGTTGAAGCCTCACAGACTTAGAACTCTCATCACATCAGGTCAGAGGATAGAAGACGATGTGTGTGTAGTGATGCATAGGACACTGAACGGTTGGTACAATGAGTACAAAGTCAGGGAGATGATGAAGGAAAAAAAGCACTATTTCATGGGATATTTGGGGCATTCTCTGTTGGAGAGGAATTGTGGTCCCTGATGTCAGAGGCTTGTGGGAGTCAATTTTAAGATTACCTTGTTCATTTTAGCTGCCTATTAAATTCCCTCTAGAGAATGGCTACTTCCAGGTGATAAAACCTTTGCTTTTTTTGGAGGGGAAGAAGGGGGTCTGACCTATATTATCAGAGGCAGAATACAGGTATCCCCTGGCACTGACTCAGTATTACAGTGCCACTCTCCTTCTTACTACTGATGACTTCTCACTACTTCTCTGACTCTGATGATGTCTCTTGCAGTTGGGACACCGGATGCCTATTGGATTGTGCCAGAATTGCTCTCTTCCTCCCCTAATATTTATCACGTTGTCATCCCTGACTCTGAATCCCAGAGATCAAGACTAACTGGGGTCCAGCAGAGAGGCAATAAATCATTGTTTCCACTTCCTTTTCTCCAGGTTTTGTGTCCCTTAATGATCACATAACCACTGCTGAACTTGCTTCTTTGTGCTGTGTGTGCTGGGGACAGAAGTCCTCATTGATTGGATTTGTGCAAAAGCTGCTTTGTCTCTCTCTAGCCATTATGTTTTGCAGAGTGCCATGTGTGCTACCCATCAATTCCTCTTTTCTCCTTTGAGTTTATAGAGTGTAGTTGTCAGGTGATCTATCTATTAACAGAGCTTTTCTAAGCTCTGGGGTAGAGGGTGGAGTGGGCAGTCCTTAAATAACTGAGCAAAGTGATCTTCATTAATGAGAGAGGTTTGGTCTGGATTAGTTTTGTATGAATTTTATCTAGTCCCCTTCATTATCTGAGCTCCTGGTAGGAGCTTAGCAGGTTGTGTGATCCAGAATGGCCTCCCATGGAGCTTTTTTTCTGTCCAGTGCAACAGATCACTTGTTAACAGACCATATCGAAAGGGCCAGCTGCCTATTATTTGTCTTTCCATTATGAAACCTCAAAGAATTTGAGTTGGGGCAGGAGTGAAGGGGTCACAAATGAGGATGTCTACCTCCCTCATCCCTAGCAAGGCTCTTGTGCTATTTGAAGGGAAGATTCAGGCTTTAGAAACAGAATGTAGACAGGCTCTTGTACTTTTCCTTGCCTGCTGCTGCTTTAGTGTACCTGTGCTTTTAGAGGATTTGAGAGTGAGGGGTGTTGTGTGGTAGGCAGCAAGTGTTGAGAGAGTTTTACTCCTACTCATTGTTCCCTGCTATTTCAAATCAAAGCCTATGTCTGTTTTCTAAGAGTAGTAAACTTCACACAAAGCTCAGACAGCATGGGAGAATGGACTTCTTTGCTGGCAAAGAAGCAGATATGGTCTTAGAAAAGGAGAGGTCAAGCCTTTTTTTGTGTCTATGGAAGTGAGGAGGGTTGAGGGAGAGAAGACAGGAGGACCACCGTTTGCTTGCAGCTGCCGAACCCCTTCTTTATAGCTTCCCATCAACTAAGTCTGCTAAGACAGGGCCAGTAATCATGAGGGGGCACAGAAGCAGGATTAATTTCACAGCCCTTGGTGAAAGAGTACAAGACAATGGATAATTTCTTTTATGCTTAGTATTTATTTGTAAAATGTCTTTAAAGCTGCACTGCTAACCTAGAGACTTGGCAGTCTCTTTACTGAGATTGCTTGGGTTTTGTCAATCTCTCCCCTCAATAAGGAGTGCCAGGCAGAAAGAGGACCTTTTTGGTAAATGTTGTCAAGGTTGAGAAAGGACAGAATAGTTAGAACAGTTAAGGGCTTTTTTTTTTCTTTTTTTCTTTTTTCTTCATGAGCTCTCTTCCTATCCTGAGCTGAAGTCTAGGTGTAAGTTCTATACATCTGGTAACCAATTAGAACTGAAAAATATCCCTCTTAGCAGTGATGTTTGAAACAGATACATAACTAAAATTTGGTGACATGAGATGCTGGCAGTCTAGGGTGAGAGGGGGACCCTCATTTTGACTTGTAAATTGAGCAAATTTGATGGGGAAATCACCATGTGGGAGTAAATTTGGAATACTTAAGATGTGTTTTATAGTCAAATTTCTGAGCTTAATTGCTATTTAAGAAGTGGCAAAAAGAAGTAGATTTTTTAAAACCTTCTTTGGGCAGATAGACATGTGCTTGGGAAGGTCAATACTTTCTTCAAATATACCTACCTTACCTGCTTTTGAAAAGTGTTTAGTAGCTGTGATTTACTCATTCTAGTCCTATTTGGATTTCTATAGAGCTAGTTGATTTTCATTGCTTTCATTTAACTTTATTGATTATGCTTTGAATAGCTTGTTGATATCTTTTTTTTGTTTTTGTTTTTAAGCCTTGATAAATTTGCTGAAGTTCCTTATGTCAAATGAGACTGTACTTTTGGCCAAACACAACATTTTTACGTTAGCGCTTATGGTGAGTAACCAAAAAATATTTCTTTTTCTGAAGATATACCTTAACTAAGGCAGAAATGGGCTGGTTTGAAACAGGAGCTGGGTTCTGGGAACTAAGCCATAGGGGGAACCAGGACTTTATTTTTCTTTTGGATCAGAATCTCTATATTGGTGCTCCCTGTTGTCACCTATGTCTTTGGTGAACCTGGGACTCTTTCTCTCTTTTAAAAAAAAAATCCTCACTCAGGGATACGTTTTTATTGATTTGAGAAAGAGAGGAATGAAGAGGGAGGGAGGGGGAGAGAGAGAGAGACACATCAATAAGAGAGAGACATCGATCAGTTGTCTCCCATATGTGCCCTGACCGGGGATCGAACCCACAAACTGGGTGTGCCCTGACCGGGAATCAAATCTGTGACCCTTTACTCCAACCGACTGAGCCACACCGACCAGGGCAGGACTCGTTCTCTTTCATGAGAGTATGTTGTCTGGTAGGGGCAGGTATAGGTCAGATCTCTCTATATGAGTATGAGCCTTGGTCCCAGTTGAGAGACTGTACAAGACTGCTATAGTATCCGTGTCGGTACAAAGCAAAGCCTCTAGAGGTATCCCAGCCAGAGGAGTGGTTCCATCATGGCTGCACTTGGTTTCTGAGGGATATTGTTGATCCTTGCTTATCTGACTGGTTATTTGGGGTAGTAGGAGTGCATTGTGCCTTTTTACTGTATTCTTAGGATATTACCCAGGGTGTTCATAAATGTTTAACATTTTGGGGGAAAAGTCCTGATTTATATCTTTTGCTGATTTCCATGGTAAAACTACACCCACCATGGCCAATTCCAAAGTTATCAAAATGACATCATTGAATGCAGAGTTGGGAAAAGATGAGCAGCAACAAACACATTATTACATGATATTCCCACCACTCCAGATGTGAGAGGTGTAAATTAATATCAAGAGCATAGATGATACTAAAAGATAGAAAGTAATTAGGAAATGGTGAGTTTTTAGTATTTATTACTTTCATTTTAAAATAATTTGTTGAATTGTAAGTTTAATTTTTTTTTTTTATCCTCACCCAAGGACATTTTTTGCATTTATCTTCAGATAGAGTGGGAGGGAGAGAGAAAGGAAGAGAGAGAGAGAAACATCGATGTGAGAGAGACACATCAAGTGGTTGCCACCCACACGACCCCAACCAGGGCCGGGGACAAACCACAACCAAGGAACGTGCCCCTAGCGGGAACCGAACCCAGGACTCTCTGGTCTGCTGGCCAATGCTCTAACTGCTGAGCCAAACCGGCCAGGGCTGGATTGTAAGTTTATAGAAATTATTTTTTAATAATGTTTTTTTTTTTAATCCTCACCTGAGGATATTTTTCTATTTATCATCAGACAGAGTGGGAGGGAGGGAGAGAGAGAGAAACATTGATGTGAGACCCATCGACTGGTTGCCTCCCACACGACCCGACCAGGGCCGGGGACGAACTGCAACTGAGGGACGAACTGTGCCCTTGACTAGAATCAAACCCGCAAGTCACTGGTCCACGGGCCGATGCTCTAACCACTGAGCCAAACCAACCAGGACAATAATAGCTTTTTTTTAACAACCAGCTCACCAAATTCCTGAAAATTTTACAGCTCTTGCAAGTCAATAAGAGCTGACTGCAGTATATGACTGATAATACCTTTCCAGTCTTCATAGTGTTAATACCTGTATATGGGCTTTTGCATCTTTTTTAGATTGTGAACCTATTTAATATGTTTATCACATATGGCGACACATTCCTGCCCACCCCCAGCAGCTATGATGAACTCTACTATGAGATTATCCGTATGCACCAGAGCTTTGACAACCTATACTCCATGGGTAAGCTGTCTTTTATTTTTACTCCTCTCTCCCCTTTTCTTTTTGCTCCTCTCTCTGCATCAGCTGTGATTTTTAGCATAGAAGAGGAAAAGACTACAAGAGATTCTGTAGTTGCTTAGTGCCCTTGCTTGGCTTAGAAATACAGTAGTCTCTTCTCAGGCAATGGAAAGGAATATGTGGACTTTTTTTTTGCCTTAGGAACTCAGAATTCATCTCAGTAGAAAGCTGGTTAGCAGCCCTGTAGCCCCTTTCTTGATGTTTTTGAGAGAATAGGGAGGCTTGTGGATTTAGTGAATGCAGTGAAATGGGAGTGAAAGAGTGGGTGGGAATTGACAGCGGCAAATAGAAGAACTTGGATCCCAAAGGAAGAACATTGTGTGATTTGAGAAGGTGCAGGATTTTAAGGAGTTTTAATGTGCCATGTATTTTTAGCATAACTTGCAAGAGGAAGTGGTCATTAGATAGAAATCTGTTTTGCAAACCTTTTGGTGATTGGCTTACTGAAAATTTACTTTTTGGCTATAGTGAGTATAACTACAGGATGTGGCAAAGTAGGTTTACAGTTGTTCGTATGGAAAATAGTACAATAATTAATAAATAATAATACAAGAATAAACTATGTTTCATGTACTCACAACTGTAAACCTTCTTTTGCCTCACCCTGTATTTCTTTTTTCTTTTTTTTTTATTGATTTTTAGAGAGAGAGGAAGGGAGAGGGAGAAAGAAATAGAAACATCAATGTGAGAGAAACACCGATTGGCTGCCTGCACATTCTCCACTGGGGATCTAGCTCACAACCACAGCATATGCCCTGGCGTTCTGGGTGACCTCTTGGTCCATGGAACGATGCTCAACCACTGAGCCACACAAGCTGGGCTTTTTAAAAATATATATATGTTTTTTATTGATTTTAGAGAGAGGAAGGGAGAGGAAAAGAGAGATAGAAACGTCGATGAGAGAGAAACATCAATATCAATCAGCTGCCTCCTGCACTCCCCCATTTGGGGATTGAGCCTGAAACCCAGCATGTGCTCTGCCCAGGAATCGAACTGGCAACCTCTTGGTGCATGGACTGATGATGCTCAACCACTGAGCCACACCGATTGGGCCCACCCTGTATTTCTGAAAGAGGTCACGTGTCACGTATCCCTGTAAATTTGAGTAAAGAGTAGTCAAATCTGCCTGGAGTTTGAAAGGTCAGGAAAGATTTCTATAGATTGCACAGAAACAGAAATTCACTTAGTAAAGCTGTCTATTTTTTTTTTATCCTCCCCTGAGGACATTTTTTGCATTTATCTTCAGATAGAGTAGGAGGGAGAGAGGGAGGAAGAGAGAGAGAGAAACATCAATGTGAGAGAGACACATGACTGGTTGCCACCCACACGACCCCAACTGGGGCCGGGGACAAACTGCAACCAAAGTACATGCCCTTAGCGGGAACCGAACCCAGGACTCTCTGATCTGCAGGCCAATGCTCTAATCGCTGAGCCAAACCAGCCAGGGCAAAGCTGTCTATTAAAATCCCCAACTTATTAGCTTTATTGAGTTGTAATTGGTATAGAATGAACTACAGTCATTTAAAGTAGTATACAATTTTTGATAAGTTTTGACATGTATATGTATGTTAAGCTATCACATGCATATACATTCCAGGCTTCAGCACCCATTAATAGATGAATAAAGATGTCCTTCAATGAGCAAAGAGAGTTGGAGTGGGGGAGATATTTTATAGAAGCCTGTCATACCTGCTTAACCGGACCATATACACCGTCAAATGAGATAAGCCCTTTTATCTATAACAACAAGAGAGGATATCTGGGAATTCTCAAATCTGCCAAGGGAATTAAAATGTTAACCTGGAGCCCGGCAGTATGGTTCAGTGGTTGAGTGTCAACAGGATGTTACAGAGAAATAATCCATGGGCTGAGTAAAATACCTCTTTGAGGTAAGGACTAGAAAATTCAGTTTAATTCTATGTTTAGGTTTGCACCATCAGAGAACTTGTGATGAAAAAACAAACACATCTAGTTTTCACAATTGAGTTGAAAAAATTAGTTCTGACCTGCTGAAACAGTTTTGTTTATTACTTGAATACATTTTGGTATTCAAGTACACTGGATGAAACCTGAGTTCAGACTGTAGAGCTCTGCCTTGGAACTATACCAAGTTCCTCTGCACTAAATCTTATAAATTAGAAAAGCAGCACTCTGATAATATGTTTTATTAAGGCTTCTATCGTCTCTTTTATAAAACTGCATGAATTTATAAAAATGATATTGCTAGAATAGATGGAGAGCAACCACATGAGTTTTCTTTCCGTATTACAGCCATAGGCCCTCCCTCTGATAGAGCTGCTGCTACTACTGTTCTTGGTAGAGGAATACTGATCAGGAGCAGGTATTGATGATACTGATATAAAGTTCCTATGCAAACTGGTTACACATTTCTCAATGTTAATTAGGCTCCATTTTCCTTCCTTAGGAAAAGTCTAAGGTTCATTCATTCATTTGTTTGGGAGGCAGTTTATTTAAATTAATAGTAGCTAATACTTATATAGCATTTACTATATGCCAGGCACTAATCTAAGGTTTACTATATATTAACTTACTTAATTTTCACAGTAATCCTTTCATATAAGTGTTGCTCTTTATTCTCTAGTGAGTGGCAAGGGTTGGACTTGGACCCTGACAGTTGGCTTCAGAGTTCATACTCTTAACCACTCACTCTATAAATACAGGCTCTAGAGTCATTCCCTCCAGGTTCAAATTTCAGCACCATTACTTATAACTATGTGAATGACCTTGATCAGTTACTTGTCTCCTCTGGCAGTTTTCTCATCTGTATGCTATGTTACATATAACACAACTTTGTCCAGTTCCTGGCACATAGTAAACTCACTACATGTTTAGCTCTTATTAGCTGTTCGTTCATTAAAAACATATACTTGGAGTACCCACCATGTGCTTGTTCTTTCAAGGAGCATTGCTGGTTTGTCTCTTTTCTAAAATGGTATAGGTACTATAATGTATGGTCCTGCAGCTCATAGCTGGAAGAGAATGTTCTATATTTCTATAATCTCTCCTCCTGTGGGTAAGTGTGGAAAAGAGAGAGAATTTAGTCAGAGAAGAGAAGAATATTCCTGGTGATTCACATTGCAGGTCACACAATTAAGTCATGGGAGCTAAAACTGGTTAATTGTTGATGAAAACATAACTATCATCTGTCTGGCAAGCTTATTTGTCCTGTTTGACTCAGCTTAGACCATTTGGAGAAAGATATATATGGAGCAGGAGAGGACTGTTAACTCAGCTGACCAATAACACTACATCAGCCCTGGCCATTAGGGAAATGACAAATGTGGCAGCCAGGTTACCTTCATATCACCACCCCAGTATAGGTTATAAACAAATGCAAAAACTAAGTATGGAAACCTTTTAGCAGGGAGTGGAGGGAGGCAGGGAACCCAAGGCAGAGAAATGGTTTGATAGAAAGTGAAAAAAATTCCCAGTGAAAATAGCTGAAAATAAGCCCTTATATTTTCCTCTAGGACAGTGATTCTCAACCTTTTTCATCTCACGGCACACATAAACTAATTACTGAAATTCTGTGGCATACTAAAAAATATATTACTTTTTTGCCAATCTAACAACAACAAAAAAAGTATAATTTTGATTCATTCACACCAGACGGCTGTTGTTGTTTTGGCTGTTGTCATTTTTTCATTTGACAATCTAAGGGAAAAGAGGTCAGTGCTCCTGACTAAATAGGTATTGCATGTTTTAAAAATCTTGCGGCACACTGGTTGAAAATCGCTGTTGTAGGATGAGGACGTTTTACACAGAAGATTGGCACAGGCTCTGTTTGGTTATTCTAATAGTGCTATTCTGAGATGTGTCTTCATCTTCATATTTGTGTTTTATACCAGGGGTCTGACAGATCTTTGTTCTTTCCTTCTGTACAGTCCTGAGGCTTTCTACCAATGCAGGCCAGTGGAAAGAAGCTGCTAGCAAGGTGACCCATGCATTGGTTAATATCAGGTAAGGAATGAGATTTTCTCTCTTTCAGAGTTCCTTGGCTCATCCTGAGGTTTGTTGTACTTTTCCAAGTAGAGTGTGTTGAACACCACTACTATTTTAAGCCCTGATGTCTGTAGGAGTGGAAGAAATTGGCATACTTGATCAAGAAAAGCAGGAGTGCATGAAACTTTCATTTTGTCATATTGAAAAAGCTCACAGTGCTGTTCTGTGAATTTTCTTACCCAGAGATGGTTGCAAGGCCTTTTCAGGTATCTTTATTGCCAAAGTATTTTCCATGTGTATAGATATGTATAGGCCATCTGAAATCTTTTCTCTGAAAATTTTTTCTGCCATTCTCAGTTCAAAGAATGACTCAAGGGACTCTGGAATTTTGACATTTTGCTTTACATGGCTATTTCTATTTGTGGCAAACAGGCAAATAGGCTCAGCTGGTGAGGCTCAGTGGATTAAGGTGTCATCCTATGGACTGAGAGGTCCCAGTTTGATTCCTGGTCAGGGCACATTGCCCGGGTTGCAGGCTCCATCCCCAGTAGGGGGCATACAGGAGGCAGCTGATGCCAATGTTTCTCTCTCACATCAATGTTTTTCTCTCTCCCTTCCTCTCGCTCTCTCTAAAAAAGAAATCAATAAAAACATAAAAAGAACAACACAAGAAACAGGCAAATGGAGCTCGTGGGGCTGTCATTTTAGGTTCCTTATGAAACAGCAAGGCATTTACAGAATGCTGTAGATATTGGATAAAACTGAGTCATACTTGGAGTTGGTTTAGGGTCTTAAGGAAATACCACACATTCACTGGAATGAGCTGTTTGTAAATGGAGAGAATGTGCTTTCAGTATTAGGAAACCTAAAGCTGACTTTTCTTATATTCCTTGCTCCCTTTGTGCCTATCATTTTCCATTTTCTCAACAGTTATTAAATTGTTCTTGCAGACAATTGAAAAATTAACATTGAGTGGATGAGGCAAACCCAACAGATGGGGAAACTTGACTTAGCTCCAGATGTAAGCCTTGCCAAACATTCCCAGTAACAGTAGTATACATTTACAACTTAGTATATTCTAATGTGTGACAGAGCTAGGAGTCAATGTTTGTTTCCATATCCCTTTTTTTTTTTTTTAAAGTAAAATGTCCTGCCCCTGTAGTGATTTACTGTAGTGTTTGACACATCTGGGAACAAAAGGAAAAGTGTGAAATGTGTGTTGGGAGGGCTGAGATGAGGGAGCATGAGGATGAGATGTGCTAACAAGATTGCACTGAAGGTTGATCTGCCTTACCTGACCCTAGAGGCATTTTGTAGCAAACACTTTTATAAATATCACAAATAAATGTATATCTGCACCTAGCAAATAAACCAGATACTGTAGTGAGGTCTTATGATAAATGTGATTTTCTGTAAGAATCGGGAATTACAAACTGCCTTATTCCAAATATCCCTTTGTGACCCAAGGGCAGTATGACAAATGTGGGTATTTGAAAGAAGCACTAGATTCTGGGTTAGGGTATGAAGTGCATATGGGTATAATTTATATTGTGTTTATTTATTCATGTATTTACTTAGGCTTTCCAGGCAGCTCCTTTTCACCTGGGGCCTGTTTCCTTGATCACATTCCTTTATGCTTGCTTTATCTCCTACTTTGTTGCTTTTCCTTTCAGTGGCTTCTGGCTTGGCTGCTGTCCTTATTCTTTTCAAGGGCCATCAAACAACTGATTTAAGATCTTGGCCTGTCCTTTTTCTGAATAGACTAGAAAAGTCTGGGCTAAGTTTTTAGCAGATGCCCATAACCAGGACTTCTTCTCTTTGCAAGTCTTTTTTAGCCCTGTACTCCATTTTCATTCCTCAAACTTTTTTGATGAATTTGCTGCAGAGAATAATTATTACATCATCTCCACTGTTGCTAATAAATTAGACTCAGAGTATGTGTCAAGCGTATCAAAGATGCAGTCAGTTTTCTCAAGAGATTCCTGGAAAGATGTGTTTGAATGTCACTTATCACACTAAGGCCAGATCAGGGGGCAATATTGGTGATGCTAAGCCTGTAAAAGCTTACTTCTTTTTTCCTGACATTTATTTTCACTTAATAAGTTCTAAACTTTGTTCTGCCCTTTCATATACTGTCTTCTTAAATCAAACTCTATAAAGTAGACTGTATTATAAACTTTTATTTATTTATTTATTTTTTTATCCTCACCTGAGGACATTTTTTCATTTTTTTTTATTCAGATAGAGTGGGAAGGAGAGAGAGGAAGAGAGAGAGAGAGAGAGAGAGAGAGAGAGAGAGAGAAACATCGACGTGAAAGGGACACATCGAGTGGCTGCCTCCCGCACGACCCACCAGGGGCCGGGGACAAACCGCAACCGAGGCACGCGCCCCTAGCGGGAACCGAACCCGGGTCTCTCTGGACCGCAGGCCGACGCTCTAACCGCTGAGCCAAATAGGCCAGGGCTGTATTATAAACTTTTAAAAAACAGTTTACCAATGAGGAAACTGAGTCTTAAAGATATTGTGAATAGCAGAAAGTCCCACAATTGTGTGGCAAAGTTGAGAATTAATCATAGGTCTTCTAACTCCTAAGTCCAGGGCTCTTTTTTCTATACCATAATGCCTCCTTCCGTAGAGTTGCATCAAAGTCTTCCATGGAGGTAAACAGAAAACTCAGCATGATGTATTGAAAGGAGTATGGAAAATCAAGTTAGAGACACTGGATTTTTTGTTTTTGTCTTTTAATGTGTGACCTTGAGCACATGATTTAGCTTCTCTGGACCTCTTTCCACTACCTGTAAAATGGAGGTCCTGACAATATCAACTGTTTCAAAGGGAAGTGGTTGTGAGAATTACATGATGTAATGTATGTGAAAGCATTTAGTAAACTATAAAATACTGATCATTTCACTTAGCCTGATGTCTTTAAGGTTCATTCCTGTTGTAGCATGTGTCAGAATTTCCTTCCTTGTTAGGCTGACTAATATTCCATTGTGTGTATATGCCACATTTTGTTTATTCATTCATCCATTGATGAAACCCCAAGTGAGTTGCTTCTACCTTTTGGTTATTGTGATTTTGGTTATTTATGCATGGATGTACAAACATCTGTTCAGTCCCTACTTTTACTTCTTTTGGGCATATACTGAGAAGTAGAATTGGTGGATCATATGGTAATTATTTGTTTAATTTTTTTGAATAATTGCCATACTATTTTTCAGGTTTAGCATTTTGAGCCTTCCTTGGAATGTTTCCTAAGAATGTCTTCATTTGTCCTTTTTATAAAAGTTAAGATGTTACCCTTAGCCTTAAAAGATATTTTGCTTGATTTTGATGCTTTGTATAAGGGTGGTCCAGGGAATTTTCTTTTCTCAGCATTAGTGTTTTCTCAGCTGAGGGCAAAAAAGTGGTATGCCTAAAAAGTCTGTATTCCACTGAGACAACATTAATGAGTGCTGCCTTTTTATGCTCCTTTGCTTTTTTCTAAGAGCTTGTGTTGTACATCCATGACACTATTAAATTTGGATGATTTAGAAAACAGGAGACTGTGTCAGAAAATTGGTCCTTTGGGTCTCCCAGGGATACTGTGAGATATTTAACTATTGGCCACCAAGTTGATTATCAAGGATAGAGTATATAAAGGCTTAGCAGTAAAATTGTGATGGTATGCAACATTTACTTCTGTTGTTTATAAAGGTATTTGTGCTGATCCCACACCTGGAAAGGATTTCTAAGGCAGAGCAAACAAACTCTTAGCCAATTCTCCTGTAGTATGTTCCTTGATAGCCATGGGAAGGGATTGGGTTGCATGTGAAATTTTCAGACACCTAACAGCTGGGAGGGCCTCTGAGAATGATTTGTCAGTTGATGATGGCTACAAATTATGCCTTTGGGATCTTCTGGAATGCAGTACATCTAATGACAACCCTAACAAAGTATCTCGCCAGCATGTAAAAGGCAGCAGAAAGGCTGCAGACCTTTCTGTCCTTTGGGGTTTAGATTGTGATAGTGAAAATTAAAAGTACCTCCCACATGTTTGGAGTCCTAAATTTGCTCAAGTGTCAGACTGTTTGCTTTTCACTTGTCTTTCCTGGCTTAGTCATGCTAGCTCTTTAATTGTCAAAGTTATTTGTATTTAAACAATTTGTCTCTCTCTTCCTGTTTGATCCTTCAGAGATATTCTTAAAATGCAGCTGCTTAGAAACTGCTATTTTTGTTGGAACACCTGATGTCATTAACATACAGGGCCCTGTGTTTGTTCCTTCCCATAGAAGGGTTGTTCCATTGCTTTGCCATAAGAAAAATAAAATATAGCTCCACCTTTAAAATTCCATTTGATATAATTGTTACTGCAGCTGCCTTCACAGACCTACTAGTCCACAAAGGAAGAATATTGGGGTGTGGGGTGGGGTGCATGTGCAGGGATAGAAGGAGAAAGTATTTGGGAAGTTTTACTTGGAGACTCTATGCTAAATGTATCTTGCCACTACTTAGCAGGCTCTTCCAGTGAGGTCCTGTAGATGTCTGCTGACTGTTAACCTAATGAGTCAAAAAAGAAAAAGAAAAATGTTAGACTAAAATCTGACCTTTATCTAATCAAACTACTTTCAAGGTAAGTAATTTGAAGTCCTTAATGAATCTCTTCAGGTTAACATCTTAATGCTTTTCACTTAATGAGCATTTTATTAGTACCAGATTCACAGTCCTATTCTCTGGTTGCTTATAGAAGTCGTGGCTGAATCACTGCAAATATTTCTTTTTCCTGATCTGTAATTACTTAAATTGGATAAGATTTGAACTTTATGATTGATATATTAATTTTTCTCTTTATTTGGAATGCATTAAACCTAAGTTTAATTTTTCTTCTAGAACGACTTTTCGGATGTAGCTATGGTTAGTGGCAAGCCTAGAGTTTGGAATGAAACTTTAGTGCATTTCTTTGTAAGTCTCTTAATTGTTCACCTAGATGAATTTGCATCTTGTGCCCCTGCTTGCTCCATGGTCTTTTTATTCCAATGCTAAAGTTGTCCACCCTACCCTCCTCCCTGCTTATTTGCTTTTGTAGCTGTTTTCCTTTACCCTAAAAAATATTCCCTCAAAAAAAAAGAAGGAGAAGAAGAAAAGCTTTAAATGTGTACTCTACTGGGGAGGCAAAGGAACAAAAATAGCTCTCAGCAGCCTTGAGATAAGGGGGTTCATTGAGTTTAACACCCTTTGGAGCAGGTTGTGCATAGAGTTCTGAATGTCACAGAATAAAAGCCCTCAGGCAGTAATCAAAGAGAGTACACCCACTGTTGATGGCAACAGAGTGAAGGTTGGAAAGGGAATGTGAGGTCTCAGTCACTCAGAGTTCCCCCAAAATCCCTTGCCCATGCACCTATTCAGGCTACAAAATTAGTCACAGTTCTCTTAATCAGAATAGATACTGATGAGTTGAGAAGAGGAGCAGTTTGATGCCAGGCACTTCAGCTGAAGGTTGCAACTTAATCTAGTGAAAAGTGAATATGGACTAAAGTGGATTCCAGCAGAGGCATTGGGCTGATGACTCTTGAGTAGCAAGAAGTACATGAACATAATCTTCTAGTCAAGTTGTCTGTTGGAAAGTGGCAGACAGGCTCAGATTATCCCCTAGGTTAGAATCTGTCAGTAATGCCCTTTCTTTTGTTAATCAGATCCACTGATCTCTTGTTACAGAAAATGAAAAGCATTATGCAAATTAAAACAAAGCACTGAAATGAGGCTGCTATATTGTTTCCCCAATGACTAGGAGCATTACATATTATTCTAACAGTTGCTATTCCCTAATCTCTTAAAACTACAACTAGAAATGAAAAATCAAACACTGAATCTCATGTGGCTAATCTTCTGTTTTGCCTTAACTTGGTTATGCTAGAGTGAGGTTTTGCATTAGGTCATAACTGGGCTTGGTGAATTGCAGTGTAGTAAAGAAATCTTAGTTTAGGAGATTCAGATATTTGTTATAAAATATTAAGATTTCTAGTTGGGTCTACCATGATTTTAGGTGAGTGTAACTTTAGCATATGAAACCTGCTTACCTCAACCTGAAATTCCATTGGGATATTTTCCCACTTTTTTTTTTTTTTTAAGTGTGGGAAAATATACATAACAGAATTTACCATTTTGACCATTTTTAAGTCTACAGTTCTGTTGCATTAAGTACATTCACATAATTGTGCAACCATCACCACCAGCCATCTTCAGAACTTTTTCATCTTCCTCAACTGAAATTCTGTTCTGTACTCACTAAACAATAACTCCTTATTCCCTCCTTCCGCCAGCCCCTGGCAATCATCATTCTACTTTCTGTGTCTATGAATTTGACTACTCTAGGAAATTCATGTAAAAGGAATTATATAATATTTGTCCTTTTGTGACTGGCTTATTTTGCTTAGCATAATATCCTCAAGGTTCTTCCATGTTTTAGCATGTGTCAGAATTTCATTCCTTTTTAAGACTGAATAATATTCCATTGTATGTTTAGACCACATTTTGTTTGTCCATTTATCCACTGATAGACACTTGCATTGCTTCCACTTTTTGGCTATTGTGAATAATGCTGCTGTGAACACAGGTGCACAAATATTTGAGAACCTGCTTTCACTTCTTTTGGATATATACCTGTAAGTGGAATTGCTGGATTGTATGGTAATTCTATTTTTAATTTTTTGAGGAATCAATATACCTTTTCCATGGCAGCTGTACCATTTTACTTTCCCACCAATGATGCACAAAGCTTCCAATTTCTCCATATCTTCACCAATATTTTCTGTTGTTTTGATAATAGCCATCCTAATGAGTGTGAAGTGATATCTTATTGTGGTTTTGATTTGCATTTCTATAATAGAGTATCTTTTGGATATGCTTGGTGTTGAGTATCTTTTTATGTGCTTATTGGCCATTTGTCATCTTTGAACAAATGTCTATTCATGTCCTTTGCTGATTTTTTTTTTTTTTATTCCTCGTCAGAGGATATTTTTCTACTTATTATCAGATAGAGTGGGAGGGAGGGAGGGAGAGAGAGAGAGACAGAGGGAAACATCGATGTGATAGAGCCACATCGACTGGCTGCCTCCCGCAAGACCCAACCAGGGCTGGGGACGAACCTCAACTGAGATACGTGCCCTTGACCGGAATTGAACCCACAACTCATTGGTCCACAGTCCGACGCTCTAACCACTGAGCCAAACCGGCCAGGGCCTTTGCTGATTTTTAAATTGGGTTGTTTGGGGTTTTGTTGTTGCCTTTTAGGAATTCTTTATATATTCTGGATCAGTCTCCTATTGGATATATAGTGTGCAAAGATTTTCTCCCTTTGCATGGGTTGCCTTTTCATTCTGTTGATAGTATCCTTTTTTTAAATCCTCCCTGAGGATATTTTTCTATTTATCTTGAGGTAGAGAGAGAGGGAGAGAAATGGAGAGAGAGAGGAACATCGACATGAGAGAGACACATCGATTGGTTGCCTCTTGCACGACCCTGACCAGGGCCAGGGACCGAACCACAACCAAGGTACCTGCTCTTGACTGGAATAAAATCTGTGACTCTTTGGTCCGTGGGCCTACGCTCCAACCACTGAACCAAACCAGCCAGGGCTATTATTATCTTTTTAAAAATTGTCCTCAATGTGCAAGTCTGGGGGTTTTACCAGACTTGGTTCTGATGATGTATAGGGCTTCGTTCTAGACAAGCAAGTCCCTTCCATGTCCAACTTTGTTCAGTTCCCTTGGCCCCACTCATGGACTTAGAGGAGACCAAAGATTAAAAAATGATATTATTTATAAGCTGACAGCAGGGGCAACACTGTAACTTAGGCTGTCAGCCTGTGTCTTGGCATCATTGGTGGGAAAACAGTTTGGATGGGGAGAGCTTATGTTTTCTATCACTTCAAACCCTTTGAGGAGATGTTTGACCATGAAACTTTGGCTTTATTATTTTCAGATGAGCAGTCTGTCTTCTTGCCATCATTGTGTTTACCACAGTGTGCCCAAAATGAATATGTATACATATAACTGAAAGGATACTAACCAATGTAATTCTTTTCTCTGGTTGGAGGGATTATAGGTGGTTTTAAATTTTCTTTCTTTTATTTTAATTTATTGAAAACATTTAATTGTGGATTTTCTGATAGATGCCTTTTATTAGACTAAGTTCCCGCCCTGGCCGGTTAGAGCGTCGGCCTGCAGACAGGGAGTCCCGGGTTCGATTCCGGCCAAGGGCACATACGTCTGTTGCGGTTCGTCCCTGGTCCCGGTTGGGGTCCTGCGGGTGGCAACCAATCGATGTGTTTCTCTCACATCGATGTTTCTCTCTCTCTCTCCCTCCCACTCTGTCTGAAGATAAATGTAAAAATATCCTCGGGGGAGGATTGAAAAAAAAAATAGGCTAAGTTCCCTTCCATTCTTAGTTTGAATGTTTTGTTTTGTTTTGTTTTTACCATGAAAGGGTGTTGGATTTTGTCAGGTGCTTTTTCAGCATCTGTGGAGACAATCATGTGTTTTTTTTTGTTTGTTTTTTTATCCTCACCCGAGGACATTTTTTCTTTTTTTTATTCAGATAGAGTGGGAGGGAGAGAGAGGAAAAGAGAGAGAGAGAAACATCGACGTGAAAGGGACACATCGAGTGGCTGCCACCTGCACGACCAACCAGGGCCGGGGACAAACTGCAACCGAGGTACATGCCCTCAGCGGGAACCGAACCCGGATCTCTCTGGACCGCAGGCCGACGCTCTAACCACTGAGCCAAACTGGCCAGGGCGTGGTTTTTGTTTTTTATTCTATTGTTATAATTGTATCACATTAGTTGATTTTCAGATGTTAAACCAACCTTGTATTCCTAGGATAAATCCCACTTGGCTATGATGTATAATTCTTTTTATATGTTGCTGAGTTCAAATTGCTAGTATTTTGCTGATGATTTTTATGTTCATATTCATAAGAAATAGTGCTCTGTGGTTTTGTTTCTTGTGATGTCTGTCTGGTTTTGATATCAGGGTAATACTGGCCTCATAGATTGAGTTGGGGAAGGGGTCCCTCTGTTGTTTGGAAGATTTTGTGAAGTTTTGGTTTTAATTCTTCTTATATCTTTGGTACAATCCATCAGTGAAGCCTTCGACCTGGACTTTTTTTCATGCGTAGTTTTATGAAATAACAATTCAGTATCTTTGCTTATAGGTCTGCTCAGATTGTCTATTTCTTTTTGAGTCATTCTCATTTATTTGTGTCTTCCTAGGAGTTTGTCCATTTCCTCTAAGTTGTCTATTTATTGGCATGCAGTTGTTCATAGTGTTACTTTATAATTCTCTGTATTTCTTTAAGATCAGTAGTAATGTTGTCTCTTTCTTTTCTTTGTAGTAATTTGAGTTTTCTCTCCTGTTTTGTCAGTCTCACTGATGGCTTGTCAATTTTGTTGATCTTTTCAAAGAACCAGCTTTTTGTTTTATTGATTTTTTGTCTCTTTTCTTTTCCTATTCTCTATTTCATTAGTTTTCATACTTTTCTTTATTATTTTCTTTCTTCTGCTCACTTTAGGTTTAATTTGCTCTTTCATAAAATAAACCACAATAAGTTTTAAATAGTAGAAATAATACTAGGTATATTCTCTGACTACAAGAGAATGAAATTAGAAATCAACAACAGAAAGAAATTTGGTCAAAGAACATACTTTGTATTATTTTTAGCATTTTAAATTTATTGAGGTTTGTCTTATGGCCTAGCATATGCTCTATCTTAGAGAATGTTCCATATGTACTTGAGGAAGATATATATTCTGATATTGAATATACTGTTCAATAGGTGTCGGTTAGGTCTAATAGATTTATAGTGCTGTTTAAGTCTTCTATCTTCTGGTTGATCCTCTGCTTAATTGTTCTATCCATTATTAAAGAATGGGTATTGAAGGCTCCAGTTTTTATTATTGAATTGTCTCTGCCTTCATTTCTTTCATGACATGTCTTTTTTTCATTTTTTTTATTTTAAATCTATTTGTATCTTTTAATATAAAATGTGTCTCAGGTAGATGCCATGTAGTTAGATCTTGTTTACTTTATCCAGGCTGACAATTTCTGCCTTTTTGTTGGATTGTTTATTCCATTCATATTTAATGTTGTTATTGATATAATTGGACTTATGGCTGCCATTTCACTTCTAGTTTTCTCTGTGTCTCATGTTCTTTTTGTTCCTCTGTAACTCTTTTACTGCTTTCTTTTGCACTAAGTGAATATTTTCTAATGTAGTGCTTTGATTTCCTTAATGATTTTTTTCACTAAATGGTTGTTCTAGGGCTTACCATATACATCTTAATTTATCTGAATCATATTTATACTAACTTAATTCCAGTGATATATAAAAACATTCTTTTTTTAAAAAAAATATTTTTTATTATTGAGTTTTAGAAAGAGAGGGAGAGGGAAAGAGAGAGAAACATCGATTGGCTACCTCCTGCATGTCCTACTGGGGATTGAGCTCGAAACCCAGGCATGTGCCCTAACTGGGAATCGCACTGGCTACCTTTTGGTGCAGGGGACGATGCCCAACCAACTGAGCCACAATGGTCAGGGCAAAAACATTATTCTTACGTAGCTCTAAATAAGTTACATTCACAACACTCACTTTAGTAAACTTTATTTGTCAAAAAACACACTAAACAGGAGAATTTAATATATTTTCTGAGAAAATGAGGATGCATCAGAAACAGGACCTTTATTTTGTCGATATCATATCTGTAGATAGGACTAGATGATAGTGGGGGAAACGTCTATGTTTAGAGTTTAAATACATATATTTCCTTTTTCGAGAGGTTTTCTCACATGTAGGTATTAAACACAGCATTCTAGATCCTGCTCTATTCTTTGGCGAGCTAATAGCACACAGCAATTTCTTTTCCTTTACTCAAAATGTGAGCAGTCAGAGCTCATGGCTCTTGATGCCTACATGTTGAGTTTTATAACAAAAGAAAGAATATGAGTACAAAAGTAATAGGACAAATTGGTGAGCAGTTGTTTTGGAGGTATATAATTTTGAGAGAAGGACACAGTACTTTGATGTGGAGTGGATGAAGGAGTTGTTAGGTGTGTTCTTTTATGTCTGGAGTCAGTGTTGGTTTGTGGAAGATATTTTTATCCTATCCCCTATCTTTTGCATCGCATTTTCTCCCAGCAGAGTAGAGGCTGCTGACTGTGGCCTGTTTTTATTGGCTCAGATAAGGGACTATTTCTAGAGTATAGCTCTTAGGAGAAAAGGAGTCAGCCTTGAGCAGCCTAGCCCACTGTTCTGAAGCACACTACTGGACTGTAGAAATAGGAACTTCTTAGTGGGTTCCAGGTACATGCTCTGAGAGTGTCAGCTGAGGCCTCCTAAGTATGGGGCTTCATTCTTTGTAAAAGCTAGGGTTTTATAGGGATGTGAACAGCCAACTTGAGGAACTTTGTAATTGTGAATTAGTTGGGAGAGACCTTATATATGTCTGGTGACCTTACTTTGAGTGTTGTTTTGGCAAACAACCACATTGATATATTTCTTTTTCTTAATGAATTATACCAAGAACTACTAACTTGAGCCTTTTGAGGTGGCTTAGAGGGACTGGACTGAGCCAGTGATAGTGGAGTAGCTGTTTCCTGGCCACTAGAGGTAATTAAGAGTCCCTGGGCCTTGAGGTAAGTTGGAAGGGTTTTGTTCTGAGCAGACAGTTGCACATGAAATTACTGAGAGCACTGGAGGAGAAATGTATGATTGGCATTTTCCTCCAGAATGTGAGTGAATGGCCCCATGTGAGAGGAGACCAAATTCTCTCCTCTCTCTTTAGGTCCACAGTCTCATAATATTCTTTATTTCTGTGAATATCTATTTACATAGCAAAGGTCTTTGGTTTGCATTTGTCCCATTAGTAAATAATTGGATCTCCTACCTATAATTTTATGGTGTGGTAAATTAACTTTCAGTTTTTAAATTAGCATTAACTTTTTTTTTTTTTATCCTCACCTGAGGACATTTTTGCATTTATCTTCAGATAGAGCAGGAGGGAGAAAGGGAGGAAAAGAGAGAGGAAGAGAGAGAGAAACATCGATGTGAGAGAGACACATCGAGTGGTTGCCACCCACATGACCCCAACCAGGGCGGGGACAAACTGTAACCGAGGTATGTACCCTTAGTGGGAATGAACCCAGGACTCTCTGGTCCACGGGCTGACACTCTAACCACTGAGCCAAACTGGCCAGGACAAGCGTTAACTTTTTTAAAAAATACGTTTTTATTTATTTTTTTAGCGAGAGAGGGGGAGAGAGAGAGAAAAACATCGATGTGAGAAAGAAACATCAATTGGCTGCCTCTCACATGCACCCTAAGGATTGAGCCTGCAACCTGGGCATGTGCCTGACCAGGAATCGAACTAGCAGCCTTTCAGTGCACAGGAGAATGCTTAACCAACTGAGCCACACTGGCCAGGCCAGCATTAACTTTTTTATGGGTATCTAAGATGAGCCATCTAATGTACATCCTTTATTCTGCTAATCTTTTAATCAACAGGAACTACCTATCTTATTTCCAATTTCTCTAGGTAAGCATCAAAAACCTGGGAAGAGAGAGAAAGAGAATGAATAAGAGGAAGTATGGTGTGTTTGTGTGAGACAGATTTGGGATCCTTACTTCAGAAGCCTGTGGTTTTAGGAACATTTCTTTACTCTGTTTATCACTGCTTCCTTATCTTTACAACTGTTTTTAAATACTAGGAGTTGAGAACCAGGGGGCAGTCAAGGTGACCTAGAATTGCTACTCTGTTTTAGGAGGTCAGGAAGAAAGTTATTTCCAATTGACTCATTATATAATGGGGTGATAGTGGTTAGAAGGGGCCAGAGTCTACAGTAGTCCAAAGCCTATCGTTGCTGGGCCTTTGCTCTTTCCCAGCCAGCTCTTCCCATCCTTTGGCTCTCTGGAGACAGCCTGCTTTTGCTGGTACAACTATCCCTGGTCTATTAAGGGATGTGCTGCTCTCTAATTATTGATACCAAGGTAAGAAAAAAAGTTTTGCTTTTATATGAAAAAGGTTGCTTTTTTTTTTAAGGTAGGAAATATAGACATTTAACCATGGCTTAGTTCACAAACTGATGGTTTCTAATTGTAACTTACAAAAAGCCTAGCCACAAATGGGATCAATAGGCTTCGTTTAGGTCCCTAATTTCATTCCTTTTTGCATCTCATATCTAGGGTACCTTATAAAATAGTCTTTTTAAACTGTGGGCTGTTCTTCATCTTACCCCTTATTTTCACCTCTCTATTTATCTTTCCCAAAAGTCAGACCAGAACTCTGGTCACATAATTCAGGTATTATAACCATGTTGAATAGTAGACTGTTAATCTGCTAATGGGAGGAAAAAGCCATTACTATTGGGTAGCAATATATTATCCTATCAGCAAACCCAAACAGGCATCAGCAGATGAAACTTCAGATGTCTTTGGATTATTGTGAACAAAAAGAGAAGCGTTTTGGGCTCCATAGAAGCTTAATCACTCTAAATTCTCAGATTTATACCAGAACGGCTAAGGTACCATATCTCCTCTTTTTTCTTATTGGACTTTCATCTTGCAGATTAGCAGTGCCTGGATCACAGTACCTTAAAAGTTGAAAGAACCTAGAAGGCCATCTACTCTGGTCTTCTCAAAGCTGTTAGGTAATATCCAGCCTGTACTTCAACACTTAGTAAATCAGTGCTTAATACTTTAGGCTCTATTCAATTCAGTTTTTTAAGGGATAGAAATCTCTTCCTCATTGGAATTTTCCTCTTCATAACCTGAACCTATTGATTCTATTTCTATCTTCAGATGCAGCACAACCATTTTCCTGTCTTCTACATGTGAACTTCTTCAGAGGGCTAGCATATATATGATTGCCCTTCTGTAAGCAAAACGTCCTTTCTTCCCTCAATGGTTCTTCCTATGACATAGTTTCAAAATCTCTGGCTACTGTGATTGTTTTTTAGACATATTCTAACTTCTCAATTTACCTCCTAAAGTATGGTGTTAGGGTGTGCCTTATAACAAATAAGCATTCAGTTAATGTTTATTGAATTGAATGACATCTAAAACTGGATCCAAATATAATCTGAGCATCTTAAATTATAGGGAGACTATTAGTTCCTGGTACATGGACATATTTTATTTGCAGCCTCCAATTGCATGAGATTTTCAGCAGCTGAATTACATTGTTGCTTCAAAACAAGCTTACGTCCTACTAAAACCTTCAAATCTGCTTAAAGTGACCTGCTATCAAGCTAACTGTCTCCCATCCTGTAACTTCTTAGTTGGTAATGATGTTTTGCTTTGTGTTAATTTGTTTTGTTTTAATGCAATAGAAATTTTAAATAATGCAGAAAAGTGCAAAGAATAAAGTAAAGTAAGTTAACCTAAGATTTCACTATTCAGAGATCACTGCTATTACTGTTTTGGTGAATCTCCTGAACATCTCTAGTTGATTTTTTTTTCTTTAAACCAACCTTACTGTAATTCCATATCCTTATTAAATATATCTTGTTTATTGCAACCTATCATTCTAGTTTATTAGGATATATATTTTTTTTTCTATTTTTTTTATCCTCACCCGAGGACATTTTTCCATTTTTTTGTTCAGAAAGAGTGGGAGGGAGAGAGAGGAAGAGAGAGAGAGAGAGAAACATCGACGTGAAAGGGACACATCGGGCCCTGGCCGGTTTGGCTCAGTGGTTAGAGCGTCGGCCTGTGGTCCAGAGAGACCCGGGTTCGGTTCCCTCTAAGGGCATATACCTTGGTTGCAGTTTGTCCCTGGCCCTGGTTGGTCGAGCGGGTGGCAGCCACTCGATGTGTCCCTTTCACGTCGATGTTTCTCTCTCTCTCTCTCTCCCTCCCACTCTATCTGAACAGAAAATGAAAAAATGTCCTCGGGTGAGGATAAAAAAAAAAAAGGGACAGATCGAGTGGCTGCCTCCTGCATGACCAACCAGGGCCGGGGACAAATTGCAACCGAGGTACGTGCCCTTAGCGGGAACCAAACCCAGGTCTCTATGGACCGCAGGCCAACGCTCTAACCACTGAGCAAAACCGGTCAGGGCTATATATATTTTTTTAATCCTCACCCGAGGATATATTATTATTGATTTTAAACAGAGAGGAAAGGAGAGAGAGAGAGAAACATCAATTGGTTGCCTCCCGTACGCACCCCAACTGGGATCAAACTCACAACCTGGGTATGTGCTTTGACCAGAAATCGAACCCACAACCTTTTGGTATACGGGATGATGCTCCAACCAACTGAGACACACCAGCCAGGGCTATTAGAATATCTTTTGAGGCCTGATTATGTCATTTTATGTATTGGTTTTCCTTTGAGCTTTGTTATCATCAGCAAGCACTTTTGATAAATATACCTTCTAAATTTTTGTCCAGATGCTTTCATCTAATCCTAACTCTGCTACTGATTTGGTGGATGATTTGAGAATAATTTCTCCCCTTTCTGGGTTTTGGCTTGCTGTTCTTATATAAAATGGACTCAAAAACTGAAAAAAAATTCCCTAGGAGTCAACTGCAAAGCTCTTTGTAAAGAATATATTTGCGAAGCAAAAACTGTGGGTGGAGAATCATCAGCCAGGGCCAGACTAGAAAAAATAAAATCTTTTTATAGAGAAATCAGAGATGACAACCTTCATAGAATGGTTCAAATCTTTCTTTATCCTCCTACTCTCCCAAAACCCCTCCAGAAAGGTTTGCCGTTTGAAATATTTAAAAAAGAAGAAGAAAGAAAAAAAGATTGTAGCTAGTATTAGTTCTTATATTGAAAAATTAGAGAGGACAGGTAAAGGATAGTAAAAAGGCAGTTTGCGTGAGGGTAGGTGGGAGAGCTTTACTGAGAAAGAAGATGATCTTTACTGTTTTCTCTTTTAATCAGTAGTAAGCTTGGTGGTCACAATGAAGTCTCTTCTGAGTTGGGGTCCATTGGGAGGGAAAAGTGTGGTGAAGCTCACTGCTGCCTGCTATTTCTCCCCTAAACAAGCCTTGCCTTGTGCATCACATTTCCCCTGGGTTTTTAAAGAAGGTGTGTGATAATCTGGAACTAAAACTGAGGCAGCGTTTTAAGCAGGCAATTAATGACATGGTAAGAATTTTTAGCTCCAGTAGATTAATTGTTAAATGAATTGTGTCTGCATTGTACTGTCATTTTACTGTGATATGAGCCTAATTATAAATGTAGTGTTACATAGTAGAAGATAATAATAAGCAGAATTATGCACTCAGTGATCAGACTTCAGGAATTTCTAACACTGAGGAAAGATTTTCTTCTTAAACTGTCTCTTGCTGTTCTTTTTATGCAGGTTTTGATTAATTTTACCTCGATTATACATTTCTCCCTGGAGCCCATATATTGTGCATGCTTTAGCAAAGTGGGCTCCTGTTGTAAGAGCTTTAATGAGATTTTTTTGTTCTAATTGGTTTCTATATAATTTCTTTTAAAACCAATAACGTGAGTGGGATGTCAAACACAGGGTGTGTTGATGTATTTTCACTATCCTGTACACCAAAGAACATTAATTTATCTCTCATTTGACACTATTTTCATATGATGAAAATTCTCAGTCTTAAGGAAGCTCCAGAGACAGTTGGTTCTCATTCGTCTCTCCTCTCCTGCATTCAACTTGGTAATGCCTCTGAAAAGGCAGCAGGAATAGCCATCTGTAGTTGGAGCTCATTCTGGGTAGAAGGGGGTGGAAGATTTTTGAACAGGGTTTTGACTGTACCTCATCTTTCTTACGGGATAATTTACTAGATGGAATTTAGATAGGATGGATTAAAATCTGTTCCTTTGGTCATTTAATCTGAACTAATTTTCTCCTTAAAAATATGAACTATTTGAGCCCTGGCCAGTTTTGCAAAATGGTTAGAGCCTCGACCTGCAGACCAAAAAGTCTCAGGTTTGATTCCAGTCAAGGGCACGTACCTCGATTGCGGTTCGGTTCCCGGTTCGGTCAGGGTCATGCGGGAGGCAACCAATTGATGCATCTCTCTCACATCAGTGTTTCTCTCTCCCTCCCTAAAAAAAAAAAAAAAAGAACTGTTTGATAAATTCAAAAGAATGCTATATATTAATACATATTTGTAATAAAGCTTGATCCTAAAATGAGCCAGTGAACCATTCACCTCAAGAAATAAAATGTTGCACTGGCTGGGTGGCTCAGTTGGTTGGAGCATTGTCCCATGCACCAAAAAGGTTACAGGTTCGATTCCCAGTCAGAGCACATACCTAGGTTGAGGGTTGGATCCCCAGTTGGGGCAATGTTTCTCTCTCTCTCAAAAAAAATTAATAAGCCCAGCTGGTGTGGCTCAGTGAACTAAGCGTCATCCCATGGGCTGAGAGATCCTGGTTCAATTCCTGGTCAAGGTACATGCTTGGGTTGCGGCTCGATCCCCAGTAGGAGGTGTGCAGGAGGCACACATTGATTGGTTGCCTCCCGCACAACCTTGACCAGGGCCCATGAGGAACCGGAACCGAGGTACGTGCCCCTGACCGGAATCAAACCTGTGACTCATTGGTCTGTGGGCCTACACTCTAATTGCTGAGTCAAACCGGCCAGGGTGGCTTTTTTTTTTTTTTTTTCCAATTACAGTTTACATTGAATGTTATTTTGTATTAGTTTCAGGTGTAGTAGTTAGACAATCACATACTTTACAAAATACTCTCCTCGCCCTGGCTGGTTTTGCTCAGCAGTTAGAGCGTTGGCCCGCGGACCAGGGAGTCCCATGTTTGATTCTCGGTTGCAGTTTGTCCCTGGCCCTCGTTGGGGTTGTGTGGTTGGCAACCAGTCGATGTGTCTGTCTCACACTGATATTTCTCTCTCTTCCTCCCTCTGTCCCTCCCGCTCTATCTGAAGATAAATGCAAAAATATCCTCGGGTGAGGATAAAAAAAACAAAAAAGAAACACCAAAAAAACAAAATAAAAACAAAGTGTTCTCCTCAATATCTCCAGTACCCACTTGGCACCATACATAATTATTATAATATTATTGACTATATTCCGTATGCTATATTTTACGTCGTCATGACTGTTTTGTGACTACCAATTTGTACTTCTTAATTCCTTCACCTTTTTTACCCAGTCGCCAACCCTCTTCCCCTCTGAACTATACACTTTTATGACTTCTGTCACCATAAATTAGTTTGCCTGTACCTTATTTTCTATACTTCTCTAGTTTATTTTATTTAATTTATTGGGGTGACATTGTTTAATAAATTTATGTAAGTTTCAGGTGTATAGTTCTATAATACATTATCTGTTTATTGTCTTACGTGTTCACCACCCAGTTTTGCTTGTTCTTGAACTTCATATAGACAGATTTGTATACAGTTGACCCTTGAACAACATAGGTTTGAGTTGCATGGGTCTACTTATTGTGCAGATTTTTTAAAAAAATAAATATTGTAAATAGCCTGGCCAGTGTGGTTCAGTGGATTGAGCATTGTCCCGTGGACTGAGAGGTCCTGGTTTGATTCCCCGTCAGGGCACATACCCGGGTTGTGGGCTCAATCCCCAGTGGGGGGACATGCAGGAGACAGCAGATCGATGTATCTCTCTCACATTGATATTTCTATATATCTCTCCCTTCCTCTCTAACTAAATTTTAAAAAATAATAAAATTGTTTAAATATATTGTACATATATTTTCTTTCTTGTTTTTTTGATACCACAATTTTTCCCCTCCCCACCTTCACCGCACTGTCTGTCTCCACTGGTTATGCATATATGCATATAAGTTCTTTGGTTTATCTCTTCCCCCTCCACCCCTCACCCCCACTTCCCTCTGAGGTTGGTCAGTCTATTCCCAACTTTCATGTCTCTGGATCTATTTTGTTCATCAGCTTATTTTGTTCATTATATTCCACAAATATGTGAGATCATGTGATATTTGTCTTTCTGTGACTGGCTTATTTCACTTAGCATAATACTCTCCAGGTTCCTCTAGGTCATCTCAAAGGGTAACAGATCTTTCTTTCTGACAGCTGCATAGTATGCCATTGTGTTAATATACCACAGCTTTTTTTTTTTTTTTTAGAGAGAGGGGAAGGGAGACAGAGATAGAAACATCGATGTGAGAGAGAAACATCTATTGGCTGGCATCCTGCATGCCTTCCTGGGATGGAGCCCGAAACCAGGCATGTGCTCTGACCAGGAATCAACCGGGGCCTCTCAGTCAGTGGGACGATGCTCAATCCACTGAGCCACACCAGCTGGGCAACCACAGCTTTTTTATCCACTCATCTATTGATGGACACTTGGGTTGTTTCCAGATCTTAGCTATTATAAATAGTACTTAAGCCTATAGTCTTACTTGTCATTTTCTCTGCCTCTTACTCTGTCTTGATCTCCTTCCTGTGCTTGTCTTCTTCACTGGATTCCTCAACACCTGCAGAATAAAAATTAAGCTGTATAGCATGGCATACAATTCCACTTTTAATATGCTTTCTGGAATCTCTGTCCTTACTGCAGCTATGCCAGACCACTTCCAGTACTCTGGAGAAACCAGAGACACTTAGAGTTTTCTGAACAAACTGTTTTATACTCCTGACCCTGTACATATGTCATTCCTCCTTGCCTTGGATTTGTTTGTTTTTTTAACTTATCTTTATTGTTGAATGTATTACAGATGTTCCTTATTTTTCCCCCATTGACCCCCTCCTCCCCATTCCCGCCTCCTTCCTGCCTTTCCCCACACTGTTGTCTGTGTCCATTGGTTATGCATATATACATATAAGTTCTTTGGTTTATTTCTTCCCACCTCCTAACCCCCCTTCCCTTTGAGGTTTGTCAGTCTAACAACCAATTTGTACTTCTTAATCCCTTCACCTTTTTCACCCATTCCCCCAACCCCCTCCCATCTGGTAACCAACAGAAGTTCTCTGTATCTATGAGAATGTTTCTGTTCTGCTTGTTCATTTTATTTATAGATTCAATTGTCGATAGATATGTATTTATTGCCATTTTGTTTGTTCATATTTTTTTATCTTTTTCTTCAAGAAGATCCTTCAACATTTCATATAATAATGGTTTGGTGGTGATGAACTCCTTTAGCTTTTCCTTCTCTGGGAAACTCTTCATATGGCCATCGATTCTAAATGACAGCTTTGCAGGATAGAGTAATCTTGGTTGTAGGTTCTTGCTTTTCATCACTCTGAATATTTCTTGCCACTCCTTTCTGGCCTGCAAAGTTTCTTTTGAGAAATCAACTGACAGTCTTATGGGAACTCCCTCGTAGGTAACTAACTGCTTTTCTTTTGCAGCTTTTAAGATTCTCTCTTTGTCTTGAACCTTTTGCATTTTGATGATGATGTGTCTTGGTGTGGGCCTCTTGAGGTTCATCTTGTTTGGGACTCTCTGTGCTTCCTGGACTTGTATGTCTGTTTCCTTCACCAAGTGAGGGAAGTTTTCTGTCATTATTTTTTCAAATAGGTTTTCAATTTCTTGCTTTCTCT
The DNA here is from genome assembly GCA_030848825.1 of Tadarida brasiliensis. Classification (NCBI taxonomy): domain Eukaryota; kingdom Metazoa; phylum Chordata; class Mammalia; order Chiroptera; family Molossidae; genus Tadarida; species Tadarida brasiliensis. The sequence goes on from CM061271.1 coordinate 22,132,806, forward strand.
CTTCTCCTTCTGGCACCCCCATGATGCGAATGCTGGCATGCTAGAAGTTGTCCCAGAGGCTCCTTACACTATCCTCATTTTTTTGGATTCTTTTTTCTTTTTGCTGTTCTGATTGGGTGTTTTTTGCTTCCTTATATTCCAAATCAATGGTTTGCTTCTTGGCTTTACCTACTCTACTATTGAATCTGTGTAAATTATTCTTTATTTTAGTTAGTGCCTCCTTCATTTCTGACTGGTCCTTTTTTAAGCTCTTGAGGCCCTCACTAAGTTCACTGAGGTTCTCACTAAGTCCATTGGGCATCCTTATAAGTAGTGTTTTGAACTCAGCATCTGTTAGGTTGTTTATCTCCATTTCGCTTAGTTCTTTTCCTGGAGTTTTGTTCTGTTCTTTCATTTGGTACCTGTTTCTTTGTCTCCTCATTTTGGCTGCCTCCCTTTGTTTGTTTCTATGTATTACTTAGCGAGAAGTATGGGGCTCGCTGAGACCAGATGCTGCTTGTTTGAAAGAATTTAGGAAAAGCTGAAGCAGGATCCAAGACAGGCCAATCCTATGGTAAAGCAACTGGCAACAGCTTGGGTGGGCCTGAAAGTTGGGTGGGGCGGGGCCTCAGGGAATCACCAGGGCGGGGCAAACAGTGTGAGCCAGGTTGTCTGCTGTCCCAGGGAAGGGCTCACCAAAGGAACAAAGGCCTCTGATAGCACGTCTGTCCAGGAGAAAGCTGCCTCTCCAGTCCTTGCTCCAATGCCAAACAACTCAGTTCTTCCCTATATGACTCTGGTGCCTTTCAAGTTGCCTCCCCCATGCTGGAGGCTGGAGGGTGCGAGTCCGAGTAAGTTCGTGCGCTGGCCCTTTAAGAGGAGCTTCCGGGGCCTCCAGCTGCCTCAGCCTCCCTCTGCCTCAGTTCCCGCTGGTTTTTCCAGCCAGAAGTGATGGGGACTTCTCTTCCTGGCACTGGAACCCTGAGCTGGGCACCTGGTGTGGGACGAGGACCCCTCACTCCTCAGGGAGGACCTTCCCAGCCGAGGTATCCTCCTGATTTTTATCTGCCACACGTGGGTGTGGGACCAGCCTGTCGTGCCTCCGCCCCTCCTACCAGTCTCAATGTGGCTTCTTCTTTAATTTCGTAATTGTAGGACTTCCATTCAGCTTGATTTCAGGCGGTTTTGAATGATGGTTGTTCTGTAGTTTAGCTATAACTTTGATGTTGTTGTGGGAGGACGCGATACCGCGTTTACCTACGCCGCCATCTTGACCGGAAGTCGATTTGGATTTCCTTCCCCGACTTGTCAGCTTACCTCCTGAAATAGTACATGTTGAGCATCACTTCATTCTTAGAGCCAGGCCTGGCCATACTAAAGTAGTAACTGCTTGTCTGTTTGTCTTCTTTGCTAGGTAGTGAGCTCTTTGAAGGCAGGCAGCATCTATGCCTTACTCATCTAAGTGGCACAGTGCCTGTGTTCAGTGAATGTTTGTTGAACATAGAATGTTTGTTGAACACTCTTAGACAAGTGGGGATTCAGGATACTGGCTGGGCCTGATCTGGAATGGGCTAGGACTAAAAGCACTTCCATACAGTTGGGCTGATGGAGGGAGCCCATAAGGGCAATTCAGAGACAGCCTCTCAGAGAATCACTGAACAAAAATGCCAGGCAGACTCCTCAAAAGAGAAATGGACTGAAGGACCAGGCAGAGCAGAAGAGTTCAGATACAAGTCATTGGTATATGCCAAGGATAATAGAGCAAAATGGTTTGAAGGAGGGCAAGGGTTAAAATCTAGAGGAAAATGCCCTGGGCAATAGCTTTTCTCAAGTTGTAAACACAGGGTGGAAGTGTGAAAAACACAACTTTCCCTTTATAGTTGAATAAGTATTGAATGTTTCATGGGACCCAGCATTGGAGGTCTAGCAGGTCAGTAAAGAGAAATCTACTTTGGTTGCAGCCAGCAGATGCCTGGGACTCTGTCAGGTGCTTTAATTCTGTAGGAGTTTGCTAAAAAAAAAAAAAAAAAAAAGAGAGAGAGAGAGAGAAAGAAAGGCATAGCCCTTGAAGACCAATATGTAGAGAAGAAAACGTCAGCAAGAGATGGCAATATTAAAGGCTTATAAATGCCATTAGCTTTCTTGGCAACCCCCCCCCCAAAAAAAACAAACAAAAAACGGAGGAAGGGTGCAGTTCAAATATAGCTAAGCAGAGAGAGTAGTTGGGAAGAAGGAGTTATGAAGATAGCCTCTTGTACCTTCTTAGCTAACGTGTGTCACTCTATCTTTGAAAATTGAGGCCATTTTAAAAATGAGCCTGTTCACATTCTTCAAACTGGTAAAGTTATTGGGGCTCAGGGAAAGTGGGTCATTGTTTAAAGACAGAAGGAAAGAGTAAAGGAGATTTCTTTCTTTTTTTTTTAAGATAACCATTTTTTTTTCCAAAAATTTTTTCTTTATTGATTTTAGAGAGAGAGGAAGGGAGAGGGAGGGAGAGATAGAAACATCGATGAGGGAGAACATCGATTGGCTGACTCCTGCATGCCCCCTACTGGAGATTGGGCCCATAACCTGGGCATGTGCCCTGACCGGAAATAAAACTGGCAACCTTTTGGTGCATGGGTGGATGCTCAACCACTGAACCACACTGGCCAGGCAGGAGATTTCTTTGAGTTAAATTTCACTACATTGAAATGTACACACACCCCCACACACACCTTGTTCTGAAGCTCAAAAACTATTTACCTCTGTTGTCAGCTATTGAGGGCCCTCCCTTTGGAGTTTTGGTAATATTTGTGACCTATAATAGTCACTCCTAATGCTAAGCGTTTTTTGTTTTCCCATGAGTCATTTAGCAGTTATCTATAGATAACTGACCTAGATTTAGAACTCTTGAGGATAAGACCTCCATGCCCATTGCCGTGTACATCTGCCCTGTAACCCTTAGCTCTTTGGTTGCTCAGGGACTGTAGCTTGATTTGAAAAGCGTAGTGTTCTTTTTCATCAGAAATCAGTGTTCTTGTAAGGCTGACAATTCATTGTCTCCTGGACAATTTTGAGTCGGGATAACAAATTAGAGTTTGGGATACATTACAGATGATAAATGTGACTTCCTTAAAGGGAAATCCATTTGTTTTGCTTAGTGTTTCTGTGATTAATTACTTGCCAGATTAAATTGCTCCATAGAAATGCATAGTATTTTATTCGATTGCTCTTCATGGTGATTAATTAGGCCATACTGTTGCTTTGTGTGTTAATTATGCTGACATTTTTTTCCTCTTCTCTAGTTTAATTAATACAACATTTACTTGAAAGACTGTTTTTAGAATGGGACACTGTTTTAGGAGGACAAATCTCAATGTTGCTTTTAGGCTGGAGTAAGAGAATAACACCTCCAATATCTGAGTTTGTTCTGTATTGGTTGTTGTCTGTGTCTATGATGTGCAGAAAATACACTACCTGCAAATGAATTGGGGAGAGCTCTGGTTTTCCTGTAGTTATTAAAGGTGAGCCAATTGAAAATTGATTAAGAATATAGAGGAAAAGCTACTGATGCAATGTGTGCTGTAAATCAAGTATAAAGTAAATGGTAGTGTGTGTGGGTTGGGAATGAGTGTTGTTTTATAAGATGCTGCAGGGTGTTAAGGAAATCGGGCATATTTAGCATTTTTATTAATGATTTAGGGCTGATGATAAACAAAGTATTAATGAAGTTTGTAAGTGATAATTATTTGGAGATGTTTCTTATACCCAGGAAGGCAAAGAAATTATATAGATGGACCAGGAAGAGAAGCATTACAGAAATAGCATCACAGATATTCCACTGGGAAAGTACATAACTATTGTATAGAAATAGCATACATAGAACCAGGCAACAACATGGATGAATTCAGTTGGGTTATGCAGTATGAAAGAAACCAGACTCAGAAGGCTACATAGTGTATGATTCCATGTATATGACATTCTGGAACTGGTGAAATTGTAAGGACAGAATTCCTATCTACTAGGGGCTGGAGTTGGGAGGAGTGGCACAGGGAAGGGAACTTTATGAGTGATGGAACTGTTCTGTATCTTGATTGTGGTGTTGATTACATGACTTTATGCATTTTTTTTTTTTTTATCCTCACCCGAGGACATTTTTCCATTTTTTGTTCAGATAGAGTGGGAGGGAGAGAGAGAGAGAGAGAGAGAGAGAGAGAGAGAGAGAGACATAGATGTGAAAGGGACACATCGAGTGGCTGCCTCCCGCACCACCCACCAGGGGCCGGGGACAAACTGCAACTGAGGCACGCGCCCTTAGCGGGAACCGAACCCGGGTCTCTCTGGACCGCAGGCCGATGCTCTAACCGCTGAGCCAAACTGGCCAGGGTACTTTATGCATTTTTTCAAAACTTGTAGACTGTACACTAAAAAGGGTAAATTTTCCTGTATGTGAATTTTACCTGAGTTTAGAAATTAGAAAAAAATAGTTCTTCACATGGAAAGGTAAGAAAGTCAACTTTTGACCATCACTATCATACTTTATATCTCTCAACTTTTTTTTTTTTTATGTCCTCACTAGAGGACATTTTTTTTTTTTTTTTTTGCATTTATCTTCAGATAGAGAGAGAGGGAGAGAGAGAGAGAGAGAAACATCGTTGTGAGAGAGACACATCTAGTGGTTGCCACCCACACGACCTCAACCTGGGTCGGGGACAAACTGCAACCGAGGTACGTGCCCTTAGCGGGAACTGAACCTGGGACGCTCTGGTCCGTGGGCCAACACTCTAACTGCTGAGCCAGACTGGCCAGGGCAACTTTTTTTTTTAATCCTCATCTGAGGATATATATATATTTTTCCATTTATCTTCAGATAGAGTGGGAGGGAGGGAAGGAGAGAGAGGGAGAGAAACATTGATGTGAGAGAGACACATCGACTGGTTGCCTCCCGCAGGACCCCAACCAGGGCTGGGATGAAACTGCAACCAAGATACATGCCCTTGACTGGAATCAAACCTGCGACTCTGGTCTGTGGGCTGACACTCTAATCGCTGAGCCAAACCAGCCAGGGCATATGTGTCAACTTGTAAAAAACAATTTGAGTGCCCTGGCCAGTTTGGTTTCTCTCTCCCTCTCTCTCTCCCCCCATCGCCCACTCTATCTGTAGAAAAATATCCTCGGGTGAGGATTAAATAATAATAATAATAATGATAACGATAATAATTTGAGTAACAGGAGCTAGAATTGGAGGATTTGGATTTTCTTTATGTTGCTTGCAAATTCCAAGGTTTTTGTTTGTTTGTTTTTTATTTTTTGTTTTTCTTGAGTGGAAGCAGAAATGGGAGGGTGGGTTGTGGTGGTTTTCCTTAGGTATCAGAATTATATAAACCTTTGTACTGATGAGAGGGTTATTTTAAGAAGGAAATCACAGTTAAGGAGCTCTTGGACCTTGTTAATAGGCATCAGACATAGACAAGAGGATCATTTCCCCAATTTATGATTGAATCCAATTATTTGGGTTTCTGTGGATTTAATTTTTTTTTTTAAGCTTTGTTTATTTCTTCTGTCTGGGCCCTCCCACTGTTGAATTGTTATAAGCCACAGAAGAATGCCAGGGATATTTGTGTCCCAGAGCTACTTCAGAGACAACTTCTATAAGTCTCTGCATTTGGACTGGAACAAAAAGGTTTGGTCACACTATGGGTATCTAAGGCAGGTTTGCACCATGTCAGGGACTTGGGGATAGGTGAACCACAAATGGTAAACCAATGCTGGTAGCTGCTGCGCCTCTTTGCCCCTCTTCCCCATGTCTTCAATGATCTAAACTGTATGTATAGTGCTTGCTTTTCATGTCTAACTTGAAGCACCTCCCTGAATGCCAAACTATTCAATATCTCTAAAAATATCTCAGTGGGGGAAATTATATGGTGGTAGTATTATACTACTTGTAGCAATAATATTCAGTATAGCTTTGTGGCTGCAGCTTAGTGTGCTAACTGCTGACTACCCTGAGCAGATGTGTGGCCATCATTCTGACCCAGACTGAGAAAATTACATTTAGCAAGATGCTGATTTCCTGAGTAACTTGCTGATCAAATGTCTCTGGGTCTTTCAGTGTTTACAGCTGAATGATTTTCAGCACTGGACCTAAAGGGGCTGCTGTGGCCCCCAACCAAGACTCCATCTGTTAAAACCTCATATTGATTTGTATCCCTGTTTACAAAAATCTATCCCTTCTTCTCCTTCTATTGTGATAAATAATGCAGATATACTAGATGAAATCTGCTATTGGAGCAACACTTTAATCATTTTGCTCAGGGTGGAATTAAACGAATTTAATCAGAAATGGGACTTTCTCAAATAGCCATCTATATTAAGTGGCATATTGTTTTCTTTTTCTGACTTAACGTGTTCACTAATACTTGCAAGGTCTAGCAAATAGTAATTAAAAAGCTGTAATTAACCTTGTTAAAAATGATGTTTTAGTAGGGACAGAAAATATAAAATGACATTTAAAATTTTTGACTGGATAAATAGGTGATAATGAAACACTATGAGGTAAGGGCTTATGTCGGCAGTATATCATATCTTAATCCTATATTTTTATTCCCCTTCCACCCAGAAGAGATTTAAAGTGAAATGTACTGATTGTATGTAGTAGACATACAGCATTTCATCCAGCTGGGAAATGCAAGTCCATCTTGGCTAACTCTTTTTTTTTTTTTTCCTAAGGATGATTTTATTTATTTTTTATTTAATCCTCACCCGAGGATATTTTTTCCATTTATCTTTAGATAGAATGAAAGGGAGGGTAGGGGGAGTGGGGAGAGAGAGAGAGAAACATCGATATGAGAGAGACACATCAATTGGTTGCCTCCCGCACGACCCTGACCAGGGCAGGGGACAAACTGCAACTGAAGTACGTGCCCTTGACCGGAATTGAACTCGTGATTCTTTGGTCCTTGGTCCAACGCTCTAACTGCTGAGCCAAACCAGCCAGAGCCATCTTGGCTAACTCTTAATTAGTCAATAATTATTTATGTATTTCCTGTGTACCAATCCTGCGACATTAGCTCCCTGACCTGCATTGAGAGTACCACATGGCAAGACTTCATAGGGTAGAATACCATTATAATTAAGACTTTGGGCCCTGGCTGGTTTGGCTCAGTGGTTAGAGCATCAGCCCTTGGACCAAAGAGTTGAATTACCAGCCAAGGGCACGTACCTTAGTTGCGACTCCATTGGGGTCGTGTGGGAGGCAACCAATCTTTGTGTCTGTCTCTCACATTGATGTTTCTCTCTTTCCCTTCCTCCCTCCCTCCCACTTTATCTAAAAAAAAAAAAAAAAAAAAATTCAATGGAAAAATATCCTCTGATGAGGATTTAAAAAAAAGACTTTGGAAGGACATCTGAAGACCAGGGTGCAATCATGTTGTACCTGAGGTAGAATGTGACCAGGATAGCTTTGTTCCCACTATGGCTCCATTGAAAAGCGCCAGGAGATGAGGAGATGAGGAGATGATCACCCATCATTTGATTCTGGATAGTTTCTGAAGTGTTCCCTCCCTCCTGTGATGTCATGGAGGTCACTCTAGGAAGGAGGAGGTCACTTTAAGCACTAAACCAAACAGTTCTGTTGAGGACATTTGCCCACTAGAGTCTGGGGGCCTTCCTTGACTTTAGCTAAGGTTGATGTTCTTCCTTCTGTCTGACCTTTCAAGCAAGGGATTTCTACTAGAGCAAGAATTCCTTCCCCCACTACCCTTTTTGGATGGTCTTCCAGAGATAATGTGTACATGTGGAAGTATGCTTTGTTTTGGGGTTTTTGTTTATCAGTCATTTAGGAAATGCAGAATTTGACATCTAATGTTTGTTGTTATTGTTAATCAATGTCATTTTATCCATTGATTTTTAGATAGAGTGAAAGGGAGGGAGATAGAGAGAAACATAGATGTGAGAGAGACACATCGATTGGTTGCCTCCTGCATGACGCCAGCGGAGCTGGGGATCAAACCTGCAACCCAGGTACTATGCCCTTGACTGGGGATCAAACCTGAGACCCTTCGATCCACAGGTTGACACTCTACTTGCTGAGCCAGACCGGCCAGGGCTTCCTCCCTCTCTTTAGAATCAATGAAAAAAACATATCCTGGGGTGAGGATTTTTTTAAAAAGCACCTTTTCATAGATCTGGAAGAGCAAGGAGTTCAAAACACAGCAAATTACAGAACTGCTTAAGTATATCTGAGTAGAATACACTCAAAGAAGTGAAGGCATGTTTCCTTTGTCAAACAGGAAGTCAGGTCAACTCCTCTTTGATAATAACACTTAAAGCACAGCTTGGTAGTCCTTTGAGGTCTAGTGTTATGAGGCTGTCTTCTTTCATCCCTGCTTGTTCCATCTTAGGCTGAAGGTTTTAGTCTAGACAGGTGGAATATTATATATAGAGTTAGTTTAAGGGGAGTGAACCTACTTTGTATCATGGATATAACTGACTTTTTTTTCCCTGGAATAGAGAAACTGGTGTTAACTAATAGAAAGTGCTGTTCTCTTTATTTATTACTATTTTTTTTAATCCTCACTCAAGGATATTTTTCCATTTTTGTTCAGATAGAGTGAGAGGGAGAGAGAGAGAAAGAGAAACAGCGATGCGAAAGGGACACATCGAGTGGTTGCCTCCCACATGACCTGACCAGGGCCAGGGATGAACCGCAACTGAGGTGCGTGCCCTTGACCGGAATCGAACCTGGGACTCATTGGTCCGCGGGCCGATGCTCCAACCACCGAGCCAAACTGGCCAGGGCCTCTTTATTTTTTTTCTTCACTGTTTTGAGCCTGCATATCTAATTTGTCATTGCTCCCTAGATGAACAAGCTTCAGTTTTTTACTACCAGCATGGTCTTGCTTCTTGAACTTCATCCCCTATGGAGAGGTCCTACAAGTACCTCAAACTTGACATTCCAAGCAATATACCTGTTGCCCTCACCCCACAATTTAAGAACCATCTCCTCCTATGTTGACTATCTCAATTAATAGTATCATCATCTGTTCAGTTGCCTAAAGTAAAAGTAGAAATCTCAGAGTTGCTTTAGAGCCTTCTCTCCTTTACCCAATTAGTTGGTAGGTTCTTTCAGCTTTAACTCCTAAATATTTCTCAAGTAAATTCTTCTCCCTTTCTACAACCACCATTTTAGTTCAAGGCTCATATCCTCTCACATTACAAGAGCTTCCTAACTGTTCTCTACCTCTAGTCTTTTCCTTATAGCAGTCACTGTTCAGTTTATTCAGTCACTAGAGTTGAATTTCAAAAGCATAGGTTTTTACACTGCTGGTGGGAGTATATGCTGGTACCATCATTTTATGGGCAGTTTGGCAAAATCTAGTGAAGTCCAAGTTGCCCAAACCTTATTACACAATAATTTCATTCCTAGGTATATTTCCTAGAGACACTTTCCCAAATGATCACAAGGATATATAAGTAAGAACATTTATTCAATATTGTCTTTTTAAAAAAGTATTTAAAATTTTTTTCTTTATTGATTTTTAGAGAGAGAGGAAGGGAGAGGGAGAGAGAGATAGAAACATCCATGAGAGAGAACATCGATTGGCCACCTCCTGCATGCCCCCCACTGGGGATCGGGCCCACAACCTGGGTGTGTGCCCTGACTGGTAATCAAACTGGCAACCTCCTGGTGCATGGGTCGACACTCAATCACTGAGCCACACTTGTCGGGCCAATATTGTCTTTAATAGCAAGAAAATGAGAAACGACCTACATTTCCATCAACAGAATGGATTGTGGTATATTTATATAATGGAATATAGTACAACACTCAAGTTGGATTAGAGCTACACAAATCAGTAAAAATCTCACAAATATAATATTGAATAAAAAAGTAAGTTATAGAATGTAAAATAATATGCACAAAAAGTTTAAAAACACACAAACGGTAATATGTTATTTAGTAAAAGAATAAAGCTGTATTTAGGAATGATAAATACCAAAATCAAGAAACTGTTTACTTCTGGGAAGAGAGTGACAGATATGCAATCAAGAAGAGTTTGCCCTGGCCGGTTTGGCTCAGTGGTTGGAGCATCGGCCCGCGGACCGGAGAGTTCCAGGTTTGGTTCCCATTAAGGGCACGTACCTCAGTTGCGGTTTGTCCCCAGCCCCGGTTGAGGTCGTGTGGGTGGCAACCACTCGATGTGTCCCTTTCACGTCGATGTTTCTCTCTCTCTCTTCCCCTCTCTCCCTCCCACTCTATCTGAACAAAAAGTGGAAAAATGTCCTCGGGTGAGGATAAAAAAAAAAAAAAATTTCATTTAAATAATCACTAGATTTTAAATCTTATGTGATTCCCTGTCTTTGATAGGGATAGGATAATGTCTAAGCTTCTTTCCCAGCCAGTGTGGCTCAGTGTCTGAGCATCAATCCACAAACCAAGAGGTCACTGGTTCGATTCCCAGTCAGGGCACATGCCCAGGTTGTAGGTCTGATCCCCAGTGGGGGGCTTGCAGGAGGTGGCCATTTGATGTTCTCTCTCATCAATGTTTCTATCTCTCTCTCCCTCTCTCTTCTTCTCTCTCTAAAATCAATAAAGAAAAAATATTTAAACTTATTCACATGACACCTTGACCTCAGTCTACCTTTCTTTCTAGCTTTAGTTACTATCACTTTCCCATCTGTCCTACTATCTGGCCAAATTAGAGTTGGCCACAGAATCTCAAATATCATACCCCTGCACATGCTTTTATCTAGAATGTCTTCCCATTCTTCTTTTCACCTAGCAAAATCCTGTTTGTGCTTTAAAATCTAGCTCAGATGTCACTTTCCTTGAAAGCCTTCTGGATTCTTTGAAGCAGAATGATTCCCACTTGTATTACCATATGACTTTATACATTTCTCTCTTAAAGCACTTGTCACATTGTGGTATGTTCATTTTACTTGTCTGTCCATCACTAGATTGTGAGCTCCTAAGGACAGAAACCATGTTTTGTTTTATTTCTGTAATCTGCCCCTAGCATAGTGCAATATGGTACAATAAAAGAATGAGTGGATGGCTGGAATGAATGGTTTTATCTTTCAAGCCTTCTATTGCCACCATTGTCTTTAATAGCAAGAAAATGAGAAACCACCTACAGAATCATCAGCCGACCTGAGGTCCTAAACTAGGGAACTGGATATTGAGATTCCTAAGTGCTTACAGGGCTCCCCTTCTGATTGTGCTGCCCAATGTGTCTGTGGAGCCCCATTATAAAAGAGTGCTTCAAATACATATATATTTTTAATCCTCACCTGAGGATATTTTTTCCATTTATCTTTAGATAGAGTGGAGGGAGGGAGAGAGAGAGAGAGAAAAAAGAAACATTGACGTGAGAGAGACACATCGACTGGTCACCTCCTGCATGACCCTGACCAGGGCCGGGGATGAACCGCAACTGAAGTATATGCCCTTGACTGGAATCGAACCCATTACTCTTTGGTCCGCGGGCCAATGCTCTAACCACGGAGCCAAACCGGCTGGGGCAGTACTTCGTATCTTAATAGATGTTATGCAAAGTGCTGAGGTCCCAGAAAACCTCAGCGTATTGTTTGTGGATTCCAAAGAAATAACCCGGAGGACTGGCTGTGAAAGACATGGGTTTATTAGGACTTATGTGTGCATCAGTGGCGGCCAACCGATGAAGTTTACTGGCGCACTGGCTGCCACCAGTGAAATTGTCCTGCTAAGTCCCATCCAGCCTGCAGTCAGGCTGCACCCAGGGCGACTGACCAGTGCTGTTGTTTTGCTGCCACCCAGACTTTCCCAGCACAAGGTTCTATAGAATACAGAAAACAGAAAACTGGCATGCAGGTATAGGGAGATGTGCATTGTGAGATCAAAACACTAGTTGTTTACAACCTAGGCTCACATCTAGAAGCAGTTTCTCTTTGGCCTTTCTTAGACCTAGTTGCTGGTCAGGTTCTCAAGTTCTTACTGTCTGCTTACAGATGGCCTTTACTATATTTCCCACAGAGTGGGAGAGGGCCTGTGTTCCCATTTATCATACAATAGACAACAGGAAATACATTCGTGGCAGTTCCTGAATTAATCTAGTATAGCCAGGAAGTATGCTTTGCGATTATCAAGAGTCCCCTTTCTCATTGATGAGTTGAGTTGTTTATCCCAACACAGTAGAATTTACTGACTTCTAATTCCTTCCAGGGTAACAAGAGGACAGCAAAAAGGTTTCAGTTATCTGGAATGGGGCTTTGAAACAACCAAAGCCACTTTCAAGTGAATTATTGATAGCATTATGCATTGTTTTTCCTCTATGTTTTAAAAAAAATTTTTTTCTTTATTGATTTTAGAGAGGAGAGGGAGAGGGAGATAGAAACATCCATGAGAGAGAAGATTGATTGGCTGCCTCCTGCATGCCCCCCACTGGGGATTAGGCCCACAACCTGGGCATGTGCCTTGACCGGGAATCAAATGGGTGACCTCTTGGTTCATGGGTCAGTGCTCTACCACTAAGCCACACTGGCCAGGCTTCCTTTCTTTTTTTAAATCCTCACTTGTGTGTGTGTGTGTGTGTGTGTGTGTGTGTGTGTGTATGTGTGTGTGTGTGTGTGTGTGTGTGTTTAGAGAGAGGAACGGGGCGGGGGGGGGAGAGGGAGAGGGTGAGAGAAACATCTATTGGTTTCTTCATATGCGCCTCAACTGGTGACTGAACCCAAAACCTAGGTATCTTCCCTGACCAGGAATCTAATCCATGACCTTTTGGTGTACAGGAAGACGGTCCAACGAGGAAACAGCTAGGGCTGTTTTTCTCCCTTTTTTAAGTAATAAGTCAAGGCAATTAATGCTATTTTTATCTTGCGGACCTACTGAATTTAAAAGTTGATTTTATAAGGATGCCTTTAAAAAACAACAACCCTCTCATTGGCTGAGTGATGGATTGCTATCATTTGTGTAAACTAGAGACCCTGCTGAAGGAATCTGTGTGTTCTGATGCTGTTTCACGTGCTGTTGTTTTAGGTGTTTGGATGCCTTACTGCTGTTGGCAGTAGGTGTTTTTTTCAGGCTCTTTATAAGGTTAAAGATTCTCTTATGTATTTCTTATTGAGGGCCTTCCCAATGTATATTACTGTCTCATAAGCCAAAGAGGACCAAGGAAGCTGTTATAATTAACAGGCAGCTGCAAAGCAGAGCCATTTATTCTCTTCAGTGTGGTTTGGTAGAGATCAGAGACTAGAGGCTTCATTGTGGCTTTAAGTGAAGCAGCTGCATCACCAGCTGGAGACTGACACACTGTAGAGGACAGGCACAGCACAGCTGAGATCCATTCACTCCCATATGAGATGAGACTGAAAGGCCTGCCTTTAGCTTAGATAGCTGCTTTGTGTTTACAGTTAGTTTTGGGTGAGAGGAGTTATACAACCTGCCATAGCCTATCTCCATGTGCATCTTTGAGCAAAAAGGTGCAAATAGGACCCTGGTAGGCTTGTGGCTTGCAAAAAGGTATCCTGCTGCTACTCAGCTGGAAAAGCTTTAAAATAATACTTGACTCAAGTACTATCTCCTTCCGGATGCCTTTTTCTAAGCCCTCAGGTTGGGCTAAATACTCCCCTACCACCACAGTGTTCCCATGATATCGTTTGTCTGATTTTTGTTTGTCCAGCTCTTACCACATCATAATGAAATTACTTGTCTGTGGCATGTGTCTTTTCCACTAATCTATATATTCCTTGCTATTTGGGATCAAATTTCATTTGCCTCTCCCATTTCCTAGCATAGTACCTGCACATAGGAGATATTCAGATGTCTGTCAAACAAACTGAACTATCAAGAGTCAATGGCTGTACTAGCAAACCCTTAGCTTCAGAAACCATAGAACTTTCTTCTAGGCATAGAGTGTTCCTTCACTATATGAGAAACTGGTCATCACTTCTCGGCATTTTGGCTAAGATCAAGTGGAGAAAGCAGTCAATTTGCAGAATAAGGGAAGAAGAGAAACTGTAGAAGTTCTCTCTTTCTAAAATGGTGCATTTGGCCCTGGCCGGTTTGGCTCAGCGGTTGGAGCATCGGCCTGGGGACCAGAGAGTCCCGGGTTCGGTTCCCGCTAGGGGCACGTACCAAAAAAATTAAAAAATGGTGCATGTAGTATCAAGTTCTGTAATCACTTTAAAACTAAATCTCTCCTTTTGGTAGTGTCTCCTTTTCAGGAAGGGAAAAACTTAACACTATTTCTGGTATATTGGAGAGAAAGCAGCTAATAACCTCTTCGTGAGCATAAAACAATTATACCCAGCCTCCCGTAGAGACAATCTGCCAGAGCCAACCGCCTCACACTCCACATGGGCTTCATTTTCTTACTCCAGAATTTCATAGACTCTCCCCCAAAGACGTTCATCTTGTTGCACTATTATGATGAATGTTTGGTGCTGGCTCTCACCCTCTGCTTTACCAGCTATTACTGGAGGTGCTGTCAAAGAGTCAGGCCCCAGATTTATCCTCCCATTAAGTCCTCTCCTGGGCAGTGCTGCTTGGTTCTGAATAGTAGTCATCTGGTCTCCCCTCCTTTTCCCACCTCCCACTGCCTTTGAATGTACGGAAATTGCAGGCCTTGTTGCAAACAAAGCTCTGTGATAGAAAGTACGGTTGCAAATCATCTTCTACCACAGCTCTTTGTTTGCTCTTGTTCTAGGCCTAGAGAGAAGCTCAAATGTATGAGTGCCTACACATGCATCAGTTTCAGTCACAAGCCTATTCCATGTCATTTCTTTAATTGGCTGATCATGTCTGTCTCCCAGCAATGTCTTCAGGATCTCTTCTCTATAATGAGTTAGAGATTTATTGGTTTCTGAACACAGGAGCCTTACCTACCTACCTGTCTACTCTTATCTGTTTCTCTGAGTGATAGACACATAACCTTTGATGAGTTTTTTAAATGTTATATGATTTATTTGTCTCTACGGGTATTCCTACAGTCTTCCTCTTGTGAGTATCCTGACTTAGTGGGCTGCCATTTAGTCAGTTTGGGACTTTCATTTTGTCTTTCATAATTATTTTCAGAAAGAAATAGGGCCAAAAGTTGTGCCAGGTACCATTTGTAAATCTCAGGATAATTGGTAAATACCCATTTCACTAGCAAATAGTGCATTTTGTTCAATAACAGATACTGATTAGGTTGTTAAGAAAAATCTGACCCTTTAGCTTTGGAGCTAACTCATTAATAAGCTGATACTGAGGCTGCCATTAACATTGGAAAAGCAACATGCCTCAGTAGTATTTTTTTTTTCTGTAGAGTATATTGCAGTGAAGTTTTAACTTTTTTCCTATTTAGTGAGAGAGATACTATCAACTTCACCTAAGCAGAATGGTTCAATACTTTGAGCAGCTTATTTATTCTTCATTACCTTTTTTAAAAAGTTATTTTCTTTTTTAAAGCAGTGCTTATTGTTTTATTTTATTTATTTGTTTACTTATTTATTTATTTTTAGGTTTACTTTTTTTTTATTAATTTAGTTTTGTTACAGATGTTTCTCCTTATTTATTTATTTTTAATCCTCACCTGAGGCTAGGTTTAGAGAGAGGAAGGGAGAGAGAAAAAAACATCTACTAGTTACCTCCCATACACACCTGACCAGGGATTGAACCTGAAACCTTCTGATATACAGGCAGAGTTCCAGCCAACTGAACCACACTGCCCAGGGCTTCATTTACTTCTTGATATACTAACCTATCCCATTTTCCTTACCTTACTAATTGCACTACTACCCAGCTCCCCTGCTCTCTCCCATACCTCTACCTCTCTATCTCTTAAGGCTTCTCCTTTCTCTAGCCAACCACACCTCTTCCCCCCAATATTTATAGCCAGGCTTCTTACAGGAACCCACAAGTGCTAGGGCCTCTCTGTAGGCAACATAAGTCACTGCCAGAGCAGGTGAAAGCAGCCTGCTTTTTCAGCGCTGACAAGAAGGGCAAAGCTCTCCTTCACAGTGGGTGAGCGAGTAGACAGGGCCGAGTAGTGCCACGTCTCAATGGTTAGTACCTGCAGGCTCAGAGCTGACAGTGCACTGTAATAAGATTCATCTCTGTTCACTTAACTAATGTGGGCTTTATGGTAAATGTTCGCTTGCTTAATTAATTACTCTGGCAGACTCACTGATTGCCTTTCCTCAGGAGTTCCAAAAGGTACCCCTGGGATGGAAGATAAACTTCTTTCTGTGTCTTTTAATTTCATTCTTTACTTAGAGTACTTGAAAACTGGTATGTGATCCATATGTCTACCATCCCTTCTCTGCTGTGCATGAACATCAGGACCACTCCTGTCTAGTATGGTGTCCATATGGCCCACACTGGACCACTCAGAAATATTGACAACAGCCTTTTTCAACTCCTTTGTCCACATGAGATCCCATTCCTCCTTCGCCACCACTGAGGGATGTGCACAGCTCTTCTAATTATTTTGGGATCCATATACCTTTTTTCTCTAACTAGTGTGGGATCCACAGACAATTTCCCTCTCTTTCCAGTCCAGCATGTGATCCACTAAAATAATTTACCTCTATTTTTTTAAGTGACAAGAAAAAAAGCCTAATTAAGCCAATTGCTAATTTTTTTGCCCTCCTGCTTAAAGTGCAATGTCTTATAATAAATTAATTGTGCTCATAGGAATGAGATGTAGTTAACATATTTCAGGTTTTTGGCTTATGCCAGTTTTTTAAAAGTTTTTGAGTCACATTCAGGGGATTGGAGTGTTCACCATTAATTAAAATTAGATTACTTCTTGAGGTTTTGAGCTGATCTCTACTGCCTGAGATGTCCTCCCACATATGTGCTAGGATTTTCTTGTGTCCTGAAGTGGGACAGAAAATCTAATAGACATTTTCACATGGCCCATTTTGTTCCTTTGTATTCAGTAGATATTTTTGAGAGTTTAGAGGGGCCTTGCTTCTGGAGATAGGAAATCCAGGGCCAAACTAATTACAGAAGCTATCAAAGGTTTGCATTCTGTACTCCCAGGAACTCTGCCACCAACTCCTGTCTTTGGCCTGCCATTGGAGGCAGAATAAGGGAAGCTGAAGCACAGAGTAATGGGATCTGAGCAGGGATAGGCTAATTTTTTTTTTTTTTTTGAGAGAGAGACAAAAACAACACATCAATTTGTTGTTCAACCTATTCATGCATTCATTGGTTGACTTTTGTATGTGCCCTGACCGGGATCAAACCCACAACCTTAGTGTATGGTGTTGATGCTCTATCCAACTGAGCTACCCAGCCAGGGCCAGGTATAGGCTAATCTTGTAGATGTTTTATCCCTAGGAAACTTTTGGAGCCTCTTTTCATTTATTGAGAGATAGCTTTAATAAAAAGTAGACATTTCTGTCCGGCCGGTGTGGCTCAGTGGTTGAGAGTTGACCCATCCACCAAGAGGTCACTGGTTCGGATCACATGCCCAGGTTGTGGGCCTGATCCCCAGTGGGGGGCATGCAGGAGGTGGCCAATTGATGTTCTCTTTCACCGATGTTTCTCTCTCCCTCTCCTTTCCTCTCTCTCTAAAATCAATAAAGGGGAAAAAAAAATTTTTTTAATTAAAAAAAAATTAGATGTTTCTAAGGGGAATGAATTAAGTAATATTTTTAATGGAAATATGGATTATCCATTTGACTTTTGTGGTTCCTTCAACCCCTGTGGTTCATTTTCCATTTACATTCATTGTGATTGCGTAAACAGTGAAAAAATGTAAGGTTGGTATCTAAAGAAGAATGAATTTCATCCTTCTCTTGTGGCATTGCTAGAGGAGATAATTTAACCAAAGTATAAAGCCTGTGGCATCTTACTTGGCTTAAATCTGTGGTTTGGGGCCACAGTAACTAGAAATTAACTCATTTTTCAAGCAAAGTAGCTATAACCAATTGCCCAATTTCCAGCAGGTGATGAGGTGGAAACCTACACTGGACAAAGTCATGCATCAAAGTAGAAAGCTCAAACTGCCAAACTGCATAGTCATGCACACAGCTTCAGAAAATGAGGCAACTGCCCCTCAGGCTGTGCATGTACATTTCACATACATTAACTCTTTCCTGTTTCGCTTCAGTTAATGAATTCTGAGCCTTCATTGGTCCAATGCAGTGCCTGCATGAAAATGTTGTCCATTGGGTCACTTACCTGGTGTGACCCGTGTTTCTCACCTAGAAATCAAGAGGAATGCTGACTCAATTCATTCCCCAGGTTAAAATATGAGGTTTCTGTGTTGTAGTCATTGATATACATTCTCTGTTTTACTCCCTTCAACCAGTAAATTTGTGTACACAAATAATCAAGTTCTCTTTAGTAATTGGGCCAATTTACATAGTTAGATCATTGAGTAAAGCAAGCAACTAGATATACTGGCTAGTAGTTCATTCTTCCTGATGGTTGTCAAAATGGCTTCTACAGTAAGGTTCTATTTTTGTCTTTGGTCCTAAAAAGAATGGCCACAGAAACAGCAGTATAAGAAAGGGGATATGTGGCATGAAAGGGTTAAGACCTGATACATAGGGAATAAGTTAGAGGAATAACCCTAACAGGTCAGTCACTGAAGTTTTGACTAGATAGTTTCAAAGTGAAAAGGTTAGAAGGTAATTCTTATTTGAGGTTTTATTTTGTTTAATGTTAATTAGCAGAGTCTCTGAGGCTTGTAATGCACTGCTGTTAACAGGCGTCAAGGGAAATTGCTTTTTTTTGTTGTTGTTGAATTGGATGGACTGAAGATTCATTGACTCCATGAAGAAGGAAGCTTATTACTGCATGAAATGGGAGTATGTTGAGGCAATTCTGAAGATGAAAAGAAATGTTAGTTTGGAATTAGTAACTCAACCTCAGATGAACCATTTTAAACACTGCCACATACTACTCAGTCATACCTTCACCCCTTCTCCAAAGCCAGTCTTTTTTTCTTTTCTTTTTTATCCTCACTTGAGGACATTTTTGCATTTATCTTCAGATAGAGCGGGAGGGAGAGAGGGAGGAAGAGAGAGAGAGAAACATGGATGTGAGAGAGACACATTGACTGGTCGCCACCCACACAACCCCAACCGGGGCTGGGGACAAACCACAACCGAGGTACGTGTCCTTAGCAGGAACCAAACCCGGGACTCTCTGGTCCACAGGCCAACGCTCTAACTGCTGAGCCAAACTAGCCGGGGCTAAGTAACATATATATTTTTAATCCTCACCTAAGGATATGTTTATTGATTTTAGAGAGAGGAAGGGAGAGAGAGAAAGAGAAACATTGACGTGAGAGAGAAACATCAATCTGTTGCCTCCTATACGTGCCCCAACCAGGGATTGAACCCGCAGCCTAAGTATGTGCCCTGACTAGGAATCGAACCGACAACCTTTTGGTGTATGGGACGATGGTCCAACCACCTGAGCCACCTGGCCAGGCTGTTTTTCTCCTTTCTGCCTGCAGGATTTACATAGGCAGCTTTCAGAGACAGCTTGCTTCCTTCAAATAGCTCAGTTAGGAAACAATCACCATGTTCTGGTCTCCTGGATGAAACTATTGTTTATTTATTGTTTCATAAAAGACCCTTAGATGCTTCCCTTGTCTGTGGGAGATAGCTGGTATTGTGAGAAATTGCATCTTTGGAGGATTTGTTTTAGATTCACATTGGATATGAGGAAGAATCCACATTTTCTCTTAAGCTACATTGCCTACCTTGTTAATGTAACATTTCCATGCATTTCTTGGGTAAGCTGGGCATTAACTATGTGTCTTAGCTATCATCCATCCAGCACTAGGGAAAAGAAAGCTGCTTTGCAGAGTCATGAGTCAGAGAGAATAAGTTAAAAATGGACCAAGAAATCCCTAGCATGGCCTTGCTATTCCATCTGTCCACTTCATTTTGCTTTGGTTTGTATAAGTGACCCCTGTCTTCAGCAGTCAGAAGTGGACAGTTGCTTGGAGGGTGGCCCAGATTCTTGCCCTTAAAGGTGTTTGGGTGCAGAGTCATCCCTCACTATGGCTGGCTTTCACAATTTCCCTTGATTATGCCGCTGTCTTTTTCTTTTCTCTTTCCCCTTTGTGACTGTCTAATTCAGTCACAGTAGGAGACCAAGTACCAGAGTGTAACACACTCCCCCACTGCGCTCCCACTTCCCACCCCCAAATAAACAAACAAAAACTTAGGCTTACTTTTAGAAGATACTAGATTAATAGGAAATGCCAGAAAGTTTTTCTCTGGCCTCCTGGTATGACTTAAAATGAGAAACCTTTACTGTCTTTAGTGACAACTTTTGTTACTTCTTTGGAGGACAACTGTTCGTGTCTGAGACACCTTTTCACCCAGGATGGAGATAAAACATTTTTACTGTTATTTCCATACTTTTAGAGAATAGCTGGTGATCATGGACCTCCTTGCTTGTGGTGAGACTGGACAGAAACCTTCTTAGACTTTCATTCATTCATTCAGCTTTAATAAAAAATGTCAGTATGCCAGGCATTTTGCTAAAGGCCTGGGAATATGTTGGTGAGCAAAATAAATTTGGTTCTTGTTCTCATGGAGCATTTAGTTCCACTTTAAGAAAAGCTAGAGCCCTGGCCAGTTTGGCTCAGCGGTTAGAGTGTCAGCCGGCGGTCCAGAGAGTCCCGGGTTCAGTTCCCACTAAGGGCATGTACCTCTGTTGCAGTTCGTCCCTGGCCCCGGTAGGGGTTGCGTGGGTGGCAACTAGTCAATGTGTCTCTCTCACATTGATGTTTCTCTTTCTCTCTTCTTCCCTTTCTCCCTCCCCCTCTATCTGAAGATAAATGCAAAAATGTCCTTGGGGGAGGATAAAAGAAAAGAAAACCTAGAAGTTTGATTAGAAATTATATCCCCTTTATGCACCAAGTTCTGCCTCCAGACTCCTTTCCCTTTCCTTGGGCCTTATTCCTTTAAACCCTCTTCGTAGTCCTGGATGGATGGCTCTCTGAGTAATGTGGGCAGCTTCAGCCATTTCTTTCTTTTTTTTATTTAAGTGGTCAAGAGTGTTAAAAATAAGAGAACCTTCCTTCTCCCCCACCAATCTACTCCCAGCATTTTATTTCAAGGAATTCTTTTTTCAGCAGCCAAAAGTTGACATAATTCGCCAAATGCAGACCTTTTAATCTAAGGATATCATACATATTACCAGGAGTTGAACTTTTCTTATCTCCAGGCAGAGTTGGTCTTCCCTGCACATGTGGTTTCCACTGCCAATCTCACTCAACATCTCTGCTACCTCTTGTGGTACTGTGGTACAGAGGCGTCTCCAGAAGCTCCTTAAACTCTTATCTACTGTAATTTACAAAATAGTCAGTGGCCCAGTGAGCTTCTTTTCCTCCTGCCACCAGCATTGCTAACATGCAAACTTGAAACTTATCTTAGTAAGTGAAACATCCTGGGATCTGTGAATTCTAGCAGAATTGCTTGCGGAGGAAAGCAGCTTTCTCAAGAACTGCTGGAGGCAAGGAGGCCTTAATCTTCTTTTTTAAAAACAACTTTATTCAGCCTGGCCAGTGTGGCTCAGTGGTTGTTTCTCTCTCTCTCTTCCCCTCCCTTCCTCTCTCTCTAAAATCAATAAAGAAAAAAAAATTTTTTTTTTAACTTAAACAACTTTATTCAGCCCAGCTGGCATGGCTCAGTGGTTGAGCATGGAGCCATATACCGAGAGGTCGCCGGTTTGATTCCTGGTCAGGGCACATGCCTAGGTTGTGGGCCCAATCCCCAGTGTGGGGCATGCAGGAGGCAGCCAGTCAATGTTCTCTCTCATTGATGTTTCTATCTCTCTCTCCCTCTCCCTTCCTCTCTACCTAAAATCAATAAAGAAAAAATATTTTAAAAATTAAAAACAAAAAACACAACTTTATTCATATATGTTATAATTCACCTATTTAACATGTACAACTCATTGTTTTATTATATATCCACAAGGTTGTATAACCATCACCACAATCTAATTTTAGAATATTTTATCCCCCAGAAAGTTACTCTTTTTTTTTTCTTTATTCATTTTTAGAGAGAGAGGAAGGGAGAGGGAGAGAGAGATAGAAACATTGATGAGAGAGAACATCGATTGGCCGCCTCCTGCATGCCCCCCACTGGGGATTGGGCCCACAACCTGGGTATGTGCCCTGACCGGGAATCAAACCGTCGACTCTTGGTGCATGGGTCGATGCTCAACCACTGAGCCACACTGGCTGGGCCAAAAGATACTCTTTATCCATTAGCAGTCAGTCTTCATTCTTCCTCTCACCCTCCCCTCAGCCCCAAGCAACCACTAATATACTTTCTCTATGTATAATAATTTACCTGTTCTGGACCTTTCCTATAAATGGAATCATATAATATGTGGCCTTTTGTGTCTGGCTTCTTTCACTTAATATTGTCAAGGTTCATCCATGTTATAGCATTTATCAGTACTTCATTCCTTTTTATGGCTGAATAATATTCTATTATAGTTATACCACATTTTGTTTATTCTTTCTTCAGTTTACCCATTCTTCAGTTATCCATTCATGGATATTTGGGTGCTTCTACTTTTGGGCTATTATGAATAATGCTGCTATGAATGTTTGTGTACAAGTTTTTGTGTAGAGATAATGTTTTTTTTTAATTTGTTTTTGAGAGAGAGAGAGAAATATTGATTTGTTGTTCCACTTATTTATGCATTCATTGGTTGATTCTTGTGTGTGCCCTGATTGGGGATCGAACCCACAACCTTGGTGTAGTGGGACAATGCTCTAATCACCAACCTACCTGGCCAGAGCTCTCTATAGACATAATGTTTTTATTCTTTTGGGTATATACCTAAGAGTAGAATTTCTGAGTCGTACAGTAACTCTATGTATTAACATTTGAGGAACTGCCAAATCATTGTCCAAAGTAGCTATTGTTTTACAATCCTACCAGCAATGTATGAGAGTTCCGATTTCTCCATGTCCTTGCCAACACTTGTTACTGTCTTTTTTATTATTGCCATTTTAGTGGGTGTGAAGTGGTATCCCACTGGGGTTCTTTATCCAATATATGATGTCCAAATATTGTCTCCCATTCTGTGGGTTTTCTTTTCACTTTCTTGATGGTACCATTTTAGTTTGACCTACTTTTTCTTTGTTACTTGTGCTTTTGGTGTCCTATCCAAGAAATCATTGCCTAACCCAGGCTTGTGAAGATTTATTCTTATGTTTTCTTCTAAGAATTTTATAATTTTTAGATCTTACATTTAGATCTGTGATCCATTTTGAGTTAATTTTGTACATGGTGTGAGGTAGGAATCCAGCTTTATTTTTTTGCATGTAGCTACCCAAGTGTCCCAACACTGTTTCTTGAAAAAAACTATTATTTTCCTATTTAATTGTCTTGCCACTTTTGTCAAAGGGAAGCGTTAATCTTTTCATAATGTCTGTGTTTAATGATTTATTACCCACACAAATTTCCTCTTCTTTCTATTCCTCTTCTTCCTTTCAAGTCTCCCTTTTCAAAATATTCTTTAACATGAAAGTTTTTGGCTGGCATAAACCAGGTTTTGTTTTTATTATTATTTTTATTTATTTATTTATTTATTTATTTATTTATTTATTTATTTATTTTCAGATAGAGTGGGAGGGAGAGAGAGGAGGAGAGAGAGAGAGAGAGAGAGAGAGAGAAACTGAACCTGGGAACTGAACCTGGGTCTCTCTGGACCTCAGGCCAACGCTCTAACCGCTGAGCTTAGATGAAAAACAATCTTAAAATGCAAACAAAAGGGAAAGTACACATCTCTTTACCATGTATGGTGCTACCCAGACAGGCTATCCTTTCAGGCATTATCTCTGTTCAGTGTGTGTGTGTGTGTGTGTGTGTGTGTGTGTGTGTGTGTGTGTTTATGGCACGGGCCACTCAAAAACTCCTGCAATATCTTTACTAAAGTCTGTTGTGTTTCTCATTTAGTACAGGCTAAAGGGCCAAGTCCACTCTGCCTGAGAAGCTGGTAACCCCTGTGGCTACATTTGTGGCATTTGTGATTGGTACTTTGTAGAATAGGAACCTCAGAATGATCCTCTTGTAGAAGAGAAGGGAACTATAATCCACGTGGTAAAGAGTACAAAAAGAGGAAGTTACCTGCAGAGTGAGAAGCTGACTTTATCCTATCTACTGCTTTGCTAAATACAGACTGACTCTGGCTTGTGGTCTGCTTTGCCCAAATGCCAGGGTCCCTGTGGGGAGTAGAACATCCATATATTAGTCTTCTCGGCTACCATAACAAAATATCATAGAATAGACAGCTTAAGAAACAAATTTATTTTCTTACAGTTCTGGAAGCTAGAAGTCTCAGGTCAAGGTTCAGCAGGGTCAATTTCTGGTGAGGACTCTTCCTGGCTGTGTCCTTATATGGTGGAGAAAGAGAGATCAAACAAGCTCTCTGTTGTTTCTTCTTATAAGGACACTAATCCTGTCGGATCAGTTCCCAACCTTTATGACCTCATTTAACCTTAATTACTTCAATAAAGGCCCTCTCTCCAAATACAATCACATTGGAGATTAGGGCTTCAACATATGAATTTGCGGGTAGGGGGACAAATATTCAATTTATATGAACTTAGTGGGGAATGCCCTGATAGAGCCTGCCCTAGCCTCCTTCTCATGCAAGACTCCTCTTCCTGGTCTCTTCAGCTACCTTTTCTGAGCTTTATTTTATACCTGGCTTGTCAGAGACAAGGAATTTATGTCCTGCTTGCAGTATTCACCTTCTCTGAACCTGCCCTTTTTGTAGAGTGAGGGTTTGAGTAGAATGGGTAGGAGGGAATTAAACTCATATTCTGTTCATTCATCTCCTGATAGAAAAAAAATGTCCTTTCTTCTATGCTGAAACACTCAAATTTTAGACTTTAACACTGGACAGTTGCCATCTGTCAAGTTTTGATCAGTAAAAATGAGAGAGCTACTATTAGAATCTTTCAGGAGACCACTTACCCCACACAGTGTTCAGAAGAGATGGTAAATTCTTCTGAAGAGAAGTAAATTCTTTTGGAGATGATATCAGTGAAAAGGAAAGCCTTAAAAAAGAGAGAGAGACTCCTCCCTCATTCATAAATCTGGTACCTCATCTTTCTTCCACTGAGAGCTAGTCAGGCATAAGTCCCAGTCTAGGGCCACAGCCAGGTGGGGGCAGTATGGAATCACAACCCAGGTGAGCCCTAGTAGCCTCCGAACTTCCTGGGGAAGGAGAAGTATTTCAGTCACTGCAAAGGCATGTGTCACTCAGTGTGGGAGGACTTAGCCTGGTTTCAGTGTTTTGTCATTTCTCAGCTCTCTCAGAACATAGTTCTATTTCAATAGTATGAAGCTCCCAAGTCCTCTCTCAAATTCCTTGCCAAAGGACCTGGAGGGAGAACAGCCAGTGTCAGGCTATTTTTCTTACCTCCTAGGCCTAGTGCCCTGCACCTGGCATCTCCAGTAGTTCAGATTAGTATTCAGATTGTTCAGGTAACAATCCAAAAGAAACAGCAAGAAAAGTAAAGCAGAGACATACACTCTATGCCCTTTGTGGGCACTGAGTTAGAGATTACTAACTGGATTTAAACTATTCCATATCTCTCAGGTTTCTGAACAGTCCCTCAGCTTGCCTGGTGGGAGACCTTAATCACCTGCTGAGAGCTGAAGCTCTGGGATGAGAATGTCACCGGGCAGGTTGGAGGATGATTTTATCTTCATTTCAAATATAAATTCCCAGAGTGGGAAATCTATCATACCCTCTGCCAAACAGTATCAGCATATATGCTCTGCAGCATAAAGCACAGGGCTGTGACCTGCTTCTGTCATATTTAATTTATTTATCCATTGAATATTTATTGCGCACCAGCTGTGTGCCAGGCATTGTGCTAGATATTTGACATTGCCTTATTATATAAATGTTACCAGAATCCTTTAAGATTTAGTCACCCTTTCAACAAACATTTATTGTACGCCTACAATGTACTATTCCTAGGTAGTGTGCTAAGTGCTAAGATAGGTATTATTATTCCTTTTTTTCCCCTTCTGGTGAAACATACAGCTTCCCCCAAATCATTCAGAATCATAAGTGGTCAAAATAGGATTCCAAACATGTTTTTTGTGAAGTTTCTGGTTTATACTTTTATTACCTCTATTAGATTAAATGGTTCTGTAATTCTTTACAATCATTAAGTTATATTAAAAGAAAACATTGACTTCTATTATGCTATCACACACACACATGTTTTAATAAACTTTTTATTTTGGAATAATTTTAGAATTACAGAAAAAATGCAACATCTGCCCCTCAACCTAGTTTCCTCCATCTTACATTACCATGGTACATTTACCAACAGTAAGAAACTGGCATCAATATATTACTATTAACTAAACTTCATATTTTGTTTGGATTTCATTAGTTTATCCATTAATGTCCTCTTTCTGCTCCAGAATACAATGCAGGGTATTACACTGCATTTATTTGTAATGTCTCCCAAATGTCCTCTGGTCTATGACAATTTCTCTGTTCTTCATGACCTTGACAGTCTCCCCAAATATGTGTTTGTCTGATGTTTTTCTCATGCTCAGACTGAGGTTATGGGTTTTGGGAAGTACACAAAAGAAGAAGTTCCCTTTCTCATTCGATCATACCAGGGGTTACCTGACATCACTGGTGATGTTCACCTTCATTTCTTGGTTAAGGTGGTGTTCTCCAGGATATTTTACTGAAAAGCTAACTATTTTTCCCTTTTGCTACTATATTCTTTGGAAATAAGTCACTAAATCTAGCCTACTCTCAGTGAGAAAGGGAACTAAACTCCACCTCCTAAAGAGGAGATTATCTACACATATTATTTGAAATTGTTCTGTTTGAAAGATTTGTCTCTTCCCCCTATTTATTTAATCATTTTAATAACAATATGAACTCATACTAAACTTGGATCTAAAACCTGTGTTTTTTCTGCTACACCAGACAAGAAACAACAAGGACCTATACCAAGGCATTGTTTCAGATAAATTTCTTTCAGATTTCAGAGATTTTTTTTAAGAGATAGGTTTGATAAGACTTGGTGATTTTTTTTTTTTTTTTTTTTTTACCCTCACCCGAGGACATTTTTGCATTTATCTTCAGATAGAGCAGGAGGGAGAGAGGAAGGGAGAGAGAGAGAGAGAAACATTGATGTGAGAGAGACACATCGAGTGGTTGCCACCCACACGACCCCAACCGGGGTTGGGGACAAACTGCAACCAAAGTACATGCCCTTAGCGGGAATCAAACCCAGGACCCTCTTTTCCACGGGCCGATGCTGTAACCACTGAGCCAAACCGGCCAGGGCAGACTTGGTTATCTTGAATGTGAGGGAGTAAAGGAGAGGGAGTGTTTGAAAATGACACTCAGATTTTGGTTTCAATGGCTGGAAATAAAATTTTGATTTGAAATATTAACTAACAAGTATGAAGGTTGATTCTAGCCTTTGATAAAGCTCGCTTCTTCAGAGACTATATTTAACGTACATGTAGGTCCAGAGGGCTCTGTTCTCCCAAGTCAGAGCAGAGCAAACTACTTTTCATTCTTACTGAAACACCACAGCCCCCTAGTGGACAGCTCACTGGGTCCTGTTTCTTGTCTGAAGGATGCTTGGTTTTGTTTTGTTTTGTTGTGAGGTTTTCTCTAGTTCATTTGCAAAGCAGAGATGCTTAATTCTGTTGTCTCTTATACATTATTAAACCCTTCTCACTTCGGAGTTATCAGTTCACTCTCATGTGATCTCATGTTCAGTAAGAGGACAATTACCCTCTGACAATCACTCCCATGCTCTGGTACTCTAAACCAGAGAGTACACAATACTTGTTTTTAACTCATTTTTTCTTTTTTTCCATCTGGGGCTATATTAATGTTAATTCTTTGTTTCAGAGCCATCATCAACCACTTTAACCCCAAAATTGAATCTTATGCTGCTGTGAATCACATATCCCAACTGTCGGAGGAGCAGGTAAGCCAATACTCTCTCCAGAGTGACTCTACTTGGTGGCTAGGATCAAGTAGTTGCCCTCTCTTTAACAGCAGAGGGATTCTGTGACTGAGCTTCTAGTGGGAGTGGCAAGAGCCAGGCTGCTAAAAGGAATTAGTAAGGGATTTGTTGATAGTACTTTAAATAGTAATGGCTTCGGCTTTTGTAACATATGAGAGGTTTGTTTAATTATATAGAAGATATGTAGGTGAAAATTTGGAGAATTCTTATTTTAGAGTGGGTGATAAGGCATTTCTTTTTTTAAATTTTAGGCAGAGAGTCATTTTGATTTTTGAAAATAAGAAATGAAAACTTAGAAATGAATGAAACTGCCAGTTAGAAAAATCCTGAGTTCAACTTAATTTGATGCTGTTTGGCCTGTTAAAACATGAGCCCTCATTGGGCAGATTCTCCTTAGTAATTGAGTTCTGTTTGCCTTGAGCAGTTATTTCTGAGTAGATTTTTCTATGATATGGACTGAATTGGAGATGCAGATAGCATTGTGTGTTTGTTTTCCTTTAGTCTGGCCTGATTTCCCCATCTCCCAAAGTGCCTGCACTCGGCTCTGCATTATATAAAAGTAGAGATGGGACTTTAGTTCATGGCATGGGCTTGAACTTGATGTTTCAGAATGAGACTCTTGAGTCCTATTTTTTCTTTTCTTTATTGATTTTAGAGAGGAAGAGAGAGGGAGAGATAGAATCATCGATGAGAGAGAATATCGATTGGCCGCCTCCTGCATGCCCCCCACTGGGGATCGGGCCCACAACCTGGGCATGTGCCCTGACTGGGAATCGAACCCAGTAACCTCTTGGTGCATGGGTCGATGCTCAACCACTGAGCCACACCAGCCAGGCTTGAGTCCTGTTTTTTAAAGCACAAAATGACGCATCCTATTTACACAATCTCCCTTCCTTCCCACTTTATTCTTAAGTTGGAGGGCCAGGGTATTCATGAGGTGAGAGTCCAGGTATATAGGCTCCAAGCCAATTTTTTTTTTTTTAATCCTCACCCGAGAATATTTTTCCATTGATTTTCAGATAGAGTGGGAGGGAGGAAGGGAGGGAGAGAGAGAAAGAGAGAAAGACAGAGAGAGACATCGATTGGTTGCCTCCCATAGGACCCCAGCCAGGGCTGGGGATCAGACTGCAACAAGTATGTGCCCTTGCCTAGGATCGAACCCATGACTCTTTGGTCCACAAGCTGATGCTCTAACCATTGAGCCAAACCAGCCAGAGTTCCAAGCCGATTTTTTTGTGTTTTTTTTTTAATCCTCACTCGAGGACATTTTTTGCATTTATCTTCAGACAGAGTGGGAGGGAGAGAGGGAAGAAGAGAGAGAGAGAAACATTGAATGACCGCCACCCATACGACCCCAACCGGGGCCGGGACAAACTGCAACCGAGGTACGTGCCCCTAGCGGAAACCGAACCTGGGACTCTCTGGTCCGCAGGCTGATGCTCTAACCGCTGAGCCAAACCAGCCAGGGCCCAAGCCAATTTTTAAAAGCCCACATATGCTCTGCTCTGCCTTTTTTGCCAGTGCATCAGTGTAACCCTTCTTTGAGCCAGCTACGGTGTGACCATGTGTTCTAGTGTTCCTAAAAGCTATTCAGTTCTCCCAGTGAGGCACCAAACAAGCCTTTTTTCCTAACAGACAAGCTTCTCAGTATACCCACCAGTGGCTCTTTCCTCAGCCAGATAGATAGGACTCTATTAGTATATCATTTGTTCCCTTTGACATATTTGTTCTCTTTTGTGAGAACACCTGTGAGAATTCATCCTCTTATTTAAGCTGCCTTTATAAATGGCTTCATTTTCTTTCTTTTTTTTCTTTCTATTCTGCCTATGGAGCAGTCCTGAATCCTGTTCTTTGATACCACTGCTCTCTGTAAGATGCTTCAAGATGCTACCTTTTTTCTAATAGACCAATTCAGATCGGTTTTACTATACCATTTTTATACAAAAGAATTCAGCATCTTGAGTTTGTTCAGTGAGAGAAGGGGTGACTTTCCTACCACAGTGAGCTCTGGTTAGTCTAAAAGCTTTAAAAAGAAAGGAAGAAAAAAGAAGACACATTTTGCCTATCAGCCACGTGCAGTATTCATCCCCCAGCAGCTTGGGAAGGTCAGGCTGAAATCTTTCTACAGCAGTAGCAGCCACAGACCAATAATAAAAATCCATTCTGGTGCATGAGGCAATCTGGAAAAGGGTAATTAGCAAGCACATGTCCTCACCCTCCTCCAACTTCTTTCAAAGTTAAATGAAGTGATGAAAGTGCTTCTCAAAGAGAGTCCACAAACCAGAGATGAGGCAATTTCTATGGAGAGGAGAGTAGATAGTTCTGTTTGAGAATGGAGAAGGGATAACAGCTATCAAAGTTTATTTAGTCAGTAAATAATTATAAGCCTGCTGTATACGAGGTATGTTGCTGGGTAGTGGGAAACAGTGGTGATTAATCTAAGTGTAGTCTTTGTTCTCACGGAGTTTTTGTACACTCATTACCTCTCTTACCAGTCCTTTTCCCTTGGGGAGTGGGGGAAGGGTGATACTATTCTTGGACCCTTTGCAAAACTGCTCTCAAAATAGTTGTTGCTTCTCTTTCCTAACTGACTTTGAAGGGCACTACATGACAGTTTAGGGTACACTTGATTTTATTCTCAGCACTATCAGATTAGAAGTATTTGACTGCCTTGTTAATCTCCAGCATGTGTTGGAGCACTTCTCTCCCTTCACTTATAAACATTAATGCTAATATCACTTAATGTTAAGTATATTCACAGCTTCCCAAAGAGCTGGCTTTGAGATGCAGTAGGGCCCTGCAATTGTTAGCAGCAAACTAAGTAGAAAGAAAAAATCAGGAACTGAATCCCTAAGTAGATTCTAAAGGACTCCTACAATAAAACCTAAAGACCATAAATAGGTGTTAACTGGAATCTATGGCACCTAGTAAGATAGCAGACAAGAGAGGGCTCTTTGTTAGATCTGCCTGCCCAGCCTGTCACTTCTTCTGGCAAGAGATTTGTGAGTTTTTGAGTTCTGACAACCTCCAGACACATTCCAGTCTCTGTTTGAGGCATTTCAAGGTGATGCTTGTAAATCTATTATTGCTAATTAAACAAAGTCCATTCTTTCACATGAGTTTCTTTTTTAGTTGTCCGGAAGATAGATGACATTATTCTGTTATTTCTCATTGGCATCATGGAGGGCATCATGGAGGGCAAAACTTTTTAATCAGTTAATACCCTCCTTGTGACTGAATGGTTGTGCATTTTCTAATGTAATGAACTGCATGCATTTTTATATTGTATACACTGGTGTCATATTTGTCTGAGGCTGATTGTGAAGCTTGTTCATTTTAACTCCTTTTTTTTGTGCATGATAAAATATGTGTGAATTGCCAGGCCGGTTTGGCTCAGTGGATTGACTGTTGTCTCATGGACTGAGAGGTCCCAGTTTGATTCCTGGTCAGGGCATATGTCGGGGTTGCAGGCTCAATCCCCAGTGGGGGGCATGCAAGAGGCAGTCGATTGTTTCTTTCTCATATCGGTGTTTCTCTCTCTCTCTCTTCCTCCCTCTCTCCCTCCTGCTCTATCTGAAGATAAATGCAAAAATGTCCTTGGGTGAGGATAAAAAAAAATTTGATAAAAATATATTTAATATGTGTGTGTGTGTGTGTGAATTTACCATTTTAACCATTTTTAGTGTACAGTTCAATGGCATTAAGTACATTCACATTTTGTGCAACCATCACCACTATCCATTTCCTGAACCTTTTCATCTTCCCAAACCATTAAACAATAACTCCCCATTTCCCCTCCCCCAACCCCTGGTAACCACCATTCTACTTTCTGTCTCTATGTATTTGACTAGTCTAGGTGGCTCATTGAGTAGAATCATACAATATTTGTCCTTTTGTATCTGGTTTATTTGACTTAGCATAATGTCTTCAAGGTTCAACCATGTTGAAGCTTGTACCGGAATTTCATTCCTCTTCAAGACTGAATAATATTGCATTGTGTGTGTATGCGTGTGTGTGTGTGTGTGTGTGTGTGTGTGTAGAGAGAGAGAGCATACATTTTGTTTATTCATTCACCCATCAGTGGACATTTAGGTTGTTTCCACCTTTTGGCTATTTAAAGAATGTTGCTATGAACTTCGATGTACAAATAGCTGTTTTGAGTCCCTGCTTTCAGGTCTTTTGTATATACGTCCAGAAGTGAAATTGCTGGATCAAATGGTAATTCTATGTTTAAGTTTTTGAGAAACCACCATATGGTTTTCCACAGTGGTTGTACCATTTTACATCCCAATTTCTCTACATCCTTGCCAACACTTGTTTTCTGTTGTTGGTTCTTATTTATATAGCCACCATCCCAATGGGTGTGAAGTGGGATTGTGCTTTTGATTTGCATTGCCTTAATCATTAATAAAGATGAGCGTCTTTTCATGTGCTTATTGGCCATTTGCCTATCTTCTTTGAAGAAATATCTATTCAAGCCCTTTGCCCATTTTTTAATTGGGTTGTTTGTTTTTTTGTTATTGAGTTCTAGGAGTTCTTTCTATATTCTGGATATTAATTCCTCTTCAGATATGTAATTTGCAAATATTTTTTCCCATTCTGTGGGTTGCCGCTTTACTGTGTTGACAGTGTCCCTTGATACACAAAACTTTTTAATTTTTATGAAGTTCTACTTGTCTGTTCTTTTGTTGCCTGCCTTTTTGGTGTCATATATAAGAAATCATTACCAAATGCAGTGTCATGAAGCTTTTCTCCTATGTTTTACGTCTAAGAGTTTTACAGTTTTAGCTCTTACATTTAAGTCTTTGATACATTTTTTTTTTTTTAATCCTCACCCGAGGACATTTTTTTGCATTTATCTTCAGATAGACCGGGAGGGAGAGAGGTGGGAAGAGAGAGAGAGAGAGAGAGAGAGAGAGAAACATCGACATGAGAGAGACACATCGAGCGGTTGCCACCTACACGGCCCCGGCCCGGGACAAACTGCAACTGAGGTACGTGCCCTTAGCGGGAACCGAACCCGGGTCTCTCTGGACTGCAGGCCAACGCTCTAACCACTGAGCCAAACCGGCCAGGGCGTCTTTGAACCATTTTGAGTTAATATTTGTATGTGATATTTGGTAAGGGTATTTGACCTTTTTGTATTTCACATACCTTTATGAATAAAGATTATGGAGAAGATACAGCTTGTTTTTCCAAGAACTATGAAACTACTGCCAGTTTGTTCCCTACTGGGTTTGCTTGTCTCTAGTACATCTTGTAAAAATTGCCCTTCAGGCTTCTTGCCCACCCTCAGCTGAGCTTTAGCTCCTTTCTCTCCCCAATATGGCTTGTTGGTAAGGATCTGTCCCTAGATAGAGAATCATTTGATATGCTCCTCCCCCCACCACTGGCCTGCACCCTGATTTTCATTTCCTAGGATAGCTGAGTCACACAACCTGTGTTTCATAAATAAATTTCAGTGACCCTTTTGTCTGTCTGTAGTAAATAAATGTAGGTGGAAAATATTTAAGAGATGGATGCTTTGAGAACATCTGTCTTGATGATGCAATGCTCCCTTCATAGAACTATGTTGAAATAAAAGAGCTCTTCAAGAGGTTCTCCTACCCGAAACTCTTATATACTCCTCCCTCTCCTTTATTCTTGCTTTTCAAATTAGGAAAATTACTTTATTATTATTGGCTAGATCATATCAGAAATGGATCCACACTCAAGATGTCTGTCGTGAAATCTTCACAGGTTCTTAACCTAAGGTCCAAAAATAGGCTTTAGAGAATTATTGTACACTCTGAAATTGTGTCTAAAATGATGCATATGTCCTTTTTTTCTTGAAGAGGGTCCATCTTTCTTAAAATTCTCAACCAGTCTTTGACACTTCAAGCTGCCTTGAATAGTCTTTCACACTTTCCTTGCCCCCAAAGCCCTTAGACCTTTGAAAATGCCCATTGAGGATCTTGAGCTCCTTTTAGGCTATTCACTATTTGTTTTGGTTTACAAATGCTATGACATTGATTTAAATCAGCTCTAATTTCCTTATAAGTAAGAGAGGGCTTCATAGCAGAACTTTACAGAAGATTCTCTAGAGCCCTGAAATCTAGAGTACATAGTGGTAATTTAGGGTTCAGGTCAAAACCTTCTCTGAGCACCTGATTCCTTAAGCTTTCAGTCACATTCATGACTGGTTTTGCTCCTTTGAAATATCCCACTGGAAAGCAAGTAAATGATTGGTCCACTCTTCCTTTCTGTGGCCTTCATTTGGGATTAGTATAGTGCCTGCTGTGTGCTTGAGATTGTGCTAGGCATTTGAGGGATACAGAAGTATGTATGATAAAGGGCCTTTGTTCTCAAAGGATGGAATAAGTACAAGAGTTAGTTTAAGGCAACTTAGTGTCAGTAGCCGACTAGTCCTAGCAGTGGGATCTGTGAGTTTAGGTTTGAGAAAGATCTCTGCATGTTGTGGTGGTCAGGAAAGGCCATATAGAGGAGAGAAGACTTGAGCTAGGACTTAAAAGAGAAAATAGGTATCGGATAAATGGAGAGGCATAGATTATAAAATGTACTCAAAGTCAGGACAGAAAGAATGGAGAAGAGTCTCAGAGTTTCTGTAAGTCTTGTCTTCTGGTCAGTTTAAATTATCACAGCTTTCATAATCCCTAATGCACTGACTCTCATCCCTATCCTAAGTACACTGCATTTGACTCGATTCATAAGCGTGCATCAAGGGCCTAGTATGAGCCAGCCTCAATGCTAGACATGTGATAAGACCTAGTGGGCAAACCTATCTTTCTCTTTTTAATTTTTGTAGAAAGCACTTAACAAAGTTTACCATCTTAACCTTTAAAAAAATTTCTTTTCACCCGGCTGGTGTGGCTCAGTGGTTGAGCATCGACCCATGCACCAAGAGGTGGCCAGTTCGATTCCAGGTCATGGCGCATGCCCAGGTTGTGGGCCAAATCCCCAGTGGGGGGTATGCAGGAGGCGGCCAGTTGATATTCTCTCTCATCGATGTTTCTATCTCTCTCTCCCTTCCCCCTTCCTCTCTCTCAAATCAATAAAGAAAAAAAGATTTAAAAAAATAAATTTTAAAAATAAAATAAATTTTTTTCTTTATTGATTTTAGAGAGGAAAGGAGAGAGAGAGATAGAAACATCGATGAGAGAAAACATCGACTGGCTGCCTCCTGCATGCCCCTCATTGGGGACCTGGCCCACAACCTGGGCATGTGCCCTGACTGGGAATCGAACCTGTGACCTCTTGGTGCATGGGTCGATGCTCAACCACTGAGCCACATCAGCTGGGCCATCTTAACCTTTTTTTTTTTTTTTTTTTTTTAAATCCTCACCCGAGGATTTTTCCATTTTTGTTCAGATAGAGTGGGAGGGAGAGAGAGGAAGAGAGAGAGAGAGAGAGAGAAACATCGACGTGGAAGGGACACATCGAGTGGCTGCCTCCCGCACAACCCAACCAGGGCCGGGAACAAACTGCAACCGAGGTACGTGCCCTTAGCGGGAACCGAACCCGGGTCTCTCTGGACCGCAGGCCGATGCTCTAACCGCTGAGCCAAACTGGCCAGGGCCATCTTAACCATTTTTAAGTGTACAGTATAGTAGTGTTAATATATGCACATTGTTGTGCAGTTCATGTCTACAACTTTTTCATCTCACAAAACTGAAACTATTCATTGAATAACTCCTCCTCCCCACCACCCCTTCTCGCCTATGGCAACCACCATTCTTCTTTCTGTTTCTAAGAGTGGTCATATTTGTCTTGGAGCTGGTTTTCCTTTCAACCAAGTGGCCTGCTAGAAATTTCTCTATGTACACATTTAGAAATGTTCTGGAATGATCAGAAGGTGGTTGCTGGTACCCCCTTATGTCAAGGACCATAGGACACTGTACCCAGATTCCTAGGGTTTCTACATTAGGAATTTTATGCAATTTCACCTCCCATTATTTCTTTAAGTCTCCAGTCTCACTAGAACTTTGGATTTTGGATTCAGAGGAGGCCTATATAGTGTTATATGTTACAAGAGGTATCTTCGAAAGTATTATGACAAAGCAGAGTATCGTTCATTTTGGGGAGTAAGTTAAAGAAAATTAGGGAAACAAATAAAAAATGCTTCACAGCTAAATGAGTGAAGCTTGCCTTGGAAGCTAAGTATTATTTTCATCTGTTGGTAGTCTTTTTATTTATTTATTTGTTTGTTTGTTTTTATCCTCAGGTAGAGAGAAAGGGAGAGATAGAGAGAGAGAGAGAAACATCGATGTGTGAAGGACACATCAACTGGTTGCCTCGCATGACCCTACCATGGCCGGGAATGAACCGCAACCGAGGTACGTGCCCTTGGCTGGTATCGAACCCGGGACTCATTGGTCTGCGGGCCGATGCTCTAACCGCCAAGCCAAACCAGCCAGGGCTGTTGGTAGTCTTTTTTTTTTAAATTTTTTTTCTTTATTGATTTTAGAGAGAGAGGAAGGGAGAGGGAGAGAGAGATAGAAACATTGATGAGAGAGAACATCAGTTGGCCACCTCCTGCATACCCCCCACTGGGGATTTGTCCCACAACCTGGGCATGTGCCCTGACCAGGAATTGAACCGGCGACCTCTTGGTGCATGGGTCGATGCTCAACCAGTGAGCCACACTGGCTGGGCTGTTGGTAGTCTTTTTAACCCTTTTTTATTTTCTCCTGATCCTAAGATAAGAGCCACTACAAATAACTGCTATGTTTACAAATCCTAATGAAACCTTGCCTTATCTTCCTAATGAGGAGTGATATACCAGTAAGAGGAGAGCCCTAGTTTGTGGGGCAAACATTGTTAGGGGCCCTGGGGGCACCTATTACTTGGTAACATCTAGGAGAAAGCCCAGAAAGATCTTGGAGAAATATCCTAAGAGCTTCCAGGCTTATGAGAAAAATGGAGCCTGATACTTCAGCTTTAGAATTGTTGGCCCTTGGCATGCTAGTAAATGTTTAAACTGGTAGAGGGGGTGAGTGGTAGGAAGGGAGCGATTTGTAGTGTTGTATGTGAATGCTCCCACCATGGCTACCAATGTGAAGCCAAGTGGCTCTCACAATGCTTGAAAATTAAACACTCAGCTCTCACAGGCCAAGTGTGCATGAGCCAGCTCCAGCACACCGCTGGTGGTTCAGGAAGACTGGGAGAAGAAGGCCGTAAAGCTGTGAGTTAGGGCTTTCTGAGCAGGAGGTGAATATGGTTCACTTTCGCCAGGGGAACCACCTATGTAAAGTTCTCCCTCAGGCAATTGAGGCCTCTGAGCAGCCCACTCTGAGAGCCTTATGATGTTTTCTCATCCCAGAACAGCTCTTGGCAGAGACATGCTGGAGAGCTGAGATTTCAGACTCCCACGGTAGCCATAACTCAGTTTCCTGTACTTGGCATCGTGTTTTTCTACAACAGTGTAAACAGTGTATAGTTTTACACTGCCTCTCCGTAACCCTGAGTGATGGTTGCTGTGGGAACTCTTACAGAGTGCAAGCATGTGACACAAGTGTTGGCTGTCTGACCCTGACTTCCTTTTTTACTTTGTTTAGATTCTGGCATTTCACTTGATCTGTTTGGCAGAAAAAAAGCTTGATGTGACTTGTTTGTTCACTGGATTCACTAAAGCAGGAAAGGCACAGTCAGAGGCAGAGGGATTTTCATTTTCCTACAAGCTGCTTAACCTTAGAAATCAACTTTATGTGAAATAGGGCATCTTGAGAATGTTCATGTAATAGCTGATTATGTGCTGCTTAGGATGGCCACTTTCTTAGTGGACCAGGAGGTAAGCCGTACTGCCAGAAATAGGGGAGAAGTATCTTGGATTTTAAAAAGACACAAAGAATAAAAGGAAAGGAACAACTAGTGGTTATCAAGCTAGGCATTTTACATAGCTTATTGACTTAATTCTTACAGCAACTATTTGAGGTAGGTACCATTATCCTCATTTTATAGATAAGGGTGCTAAAGAGACTAAGTATTTGTCCAAGGTCACACAGCTATTAGTGCTAAAGCCATAATGTGAACCTAGGTTTGTCTGAAACCAAAGTCTGAGCTTTTTTTTTTTTCCCTTAATCCTTTCATCTTGTTCACCCAGCCCCCTTACACCCTCCCCTCTGACAGCTCTGAATCTGTTTCTGTTTCTGTTTGTTTGTGTGGTTTTTTTTTCATTAGATTCCACATATAAGTGAAATCATATGGTATTTTCTTTCTCTGACTGACTTCTTTTTTTCTTAAACCAGCAAACTTAAGCTAGCTTTTATTTACTGAGGATTAATCTTAGATCACATGAACTTGAAAAGCATTTGAGTTAGCTTCCATATTTCTAAGAATTTTAGAATACCCAATTCTTACAATCCCTTGCCTTTATTTATTTATTTTTTAAAATTTATCATCTTTGTTGTTGCAAGTATTACAGATGTCCCTCCTTTTTCCCCCTATTGACCCCCTGCTCCCTGCTCTTTGACTGACTTATTTCACTTAGCATAATGCTCTCCAGGTCTACCTATGCTGTCGAAAAAGATAAGATTTCCTACTCCCTTTTTTTTTTTAAATCCTCACCCAAGGATATGCTTATTGATTTTTAATGATAAATTGTGGATATTAACCCCTTATCAGATGTATCAGTGAATATGTTCTCCCATTTAGTGGGTTGTCTTTTCATTTTGTTGATGGTTTTCTCTGCTATGCAAAAACATTTTAGTTTAATGTAGTCCCATTTGTTTCTTTTCTCTTTTTTCCCTAGGCTGAGGCATGTTTGACAACCTGATCTTGACAGTTATCCTGAAGGAAGAGGCTAGTCAGGGATAGGAAGGTGGATGGAGAAGCAGGGAGAGTGAAGATAACAGGGCTCATTCCTGGGGGATAGGGAAAGGTCCTGGTTTGGGAAGGACCCATTCAGTTGAATAAAGAAAGCACTGAACACAGGGTCCTGGAGAGTTTGCTGCCATTTAGGCAGAAATGCCTACGTAGAGGCTCCTGGCACAGTATGATAACTTTATAAGTGAGGGAAGAGTCTCTTTATTCCATCTAAGCATGCCAGGAAGGTCACTAATGAGAAATGAAACTTTTCCACACATCAAAGGAACATGGTGATTTTTTTTAAAGTTTTTATTTATTTATTTTAATAGATAATATATTTATGTGAGTCAGAATCTAAAAAAATTGCTCACTGAATTTTAATTATTTTTAAAGTAGTAGCTCCATTTTAAAAACTTTTTTAAAAATAGGTTTTTATTGATTTTTAGAGAGAGAGGAAAGGAATGGGAGAGAAAGATAGAAACATAGATTGGCTGCCTCCTGCATGCCCTCTACTGGGGATCGAGCCCGAAACCCAGGTATGTGCCATGACTGGGAATGAATCTGGCAACCTCTTGGTGCATGGGTCGACGCTCAACCACTGAGCCACACTGGCTGGGCCCATTTTGTTTTTTAAAAAGGCAAAATGAGCCCTGGCCAGTTTGGCTCAGCAGCTGGAGCGTCGGCCTGCGGACCAGAGAGTCCCGGGTTCAGTTCCCGCTATGGGCACGTACCAAAAAAATAAAATTAAATTAAATAAATAAATAAAAAGGCAAAATGAAGACTCTCAAAATTAATGTGATATGTTTCCAAGGAAAGAAACCTCATGTGGGGAGAACAGAGACATCTGCATCTTGGTTTGAATTGGGCAGAGTGTCCCCCCTGCATTAACCACAGAGAAGGAGAAGGCCTGATGTGATATTAGTGTCATGCTCCCCCATCCCCATTATCTTGGCTGCCTCTTAGTGTGATTACTTACCTTGCTTGTGCAGGGTAAGGACCTGGGCATGGTGGATCTGTAATTAGTGCAAAGAAAAGCTTCACTAGGGGTGTCTAGGGCTTCAACCAAATAAAGTCAGAGAGGTGGGGCAACTGCCCAGGGAAATTAAAGAAAGTCACTGTCACCACTCCTTTAACCAACTGATGGCCTCTTACTAATCACCCACTGTGAGGTTCATTATCTGGTCCACCTTGCTGAAGGGCAGAGCCAGTCTGTCAGATCAATAAATCTCAGGGCATTGGAGAGCCCTTTAATAGCAGGTTTGAAAGACATGGATGGACTGGGAGAACTGGACAACTTACATTGGTTCTGAAATTGTGTTTGGTCCTGAAGTATATGAGATGAAAATAGAAAGGGAAAAAAAACTTCTGCATGTTATGCAGGGTCCCTGTATAGAGGAAACAGTTACCCTTGTAAAAGGTAATATATTTTTTAGCTTAAGAGATATATGTCCATCTTTTAGATCCTTATTTCCAAACAATTATATTGGATAATTGTGCCCTGGAAAGATATGCAGGTTATCTTGGACAGGAAGTCACTGTAAGCACCCAGTGGAGGGAGGGATGTTCACTCAGTGAAGTCTATGATTTTGTTATCAGATTGTTATTTGTTCTTATTTCTGTGCTATTGGCTTGCTTTCTTTTTTTCAACCACATTGTGCTGATGATGTATTCTGAAAAAGAACCAATTCTTGCCTCCCAAGGAATCTCTCAGAACCTGCTTTGAACTGAGAATTCTGTGCTTCTGAGTGTCCTTAGTGCAGTAAGACAAGGAATAATGGGTGCCCTAGTTTCAAGTTCCCCAGATTTTATTTCATTTTTTTCTGTGCAAAAGTGCAGAAATATCTGCTGTGTGCCAAGCCAGGAGCTATAAAAATACAAAAGTCATACCTGCCCATCCTTGAGGACTTCACAGTGTAAGAATCAGGATCACTGCTTACTTGCTTAACTTTTGCCTGTGTGCTCCCCTGTAGATCTCGCTGGGCGATGTATTTGGCATGCTTGCATTAGCCCCACCTGACCCTTTACAAGTCTAAGGAGGACAAATAAACCTCCCTGTTCTCCTTGTACTTTGGTGAAATACTGCCTCATTATAAATCCATAAAAGGTTGGCTAATAACCCTTATTTGGAGTGAATCTCCACATGGAGAGCCATGATCATCTTACATCTTTTATCCCTGCCTCAGTTTCATTAAAAAGGCAAAAGCAGAATCTTCAGTAGATGTCCATGATATAAGTCCCCAAGCTTGGCAAATGATTGAGTTTGTCAGAAAGTCCAGGTTAAGTGCACCCACTTAAAAAACAACAACTCATGTGTCTAGTGCCCAGCTGAACATTATTCCAAATATTGTTGATTGCTCTCCCAGAGTCCATTTAGTTTGTCAGGGAAGAATGCCAGTGGTGAAAGAGTGGAAGGGAGGAGTACAATGAGGGGAATTCTTGGCATTGTTGAAACACTAAGAACTTTTAGCTCAGAGTGACTGATACATCAGTATGAATCATTCTTGCCCCAAAAATGAAATAGTAAGACCAAAAAAAACATAAGCTTACTGCCATGGCCATACATTTTTTTGACTAGTCATGATTTACTGGACTTATGTATTTATTTTTTAATCCTCACCTGAGGATATTTTTCATTGCTTTTTAGAGAGAATGGAAGGGAGGGAGGGAGGGGGAGAGAGAGAAACATTGATGTGAGAGCAACACATCGACTGGTTGCCTCCCACACGACCCTGGTCAGGATTGAACTGCAACCAAGGTATGTGCCCTTGATCGGAATCGAACTCATGACTCATTGGTCCAAGGGCCAATGCTCTAACCGCTGAGCCAAACTGGCCAGGGCTTATTTTATTTTTAAGTTAAATTTATTGGTTAATAAGATTATATAAGTTTCAAGTGTACATTTCTATGATACATGATCTGTATATTGCATTGTATGCCCACCACCCAAAGTTAAATCATCTTTCATCATCATTTATTTGGCTCCCTTTACCCTTTACAACTCCTCCAACCCCCTTCCCTTTGGTAACCACCATACTGTTGTCTGTCTATGAGTTTAACTTTTATATCCCACATATGAGTGAAATCATATGGTTCTTAGCTTTTTCTGACTGACTTATTTCGCTTAGCATAATATTCTCAAGGTTCATCCATGTTGTTGCAAATGGCAGTATTTCATCTTTTCTTATGGCTGAGTAGTATTCCATTGTATATGTGTACCACATCTTCTTTATCCAATCATCTATCAAAGGACACTTTGGTTGTTTCTATGTCTTGGCCACTGTGATAATGCTGCAATGAACATAGGGGTGCATATATCTTTGCAAATGTTTTCAAATTTTTCGGGTAGATACCTAGAAGTGGGATTGCTGGGTCATATGGTAACTTTATTCTTAATTTTTTTGAGGAACCTCCATACTGTTTTCCATAGTGGCTGTACCATTTTACATTCTCATGAGCAGTGGTTTTTCTCCACAAACTCTCCAACACTTATATACTTGTCTTGTTGATAATAGCCATTCTTACAGTTGTGAGATAGTATCTCATTGTAGTTTTTATTTGCATTTCTCTAATAATGAAGTTGAGCATCTTTTCATATATCTGTTGGCCATTTGTATGTCTTCTTAGGAGAAGTGTCTGATCAGGTCCTCTGCCCAATGTTTAATTGGATTGTTCATTTGTTGGGTGTTGAGTTGTATGGTTGTTTATATACGCTGGATATTAACTCCTTGTCAGAGCTGTTGTTTGCAAATATCTTCTCCCATTCAATGGTTGCCTTTTTGTTTTGTTGGTGGTTTCTTTTGCTGTGCAGAAGCCCTTTAGTTTGATATAGTCCCATTCATTTATTTTTAGCTTTACTTCCCTTGCCTTTGGGGTCAAATTCATAAAATCTTCTCTAAGACCAAGGTCCATAAGTTTAGTACCTATGTTTTCTGCTATGTAATTTATTTCAGAGCTTATATTTAAGTCATTGATCCAAATGGAATTCATTTTTATACATGGGGGCAAACTGTAGTCTAGTTTCATTCTTTTGCATGTGGATTCCAATTATCCCAGCACCATTTATTGAAAGAGCTTTCTTTTCTGAACTGTATGTTTTTGGCTGCTTTGTCAAAAATTATTTACCCATATACATGTGGTTTTATTTCTGGGCTCTTAATTCTGTTCCATTGGTCTGTGTGTCTGTTTTTCTGTCAATACCATGCTGTTTTGATTATCATTGTTCTGTAGTATAATTTGAAGTCAGATATTAATGTTTTATAGGTTTTTTGTTTGTTTTCTTTATTGGTTTGAGAGAGAGAGGAAGGGAGAGGGAGAGAGAGATAGAAACGTCGATAAGAGACAAACATCATCAATTGACTGCCTCCTGCATGCCCCGCACTGGGAGTTTGGCCTGCAGCCAGGGTATGTGCCCTGACCTGGAGTTGAACTGGCGACCTCTTGATGCATGGGTTGACGCTCAACCAGTGAGCCACACCAGCTGGGCTCATTGATTTTCTTTTGTTTTTCTGTTTTTTATTTTATTGATTTATAGGACTATTTTTGTTATTTCCTTATGTTTGATTTGGTTTAAATTGTTCTTTTTTTCATTTTTTAGATGGTAACTTAGTTCATTGATTTTAATTAATATTTTCTAATATAAAAATTTAGTGCTACAAATTTTCCATGTTAGCAACATCCCACAAACTTTGGTATGCTCTGTTTTCATTTTCATTCAATTCAAAAAATATTTTCTCATTTCTTTTGTGATATTTTGAAGTGTATTGTTTTGTTTTCATTATTTGAGGATTTTCCAGACAAATTTCTCTTACTAATTTTTTACTTAATTTCCTGGTATGCTGAAAAAAATATACGTTTTCAGTTATTTTAAATTTATTGAGATTTGTTTTATGGTCCAGCATGTAGTCTGTCTTGTTTAATGTTCTATATAAATTTTAAACTAATATGTATTCTGCCCAGCTGGTGTGGCTCAGTTGGTTGGGTATTGTCCTGTGCACCAAAAGTTTGCTGGTTTGATTCCTGAAACATGCCTAGGTTTCGGGCTTGATCCCCAGTAGGGGGCATGCAGGAAGCAGCTGATGTATGTTCCACTCTCACATTGATGCTTCTCTCTCTCTCTCTCCCCCCTCCCTTCCTCTTTCTCTAAAAATCAATTTAAAAAATTTTTTTTCTTTCCTTTATTGATGTTAGAGAGAGAGGAAGGGAGAGGTAGAAACATCGATGAGAGAGATCATCGATTGGCTGCCTCCTGTATGCCCCCCACTGGGGAAAAAGCCCACAACCTGGGCATGTGCCCTGACTGGGAATCGAACCAGTGACCTCTTGGTGCATGGGTCGACCCTCAACCACTGAGCCACACTGGCTGGGCCAATTTAAAAATCTAAAAATAATAATAATAATAATATGTATTTTGCTGTTGTTGAGTAGAATTTTCTATATATATGCCTTTAGATCAAGTTGATTGATAATATTGTTCAAATGTTTTATATATATTGATTTTCTGTCTAGTTATTCTATAAGTTACTGAGAGAAGTATTGAGACCTACAACTCTAATAGACTTCTGTTTCTTCATTCAGTTCTGTCACTTTCGATTCATTCAGAATTTTGAAGCTGTGTTACTAGGTGTACATACATATAGATTTGTATTATTAATGGACTTTATCATTGTGAAATTTCATTCTTTATTCCTGATAAATTCTTTGTTTTGAAGTCTCCTTTGTCAGATATTAATATAGCAAATCTTCTTTCTTTCAATTAGTGTTTTATAACATATCTTTTCATCTTCTTTTACTTTCAACATACCTGTCTTTATATTTTACATGGTTTTCTTTTAGACAGCCTGTAGGTGAGTTGTCATTTTATATCCAGTTTAACAATCTCTACATTTTAATTAGAGTGTTACATTCAATTTATCAATACAACTGAGTTAAAATCTGCCATC